>CM060109.1:38251391-38851391 GCA_030522415.1 Channallabes apus | reverse complement strand
GAATTATCTGTTCAACCAAGGATGTTTAACATGGACCTTTCTAAAATTTTGTTCTGGTTGCTGTTTGAAAACAAGAACCTGTATGAAGAGTGCTTTGTTCATCCAGAATTTGATCAATGTTGCTGTTGCCACTTTGGTTGAATTTGAGTGTTTTTGATCACATCAAGACCACTGAAGGTCACCAGTTATGAGTGTTAACGGCAGCAATATTTTTTTCCTAGGCTTTACAGTTGTTGAGTGCAGCGGTAAGAAATGGCCTTCCTATCAGCTGTTATGTAGGCTTCTGTACATTCCCTAGTGCAGCTATAGGCTTTGCTTTGAGTTGCTTTCTATTACATATTATTAAGCTAAGCCTATAAGCACTTCACACATATTCTGTTGTAAAGCCTGTACAGGGGTTATTATTCTCAGGAGAGGTTATGTTGTACTTCATGTATATTTGTAACTACAATGTACTGTATTAAGGGTTATAATGCTGCTACTGAAATGTGTGCATGTGTGCATGAGTGTGTATGTGCACTCAGGTGTAAACTAATGGTGTTATGGTGTTGATCAGTGCCACTTGTGGGATTAGCAGGTTTTAGAGGTTGTGTGATGCTTCACTGATTGTGGCTCCATTTTACCTCCTCGCAGTAACACACACACACACACACACACACACACACACACACACACACACACACACGCACACACACACACACACACACACACACACACACTTAAACTGTCATACTCATACTGCTGTAAAAAATATGTCTCATGGCAAACTAGCACAGAGCATCCTAGAACAACTATACCATGAGTCACATGCACATTATTTGTGCAAGAATGATCACAAACCCTGGTCCTAAAGAGCTGCCTTCCAACAGATTGCAGATAATCAGTTTACCTGTTGAGCTTGATTAGGTAATTTAAATAGGGGATGTAAATGAAAAATGTAGAATGGTAAATCTTACAGGAACAATGATTATTGCTATAGTATAAACAGTTAAATATTAAACAGTTATTCTGCGGTTGCTATATAGTGCAACAGAAATACTAGTAAAAATTTTTTTACATTATTGCATCACCTTAAAAACATTCTTCTCAAGATAAAAAAGAATCCCAGGTTATATGAGCCCTCATGTGGGCTAAAATAGAACTGCTTATTTAATTTCTTCTCAGTGTCTTTAAACTGGAATAGACTGTACAAGCATGCAGAACATAAAACCCCCACTGTAAGAGTGAAAATGCAACTCAGAGCTTTACAGTGTAAAGATGAAAATGAAGCAAATAAACAAAAGAGTTCCAGACAAGCAGATTGTCAGCTTATTGGATTAGTGTCATCATCTGGCACTACAGATAGGTATAGCTGTGTATCACCTCTGTAGTGATGAATATCGACTTAATGCCTTTTAATAAACTATCCTAAGTGACTAAAATAAGTCATAGGTAGCATATACAAAGAAAATAAAAGTGGTCCTATTAATGAGCCTTGGGAGACACCTCAGAGAATGTCATGTTTCTCTCAAACTAAAATATTAATAAAAACGAATAGAACCCGAATTCCGGATGTTTTTTTAATTTGGATAAATGAAAACTAAAAGACTTTCAAATCACATGAGCCAATATTTTGTGCACAGTAGAACATAACAAATGATTAAACAGAGAAATGTCACTCTTTTATCCACTAATTGAGCTCATTTTAAATTTTATGCCTGCTAGAGGTCTTAAAAAGTTGGCACAGGGCTAATAAAGAAAGACATTTTGAAACTATTGAGCTGGGAGAACATCCAGCATCAGGTCTGTAACATGATTGGTTTAAAAAAGGTATAGCTTTGAGAGACAGAATCTCTCATAAGTAAAGATGGGCAGATGCTCTCCAGGCTGTGAAAGAGTGCATAAAAAGATTGTGGAATACTTTAAAAACAACGTTATTTAACGTCAAATTACAAAGGCTTTGCAAATCTTAACAGTGTTCAGTTCGAAATCTCTGATGGTAAAATCTCTCTTTTTTGAGACCTGTATCAGGCATCAGATTTAAAATGAGCTCATTTTGTGCATAATATTGTACATTTTTTCAGTTGAAACATTTATGTTCTCTATGTTTTATTGTGAATCAAATATTGGCTCATGTGATTTAAAAGTCTTTTCGATTTTCATTTATTTAAATAATAATTAAAAAAAACATCCCAACTTTACCGGAATTTGGGTTGTACATACAGTAGCAAATCAGTTTGATACAGGACATCCTTTGCGCCAGTTGCAAGCCTAGATAAAAATGTGTCAGGAAGGGTATCCGGTGTAAAATCCTGTGCCAAATTAAAAATGTGGATCAGATGGTCCTCCCCTTGTCTGGAAACCATAGGAAACCAATTTTAAACATTAGCGTATAGACCTAACAACAATGTATGTTGTAAAGGCAGACCTGTGACCCGGGAACACCAAACCATCAGCACTCCTCACACTCGTGCTCCACAAGTGCTGAAAAGACAGCATCACTTCCTCACACCTAATATTTTGGACCAGGATGCTTGAATTGTTGGGTAGGATAACCACAAAGGACTAGCACCAAATTATCATCACTGCTATCTTCACTGCCATGAGGAGCCTGGAGAGGATAAAAGGGTGACTCAAGCTCACTCAGTGCCATTCTTTTCCACACATATTCTGTCTTGGCCATAGGCCATGGCTCCTCTTCCGGGAGGGAAGAATCTCAGTGCCATCGTTTCCCAGCCTTGCTACCAGGCCACTATGTGCTGACTTTGCCCGTCTGCCCCCATGCCTCTCAGCCAGCTGACTTCACACTCACCTCCATTTACACTAATTCACCTCTCTCCAGTTCCCCAAAAAATATATAACACTCAATAAAAGAGCACAAGTTTTTTTCCAGGATACCTAGCTTCGACTTTGTTCTACGTTCTATTGATTGTCAAGGTACATACATGTCATGAGCCTGAGTGGCACTGGTACACATGCAATACTAACTACATTAAGTAATTTGAAACATAAACCAGTCCATTAATGAAGTGATGAGATGTGATTAATTACATGTGATATACAGTAATAATGTTTTGTTTTGTTCTGCAGTCAGTCAGTGGCTTATTGAATATGCTACAGAATAAAATGCAGGAAGTCATATAAGCACGAACATTTGAGATAGAGAACATAAGCTAGTTGCTTTTTAGCAAGTATTAAAGAAGGGAGTATGTGCTGTTCGTATGGGACATTTGTTTAAACATGATTAGTATTCAAAGTTTATATTATTTTCAGATGACAGAAATTAAGAGGGGGTTAAAGGCAGAAAAGAAATATTGCTTAGGAATTTACACGTACACTAAATAAAACCATGTGGCGGCTGCTGGGGTCTTGAGCAGTGTGTTTGAATTTAGTGGTTTCTGGACACTTTTACAATACAGTAGCAAGCCTATTGGTTCAGACTTAATTCACGGTCTTGTGGTTTTGCTGCTATCTTTTGTGGATGGCATTGAAAAGAACATGATAAGTGAGTTTCTGAAGGATCATAAGCTGTCTAATAGGCCTAGAAAGAAGATAGAAGATCTGGATAGAAGTAGAACAGCTCAAAATGAAATATAACATGTGTAGCGCATCTTCTAAGGAATTCGATGAACTTCATGAGACTTCAAGAAAATGCCATTGACTTGCAACCAAAGACACGCTAAATACAATATCACTATTATTTGATAAAATTGAGTTGTTAACACTATTGATGTAGTAGTTTCCTATTATTGAGGTTAAAGACATAAGACTGCAAAATCTATAATAGTATGAAGCCCTAAAGCATACCTGTGGCATACTGCCAAGCTCTTTAGTCTGTCATTCAGTGATCTGCCATCTGAGAGCAAAGAACGTCGTGGCTGTCAATGTGAAATAACAATAGAAACAGTCCATCTTGGCAGAGTAATGCATGGTCACATGCAGTAGTGTCATGGTCAGTTCACCAGGAAATTACATTACCTTTCCAGTCAATCTGCTCGAATATAGAAATGAGAGTAGGTGACAGCTCAGGGACAGAGTAGCGAAAGTGGTGCAGCTCTCCTTGCAGCCGTATCTTTCTCTGTTAGTCTGCGCACAGTGATGATGATAGTTTTGACAGGCTCATTTATGTGGAAGGCAGAAAGTCCCACAAATCTATAACTACGCCAATAGTTTTAGTATATTTGACCCTTACCCTATTGATTGAACTGGTGCTTATGTTAAATGTGTATTGAACAGGGATAGAATGAACGCAGGGTACATGAACGCAAAAAATAGTTGCAGTGATTTAGACCTCTTTAATCACAGAAGGAAATTTAGATGTCCATGCCAGACCATTCCAATGCTGCATGAGCAGTAGTTTACCACAAGAGGGCACCAGAGCTCTACTGTTTATATCATGAGTTTACAATGTTGCAGTAATCCCCTAAAGCAAAAGTAAAAAAAGAAAAAAGAAAAAAGAAAGAAATGCTTGATTTAAATGTACTTGACAGGTGGAAAATATTTAGTCTATTTCAATACGTACAGCAGTCATCTTTAGCGTTCATGTCCAAGCTGTCATGCTGCATAAGTTTGAGTGATTATTCATTGGTTCATATTTTAATACCGTCTTAAATCTACCATGTTAAATAGACGTAATACATCTCACTGTCGCCTGATGTTTTTCAGAAAAGGGTTTGCTTGCAATTTGTTTGCTAATAAACACGAAGAAGCCTTGTCAGTTATGAAACTGATAAAAAATAAGCATTTAAAAATTAATAATACCAAGCTTGAGAACATAGTTGGATTAGATTAGGGAAATGGGGTACTGTTATGGAACAATAGAATACAATACAAAATGATAATTATTTGTAATAACTAGTTTAAGTATTTGCTGAATAGTCTTATATGGTTTTAATGCATCATCATGTATAAAATGTTGATTGTTTTGTTAATGCAGCATAGTGGTGCAGTGGGTAATGACGCTCTCTCACAGTCACTGTTTCAATCCTGAGCTCTTCCTGAGTGTGTGACGGTCTCCTCCTGGTCCTCAGGTTTCAGCCGTCCTCCCAAAACATACTAGTAGTTGGTTTGGCTTTGCTAAATCACCCCTAGGTGTGTGTGTGTGTGTGTGTGTGTGTGTGTGTGTGTGTGTGTGTGTGTGTGTGTGTCAGAGAGCGTGTTCACAGTGCCCTAAAATAGACTCCCATCATGAGCTTTCTCCCGTCTCATCCCAAATGATCCTGGGATGGGCTTTTTATCCACTGCAGCCCTTTTAGAAGCGCTTACTGAAAATGAGAGAATTGATATTCATATTAGGAATAAAACATAAGAATGTATACGTATATTTTTTAATGAAAGTAGTACCATTCTACAAAAAAACCCAACACATTCTTGTAAACCTATCAGACACCATATTACTGTATGGCAGTCAACTGGTGTTGATAGTAAGACATGCATATATTTTCTCATTATGTGAAGTCTTACCAGCCTCGACAGTTTTGATTATCTAGCTAAATAAGAATTATCTTTGCAACATGCTTTGCATCCATTAAAGTTGCCCATTTAGAATTTTGTTTGATTGAGAGACAAACGAACGACATGCGTGATATGAAGAAATCATTTTTTCCTACTGTTGGAGAAACAATTCCATGGTAAGAGATAAGATTCTAGGCAATCAGGGGGAAAATGAGATGGTAGAAGACAGATGCACTAGGCTAGAAGAGGAGATAAGAGACTCCGTATTGAGCAGTCTTTGCTTCTGGCTTAAATTAACCAGAATGAGTGAAGTGTTACAGGCGAATGAAGCTTGCATACACAAATCAACAGTGTCAAGTGAAGTGGTTTCTTCAGCACAGCACTCTAAAATGTCTCCATACTAGCCATATAAATCATACTGTAGTTTACCGTTGGTTAAATCTGTTACCACATAATTGATATTTCCTGAGTCAGATTTCAATGAGAGTACAGAGAGAGAGAACCAGGACTTGTGGTTTACTGGTGGGATGAGTATCTACAGGCTCTGCCCACATTCCCTGCCATTAAAATTCATGAGATGTATTGGCTTTTGGTTTTGACTGCCAAGGAGAGAGAATAAGAATGTGAGAGACAGAGATAGAGGCAGGCAGTCAAAGAGATTCTCTCTAGAAAACAAAGAGAAGGGACCTCATGGTCCTGCCATTACCACATTTACATAAATGAACCTTTAAAGGATCATTTATATTTTCAGCTGTTTTTCAGTGGTAGCTTAAGAATGCACTTGATGAAAAGATTCATATTTTTCCTTGCCATGCATACATTCTAAGAAAGAAGCCTCCATCTGTCACCTTAAGAGGTTCTTAGTTTGTTTTTCTGTATGATTTCTGATTTCTATAGATTCATTTGTGAAGTGGTTTGAATTAAATTGCAAATACCATAGACATAAACGGTAGATAAGTATATATAAGTAAAACATGCTTCGGTTTATACAGGTCTAAACTTCTCAATAATGTGATCGTTTAATATAATAAAAATTTTGTAAACTATTTAAGCTATTCCCTCCACCGTAATTCTGGGCATCTATTTAGGCATTTACGTGTGAAAAAGTGTGGATTCTTGGATTTCTCATGCAGTGTCTGTATTAAAAAATGTAATAAAAAGGTTTTGTTTGGCCAGAATTCGCTATTTCAATGATATCTTTACATTTCATACATTGGCGGACCCGAAACCAGTCTCAGACAAATTTGGCTGTATGTCTGTCCAGCCAATTTTGTTACAGCATCACGCAAAACTGGCTTGACAGAATTTAATTAAACCATGCCAATCCTTTGCTATTTGCCAGAAGTTAAATCTGCACCATGAATGAAAATAAAATGTTGAGTAGAAAGAAAGTTTTTTTGTGCCAGATTACATTACAGCAGCCAGTGCCTGTTTGGACAAATATTGGCCTTTTACCCTCGGAGTGGCCGTGGCTATATGCATCACTCAACATAGCCAATCAAAGCGATAGTTTACTGTATATAAACAGAGTATGCAGAAGACACAGAAATGATTGTAATGCCCTTACAAACACCTAAATCCTTACAAAACACAAATGAATGAACGACACAGCAAAGCTTATTCCAATAATAGCAGAGTACTGACCCTATGTATGGACAAATCATTGTATGCTTATTCCTCCTGAAAGAAGTTTCTCGTATGTTCTGAAACCGTGGCGCTAATAACACATAGTCATGTGGATGAGATAAAGTATGGGTTGTTCGAGCAAACATATCTACAGCAGTCCAAGGTGAGGGCATGTAAAATACCAGAACTGAGAGTGTTATGCGCTAAAATCAAAATGTTGAGCAGAAGTGATGTTATAAACAGTTATGTGCCATTTAATAATCTACTTTAATCAGGGAGTATGTGGCTGACGACAAAAGAAGTACAACTCAGAGTAAACAAGGTGTAAGATTCTCAATCGTACAAAATGTTATTTCTCTGTATTAATAAGATAGGCCGAGAGTTCTGTCTTACAGAACGACAGACAGACATGTACAGTATGTGGGCTTCAACCTGAAATAATAATAATAACACTAATTACATTAAAGCTGATCAGCTTTAACCTTTAAACTCTCTTCCTATTACCGGAAGGTACTAACTATAGTATTGAATACATTATTGAGAGCATTTCTTTGTACTAGTGCATCCCTTTGTCATGGGATAATCTTACCTGGACACTGTACACACAGTAGTGGCCAAAAGTATTGAGACAAAGTTAAATTCAATGTTGTAATTCAATTCTCAAAATTTCTAAATAATGATCAACATATTAAGAGTAATATGTTATTTTATGCAATAAAATTCCTATAGAACAATTATTAATTAGTATGAACTCCAATTAAATTTGTTTTTCAAAACATGCTGGATTCGGTTGGGTACAGAATCAAAAAGACATCTGTAGTACTCTGGTGTAACTTGTTCAATCCATGTCTGCTTGATTACTCCCTTGATTGCTTCATGTGCAGAAGATGGATTCTTGACTGTTATTGCCTTCTTCACCGCTATCCAACAGCCCCAGAAGCTGAATACCATTTTACATAGCTGGTTTTTCACTAGTTGTTCAGTTAACTAGCACATCTCTTTAATTAGAACTAATTCTATGTAGTTCTAGTTAGGGAAGTTATAATACATTTCATAGGCTGCCTTAATACTTTTGGCAAAATACTGTAGGGATGAAACTTGGCAAAACCTTTACTTGCATCAGCTGAGGAGCAAAGGCAATTAAACAAAATGTGTGACACCTGGATGCTCTTCTACAGTATATAGGCCTCCCGAACGCTTCACTCAGATCTCTCCAAGATCTTGAATTGATGATAGAAGAGTCAGAGTCTTGAGTAAAGCCTTCTCCAGCTCATCCCAAAGATTCTCAAAGGGGGCTGAGGTCAATCCATTCATGTGTGAAAAGGTGTCTTATGCTCCCTGAACCATTCTTTTACAATTTGAGCCAGATGAATCCTGGCATAATCATCTTGGAATACTCCCATGCATGCATCAGGGAAGAAAAAAAAATCCATTGGTAGAACAACTGGGTTATTCTGTATATTCAGGTCATCAGCTGACCTCATTACTGGGCACATAACATGATAGAACCTAAACTTGATCAAGAGAAGCAACCCCAGATTAAACACTGGTCCCTCAAGGTTGTACATGCAGTATTTTGGAAAAAAAACATGGTTCAGCCACCTCTCTTCTCAACCTGATGCAACTCATTCTCACCACATGACCTTTTTCGAATACTGCATAGTTCATTCTTTACGCTCCTAGCAAACTAAAGCCTTTTTTTTCGATTAGCTTCACTGATGAGTCATTTCCTTAAGGCTACACAGCTGTTTAGTCCCAATCCCTTGAGTTCTCTTCACAGTGTGTGTGGGGGGGGATGCTCTTCATTTCACTATTAAACATACAGTACCATAGCTGTGTTCTACTGTTTTCTTCTTTTTTTCATCAAGCTCATTCAGGATGTTTTACTAACCACATTTTCCAATCAAAGATAATGGTTCACCACTATCCTTCCAATAATGTGTTTTTCATTTCTTACCCCAATTTTAGCAGTTTCAGAAATATCCTTAGTTGTTTTCATTGCTTAATGCAGGCCAATAATTTGACCCAGCTAAAAGAGAGTAATCATTGCCATAACCACAGTATGTCATGTTGAAGAAATCAGAAGCTATTCTCTGCATCAGTTAGGGTTAAATAACTTGTTGCCAGCTGAACCATATTAATCACTGCAGCAGTTTTCCAATGAAAGGTTCTTAACTATTTACTTAGTTAAATTCAGGAAGTGATTATTTGGGGGGGGGGGGGCTGTGTAGTATATAATAAGTGGCATTTAAAAGAGAACATAAAAGTCAGTAAAAAGGAGAAAACATGCAGTATTTTGGAAAAAAATGGTTAAAAGAAAAGTATTGTTAAACAGAAAGGAGAACTGAATCATTTATGTTTGATGTTTATTTTATTTTACATCGGAAAAAAATGGAAGGTCTTTGGTTTTTCTTGTTATATTGAGCCAGTGTACTGTGGAGAGGTTCATTTCAGGCTACTGCACAAGCACTTCCGCATCCTCGAGTTCCATCTCGACATCCCTACTACTGTACACCTCCCTCGTAGCGAAGACATCCTGCACTGCCTCTCACATAACGCATCCTGTCTAATCTCTTCTTTCCATTCTCCTTGTATTTTGACCTATGTCCTTCATCATCTATGCAGAGATAAGATCAAATCAAATGATGACTTTATTAAATATTTTTGCTTAGAGAGTGATGGATATGAGAAGATTAGGTAAATGAAGTTTTACACAGTATAATTCTTCTTAAACACCCCGAAGAATCTGTGTGGCATAGCTCAAGGCTGTCTCAGGAGCATCACAAATCAAAACGTGAAAACTTCTCCAAATGGTTTTAAGCTGAGACTGTTTGTCACCTTATGCTAAGATTTTGTTTTTGCTGATGTTGTTGTTGTTGTTAGAAAGTCTCCCCACCAATTAAGCAAAAGATTGAAGGAAGGAGATGGTGAAAGTCGACACGATTTAAATAACTTCATTAATGGTGTGGAATCCAGTGGGTGCTTCAGCAATTATCACTGTGACCCAGAGAAATTAGCTGCCAGTCCCACAGGACTTGACCCAATCTCACATTAACGAGAACAGCTGCAGCTGTATTGCCCATCCCTACCCCCACTGCACAGGTAGACACACAGAATACACATCAGCAACTGCACCATCAATACACATGAGGTGAGAGGAACTGCATGAGAGATAGATTTCAGGTCAGCACTGTCTGCACTGCGTAGTGTAGTGTTGATTTGTTCTGAATAGTTTAGTTTGTTTCTGGGTAGCAGAAAGCAACTTATGTACTCTGACTGAAAGAGAGAGAGAGAGAGAGAGAGAGAGAGAGATATATCCATTGTCCTTCCTCTAGTTTTTCCTGTCTATTCTTCCAGCATTGTCTTTCAATTCTCCTCCTGTGTAGTGGAATAAAGATCTATTCCTGGAATGCAGTGGGAACAGAAGAAAGGCAAAAGAAAGGGAGAGAGAGAGAGAGAGAGATCAGTGAGAACAACATGTCCTCACAAAGTCAGCTTGAATGAGACAAGTAGTGCTTTACATTTGTCTTTCCTTAACTCACTCTCTATTTATTTACTTTGACAAGCAGTAAACCTCAGCATTTATTAATCATAACCGTAAAAAGTAAAAATGTGCAAACTTGCAATAATTGATTACTGACAAACACCTGCAATAGCTAATGTTTATTCAGTACGTAAAATATGTCCACATAAATTAGTCATAAATTCAGTTACAGGTTGTTTCTATATTTGGATTACTTAGATTGTTGCCAGGTCTCAGCAAAATGTCCATCCATACTGACTCCCACATCCCAACACCTTTTAAGTTTAAAAAGGACATGAATCTAGCACTTTGATGTTGGCAGTATATGACAGAACAGTGACAATGGACAGTAGTTTAAATTATTTTACTTAGTCCTTGTTTACGCCCCATGTTGCTGTATTCCTGTCCTTAACTGAGAACCAAAACACTTTTTTCATTCTTAGCAAACAGGCCCATGAACTATTTTCCAACCTGCATAAAATAATGACATCCATCCCAAACTCACCAGTTTGGTATTATAAGAACATGACCATACTGTAGTAAATGAGCAGAGTGATACACACAGTGAAACATCCCAGTGCAGTTATTTATTGGAAAAGCACTGTTGCAATGTTGCATGACCAGTCAAATTGGTGAAAAAGAACAAATTGTTATATAATGCCAGTTTAATGTAACCTCTTACCATATGACATACCCGAAACTTAAGTTTAGCTTTAGTGAACGGTCTAATATTACGTATTTGTAATAATTTGTATGAAATCCAACAAACGTCATGCTCTTCCTATAAATATACGTAAATATAAATATAAATGTACTTTTTGTAAACTTATAGTTTAGTACATAAGATACGCATTGGAAAATGGGAATCAAAGTAAAATTGTTGAGTCATGTAGAGAAAGACCAATAGTGCTTATGTAATTGGCAAAAACAGCCAAAGTGGTGTTACACTGCCTCAAGAGAGGAAATAGACAATGATTGTCTGCTCCTTGGAGTGGGCTGAAATAACATCAAGGACAAAGTAAAAAGAGGATAACTTTCTGTAGTCTGCTGAAAGCTCAGTTGAGCTGAAATCTGTTGGTGCTCTGTGTCTGAACAGTTAATGAATACTTTATGATTTGCACTCTACAGTGCTTTTTCTCCCACCACAACTGTCTCTTTTTGATATCTGTGTAGAGTACATTACATGTTTTCTACTCTGCACTTGTTAAAAATTAAATAATAAGCCTTAATCTTTAATTGAAGAGCTTGTTTTATGTTTGCAGTTGTTAAACATCACAAAAGTCTTTTATATCTAATTATTTTATACTCAAACAATATGACTGGCTTCTTTGATTGTGGGGTGTGGAGTGTACATTTAGTAGATGTCTGAAAAGTACAGTAAATATCTCACTCTCACAGGATCTGTTGTTGCTCCTCGCTCACTCTGTAGGCTTACTAAGTAGGCAGCCTTCCCTTCTGCAGGTGCATGAAGGGGCGGGGTCGCTGGAAATAGGCACGGCTGGTGAATAATCATCTTTAATGGATCTCGGTCTTCCTCTACATTATAAAAACAATGCAGGGAGTTTAAGATTGAGGTCCAGAGATCTTCAGAGCAGAGTTGCGCAGCGGATGTTAAACTGCAATGAGTGGCATGAGAGCGAGGTGATGTCATGCACCCAGGGACTGCAAAAGAATGAATGGAATGCTGCCTTCTTATCACCGCATTAAGGACAGCCGAGAAATGACTCCCATGGGACTTTCAGTCTCGCACAGAAACAGCTTTTGTGATCCTACCCCAAAGAGGAAAAGGCCTCTGTGAGAGCTGGTAGGGGCTGGTTGACCAGTCAGTAAGAGTAGCTGTTCGAGGGAGCATGTAGGAGAGACTGCCCACGCAGGCCCACTCTACCTGCCCACGCAGTCTGGCCGCCAACTTCGCTCGCAAGCCTTGTGCCCGCATGCCAGCGCAGCACTGCCTCCAGACCCGCACCTTCACCACTTTCCTTCCTCTTTTTCGTCCTCCTTCTTAAACCCTTTCCTTCCCCGGTTTTCCAAATAAAATTACCCTTTTCCCATAAGGCCGCGCCTTGTGTCCGTGTGTCTGTGGTGCCGCCCGTGCATTAAACCATTTACAGTAACCATTTCCTTTTTGATAGACAAAATCTATAAGCAATAGGTACAATGAAATTACCATAAACAAAAGGGGTATTACAAAACACTGGGGTATTAGACTCAATAGTACTGTATGTGCTATAGGAGCATCATTAAGCTGTGCAAATGGATGGTTGTACCTGTGAGGTGCCATTGACATTAATTGTATCTTTATTAACAAAATAGATCTGTACATCACTGTGCACTTTTTCTGACAATGAGCTGATTATTGTAAACGATCATACTCTGCATACTAATTTGTCCTGGTTGGATGCCACTGCTTTTTAGAAATCCACATCACATATCATTCATTAAAAGTCAACCTACCTGGCTAATTGTCTCCAGTGTTTAGCAAGCTGTGCTTGTTTTGGTAGCAGACAGCCTGCGGTTGTATCCCATGCAGTTACACGCCTAATGATCTCATGAATATGAAATAACAATCACACAGTTGTCACAAATACAAAATGACCAAGAATATCAGAATAACCCCAATACATGGCTATTGCACCAAAACTTTAAAATATTTTGATGTAGTGAATTAGCATATCCTGTTTTTGTGTCCATTTTTAAGGCTGAACATGTATTGCATGACATTTATTTCAATACGTTCATATGATGATATTATATCAACTAAAATATTTAACATTGTTTTTTTTATTTTGAAGCTTTGATTTCTGGTGAGGAAAAACTAGCCCTAGTGACAGAAAAGCACCATGGTACTTACCGGCTATGTGCAGCACTAATTTTTGTTATTACTCACAAGGACTCATGCAGTCAGCCCTCCATTACTCAGCCATGTTTGAGCCCTTAGACACCTTCCTCTTGGTAAGAGGCAGAGCTAATCAGTAAAGAGAGACAAGAACCTTCAAGCTGAAGGATGTCATGAGCCAATCGATTAGATATAGATGATCGGACCAGCTAGAACAGATTTGTAAATTCTCTCACTGACACAAATTGCTGGATTCACACAGATTAGAAAACCGACATTAAATCGATATATGTCTGACATTTTTTGCATGGAGGGTTCTTTTGCATGAAGGTGAAAATGCTGAAGTATAAAATAAAAAATCACACACAGTAGCAATCACAGAAAGATTGAGTGAAATAGATTTAGAGGAGGTGGGACTTTACTATGGGTATTGATTGCTTCTGTGGAAGACAGCTGACCGACCTGACTCTTAGTTTATTCACATCATAAAATTAGAAGTGGTAATATTTGTAATGTCTTTAGCATTTATTATTGAATCTGTCTAATAAGCAGGCCCTGCCAAAACAATAGAGTCTATAATTAACGTACAAAGTTATGATGAAGGCTGGACGCATGATAGGGTATGATAGTCTCTCTGGCACAAGCAGGACCTGATGTGTCACTGTGAATGCACTGAAAGCTGACCTGATCTTAATGACTGGTGCCTTTGGATCTGCGATTGATGAGAATGTACATGCTTTGTGATAGATTGAGTGTAATTGTAACCTCTTTTTATTGATTTAAGGCAAACTGTCACATCTTGCACCCTGAGCATACAAAGCACTCTCAGAAAAAGGTACTCAACCATTCCTTTCAGGGTTTAAATGCTTGTCACTGCAGTGGCAGCCATAAGGGTGTTTCTTTTGTACTTTTAGATAGAAGAAGGGGAAAATATAATGTGACTATAAAAGTTATTCAAGGTGTATAATTGGACCTGAACATTAACATTTACATTTTACCTAAGGGAACAAAAATATACCTCTACAGTACTATTTTTTTTTCTGACAGCATAAGCTCTCAGGTTTTATGGTGCACATCCATTACTACGCCATGAAAGGAAACCTTTGTCCCATATATGTGCTGCCATATTAGAGCCACTTTGTTGTATTTCTGCTCTCTCTTTGGTCAGTCTTAGAATACAGTCGCATTTAGCTACAGTATAATCTGTATATGCTTTGCTTTTTTTATTCTGGTATTAAGGCAATCCCCCCCCCCAATTCCTCCCCGTCACTAGGGGGCTCCACATTAAGCTTCTACTACATCTCAGGCTGCAGACTGTCACCGTGACGACCCACGTGACGTCACCGACCATCTTTTCGAACTGCTCGCTCACGCACCGTTGGGGGCGGCGTAACACACTCGGAGGAACAGCGCTGTCCGCTCCCTCCGCTTGCGTGAGCTCACAGACGCCCCTGATTGACTGTACAGCCGTGATTAATGTGGGAGCACTAAGTACCTCTCATCCCGCCCCTCTGAGAGAGCTCGGCCAATCAGCTTTCTCTAGAACTCCGGCTGCGAGAGGTCACAGCATCACCCGGGAATCGAACCAGCGATCTCCGGATGATAGGGCGAGCACTTTACCACTGCGCCACTCTGGGGCCCCATTAATCCCATTTTAGGATTTTATTTTAAATCATTTAATTTTCCCCATGTGCAGTTTCAGTTGTGATAATTTTTATGTTTGCTTGTCAAGTCTGTCAGTGACTGTACTAACCACGATGAGCCAAACTAATAGATTTCATAGGCATTAAGGTTAAAGCTTAAGTCCACTATTAATCAGCTGCTATTGATGCTCGCAGTTACATTAATTCTTCACCTACTGCACTCATTAAGGCAAACATGCAGTTGGCATGGAACACCTAAACATCTAGCTGCTAATGAAATGTATCACATGGCTTGTTACTAAAACCTGATGCCTGCACATTTATTGTTCAGAATTAATTTAAATCTGAAACTCCTAATAACCTGACACCAGATATGCTGTTTTTTTAATATCCTGTTTATATCAACACTCTTGCCATTTCACAACATGGTACTTAACTAAATTCAACACATAAGAGCCTTATTGATCCTGAGGGGAACTACAGTGTTATAATTATGAGAAAACAACCGAATGTTTTTAATATTTATGTGGCTGAATAAGAGGCCCAGGTTAGTAGATAATTAAAGATAAACTTTTAGAATAGCACACATTCCAGTGTTTCAACAACTGGCACTGCTTTGACATCCTTATGCAATGTCACAGCATTTTCTTCCAGCCAGAGCTGCATTATTTTTCATTTGCAATCTTTAATCTATTAATGAGAGGAAAGTTGAATCACTCCTTGAAGGGGCAGAGGTGGCACTAGCACTAGTAAAGCACTAAGTTACTGATCGGAAGGTCAGCGGTTTAATCCCCAGATGTGCAAAGATAGAATTTTACTGTGCAGTAACACACCAAAGACTTTCAATGGTATAGGATCAGGAATTTGTGATGGCCAATTCATGTGTGAAAATTATTCCCTATGCTCTCAGAACAACTTGTTCACATATGCTTGTGCCATTAGAAAAGGGGAAAAAAGCCTTTAGATGGAATAACCTGCTCATTCATTACATTCAGATAGTTAGTTGACTTCATTTTGTTTCCACATAATGTAGCCTGACCAACTGAAGCAACACCAGAGTAACGATGCCTCAAGAGGCTCATACTGTACAATGAGGTCCGATGCTTGACACGCTTCTCTTCGGGTCCCACAGTACCCTTCAGAAACACAGTAACTTATTTTACATGGCCATAGAATACCTTCCAACATGGCTGTTGAAGAAACAAAAAGCCACTCACTGCAACAGTTAGCGTTAAAGGTACCGGCTAAAACTTATTAATGACTGCAGTAATAATACACTCAAAGGTTGTGAAGTATTTGCTTACAGTATCTACAGTCAGATCCATAAATTTTGGAACAAAGGATATTTTTTTGCCATTTGGGATCACATATAAGGAACATAAGGATTATATATAATAAACATAGGAATTCCTATGGTAGGATAAAAATCATTTTCAGTCAACAAGTGCATAAAAGTCTGGAACCCATTAAAAAAACATTTTTGGGAAGGCAGTGCATTTACAACAGATCTCATACATTTATCGTCAGTCGCCGCTTTATCTTGGTGAGTGTATGAGTCATATCCTTGTAATACTGAGGCAGAAATACACCCTGAAAGGATACCAGCCCATACATGCACACATTCACATCTCAGATTTAGAGTAGCCCTTCCAACACTCACATGCT
The DNA here is from genome assembly GCA_030522415.1 of Channallabes apus. Classification (NCBI taxonomy): domain Eukaryota; kingdom Metazoa; phylum Chordata; class Actinopteri; order Siluriformes; family Clariidae; genus Channallabes; species Channallabes apus. The sequence goes on along the minus strand of CM060109.1, from coordinate 38,834,665 downwards.
TTTGGGAGTTGGAAGGAAACAAGAAACCCTAGAGAAAACCCACAGGGGGACACGAGGGACATGCAACACTTTGCATAGACAGTAACATAAGCTCAAGATTGAACCAGTGACCCTGGAGCTGTGATGCGGAAAGACTACTCACTGCAACAACCTGTCGCTGTGCAGTGAATCTAATGACTCTAATTAGTGTCTAACGAACAAAAGTAGATGATCTTGATCACCAGGAAGGAGCCTTGTTCAATTTGAATTTTAGAGTGAAGTTAGCAAATATACAAAGCTCTTGTGCTACAGTAAAGTGGTGAAAAAATACTGTCAACAAATCAAGAAAGAAAAAAATAAAGATGATGCTATATGTATTTAAGCAGCATACTGTAGTGCAGCGTACCAAGCCCAGCATCAGTTAACACATGTTTTTAAGAATCCTGAGAATACTGTATAAAAAAACAGATATTTCCTATGCGTATAATAAACCATGTTTCCATCTGTCTTTCATCTGTATGTATGTGTACTTTATGTATGTATGTATGTAAGTGCAATTGTTTGTGTAGGACATGATCGTACAGGGCTGTGATCTGTCTGCTCATGCACTCACTCAGCCAGGAGTCTTCTGCAATTTAGATTACATAATGATATATATATATATATATATATATATATATATATATATATATATATATATATATATATATAGAGAGAGAGAGAGAGAGAGAGAGAGAGAGAGAGAAAGGGAGTAGGTCGGTTGTTGGCTTTGTGAGTTATGTTGATGGTTGACTGTACACCAGTGTGACAGGAGCAGATGTTTGTATTTCATTTTGTTTTTACTGAATTTAATTTCTATATTGAGAAATTACTCACATAATTTAATCGTGACTATAAGCTGAAGCCACCATGCACTTATGGTCTTTGCTCTAAGGACTTTCTTGCAATTGGGAACTGAAATCAATAGCCAGCCAATCACCTGTCTTCACATTATCCTTGGGGGTATTTACTGACTCATGGACTCGATCTTATTTGTTTAAATGAGCAGGAAAAATATTTTAATTATCAAGGCTTAGTGGTATTTTCCGTTTAATGTGTTCTAATATGGCAGAAAGCCACACAACTGAAGTGAAAAGATGAGCAGGTGCTGTAACATCTGTTTAATTATCAGAATGTGGAATTATTTATGAAATATGGGTCTTGTGGGCTTTGATTTTGCATTTCATATGAAAATCTCCAGAAACTTTCCTTTCAGCTGTACTTTGGGTTTTGGTTGTTCAGAGACAGAAACGCCTCCATCTCTTAGAAACCCTGTCTGACCCTACTGTGCTGCTTCCTCTACTTCTCCATCAGGAATGAGCTGAATTAGATGACCTTTAGAAACCATGTACATGGGTGCACTCACACACACCAAGTGAAAGTGCAGTCTGTGATGGAGAAATTACTACTGACTTTACAGGACAGAAAATCACACATCATTGATTTTAGGTTGCTATGTGAGCTATCTATATTAAAATTAGAGATATACTGATTTGCAGATTATTTACAGATTTATCGTAATTTAAAGTGACTGCACCAAGGTCAGTAAAGTAAATGCGTGAGGCAGATCTAATACTGTGGTTAATCACGCAAATGTTGCAACCTTGCCTGTCATTGGCATTGGCATTAATATGTGCTTGTGCTGTGATCTTGCTTGGCTGCTACTGTACTTTCACAATTCAACTCCCATTCAAGTTTCTACAGAACGCATTTTCTTTGCATCTGAAACTGGGCGCATAAAAGATCTGGCCCTGAATACCTTAAAGTATGTACTATATATATCCATTTGCCTAATATTTCTTTGAAAAACATTTCCTCTTGGCTGCAGTAACAGCCTCGACTGTTTTGCACTAGATATTGGGGTGTTGAGGTTGAGATTTAATTCCATTCAGCCACAACAACTTTAGTGAGGTTAGGCACTGATGGGATTTCAAGTCATACACAGTAACAAGAGTTGTAAGCTGTAGTAGGCACTCATAGTTGTAACGTTTTTGATACTTTATACACATTACTGCTAGTTTCATCATGCTGCTTTCACCCACAGACACTATTGATTCATGTCTAAATGTCAAAACATGCAGGGTATGGTTTGGACAGGGATTTGTCCCTTAGCTCTGGTCGTCCTCAAGAAAATGTCATTCTTAAAATATGATAATGTTAAAAATAAACATTTGATACAGCCTTATAATTTAGACCTTTTTTCTCAGTTGCATTGTTTTTCCAATAGTATTTCTTCATGTCAGTCCATTTGTAATGATTACCTGCAAGCCTTAAACTCTTAACTACATGGACCCTTTGTCCAGACTCGCATTTTATCATTTATCAGACGTACAGTATGATGTGTGAGGACTGTCAGCTGCCAGACTGTATGACTGTAGGAAAAACTAATACATGCATTTTGGTCATATTGATAAATTTTGTCTGGAAATGCAGTATTTTCTACTGAAGTTAGAAATACTGACAGTTTTTTCAAATACATGAGCTTATTCTAATACATATAGTAACAACATACAGAGGGGTGTATATGGTGGTTGCTCCTCATAATCTGTGAGTAGATTTATTTAACATGTTTAGAAGTCCAGTGTCAATGGTTTGTAGCAGCCAAAGAAGGTGACATCTGGTTTAAGAAGGTTTCTTCCTCACGTCAGCTCAGGGAGTGTTTCTAAGTGACTGATGCCTCCAGATTGCTCATTATAGACAAACTAATACATTTATAAATTTTTATTTATTTTAAAAACATTATAACATTTTAGAAATTACTAAAATATTGTTATTTAATTGATAAAATATGTAATCATTTTCTGATAACAGCACATCCCACACTGTTTAATTCCTCATTTAAAATTTATACTTAGGCCTTCCGAACCGTTGTCCAATGCCTTAACCACTGAGCTATCCCAGACCGGGATATGCTGAATGCAACATTGTTAGAGATTGGCTTGCATTATTTTGAAAATGGTTTGAATGTTTTGTGATCCATCAAAACCACCAACAAAAACACTTATCTAGATGTGTGAGACTGGTCACACATTACATCTCACTGTGCATAATAATAAAACTTGTAGGCATCTGTTACATATTGAACCTTTTGTGATATCAGTGTAAAAAATAACATTTTGGTGAGAATGATGTCTTATTCAAGACAGCAATGCCTCTTGTTGACAACATATTATCTATTAATGGTTGTCCTGAACAACTCTTCTCTCTCGTGTTAGAAATTCTAGTGTGAAATTCTTATCACTAGGTCACAATCTGAAGACCTTTACATGAACTATATCTACAATCTGAGACACATCATAAACAATAAAAATTAATGGACATTTCAGTGTTGCTGTAGATGAATGGGGGATAGCATAAAGAATAAATATAATCAACATATAAAGGGTATAGTGTAAGCTCCTGTGGTTTGGGATAATTAACTGTCCCTAATTAAAGTAGTGTTTACAATCATTGCTAAACATGTCCAGTACACACACACACACACACACACACACGCCCATCACCTAGAAGGATGGGAGAGCAAAGAGATTCTCACATGCAATTTCTGTCCCATCAGGATATGTGCCTTATTTGTAAAGGTAATAGGTTGAGATTTTGTATTCCATTAACAAACAGAGATAACAGATATGTATACATGTGACTCTCTCTCTCTCTCACCCTCTCTGTGCATGTGTGTGTTGAGAGAGAGAGAGTATCATGAGTGAATTGTTCTGAGTGGATTCAGACTGAGCTGTATCACGGATGAAAGACGTTATGTCTTGTCGTTACACACAGTGCTGCTGTGACTGAGTGACAGGCAGTGTTGAGCTCTTCATGATGGCACAGCATGAGCATTTGTGGCCTGTGAGATTGTGCTGTGAGAATAGGTTTGCTATGAACTACGGATGCAATCTACAGTATAGCAACACCAAACAAAAGCACCACTAACATCACCAACACTAAACAACAACACAGAATAGCACAAGCAACATGAAAATAACGCAGAAACAACAATGGCAAATAACAGCGACAGCAGTATATAACACTGTCAGCACCTTCAGTACCACCAAGACCCAACAAAACCACCAATAACAAACATCACATGCATCACCAATACTGCCGACACTAAATAACCCCAGCAACAAGAGCACCACTAACAGCAACAACAATGATAACACTAGCAGGATCAGCACTAAATTCCCAACCTTGACAATGACAACACTAACTTGCATACCTTTTTTATTTATTTATTTATTTATTTATTTATTTATAATAAGTGGAGCCCTAGAAATTAATCTAACCTCCCCTTTACAGCCCCCCTGCATGCATGCTGGTAATGAATACCAGTGAACTCTAAACGAATGGGTGTGAGAAGCAGTGCGCTTGGAACTAGCACCATGGACAGCATCACCCTCAACACCAGTTGATGGACTGCATCAACTTTACATAATAATAATAATCATAATAACAAAAAGTATTCGTTTTTGATGGATAAAGCGGTCAGCTGAAGTGTCAGCTTTCTTTAAGGAGAGTGCAGTGCTTAATGTGTGCGTGTGTGGGGGAGAGAGGAGTGTGCACGCCTGTGTGTGTGTGTGTGTGTGTGAGGGAGAGAGAGAGAGAGAAAGAGCGAGAGAGAAAGAAAGCGTGTGTGTAAAAGAGAGATAGAGCGTGTGTGCGAGAGACACCGTGTGTGTGTGTGTGTGTGTGTGTGTGAGAGAGAGAGAGAGAGAGAGAGAGAGAGAGAGAGAGAGGTCGAGCTCCCGCCCCCTTGAAGGAGCATCATCATCATCATCACACGCTGCTGCTTTCCTGGTCACGGCTGAAATCTCTAAATTCTCTTAATTTTCTCTGCTGGAATTAAGGAAAAAGAGAGCACAGCAGACGAAGAAGGAGAAGGAGAAGGAGAAGACGTTACCGTTCATGTTTGCCTGTAAATAGCGCGCACTGGCCGCGTCGGGACGCCGCGCGCGCTCCACCAAATACCCGGCTCATCTGAACACGCTTAACCCGAACCGCTCTGCTGAGCCTCTGTACAGTTCAGTAGTGTTGGGGGTTTCTGGGTTCGGGGAGATCTGTGACAGTGAAACTGCCTGCTGCAACCTCGACACCGGCGGCGGGATTTAAGAATGACGGCCACCAAGGAGCAGCAGATCCAGAGAGCCAGTGCGCAGCAGGACGAGGTAATGTCCGTGTGTGAGAGAGGGAGAGAGAGAGAGAGAGGGAGAGGAAAGCACTACCTGCGCCTTACTGTCATGTTTAGACACCGGGCTACAATAAATGTGGCTTTCTGAGTCTTCCCTTCTCAGTGCGCTTCTCAGATAGTCACGCGAGGTTAGAAAGTCACGCTTGGTTTTCACGCTGTTCCTGAAAAGCACAGCAGGTGCGCAAAATGGGTATCTCAGAAGAAAAAAACAGATCACTAGCGACTATAAGTCGGTGCAGCTGTTTAAATGTTTGCAGAGGTAAAAAAAAAATTTAAAAAGGAGGAGAAGAAGAAGAGGTGGTGCTGGACTCATCCCTCTCTCTCTTTCTCTCTCTCTGATAGCTTTCCCTTTGCGCGCTATTGTGGGAGCAAATGACGGGACACGGTTGAGCTCCGGCGGCGCAGATGTCACTATCAAAACAATTAGCGGCCCTCAAAGCGCGTTCAAGGCTCCACGCTTTCGGAATGTTAATCCCCGCCGGTTTCTAGCCTAAGGCTGGGGCTAGGATTTCTTGCCTGGGGCTGAACGTGTCGGACTGAAATGAACTGCAGACAGTATGCTTCACAGGGTAGGAATAGTAAACTGAGCGGTGGCCTTGTGCGAATCTGCATCTGAAGTCCTGGCGCAATCTTTCTCTCGTGCACTAACTAACATATATTTGAGCTGTATCGATAAAGATCATTAATAACGAGCCCAGGAGAGAGCAAAGTACGAAGCTCTAATTTTCACCCTCTCATCACTCAGTCTGAGTGTGCACCCCTGGAGAGGCTCGGCAAGGGAATAACATCACCTGCCCTTCGCTAGAGGGCCTCTGGACGTGACGGCTAAAACAGTGTTAGGGCTTTTCGGGATCCTCAGGACGCAGTGGTGATGAATAATTGATGGTGCGCTGTTGTAAATGTTTCACCGTACATGATTATAACGTTGTGCTCGCTGTCGCACCTGCGCATCCGGGCTCTCCGTGCCGCAGGACTTACATCAAGGTTCTAATAAATGTTTGATAGAAGCATCGCGGCATTCCGGGACACCGCGGGCTCCTTACACACAGAAGACCTAAGTATAGAGACCAGGTTTAAACATAGATCCGTCCATAATCAGACCCCATTGTAAACATATACAGTGGTGTGAAAAACTATTTGCCCCCCTCCTGATTTCTTATTCTTTTGCATGTTTGTCACACAAAATGTTTCTGATCATCAAACACATTTAACTATTAGTCAAAGATAACACAAGTAAACATAAAATGCAGTTTTTAAATGAGAGGTTTTATTATTTAGGGAGAAAAAAAATCCAAACCTACATGGCCCTGTGTGAAAAAGTAATTGCCCCCTGAACCTAATAACTGGTTGGGCCACCCTTAGCAGCAATAACTGCAATCAAGCGTTTGCGATAACTTGCAACGAGTCTTTTACAGCGCTCTGGAGGAATTTTGGCCCACTCATCTTTGCAGAATTGTTGTAATTCAGCTTTATTTGAGGGTTTTCTAGCATGAACCGCCTTTTTAAGGTCATGCCACAACATCTCAATAGGATTCAGGTCAGGACTTTGACTAGGCCACTCCAAAGTCTTCATTTTGTTTTTCTTCAGCCATTCAGAGGTGGATTTGCTGGTGTGTTTTGGGTCATTGTCCTGCTGCAGCACCCAAGATCGCTTCAGCTTGAGTTGACGAACAGATGGCCGGACATTCTCCTTCAGGATTTTTTGGTAGACAGTAGAATTCATGGTTCCATCTATCACAGCAAGCCTTCCAGGTCCTGAAGCAGCAAAACAACCCCAGACCATCACACTACCACCACCATATTTTACTGTTGGTATGATGTTCTTTTTCTGAAATGCTGTGTTACTTTTACGCCAGATGTAACGGGACACGCACCTTCCAAAAAGTTAAACTTTTGTCTAGTCGGTCCACAAGGTATTTTCCCAAAAGTCTTGGCAATCATTGAGATGTTTTTTAGCAAAATTGAGACGAGCCTTAATGTTCTTTTTGCTTAAAAGTGGTTTGCGCCTTGGAAATCTGCCATGCAGGCCGTTTTTGCCCAGTCTCTTTCTTATGGTGGAGTCGTGAACATTGACCTTAATTGAGGCAAGTGAGGCCTGCAGTTCTTTAGATGTTGTCCTGGGGTCTTTTGTGGCCTCTCGGATGAGTCGTCTCTGCGCTCTTGGGGTAATTTTGGTCGGCCGGCCACTCCTGGGAAGGTTCACCACTGTTCCATGTTTTTGCCATTTGTGGATAATGGCTCTCACTGTGGTTCGCTGGAGTCCCAAAGCTTTAGAAATGGCTTTATAACCTTTACCAGACTGATAGATCTCAATTACTTTTGTTCTCATTTGTTCCTGAATTTCTTTGGATCTTGGCATGATGTCTAGCTTTTGAGGTGCTTTTGGTCTACTTCTCTGTGTCAGGTAGCTCCTATTTAAGTGATTTCTTGATTGAAACAGGTGTGGCAGTAATCAGGCCTGCGGGTGACTACAGAAATTGAACTCAGGTGTGATAAACCACAGTTAAGTTATTTTTTAATAAGGGGGGCAATCACTTTTTCACACAGGGTCATGTAGATTTGGAGTTTTTTTTCTCCCTTAATAACGTAAACCTTCATTTAAAAACTGCATTTTGTGTTCAATTATGTTATCTTTGACTAATAGTTAACGGTTTTTGATGAGCAGAAACATTTAAGTGTGACAAACATGCAAAAGAATAAGAAATCAGGAAGGGGGCAAATAGTTTTTCACACCACTGTAGCTTATTTTAAACACAAAGTCAATTTTAAACAGATCTCAGATTACAGTAAATATAATACCCATTTTTTAGGATATCTCTTTATAAACAGATCCCATCATATAGATTCCATCATAAACAGATCCCCTCTGAAATGTACAACCAAAAATTAATAAAAGATATTTCTATTGTTTACAGTAGTACAGGCTATGTTTTTCCACAAATCTAAAAATATCCTAATTTGTTTTATTATAGTGTTTCTTATATAGTACCAAAAGTCAAAAGTTTGGGCACAATTTTGGACCTATTTTCTACATTCTAGAACAATACTGGATTTTCTCAAAACTATGAAATAACACATACTGTATGGAATTAGGTAATTAAGTAACAACAACAGTCGGTTGTTATAAGGTCAGCTCTTCTGGAATATTACTTGGCTCAAACAGTATTGTCAAGTGCATGTGCAAAACCCATCAAGCACTATGGTGAAACTGGTTCTCATGAAGATCATTTCGGGAAAGGAAGACCAAGACTTACCTCTGCTGCAGAAGAGAAATTCATTTAGAGTTTCCAGCCTCAAAATCACCAATTAACAGCACCTCAGATTAGAAGCCTTATGAAGGCTTTACAGAGCCTTACACGTAGCACACATGTCTAAACATCAACTTTTCAAATGCATGTTTTGAATGCGTTCCAATGTAAAGAGACAATGAAAGACAATGAAATTAGTTGGTGTGTCCAAACCTTTGACTGGTAGTGTATATAGCAATTTATTATTATATATATTTTTTTATTTAATTTAATTTTATTATTATTATTATTTTTTTTTTTTTTACAAAATAATATATGGCTGTGTCTAATTTTGGGATAAATAATGAAAACTCGTATTCATGTTGAAACATATACTGTAACATACTGTATCATGACAATTTCCCCCATATTTCTGGTTATATCTTTCTAATCATTACTCTCTCTACCTCTTTATCTCTTTCTCTCTGTCTATCTCTATTTTGTTGTGGCGTTTTTAATGCCTGCATTCATTTTACAGTTTACTTACATCATCTAGCAAATGACCAATTAAATATCTTAGTACCCACCAGTCAGATATTATAAAGTAAAAGGAAAAACAGAGCAGAGTGCAACATTCAGTGCAACTCAAATTCAGTGGACAGTGTACCAGCATGCACAACACGAGTCGGCCTATGTAGCCTACATAGACTCGATTTCATTATGGAATTTGTAGCTTCTGAACTCTTTTTTTCAAAGCACAAGGGAAAGGGCATGTTTCTTCCATCTATATATATATATATATTTTTTTTTTTTTAAAACACTGCACGCTAAGCAAACTTTTCTGATGTGCTTCTACTAGCACAGCTTTATAATATCAATTTGGTGGACAACACCTTTAACAAAACACTTTGTTAAACAATACCAAAGAAATTATATTTTAAATACATACATATACTGTACCATGTGATTGTGCTACAATATTCAATAATATTGTCAAAGGAAAAGAAAACACAATAAAGTTATAAAATGCTTTAATGATACTTCAGTGTCACTGCTGCAAAACTGCAATGCTCGGCCTCAACACCTACGAGACTTTATAATCTTCACCTCATACAAAACTCAAGACACACATGTTTACTCAGCAAGTTCTTTCTCCCACACACAAGCCTAATACGTTCCTTGCTCACTCTTTTCCCTCCCTCACACAAGCCTGGAACTTTCATAACCTTCCTCCTATAACTATCTTTACCTATCTATCGATTTATTTTGCTTGTTCGTTTTTTATGCAAGATCTCGGCCTCTTTCTGAGTTTAGTTGTTAATTTGTACTGTACATTAATTGTATTTCTTTTATATGGCTCTTGAACTTGAACTCCAACGTTCATCAGTACCTCACTAATGTTCTTGTGGCTGAATGCCCACAGCCATGCTCCAAAATCTAGTGGAAAGCCTTCCCAGACAATGCTTATGTCAGACTCAGTTATGAGTTAATGTTTCTTGATGTGATCTGACAACAGTGTCTAGAAGAGACCTTTCCCATCAAACTTGCACTTGATTTACATAACTACAAAGCAAGTGATTAAGCAGGGTTTAGTGTTTAAGGGGAAGGCAGCTAGTTTCACAGGATGACATTCCCCATGATGCATTAAGGCTATATTGGATTATTTGAACAGTAAGCTTGAATGCAGCTGTATGCTTTTCAGCTTATGTTGAATGTTTATGTGAAATTACGGCACACTGAACTTCTTTTGCTAAAATTTATGAAAATAACACCAATTCCATGATCTCCTGACCCAAATACTGGTTGACATGACTCAAGTAAAATCATTTAAAAGTAGAGATGCATGACTCTATTTACCAGCTGTTGACATTTCTAGATATTGCTCTGGTTGGCTATCCAGTGAAATTATACAAAATCTGATTCTTTAATTTGTTGTTGCATAAAATTAAATTTCTATTGTTGTTCAATGAAGGATTAAGATAGGATCACTCACCCAGGTTTACTGATTTTTAGCTCCTTTAAAAATGATCGACTTTAATAAATTAAAGCCTGAATGAGAAAAATAGTTTAACTAATGAGGAGTTAAATTAACACTGATTTAACAGGTTTAGCCATGTGCTGTAATATGTGACAGGATATAATGTTAAAGGTGAGACTGTAATCTGTGGGTTAATAGAAATGAAATCTGTAGAAGGTACAGTACTTTTAATTTTCTCAGCTTTATCTGTAATCAAATCCTGCCATGTTTCTGGTGATTTAGGGTCCGGTGGTTTTGGTGACTATTTTAATTAGTTTTTTTTTAGTTACTCTACAGGCACGGTGACGTGTGGTTATCACTGTCACCGTACACCTCCAGGTTCCAGGTTTGATTCCCACCTTGTGTCTGCATGCATGGAGTTGGCATGTTCTCTCTGTGCTTGGGGGGTTTCCTCTGGATATTCTGGTTTCCTCCCACAGTCCAAAGACATGCAGATTAGGTTAATTGGTGTTCCCAAATTGCCCGTGGTGTGTGAATGAATATGTGTGTGTGAGAGTTTGCCCTTGCAATAGATTGGCACCCTGTCCAGGGTGTACCGCACTTCTTGCCCTAATTCTACTGGATTAGGCTGTAGGCATCCGCAACCCTGAATATAGGATAAGTATTATAGACGATGAGAGTGTGAGTGAGTGAGTTGCTCTACAAATAATGTTATTTTTATGGGAGTGAGGTCCCATGATTATGCTCTGTTATGCTTAGTGAACAAGTGACAAACTTTTGGTTAGAGGATTTTGATTTATTTTGTCAGTGTGTTCTGCTTAGACATGAAGCACACAAAGGCATCAGAGTCTGATGTCGGAGTCAGAGTTTTATGCAAAATTATAAGTCAGGTGCACAAATTATTGACATTGATCATTGTTCATGGACTTTTATTCATTTTGGCAAATTATTATTTTCTATGGCACACAATGTTGTCTATAAAAAAAAAAATTTCTTCGCTGTTTAACCTAATTTAAAAAGATATATTGCACGCTTTGAGAAAAGCATGACTTGTAGCCAGCAGTTACCATCCGAATTTTCTGTCACATGGTCAGTGAAGTGAAGGTAATTCCTCTGCAACACAGTGGTTGCCACAAGTGGTTTAAATGTGTTCAAAGTTTTTTTTTTTTTGAAGAATTTTGAAGCTGGGAGAAGGATGTTTACATTCTTTTACTGCCATTGCATTCACTGAAGCAGCAATAAATGACAGGTTTGCATTGCTTAACATCTGAAATACATTATGTGAAATCGGACATCATGCGATTTGGATGTTGTTTAAACACCATTTTAAATACTTATTAGAACTATGTGCGATACTAAAATGTTAGTACTCTGGTGAAGCAGAAAAATAATGTTATGTAATTTTAAAAAATGATATACTGTACAATACAAGAAAAGAGATTCACACACTGTGTATGTGAAGCTGTTGGTTATTGCATTTTATATTGCTTATAATGTTTCTTAAGATCTTCAAAAATATCCCCCCCCCCTCAATTTTCTCCCTAATTTAGTCGTAGATAGATATATTATCACAAACAAGCATTAAGTTTGTAGGTGTAGTGCTACCACTGCACATCAAAACGACTCTCAGACCCTTTTTTCCTCCAAGTGGAGAAAGAATACCTGTATACTCTGGTTAAAATTCATGAGTCAAAATTCACATATATATTTGTAAGCATTTGATGATCCAATCATTAGTAAAGCATATGTCATGCAAGAGAACCAATAAGAAACAAATAGAATGGTCTAAGCTAGGGTAGTGTTAGCTGATTTACAACATCAACTTGTGCATGAAGTCACATGCAAGAAAACATTCCACCTGCTGGTGCCCTCTCAGCAGCACAGAGAATATAGCTGTGTTACTAACAAGCATTACCAGGGACACTTGAGGCTCAGGCGGTTGAGGCTCCAGGTTGACCGGAGGGTTGGAGGGTATAACCCCTGTCACTGCTGGATTGCCACTGTTGGGTCCTTTCTCCTATGCCCCATGCAACCCAACCACTTCATGCAGTGATGGTCCTAATGCCACTTAGGAAATGGGAGCATTGTGACAGGAAGGGCGTCTGGTAAAAAAAAACTATGCCAGATCTTGTTGGTCAAATAATCTGATGTGGCAGTTTCTAGGATAAAAGGACAAAGCCCAAGAAAAAAAGACCAGCTAGCATTAACTAGTAAAAATAGGAAGGCAGCAAAATGATCTTTCACTTTTTGGGACAGCGCAAAAGGTAACAGTGAAGACTTTGACGGAATGTAATAAAAGATATGAACTGTAATTCTGTGGAAATTAAAGTTACTGCTATGGTAAACTGGCATGTATGAATCTAGTGAAAATATTTCCATGAGAGTCATGCTGTATTTAAACGTTTTTTAAGTTTAACGTAAGTTAAAGAGTATTTTTAAAAAGGAGTACACAGGACAGATAGCGGGGTCTGTCATATTGCACAATGAAAATCACTTGGAGCTCAATATCAGCAGAAGCAATAAAGTAGCGGTGCACAGTGAGAGGGAAAGCAGACCTACTATCTTGTCATCCAGGAGGAAAAAGTGAAAAGGGTTGATTTTTACAGGTACCTTGGGGTACAAATCACTAACAAACTGTACTGGAGTTACAACACTCAACACAAGTCCTCTTCAGGAAAGGACAGAGTGGACTGTTCTTCTTGAGGAAACTGTAATCCTTCAGTGTGTGCAACAGGCTCCTGCAGATCTTCTATCAGCTTGTGGTAAGCAGTCTGTTGGCATCAGACTGTTGGCATTGTTGTCCTGATGGCATCAACGATTGGAGGTCAGTAGTCTCAAGAAGCTGTTATGGAAGGCTAAGTAGGTGATCAGGTTAGAAGTGGATATTGTGCAGGCAGTGGCAGACAGGACAGTGAGAGACAATATCAGATCCTTTATGGGTAACCTTTGTTTGCCACACTGGGGACACAGAGGCTCTTGAAATAATCTGTATATATTTTTACATTTACAGTAGGTGCTAAATGTTTGTTGTGTGGATGGGGTTTGCCATTCTCCACAAGAGATACCACATTGACATGAATGAGATTGATGTGAGATCACCTCACTTGACCGTTGACTCTTAAAATGTAATCAGTGCATCTCTCCGGAGCCACTTTGCTGACCTTTGACAAACAAAGTGTACTCAGGTCATCTTTAATTCAAATTGGATGTTTCGGCCAACTTTGAAGAAAATTCCTCAATATCACATTAACCGAGGGAGGTGATGCCAAAGTGTCATTGACCATTGATGTTAGACCATCGAAATGTAATCAGTCACTCTTTGAGCCCAAGTGAATGTTTTTGCCAATTTTTGAAGAAATTCCCTTAAGGCACTCCTGTGATATTGCATTCATTAAAATAAGACAGACTGACTAGGATGGACGTGATGCCACAGGGAACCCAGCTCACTTACAACAAAAACTCCAAGGTTGTGATTGGAATATTGTGATAACTCTGCTGGACTCTAAATAAACTTCTAAATACTCAGATGTTTCTGGTGCTGGCGTAGTGATATGTCGACCTAGTAAAGGTATACTCCTAACAATACACCAAAACCTGATTGATTATTTATGCAACCAATCTTATGTAACCAATTTGTGCCTGCAGTAAGTTGCAGGGCAGGAACTATAGGTTTAAATTCAGAACTCCTCCAGGAAAGCCTTTGGTATTGAATAACCACTTAAAAACATCAAAGAAAAAAACATCAGAATAGGATCCACGGAATCCTAAAGCCACAGACTTTGCATAGTATGTCTTACTCACTTATTCAGTCATTATATATACTGCTTTATTCTGTAGACAGGGTTGGGGTGCCTGTCTTTACCAGGGGACTTACTGTAGGGCATGTGGCGGGTACACCCTGGACGAGGCGCCAATTCATCGCAGGGCCTACACATATACACACACTCATTCACACACTGATTTGGGAATGCCAATTAGCCTAATCTGCATGTCTTTGGACTGTGTGAGGAAACCCAAACGGAGAGAACATGCAAACTCCATGCACACAGACTATGTTTTATTTTAGATTGCCTTAAGTTGCTATATTTAGTTTTAATGACAGCCTCACAATGAATGGTTTTCAGGTCACATGTGTGCCTTGTCAAGAGTTAATTTGTGACATTTCTTGCTTTCTTAATGCGCTAAAGGACCATCAGTTGTCTTGTGCAGAGGAAGGGTGGGTAGACAGCGCCAATAACTCTATTAGAGCTAATAATGAATGTCAATCAATCTCAAAAATCTCAAGAACTTTGAATATATCCCTAATTGCAGTCACCGAAACATGCTACTGTATGATGAAAATGACTGATGAAATGATAACTGCCCCAGTACCTCCGCTGCAGATGATAGGGTTAGCAGAATGACCAGCTTCAGAAATTGTCAATTTACAGCTTCTAAGATTAGATCCCACATAATATGCTTCTTGGAATTAAAATGGTAGACATAATACAATATCCACTGTTTAGAGGAGTCTGTGTGAGTTAGGGCTTCATGGTCAGACTGCAGAAAACAAACCATTACTTTGAAAGAACAACAAGCAGGAGAGACTTGCTTGAGTCAAGAAACACAAGGGATGGACATTAGATCAGTGGAAAACAGTTCTTTGGTCTGATAAGTCCAAAGTTAATTTTTGGTTGCAACTGCCATGTCTTGGATCTTGAATGTGTGGTTCACACTGTGAAGTATGGAGGAGGATGTACTGTACTCTATGATGGTATGGGGTGCTTTGCTGGTGCCACTGTTGGTGACTTAGTCAAAATTGAAGGCACACTAAACCAGCATTGTTACCAGAGCATTTCGCAACGACCTGCCCTCCCATCAGGTTTGCACTTCATAGTTTGGATGTCTTCAGTATGTACAGTATGTACAATGTTGAACAATAAGAATTGTAGGAAATTGTGTGTCCAAACTGTTAACCTTTACTGTATATATTTCCCATCTCCCATCCCATCCCAGCTTTTACTCTTGTTTGAATTGATTCCTGATGAGGTTATGCCAGTGCTGTAAGCCTAAGTCTCCATTATCTCAGCCATGCAAAGAAAATTCTGCATCATTGATTTTAAAAATAAACATAAAACAGTGCAGGAGCAAGATATACCTTACACAACGACAAAGTCCAAGTATACACTCTCATTGAACCCCATCTCTGACTATAATATTGTTCACAGAGTGAGTAGGTGCATTGATTTGTTGACACATTTAGTATGTTTGTGTGGGATGATACATTCCCTGCTTTTGAGAGCAAATGTATATATTCAGTGGTAGAACCCATGCTTAGAGAAAGTCTGATTTCACATGGCTTAGGTTTGGTTCCTGGCCCATGCACCGAACCCAGCCACTTGGGTTACACAGTTTTCAAAGTATCTGGCTTAGGCTAAGATAAATAAATATTCAAAAGGATATAAAATTGGATGATTACATCAGAAATACATTCACTCTCACTAACTAACTCATTCTCTATACCGTATATCCTGTACAGGGCTTTGCAGCCTATCCCAGGAGACACGGGGCGGAAGGCAGGATATACCCGAGACAGGATGCCAATCACAGGGCACACACATATAATATACTGTACATACTGTATATTTGGAATGTAGGTAGAGATCAGAGTACCCACAGGAAACCCACCAAGCACAGGAAGAACATGCAAACTCCGTGTATACAGACATAAATCAAGCTGTTGACCATGTAGGTGCGAAGCCACAGTGCAAACCATTACTCCGTATCATGTCACCAGAAAGATATTCATTCAGTGTACAAATTTTTGCAAAGATAAATATGTGGAAAGCAATTTCCACTGTGGCAACCCCTAAAGGATAATATATTATAACCACCTGCCTAATATTGAGTGGGTCCCATTGTGCTGCAAAAACCACAGCACAAATCAGACTGGATGTGCTAACCTTCACTACCCACAGGCATTAGTGAGACTTGGGCTCCCATTTCTTGCTAGAAACTAACCATGGAATACTGGGAACAACCCAAAACAATGTTCTTGGTATTTAGCCATATAAATGTATTGTAACGGGTTCGACCCTACAGTAAGTGCACAGGCGACACCATGAAACACGGACACGTGGTGAGGTCTTACAGGAAAAAGGGTAATTTATTTAGAAAAATGGTGAAGGAAAGGATTAAAGGAGGGAGGACGGAAAGAAAGGGAAGGGAAGATGATGCACGTGCAGGTCTGGTTGGCAGTTGCCCCGCTAGCATGCGGGTACACGCTGGTGAGTGGTGACGGTGGGCAGAGCGGTGACTTTGGTGCATGCGGAGGTAGCGCTGATGCACGCTCCCATGATGGCAACCTCTCCCGCTGAACGCGAGTCAAGACCGGCTCCTCCCAGCTCTCTCTGGGCGCGGAGTCTCTCCTGGACGTCCGTCGGCTGGACGGCTTTCCCGGCTGAGATCGGGGGCCCTAACGCAGTCCTCTCTGTGGCCTTTTCCACTTTGGCGGCAGGGATGCGAAGGCGGACTCGACGCCGAAGTGAAGGATATCAAAGGGCCGGCATTCCCCCTTTTTAAAGTTTCTGGGGCGCATCACATTGCCCCACTCGTGTGCCACTGTCTTTTACAACATCCACTGCGTAGCAAAATCTAGCTTTCCAACAGTCAGACCCCGAGCTACACTCCCGGCTATGTTTTATAGCGCAGGGAGAAGCCCGCGATAGCTCACCAGCTGTGGCTGATTCCGCGGCCCTGCTCCTTCACATACCTAAAGGGGGGGAGGCTGTCTAACTAGTGAGCTTCGGTGTGAGCAAGGAGCAATAGTAAATTTGGGCGCACGCTGTGACAGTATGTATATCACGACATGGAATTTGAAATGAAGCATTCGAGATTTGAGAAAAGTCAAGACTTTCAGCTTTATTTCGAAGGGGTTTGACAAAAGTATGTCATTAACCATTCAGAAATTACAGCCTACAGCCCCTTTCATCATTAGTCAGGTCAATAAACACCAGTGACCTGGTTCTACTGGCAGCCATACAGGTTTATGCCATAACACTGCCTCCGCTGTGTTTGACATACCTGTATGATGTGATATGCTGTGAATCATGAGCTATTATTATCTTTTTCCATAATTTTCTCTTCCCATCATTCTACTGTATTTCAAGTTAATTTTGATCAGTCTAAAGTATCTGGAATCAGTAAAGTATTTGATCAGTCTAAAGTATCTGGAAAAGTTCTCTGACAAAGTTGAATCTGGCTTTCCTATTCTTGAGCTTTACCAGTGGTTTACTCCTTGTTGTGAAGTGCCTGTATTTACGTCATAAAGGTGTTTCTTGACAGTGGACTTTGACAATGACATGCCTATCCTCTCAAGAGTGTTCTTGACTTTACTATCTTATCTAATGGTTCTTCTTCACCATTGACAGGATATTGCAGTCATCCACTTTATATGACTTCTGTGGTCTTCCAGGCCTTTTGTTGTTGCCAGTTAATTACTTTTGTTGTATTGAGTACTCCAAATGTTTTTGATCTTTCTCTCTCTTTGATTGGTTTGTTTGTTTGTTTATTCATTCATTCATTCATTCATTTCTTTGAGCCTTCACATGCATAAACACCTCTCTGTAGCTCATGTTGTGTTGGAGTGAACAGCTACTGTACCACATTCAAATGTAACAATCAGAACCACTGCCAGGCCTTTTATCTTCTTGTGGAGTAATGAAGGAACAGCCACATCTGGCCATGCAATTATTTATTAGTCATCAAAATGTGGGTGTGTATGAAAATCGCTGTAATGGTTAATGCCACAACTGTATGTCGCTCATTCACTTCACCTGTCAGTGGTTTTATTGTTATGTCTGAGGTGTTAAATAATTGGACCTTAGGAGCAATGACTGCGATTGTAATTGTACAGAATGAGTATGTATATGTGAGAAAGCACTATATGCACATATACACAATCAGGCGCACAGTGAAATGTCAGAATTTAGAGAGATTGCACAGACTTTGATCAAAGCAGCTCTCCGTCAAACTCCAAGAATTTAGAGCTTCAAAGCATTTGAGCTGAGAGCTTTGACCCCCTTGTTTTCTCTTACTCTTTGCGAATCCTACTGTTGCAAATATGCTAAGAGCCTGTTTACACCATATCACAACATAATAGGATACAAACCTTTTAAACATTCTTTTACACTCCCACGCGCATATTAGCATGCTAACATCTAATTTCGTATGCATCTACTGTATTTACTACACACCACAGCCTCTGACATAAAATCATAGAATCATAGTGTATGACGGTTTTTGGAAATATTTTTATACAGAATTTCAGTAACTTAAATTAACATTGAATAAAGTAAAGTAAATGCATTCAAACCTATTTTTGAAAAATGAATTGATTTTTTATGTTAAAATGTCAACATTATAGCATTGCCAAAGAAGAAGGTGGAACATTGTTCAAGCAGTACATTTGTTCTTTTATTGGCCGCGTACAGCCCAGTAACAAGCCTGGGAGTTAGCCACAGACTTACACAAGGCCTGTAGTGTAATGATCTGTAATAGTGTAGATGAAATAACACAAATAACATGCTGAAAAATATAACACTAATAAACACAACTGCTCACTCACATTCAATATTCAATCAGAACATCAACTTTACATATTACGCTGATTAATGAGGACAACACAGAAGCTCCTTGGTACATAAATTAGTCATCTTTTTGAAGTTATAAAGCTAATGTAGATCCTTCTTCCTAACGTAAATAATGAAGCCAACTTGTATTTAATGGCTTTATTATCCAGGTTAACATTGTAAACTAATTTAGCGTAGTTGCTATTATGTTTTTACTAATTAAAAAGCGTTGTGTTTAGTGGTTAGCACTGTTGCGTTGCACCTCCAGGGTACGGGTCCGATTTGGCTAATAATTCTGCTCCAGTTTTATTCATATTTTTATTCTTTAAATGCACCATTATCATTTAAAGGTGAGTGAAAGATAATTCAGTCATGCAGCATGCTGAAAGCTATTAGTGTTTCTCACTCGTTTGTTAATCATAGCTCCAGTGGAACCTCATAGCTTCAGTGAAAGCATCAGTCACCAAATATGTCTTGGCTGATAAATAACATTTGTGATAAAGGGAAAAATTGTCTAAATGTCATTTTTGACTGATTTTTGTTTTTTACATGAACATAGGTATTATATTGTAAGCTGGTACATAATGCATAAAGGGAGTTATGATATACTGTATAGTGTCCTCTTTGTGGGTTTGTAAATGTTTAGTTAAGTCCGTTAAATTTATAATAGATTTATTAAATTTTTAAAAATCTGCTATTCGTTGTTTTTAAAAGAGGAGGTTTTGCATACTCATTGTGATGAATTTTTGCTCTTTATGTTAAGAGATTCCTTTTCTTTTGGTTTACTTTTTTTTTTATTTTTCCTTAAAACAAAGTATCTGAGCGTGCTGTTTTTTCCCCAGGAAATTCTTATAACAGGTCACCTTGAGTTACATCGTCGACCATTTTATGCAACTACTGTATGCTGCGAGCATGTACAGTTATCTGCATTATATGCACGCACGTCCCTCTGACTTTTCATGCATTTCTGCTACACAGCAGTTGTCCAAATGTGCAAGAAAAAAAAACATTGCAACATGGCATGTTTCAGGGATTTAAAAAAATTTAAATCAAATGCCATTTTTAGCATATTTATAGTACATACAAATGGTTGAGTAAAATCATAGTTAAAAGTAAGTAATGTGAATGCACATGACATGCCTAAAGTTATTCAGCAAATCATAATATGCTTTTCCATCTACATTAGACAATGAAGAATCGGAATCTGAGGCTATCATGAACAGGGACTCACAAAAAATTTGGGCGGGAAAATGAAATAATAAACTAATAATAATAATAATAATAATAATAATTTTAAAAAGGGACTTTCTCCCAGTTTTCGGCTGTTTAGTTTGTGTGAGTCTATGCCGTGATATCCTCAGATTCTTGTTCTTGGCTGACAGGAGTAGAACCTGATGTGGCCTTCTGCAGTTATACAGTAGCTCATCTACCTCAGGGTTTGATGTGTTGTGTGTTTGCCCATCATTGTTGTAAAGAATGCTTGCGTAAGTTACTATAGACTTCCTGTCAGCTTAATTAATTCATTTCTCGGGACTGTTGTGTGGGAAAATCCCACGAGATCCGTAGTATCTTAATTACTCAAACCAGCCCGTCTAGCACCAACATCAAAGCCACGGTTAAAATGATAGAAATCACACTTAGATTTCTTCCTCTTGACCAGTATCTGAATGATTTTTATTGTTCTACTCCTGCATGGTTGACTGATTAAATAATTGCATGAATGTGCAGGTCTTCTTAATAAGATGGTCAGTGAGAGGATATTAAGCATCAAAATAGTGAATATTTGGGCTAATTATAGTTCGATCTAAGCTACAGTAAATTTATGTATCCAGTTGTATGTGTATATAAACGGACAGGCCATAAAAATTGTATAGGATTCTCTACTCTGTATTTACTTAAAATATATAAAAAAAGAAAGAAAGAAAGAAAGAAAAACCCAGGCTTTATTAATGTAAAGAATATGTACAGTGCTTGCAAATTTTATGGTTATGTTTATTCTAAATTATTTATTTGTAGTCATTTATATTAAATTGTCATTTATAATAAATTATTTCATCCAAATCCACCAGACATTTTCAGTGTAAGAATCACATATCTTGCCTAGTTGTGAAGGTTGTAAGACTTACGTACAGATCTAAGACTAAGACTTACAGATCATCAGTTTGAGTAAACCAATCGATGATCGATTAATAATCGGTTTAATCGCACTTTCTAATTGCTACTTGCTTATTGCACTCATAGTGTTTCCGCAAAATCAAAATCCCACCACTGTTTACTATTACCATATCCAGAGTAAATTAAGCATATGTACATCAACTAGGATTACTCGCCTTAGCATCTGTTTTTGAATATATTAATGTTACAAACACGACACAGCTGTCAAAATACTAGTGCCAACTTGTTTTACCTTCGTACACATGCTCCTTTTGACAGATTTTGCATAGCATGCTCTTTATGTTAAGATATTCATTCATTCATTGGTGATTTATTTATTTATTTATTTATTTATTTATTTAAACCAAGTAAGCCCATATCTGAGAACAACCTTTTTTTTTTTTTTTTGCAGGAAAATCGTATAAGAGGTCACCTTCAGATACATCATCTTTCTCTTTAAACAACTGCATTGCGAGAGTGCACAGTTATCAGCGTTACATGTGTGCACTTTCCTCAGACCTTTGTTTTCACTACACAGCAGTTGCCTGGGTGCACAGGAACAAAAAACATTGTTTAAAACATTTTTAACTATTAAAATCGATTGGCATTTTTCATAATTGATCGTTTGTAATGCACACGAGATTATTTGATCATTGACTATAATTAATAATCATCTATTCTATATTTAATATTGTATCTTGTGCTAATGGATTAAAGGAAGTTTCTAATGATATTTTAGTTGAAACCAGCAGTTTGCAGCAATGATGCCGTTAATTATAATCACAGGCACGCAAGATTTTCTGAAGCTGTTTCCTCAGAACTTTTCTGAACACCAGGCACGTTTCAACTCCAGCTTGTGACCTCTCATCTAGTGTAGTATAGCATTCTGCTCTCTATGCTGAAAATCAGAGTCTGAGCAGGAGAAGCATATCAATGCCGGCATTTAAATATCCCAAGATGTGTGCAGCTGATTCCTAATACCGTACAGCAGGACACGAACAGCTAGGAGAATAACATTCGGTCTCCTTTAAACCTGTAAAAATGTTTTATCTTTATGTTTTTTGAGTGGTAAAAAACAGAACTGAGTGGTTTGTTATTAAGGACAATGTTAAATTGAAAATTCTTTACTATAAAACGGGAACATTTCCAAGTAAAACAAGCTTAGCATCTTCACTCAGTAAAGGGATAGAGGGTGAGTGTACACTCTAAAAACTACTGGGTTAAAAAACAACCCAACCATAACCCAGCCGCTGGGTCACTATTGCACAGAACACTCGCGGGGTTGTTCTGACCCAAGTGCTGAGTTTAAACATTTAACTCAGAATTCTGGGTTGTTCATCTGACCCAACCAGTGGGTTAAATTGACACTATAGCTGAGTTAAATGTTAAAGTGCTGGGTTATTTTATGTAAACACATTGCTGGGTTGACAGGTCGAGGCCAGGGGTAGCTCAGTGGTTAAGGCATTGGACTACAGTTCGGAAGATCCCAGGATCAAACCCCACAACCACCAAGTTGCCACTGTTGGCCCCTTGAGCAAGGCCCTTAACCCTCAACTGCTCAGATGTGTAACGAGATAAAAAAAAAAGGGCTCTGGATAAGAGCGTCTGCCAAATGCCTAAATGCAAATGTTGACACATTCCATTAAATTTTTATTTAATTTTTTTTAATGCAAAATGTACATACAGGTCCTTCTCAAAAAATTAGCATATTGTGATGAAGTTCATTATTTTCTGTAATGTACTGATAAACATTAGACTTTCATACATTTTAGATTCATTACACACAACTGAAGTAGTTCAAGCCTTTTATTGTTTTAATATTGATGACTGTGGCATACAGCTCATGAAAACCCAATCCATCGCAGAGCACACACACACACACACACTCATTCACACACTATGGTCAATTTGGGAACGCCAATTAGCCTAATCTGCATGTCTTTGGACTGTGAGAGGAAACCAGAGTACCCGGAGGAAACCCTGTTTGACGACAATTTATTAAAAATGTCAGGACTGTTAATATATATATATATATATATATATATATATATATATATATATATATATATATATATATATAACTGTAATATTGTTTCCGACTTGCTTCGGAAGCGGGGTAAATGGTGGGCGGGGTCTATTTCTATCAGAGTCGCGCAGCGCTGCCCGGGTTTGTGATTCAAGCAAGGCTGCTCACGTTAGTCTGCGCTGAGCGACTGAAACTGGTCCGCGCTGCGCGATCCACCGGGCCGCGCAAATAAACCAGATCATCTCTGCGCTATCCAGATTGTCGAGCGGCTCAATAGCATAAACAACCCAACAATGTGTTTACAGGAAAAACCCAGCATTTTTTTTTGAGTGGTGTGTATAATTGATGGTATTAGTATGTTATTTCTCGTCTGCTAGTGACACACTGAGTTAAACATTGACCTCAGACTTGTGTTTAAATATTTTATTAAAGAGAATTTAAATCATCACAGCAATGGAAAGTAAAGGAAGGGAAGGAGGAAAGTTGATGACCAATGAAATGAACCTGGCTCTGGTCAGCATAATACAGCATGGGGAATAGGGGCAAGAGATGTTGTAGAGTTTAATAATGTACTATGATTAATTGGCAATCATAGAATTAGTACAGAAGAGGCTTGAGCTTTGAACATCTCTTGCCCCCATTTAATCAATATATATATATTTTCCCCCATCACACGCATACTGTAGTAGACAGCACCCTGAACTTACAAGTTTAAAATATTCCATTTTCATGTAAGGCTTCTTTGAAATCTGTGCATGAAATTGGACTCCAGAAATATTTAAAATATCTCATTGTAAAATGCCAAAGTGAAAGATTCAATCTTTTATTTCATTACTTTCAGTAAACATTAAATACAAACCACATGGACTGCTGGTAACTTACCTTTTTATTTGATACTCAGTGCAAAAATGATAAAAATTCACATCATATAACAGATTGAATGCTAGTGTCACAGAGGTCTGCTGTGCTCCGCTCTTCAGTTAAAGTAGCTATTCACTCTGAATCAGCTTCTTTCTCAGTATTTGCGTTCATGATGGCTGAATAGGGATTAAGATTTGATGTGATAGTAATAATGGGATGTTGGAATGGCAGTAATGAGGGAAGGAGGAGAAAAGATTAATCTTGTGTCAGACAGTAATCTTTCTGTCTGCCTGCATGTCTGACCATGTGCTCAGCAAGGTCGGACAAGTGGACGCTGGCTAAAAATAGGTTACTTATTAACCATGCAGACACACTCTCTCTCAAATGCAGACAAATACGCACGCACACACACACACACACACACACACACACACACACACAGACACACACACACACACACAATGTCCCATGTCTACTGTATATGCATAGTAACTTAGTTACTCAATGACAGGCGCAGAGGACATTGCAATTTATGGAAATGTCTGACATTAGCCAGTTCACATTAATCCAGTTGTATATGCAATGAAGAGGAAGGTCAGTGCGGTAGAAAATCGTACAGTAGAGCAGGAATGTCGTCTCGTAAATGCCTAATGAAGGTTATGATATAAAAAATTATCTGAATACAGTTAATCCAGAAAGCAAATTAATTCTGTATTGTTATTACATCAATTTACGCTGGCAGCAAGATGGAGGAAGTACTGAGAAATTACATTTAAGTAAAGTCAAATAAGTGCTCAAACTTGAAACCTGTACAAATGCAAATGTTAACTTTCTCTAGCGTAATGAAACATTTTATTGAGCTCGGGTCAAGGAGTGCTCAAGTTCCGCACTCTATTCTGGTAGATTCACCATCTACAAACACACACAGACAGTTATTGTGCCAACTAAATCGTTTAAAATGAAAAGGTCAATACAAATGATGAATTTTGTCTATTTTTATGAACTTTTTTATGATTGAAGAACAGAAAGTGCTTTAAAAGGTCAACATGAAAATGTACATGGTCAAAAGTAAGGCATTTTTCTTTTAATGTAATTAAGTTTGAACAAATATTACATTTCAACAAAACTATAGTAAAATTAGTGCTGGTCAGTCAGGGGTCGCCACAGCGAATCATCTGTCTCCATCTAATCCTATCCTCTGAATCCTCTTCTCTCACACCAACTACTGTATCTTCATGTCCTCTCTCATTACATCCATAAATCTCCTCTTTGGTCTTCCTCTAGACCTCCTGCCTGGCAGTTCCAACCTCAGCATCTTCTACCGATATATTCACACTCTCTCCTCTGAACATGTCCAAACCACCTCAATCTGGCCTCTCTGACTTTATCTCCAAAGCATCTAACATGGGTTGTCCCTCTAATGAACTCATTCTTGACCCTATCTATCCTTGTCACCCCCAAAGAGAACCTCGACATCTTCAGCTCTGCTACCTCTAGCTTTTCCTCCTGTTTTTTTTCTTCAGTGCCACTGTCTCCAAGCCGTAGAGCATCGCTGGTATCACCACTGTCCTGTAAACCTTTCCTTTCATTTTCGCTGATACTTTTATCGCACAACACACCTGACACTTTTCTCCACCCATTCCAACCTGCCTATACCCACCTCCTTTCCACACTCTCTGTTGCTCTGGACCATTGACCCTAAGTACTTAAAGTCCTGCACCTTCTTTATCTCTGCTCCCTGTAGCCTCACCATTACACTTGGGTCCCTCTCATTCACACACATGTATTCCGTTTTGCTGCGGCTAACCTTCATTCCTCTGCTCTCCAGAGCATACCTCCACCTCTCCAAATTTTCCTACACCTGGTCCCTGCTCATGATACAAAGCACAATGTTGTCTGCAAACATCATAGTCCATGGAGACTCCTGTCTAACCTCATCTGTCATCCTGTCCATCACCTGAGCAAACAAAAAGAGGCTTAGAGCCGATCCTTGATGCAGACCCACCTCCACCTTGAACTCTTCTGTCACACCTACAGCACATCCCACCACTGTCTTGCAGCTCTCATACATGTCCTGCACCACTCTAACATACTTCTCTGCCACTTCAGACTTCCTCATATAAACCCCCAGCTCCTCTCTCGGCACCCTGTCATACTCTTTCTCTAAATCTACAAAGACACAATGCAACTCTTTATTACCTTCTCTGTACTTCTCCACCAGCATCATCAAAGCAAATACTGCATATGATGTATTCTCTCTCTAGGAATGAAACCATATTGCTGCTCACAAATGTTCACCTCTGCCCTTAACCTACTGTAGCTTCCACTACTCTTTCCCACACTTTCATTGTATGGCTCATTAGCTTTATGCCTCTGTAATTGCCACAGCTTTGCACATCTCCCTTGTTCTTAAAAATCGGCACCAATAAACTTCTCCTCCATTCCTCTGGAATCATCTCACTCTCCAAGATCTTGTCAAACACACAACTTTAAACTTTTTGCTCCACAAAAGTCACCTCTTCTACTCTTTGTTTGCTTTCATTTTTCTCATTCATCAACTATTTAAAGTACACCTTCCATCTTCCCATCACCCTCCTGGCATCTGTCAGTACATTTCCATCTCTATCTTTAATCACTCTAACCCGTACAGATCCATCTCTCCCTTCTTGCTATCCAATCTAGCATACAAGTCCTCATATGCCCTTTGCCACCTCTACCTTCACCTTACGATGCATCTCCCTGTACTCATGTCTACTACCTTCAGTTCTCCCAGTGTCCCACTTCTTCTTTGCTAACCTCTTCCTCTGTAGTTGTCCAGTCAACTGAAAGCACCTTCTGACCACCCATAGCCTGTCTCAGCTCCTCCCTGAAGACTACACAACACTTCTTCCTTTTTTAACTTCCGCCACTTTGTCCTCTGCTCTGCCTTTGTCCTCTTCACCTTCCTCACCACCAGGGATATTTTACACGCCTCCATTCTGTGTTGTCTGGCTACCTTCTCCCCTACCAACACTTTGCAGTCACTGACCTCTTTCATATTACAACGTCGACACAAGATGTAGTCCACCTGAGTGCTTCTGCCTCCGCTCTTATACAGTATGTCACCCTACGTTCCTGCCTCTTCTGGAAGAAAGTATTCACTACTGACATTTCCATCCTCTTTGCAAAGTCCAACACCATCTGTCCTTCTACATTCCTGTCCTGAAGACCAAACCTGCCCATCACATTTTCATCACCTCTGTTCCCTTCCCCAACATGTCCATTGAAGTCTTCACCAATCACAACTCTCTCACCTCTGGGGATGCTCTGCATCACTTGATCTAACTCACCCCAAAATTCCTCCTTCTCTTCCAAATCACATCCTACCTGTGGGGCATAACCACTAAGAATATTGAACATCACCCCTTCAATTTCCAGCTTCAGACTCATCACCCTATCTGATACTCTTTTCACCTCTGGAACAGTCCTAACAAACACCTCTTTCAGAATAACTCCTACTCTTTTCTTTTCCTATCCACACAATGGTAAAACAATTTGAACCCTGATCCTAAGCTTCTAGCCTTGCTACCCTTCCACCTGGTCTCCTGGACACACAGTATATCCACCTTCCTTCTCTGCATCATGTCAACCAACTCTCTTGCCTTGCCTGCCATAGTCTCAACATTCAAAGTCCCTACTATCCCTCCTAAACTCTTGCCTTTCCTTTTCTCTCGGGCCGTGGTATGGAAGTAAGATTTGTGATTCACATAATTGATTTGGCAAATGTTTTACGTCGGATGCCCTTCTTGACATAACACTCTGCATTTATCCAGACTTGGGACTGGCACAAGAAGACACTGGATTGCCAAAGTAATATTAAGAGTAGTAATGAAATACAATATCCAATGTATTGGCAACCCCGATTACAAGGCAACAAAATTTAAGATCAACATCATTCTATCATTCATACCGGTGGGATGGGAGCTTATCCCAGGAGACTTAGGGCACAAGGTGGGTTACACTATGGACAGGGTGCCAATCTATCAAAGGGAACATATACACACTCAGTCACTCATTCACACACTACAGGCAATTTGGAAGCACTAATTAGTCTAATCTGCATGTCTTTGGACTGTGGGAGGAAACCAGAGTACACAGAGGAAACTCACCATGCAAACAGACCCTGAGGCAGGAATTGAACCCGGACCCTGGAGGTGCAAGGCAGCAGTGATAATTATTACGCCACCGTGCCACCTTACGTTTCAACTACTCTAAAAATGTTTTTTATTTAGGTCAGTAGTCAGTATGTTAAACAAGAAATGTTTATTACTAAATATATTGCGAATTTAGAAATGTTGGAAATGCCTTTTATCATATTAGAAGAAAAATAAATCAAATGTAATTGGGAAATACCATAATCTTTATCACAGCTTTATGTTTCACAGTTAATGTCTGCAGCATGTACAAATCATTTTACTATGGGTTTAATGAGTTTATACTACAAGTGTCTCTGTCTGTAATTAATAGAGCATGAATTTATAGTCAGACAGAGAGAGAGAGAGAGAGGTTTTTAAACTCACTTTATTATTACAAATTAGGAAGAAAAAAAAGAGGGGGGGGGGGGTGGCTAGTTTTACAATTTATATACAAAAGTACATATTGTATTCCCGTCTCTGTGTGCATGGAGTTTGCATGTTCTCCCCGTGCTTGGTGGGTTTCCTCCGGGTACTCCGGTTTCCTCCCACAGTCCAAAGACATGCAGATTAGGCTAATTGGCGTTCCTAAATTGACCATAGTGTGTGAATGAGTGTGTGTGTGTGTGTGTGTGTGTGTGTGCTCTGCGATGGATTGGCACGCTGTCCAGGGTGTACCGTGCCTTGTGCCCAGAGTCTCCTGGGATAGGCTCCAGGTCCCCCGCGACCCTAATACAGGATAAAGCGGTATAGAAGATGAATGAATGAGTACATATTGTATACATATACACACACACACACACACACACACGTGCACCCATACACAATATATACAGTGGTGTGAAAAACTATTTGCCCCCTTCCTGATTTCTTATTCTTTTGCATGTTTGTCACACTTAAATGTTTCTGCTCATCAAAAACCGTTAACTATTAGTCAAAGATAACATAATTGAACACAAAATGCAGTTTTTAAATGAAGGTTTACGTTATTAAGGGAGAAAAAAAACTCCAAATCTACATGGCCCTGTGTGAAAAAGTGATTGCCCCCCTTGTTAAAAAATAACTTAACTGTGGTTTATCACACCTGAGTTCAATTTCTGTAGTCACCCCCAGGCCTGATTACTGCCACACCTGTTTCAATCAAGAAATCACTTGAATAGGAGCTACCTGACACAGAGAAGTAGATCAAAAGCACCTCAAAAGCTAGACATCATGCCAAGATCCAAAGAAACTCAGGAACAAAAGTAATTGAGATCTATCAGCCTGGTAAAGGTTATAAAGCCATTTCTAAAGCTTTGGGACTCCAGCGAACCACAGTGAGAGCCATTATCCACAAATGGCAAAAACATGGAACAGTGGTGAACCTTCCCAGGAGTGGCCAGCCGACCAAAATTACCCCAAGAGCGCAGAGACAACTCATCCAAGAGGCCACAAAAGACCCCAGGACAACATCTAAAGAACAGCAGGCCTCACTTGCCTCAATTAAGGTCAGTGTTCACGACTCCACCATAAGAAAGAGACTGGGCAAAAACGGCCTGCATGGCAGATTTCCAAGGCGCAAACCACTTTTAAGCAAAAAGAACATTAAGGCTCGTCTCAATTTTGCTAAAAAACATCTCAATGATTGCCAAGACTTTTGGGAAAATACCTTGTGGACCGACGAGACAAAAGTTGAACTTTTTGGAAGGTGCGTGTCCCGTTACATCTGGCGTAAAAGTAACACAGCATTTCAGAAAAAGAACATCATACCAACAGTAAAATATGGTGGTGGTAGTGTGATGATCTGGGGTTGTTTGGCTGCTTCAGGACCTGGAAGGCTTGCTGTGATAGATGGAACCATGAATTCTACTGTCTACCAAAAAATCCTGAAGGAGAATATCCGGCCATCTGTTCGTCAACTCAAGCTGAAGCGATCTTGGGTGCTGCAGCAGGACAATGACCCAAAACACACCAGCAAATCCACCTCTGAATGGCTGAAGAAAAACAAAATGAAGACTTTGGAGTGGCCTAGTCAAAGTCCTGACCTGAATCCTATTGAGATGTTGTGGCATGACCTTAAAAAGGCGGTTCATGCTAGAAAACCCTCAAATAAAGCTGAATTCTGCAAAGATGAGTGGGCCAAAATTCCTCCAGAGCGCTGTAAAAGACTCGTTGCAAGTTATCGCAAACGCTTGATTGCAGTTATTGCTGCTAAGGGTGGCCCAACCAGTTATTAGGTTCAGGGGGCAATTACTTTTTCACACAGGGCCAGGTAGGTTTGGATTTTTTTTCTCCCTAAATAATAAAACCCCTCATTTAAAAACTGTATTTTGTGTTTACTTGTGTTATCTTTGACTAATAGTTAAATGTGTTTGATGATCAGAAACATTTTGTGTGACAAACATGCAAAAGAATAAGAAATCAGGAGGGGGGGCAAATAGTTTTTCACACCACTGTAAACATGTGTTTTTTTTATTAGGAAAAAAACCCGTGACCCTCCACCCCACCAACAAATTCTACTTTACTTTGTCTTAGTTTTTCCTTTCATTTTAAGTTCAGTCATTCGGTTTTATTCATAGTTTTTGGTTTGTTTAGCTGTGTGTCGGTAGGTTTTTTTTTAAATTCTTTTTCTTCTTATTTTGCCTTTATTAGTGACATTCGTGCTAAATGTTTCTAAGTCCGGTATTTATAGCTGTTTTAGTTCCTGTACGTATCGGGTTGTTTGCTCCTGGATGTCTATGGTTGTGACTGGGTTTGAATCTGCGGTGCTGGACGCTGCTACTTCACTCTGGTTTTTATTGTAGTGCTCTTTCTTGGTGTCGGTGGTGGTGTGCTGGTTTGTGGCTGCTTTATGTCTTCTGTGCAGAGTTTAGGGGCGGAGTCACTGTCTGTGGTGGATACTACTGTACTCACAGTGTTTACAGTAGTATCGGTGTTGTTTTCTGCTCCCGGCGCGGTGTGTGTCTCTGTGATGGTGTGTTCAGGGCTGACCTCTTCGAGTCGCGGCTGCGGTGTGTCGCTGCGGCCCGCTGGGAGGGAGTCTCGCCCACGGAGCAATTCAGTGTAGAACCGCCACTGCTCGCGCCGCTGCCGCTCCGTGCGGACAGCTCAGCCTCTTGTGTCTCACGTCCCCCGCACTCGAAGCACCTCAGCGGCTCGGTGGTGGCGAAGACGGTGTAGCTGCTGTCCCCCATTTAACATTTAAAATTCACGTCCAGTGTCTGATCTTCATTGTTTAAGATCATTAACACCTGCCTGCGGAAGGACAGGACGTGCCGCATGTTGGAGCTCTTACACTCGAGCGGGATACTGCAGCTCTCACAGTACGATGATCACGAAATATCTACTATTTCATGAAATATATAATGTTTTTATACCTTGTCCAAGGCATTGCAATATTTGACAATTTTCCTTTCCCATATTGCTTGAAACCTGCGGCCTGCTTAATAATGTGGCACAACCTTCTTCAGTACTTTTCCTTTAATTGGGCTTATCTGGCAAACTAATTATCACACGTGTCTGAGATTCATTTCAGTGATCCAAAGAGCCCTGAGACACAACAGCATCCATGAGTTTAATTTAAAAACTAAACATTTAATGTTTTACATTTTATTTCCAATTTGCATAATAATTTGGAACGTGGTGTAGTCCGTTCCAAATGCACTCGCGAACCCTGTTCATGAACACCACAACCGCTTTATTCATCCGGGAGGCAGAGTAGATGTTCTCATACCCGACCTGCTGCCCCACAGCTAGCAACACGTCCTCAATCGGCACGCCGTCCTCCAGGACGCACTAGACACCATGCTGGAGAGACAACGTCTCCACACCAGCCTCAGAGGCCATGATGCCTGCTCCCCCTCTCTCTCACTTTTAAACTTTTATTTAAACTAAAAACATTTACTGATTAAATAAAATAAAATAAACAGTCACGTCAAACAGCCTTTCGCACGCTCTCACACCCAGCGCATGCGCAGAGAGAGAAAGAGATAGATAGCAGTTATAATGATTAATCAGTAATCAAACTCTGAGTTTTGATGGTCAATTTAATGTAATTGCAAATAATTATAGAAGACAGAACATGTACAGTACAACTCATTCAATTCTAAATTCAGCTATCAATCCATCTAATACTACAGTATACAGCATGTGACTGTGTGACATGAACTCAAAACTACAACAGTAAAACTGAACAAAATCAACTTAAAAAAAAAACAGTTAAAGGCAAAATTCAACTAAATAATAATTTAAATTGGATGCCACTCTAAAAAATTTTGTTTGTTAGAATGAAATTGAGATAATTTTTGTTTATGAGTTTATTTTGGCAACACATAACCCCCAGAAAAAAACCTCTTAAAAATTCAGTCCAATTTTTATTCTAAAATATTTTGTTGTTATTAGTTAAAACTGCCCTTTGACTTCCACCATGACTAAACTGCAAGTACATTAGCATTCTTTTTTTCCCAAGGCAGGAATGATATTGATACCTCATTTATTACCTAACCCCCTGTAAAATCATGTAAAATCTCCAGCATACCTCCATAGTTTTGTTGCCTGCAAACACAATTTATTATGCATTAAAAAAAAGTATACTCAAAAATATGTTTTCTTTATTTTGTAGTGATTAGCTCTATGGCCTTGCACCTCCAAGATCAAGGGTTCAATTCCCACCTTGTATCTGTGTACGTTATGTTTGCATGTTCACTCCATACAAACTAGGGGCTATTTTACCGCTAGTCCACTGGGTTCCGCACCTCGCGCCCCTTTGCAGGATGAGCGGAATAGTAAAGCCAAATTACATTTACCTATTTTTACCCGAAACCTATCAATTTTAAAATTACTTCAACAAAAATTCTGCCCTTTATCTAAATATGTTTAAAAAGAACAAGCTAACTAGATTATTAAGCACATTATTACATCATTATCTTATTATAATAAGAAATGGGATGGAGCACATTGCTTGTGTGCCTTTGCCAAAAAGTTGGCATGTTACTGATGCAAATGTTTTGGCTGTGAGTCTTTCCATGCATTGCCATGAATGCTATTACCTGAGTGTCTTTATTTTATCTGATATGGCTAACTGTGAGTTAAGTATGTATTGTGGTGGCAGGAGAACTATAGAACCGTATTGGGCTGGTCATATGTATGTAAGCTGCATACAAAAAGCTTGTGTTTTGCCAAAGTCAGTAATGATTTTTTTAATTTGCTGAACTTGAACCAGTGTGCTATACAACTGTAAATAAAACCTTACAGTATATTTTGGACAAAAGCTCTGCCAGTTCCAAGCAAATAGGCTGGTTATTTGTCCAGCTGTTTTGTAATCTTGTGAATATATATTCAAATTAATGTCAGCAGTAATCATTCACTACCGACAAAAGAAGTCAATAAGGTTTGCGTTGAGAAAATGCTTTGGTATTCCACCAAATAAAATGTGTGTTGTTTGTTTCAAATCACAGAAATGACTGTGAGAAATACAAATCTCCAGATGCTTACTATCTTGCCTGGTCCTGTCAGCAGTTAATGCATCGATTTTTTTTAGCTTCTGCTTGTTTTCCCTTCAGTCTTGTCTGCTAGTCTGAGACTTGAGGCTTACTTAGTGTTGTATTTCAAGTTACAGTATATGTCAAGCTGCAGGTTTGAGCCCCATTTTTGGTGATGTCCAGTTAAAAATAGGAATGCACGATTGTGAAGTTTTGGGCTAAGACCAATATAATAAAAAAATAATAATTTGGTCGATAACCTATGCTGATACTGATGTTTAAAACAATAATTAATTTCATTTATTATGCATTTCCCCCAAGGGAAACAGAAACCTTCATAATAATAATAATAATAATAGTAATAAAAACTGACATTTTAAATCTTTAAGCTCTTAATTACACTATCTTTGAAGGAGCACACATTCTATCATTCAACTGTATTAAATAAACTTTAATATAAGTTTCTTTCGCAAGTTTCCTTTTACTGTTGCAAAAGCCCTTTTAGCCTCCTATACAGCTACCTACTCAATATGAAGGTCATTACAGTACTTACATAGCCCAACAAAAAGCATTCAGTAAAACCTACATGTAACGAATGTAAAAGAAATGAGAAAAATAAAATACAAAATTCTTGCTTGTAATTACTTCTCTTATTAGAACATGCCTTACAAACTGCATATTGCTGATCTTTTACTAAGACAGCGAAATACATCCCAGCTTATCACAGGCCGCCGTGCACAAGAAGAGAAAACTCAAACTTTAGCTCATACCTACAGTGGGTGAAATTTGGAATCACTAATTCATCTACTGGACTCTTTTTGGTTTGTGGGAGGAAACCAGAGGAAATTCATACAGACACTGGGAGGACCTTTGTTTGGAACAATATGCGAGACCTAAAAAAGCAGCAATGCTCTAAATAAACAGTATAATTATATTCCTTGGAGATTTGTCAGGTCTGATAGGTTTAACTATTATTCTACTTATTTTTTATTACATATTATGGTGTGCTGGCATTTAGTTGAAAATTGTTTATTTTCCATTACACTTACACTGAGAAGATTCCTTTAGGGATTAGGTTCAGATTTGGGGGAATAATTGTCAATTTTAGTGTGTTAGCAGCTGGTAGATTTGTTAGGACAGACACGCGTGCACACACACACACACACCTACACACACACACATACACACATGCAAGCACACACACACACACACACACACACACACACACACACACACACACACACACACACACACACAGGAGTCGTTTTGTGCGACTGTCTCTCTTTCTCTCTGCCAGGTGTGAATTTATGGCTCTTTTTTCCTTTGCAAAATAACACAGTGATGGCCAGAGAGAGAAAGAAGCACATTTGGAAGATATAGTGCAGCCGTGACAGAAAATCAAACATGAGAAAATGAGACTCAGAAAGAAAAAGACAGAATCTGTGTACATGAAATGGATGTCCGTGCCTGTCCGGGTGACCTCGGCTTTATAGCCCTGCTGTTTGTTTGGACTGTAAATTGTAATGGAGGCTTGCCTTTTGGTATAACCGATGTGTGTTTGTGTGTTTACTCT
The DNA here is from genome assembly GCA_030522415.1 of Channallabes apus. Lineage (NCBI taxonomy): Eukaryota > Metazoa > Chordata > Actinopteri > Siluriformes > Clariidae > Channallabes > Channallabes apus. The sequence continues at coordinate 38,799,406 of CM060109.1, read as the reverse complement.
ATGCCTTCAAATGCTCATCTAAGGCACTATCTCTCTTTCTGGCTCATAAAGCACATTATAAATGAACCTAGAAGGAACCGACAGACAGAGGAAAAAAAAGATAATCACACATTTTTCAATTTATAATCACTGTCATTTCACAAGGACACACTCTCCTACTTACAGTACATACATTACATGTACACACACACACACACACACACACACACAAATGCACACGCACACATCTTCATAGTGATTCAATGGAGGTCAGAGGAAGCCTGAGTGAGATGAGTGGAGTAGAGGAAAGTGAAACACTTGAACCTGCACTGGCTTTTTTACAACACAGCTCAGGTCTGCAGTATGAGAGATATCAGACTCAACTGAATATGGACAAATGCTTTAGTTCAGAACCAGTCTTTCACAGAAAAAGCCTATTTTTACAAACAATTACAGTACGTTATTGTTTTTGTGTGAAAAATGTGATTTCCACTTTCAGCAGCTCGGAAACCATGGTGTCCTTTTCATTATAGTCTGACAAGACAGACAACATTTACTCTTTGTTGTTTTAGAATTGTTTCTGGATATAGATTGTACACATACAGGCATGGCATGAAGGCATGGCAGGTACCATCTCATATCTTTACGGTTCCCAGGTTGATCCTGAGCTGAGGTGTGGAGTTCTGCATGCTCTTTCTGTTTATACTGTATGGGTGATCTCTGGACCTCTTCAAAAACCAGGGCACTTGATGGATTTAGCCCTGTGTGTGTGTGTGTGTGTGTGTGTGTGTGTGTTTCCAGTTTTGTCAAGACTGTCTTGTGATCAACCTCGACCCCAGGATCCTTGCTAACGATGATGAAATAAATGATTATCCACATACTGCAATAGTGCAAGTCTAAAAACTCCCAAGACGGGTCTTAAAATGATTTGTGGCAACACAAACCACTTTAGGCGGTCTGAGTTGCGGTTTAGCCAGATGTTATCCAAAATTAATTTGTCATCCCAAGAGACAGTTGACCTCATGGTACCTTACATTAGAGCTTTAATAAAAGCTGCCAAAGTTGTCAGTCTCAAAGAAATTAAAACAACATACTGTACACTCCCAGGCAAAAGTTTGGATGCAACTTCTGAGTCCATGATCTTTCCTCGTTTTTTATTTCTTTGTACATTGGAAAAATATGCAGTAATCTCCTTTGAACAGTTAATGTTGAGATGTGTCTGCTTCTTATGCTCTGTAAAACCTTCATAATGTGTCTAATCTGAGATGCTGTTAATTGGTGATTTCTGAGGCTGGTAACTAATGAACTCCTTCTCTGCATAAGAGGTAAGTTTTGGTCTTGCTTTTCAGGGATGGTCTTCATGAGAGCCAGTTTCATCATGGTGCTTGATGGGTTTTGCAAATGCATTTGATAATACTGTTCTTGCAAGAACTATTGTAGAACAGCTGACCTTCGTATCTTAAAGAAAACGCCTAATGCCATGTGTTATTTCAGATTTTGAAATATCCAATATTGTTCCAGATTGTAGACAAATTAGTGCAAAAGTGTCCAAACTTTTGACTGGTACTGAAGAAGAACCTTGGAATGAAACTAAAAAAAACAACAACAACAATTACATGAGTGCAACTAGGGCACAATGAGCCACACTGCTTTTGAATGATAATTGAAGGTAAGAATGTGAATTGTGTATAAGTATGTACAGTACAGTAAATGTAAATGCAGAATAACAGTAGACAGATTTGTTTGTTCAAGCAAAGTTCTCATCAGAGGTCTACATAAATTACGAAGAAAAGACTGTCAAACAAGATTGAGCTTTTTATTACATTTCAATTGAGCAACTTTCATAAGATTAATCAAATGAAATAACAATAAATTGTTCCACAACTTTCAGAAATTGCAGCTTATATCCAAACCTACATTTAAGAAAGAAGCCTCAAAATCACATATTTATTCTCTTACAATGACAATGACAAAAAAAATATATATATATGTATAAAATAATAACTTTTCAGGCGGCACGGTGGTGTAGTGGTTAGCACTGTCGCCTTGCAACTCCAGGGTCCGGGTTCGATTCCCCGGCCAGGCTCGATTCCCTTCTCTGTGTGCATGGAGTTTGCATGTTCTCCCCGTGCTTGGTGGGTTTCCTCCGGGTACTCCGGTTTCCTCCCACAGTCCAAAGATATGCAGGTTAGGCTAATTGGCGTTCCCAAAAATGCCCATAGTGTGTGAATGTGTGTGTGTGCCCTGCGATGGATTGGCACCCTGTCCAGGGTGTACCCCGCCTAGTGCCCGAAGTCTCCTGGGATAGGCTCCAGGTCCCCCGCGACCCTGAACACAGGATTAAGCGGTATAGAAAATGAATGAATGAATGAGTAACTTTTCATTTATTGTATATGTTTGATGAATAGGTGGAACGGTGAGGTTGTGATTAGCACTGTCACTGCCACCTGGTTCGATTTTCAGCCAGGTTCAATTTCTGTTTCTGTGTGCATGCTGTTTGCATGTTCTCCCCGTGCTTGGTGGGTTTCTTCTGTGTACTTCGGTTTCCTCCCACAGACCGGCAGATTAGGCTAATTGGTACCCAAACGGTGTGTGAATGTGTGTAAGTGTGTATACCCAGCGATGGATCAGCATCCTGTCCAGGGTATATCTCGCCTTGTGCCTTAAACCTCCTAGGATAGGCTCCTGGCCTCTCGCGACGTGGGATAGACGATGAGTGAGTGAATGGGTTTGATCCATGTGTTGTAACTAAGGCTGGGTATAATTCAAGAATTTTTGATACCGCTACTGATACCAATAAAAAATTTGTTAGCATTGTCGAATTAAAGTTCGGTATCCAGCACTGTGTTTAACACAAAACGCATTCCTCGCAATCTTTTTGCACATCAGCCTGGAAGATTATTGTCGTGACTTTTATGCAGTCCAGATGAATTATGAATCACATCAGATGGCTGTGTACAACAAAGAATGACAGACTGATACATAATACACAGATGGGGTTTAGTAATGTCCTGAGGCACATGGAGCTGAGAGAAAACACACATGCATGTTTTAGCAGCTTGAAACATAGACTGGCATAATCAAGCCCTCTAGCCATCTACTTAATCTCTGAAAAACATTTCTGCTGCGAATAAAGCCTGAGTATTGACTTATTGTTTTTTTTTTTTTTTCTTCCTGTGAACTAACTCGTTATGTCTCTGTCCCTCACTACAGGACTTGGGAGGAGTGAGTCCTCCTCAGAGGAACTGGAAGGGGATCGCCATTGCCTTGTTGGTCATTCTGTTGGTCTGTTCGCTTATAACCATGTCTGTCATTCTTCTCACTCCAGGTACACACACACACACACACACACACACACACACACAAAATCATATGTCTTTATTTCAAAAGCAAAAAGGCTTTGTATTTTCCTGTTGTTGTAATTTGGTAATTGTCAAATGTTGTTTGAGCAAATGTGCAACTTGACACTATTTAATGGTTTAAGACAACGTTATAACCGCTGAAGGAATGCAATGCTTAAAGAAGAAGAGGCATGAAAAGAAAGCTTAGGGATTTGTATAATGCATAACCATGAATTCTAAATTGCTTGTGTGTATCAAACCCACACAATATTTTACATTTTCCCACTCACACAAATCACAGTTAATAAGATTCAAGAAGCTACCAATATGCTGTAAATAGATGCCTTGTTTGTGTAAGGAATATATTTAATAGATTATCTTTCACATTTAATTAAATGTGGATTAGAAGGAAAAGTCTATTCAAATCAAATCTAAATAAATAATTATGCTAGGATTTTTGCTGACAAATATTTTGCTGATCAGATTAAAGCTGATATTAACCCAATGTAAGTACATGAATACTCGCTGACATTCTCTGATAAACATGGTGTAGATAAAAATGATCTCCATCCAAAATAGGTGTGGTGTCCCTGAATTAACTGGTTGAATACAAGTGAAATTCGGGTCATGCATACTCAAGTTATTCAAAACGTAAATGAATAAATGAAAAAGTTTGTATTGATGATTAATTTTGAACTTGTATTATTCCTTATGAGGTTGCATTTGTTGTGTTTGCGTGCATTTTTTGACAGCGGACACACTGGCTGGCAGTGACACTAAGCTGACAGTGGAGGATCTGTTTAGTCCTGATTTCTATGTGCACGATCCTGAGGCTCGCTGGATTAACGGTAAGACAATCTACATGAGAAAGGAAACTTTAGGACCTGAGTATTGTCAGTCCTGCTTCTTTTTTTCTCGCTTTTAATCCCACATATACAAATATATATGTATATATAAAAACTCTCAATGGCACCTCTTGCTTTCTCCTATACAGAAAGTAAAGTGGAAAATATGGTGCGTTAGCTATGGATAGGGAATGGGTGTAAAAAATTAACACTAGTGTCATTGCATAAATCCTTGTGTGATGATCAGTGAAGGACTCATATTTTTCAGTTAAAGATAAATTAATTTCTGAGAAATTTTACACAGAAATTTGTATAGGGATTTGCTTAATTTAATTAACGAAAACATCAGCTGTGTATAAGCTTCACTACAATAATCTGTATGTGTTATAGACAGGGACAGACGGATAGATAGATAGATAGATAGATAGATAGATAGATAGATAGATAGATAGATAGATAGATAGATAGATAGATAGATAGATAGATAGATAGATAGATAGATAGATAGATAGATAGATAGATAGATAGATAGATAGTGTTTTTTTTCCTCTTATACCCACAGTTTATTTAATCCTGACCAATCATTGTTTCATTGTTTCATTGAACTTCATTTATCCTTGACTGGAAAATTACAAATGATGTGCTGATCATCTCGCAAGCATTTAAACAATGACACTAGGGTTAGGTTTTTATACCCATGATCTAACCATGCTCATACTGTATACCACAGCAGTTTGCTGGTGGACATCACGTTAATTCCTGTTATTGCTAATTTTTTTTAGCAGCTATGAACAACCATCCAGCCGCTCAAAGTTGATAAGACAGAAAATTTTAACTTGCTACAGAGTAACTGTAAAACTTAAAGCACTATATCTTTTTACTTTACCAAAGCTGAAAAACATAAAAGAACAGCATTTCTCTGTACTGTTACTGTTACAAAGAGAGGACACCATAAATGTTAAATAAACCTCTCCTCACAGCTTTGCAGTGTTAATGGTTTTCTTTGTTGAACAACAGAGTTTTTAGCCTTAGATTATGACTCACATACATCGCATAAGTCATTATGAATTATAACATATTACAACATGCCCATTAAAATAACCCTGTGATATTTCTTGTATCCAGTTATAGCCTCGAGCTGCTGTTGTCAAAAACAACTCCTGAACAGTCAGTATAAAGAATTAATCAACATTGTGCCGTAAAATTAGGTCACATGTTGTACAAGGTTAAACCAGACACTTTTTGTTTACAGAACCTTAATACTGCTCAGTTAAAAGTTACATTAATGGGCTCTCAAGTGGCACACTAAAAAAGGACCATCCTATCATTCAGACATTGGAAGTTCTAATCTCCATGATGCCACAGCCATCCATGGCCTGGAGTCCAAGTCCAACACCCGCCAATCATGAGCATCCTTAAGTTAACGCAGGCGGAAGTGGGCAGACAGAACTTTCAGCCTATGTATTATGTTGTGGGGTGACATTTTGTGAGATGCAGTGTGAAAAGGCTTCATAACTTCATGTGCTTCTTATCCATTGGGCATGACAGAATTAGGGAGGAAACAAAATAATATCAATGCAAATATATCTTTAAAGGTTTATTGGTATTTCAATAGTGTTCCAAGCTTTTACAAATCTATCTGTGAGGATATCAGCCTGTGTCACATGAGAATTTAGGAGATCACTAGATATGCTAATGATATGCTAATGATATGCTAATGAGATCACTGTTGATGTTGGCTTTGGTGCAGACTGCATTATAGGCACAAAATTGGTGCCTGGCAAGACACATTTGACCCCCAAAATTAAAGAAAAGACTTTGGTCTCACATATGGTCTTCTGAACCTTATGTGCAAACAAATTGGGTCCACAAGTGCTCTAGTGCACCAGGCCCTGTGAATACTGACATTTACATTTATGGAATTTGGCAGATGCCCTTATCCAGAGAGACTTACAGAAGTGCCTTGAAGACTCTATTAATAAATACATCCTGATAGTGGTTCACTAGGTCATGGACTAAGAGTACCATCAGTCTAAAACTCTGTTGGAGAGGTCGTATAGTAAGAAAAGCACAGAGACAACACATTTTTGAAGTGCTAATTTAAGCACTTCAGAAGGAGGTAGGTCTTTAGATGTCATTTGAAGACTGCCAGTGAGTCTGCTCTTCGGAGGAAATTCATTCCACCACTCCAGGTGAGAGGACAGACAAAAGTCTTGCTGTATGGCTTTCTTGAACCCTGAGAGATGGTAGCACCGGTTGAGCAGTGCTAGATGATCAGATGGAGCAGGTGCAGTGTGAGGTGCTTTGAGGTAAGTGAGTTCTGGTCTGGTTTTGACTTTCTAGGCAGGATTACTGTTTTAAATCTAAATTAGGCCGTGACAGGAAGAAAGTGGAGGGAACATAGTGATGGGGTGGCATATGAAATCCTGTGAAGGTTAAAAACAAGAAGAAACAGAATCAGTTGCAGAGGGTGAATGATGCTCAGGAGCAGACCTGCTACGGGCGAGTTGCGGTAGTTAAGTCTTGAAATGACAAGGACCTGAACGAGCATCTGAGTACTCTGTGTGGAGAGAATTGGAGGAATAATTTCTCTGATATTGTGAAGGAGAATTCGAGATGAGCATGTCAGAATACCAAGGTGAGTTAAAAGGAACAGTTGGTACATGGTTACCCCAAGGTTGCATGTACCAGTGACGTGCGGTGAGGGTTGGGGTTGGTGAGGCACTGACTCAGAGTCAGATTTACAAACGTACTGTATGATGCTAAGGCACTGACTCACAAGTCAGATTTACAAGCATACATGGTTGTTATCCCATTCTTGATTAAATTTAATAACATTTTAAACACACCATTGTACATTTAAACACACCACTGCAGTATTCTTACCTTTACTTGTAAATGAAGTCCATTCTCCTGTCCTTCTGGACGAAGATCTCGATGACTTTGTTGTAGAAGTCCTCCTTTTTGTCCTTTTCTTTGAGTTTTACAAGTCTCTCTTTCTCAATTGAGATAATTGCCAAGTCAAGTTTTGAAAAATTTATTATCTTCAAGATTATAGCCTCCATTTTCAGGGAAAATAAAGCCAAATAGCAACGCGTTAGCACCGAACGTTGTTGGTTGTTTTTCTTTTCTGTTTTTTCTTCTTAATTTACTCTCGCATTTACTCGTGTCGTGAACTATTAGCCGCAGGCTCACTATCGCCCCCATCTTTGAGGCAAAGGTACTGGCTGCCTCAAGGCCTGTATTTTCCTGCTGACTGCAAGCACGCGCCGTTTGCATGTGCTCAGTACAGTGTGAGAGTGGTGCACACTCTCACACGCACGCGCTGAGAGGCACTACCTGTCACTGCCTCAGCCTCCATGATTCTCGTCTCCCGTTGTTTAACAAGAAATACAGCTATTTTGACTATGAAAATGATCCAAATGTATAGGAAACACACCAAAATTGCATTAAAAGCATAGACCACAGGAGATATATTATATTATATTTTATTATATTATTCATTTTTTAACAACTTATGGTGACAGCTGAGGAAACCATGCTGAGCCCTTTACCGCCCCTGGTGGCAAGGTGAGGCACTGCCTCACCTGCCTCCTATGAGTGCATGTCCCTGGCATGTACTGACTGAATATCTGAGAATTGTCCAGGGAGATTGCAAGATCCTGATGTGGGGATGAATCACCTGGGATGAGCAGCATGGGATTGTTGGCATCAAGTTTTAACTGATGAGCAGCCATGAATCTGAATCTGAGTGTCATCAACATAACGGTTGCATGAATTCCCATGTAAGGATTTTATCAGCTAAAGATACTGAAGCAAAACATGATATACAGTATACAATATGATATATTTGGATACTATGCGATGCATCTGATTCCACATAAATCTTGAATGTTGTAGTCGATGTCCAGATGTTTCATACCTATGATTGTCATATGCTTGTGATGTCTGAGCCCTTGAAAAGGAGTATTTATTGCATGTTAAATAAATGTAAATGTATAACACAAATTCTAAATCTTACCACAAGCCCACATGTACTGTGAACTAACCTCTACTAGAAATTTACAGCATCTAACTGAAAACCTCCAGAGACACTCATTCAACAGCTATGTGAGAGAGTAAGTGAGTGACAGCAGGGCTGATGGCTTGATTTACAGCATGCTTTAGTGAAGCTAGTCTCAGTGTCCCGAATGCTGTCACTTTCCCATTCTGGGCATTATGATAGATGGAGTAGAGGGTTGTGCTTGTGTTGGAAGTGCTTGTCTATTACATGATTAGAGTGATCTGTAGGTATTTTATATCTAATGTATTTTGGTTTAGAGATAGGCCTATATTGAAATATTTTATGTATGGGGTCGGCGGATGTCTAAGAAAGAAAGGTGTGAACTATTTAGTGTGTTATATTCCCTCAGGTCTCTGAGCAACATGAATTAAAAGTTATTTTTTTTGTTTTGCTTTTTTTGTTCAGATGCAAACAGAATTCAGTGCAACAATTGATATGTTGCTAATTTGGTTGACCGTTTTCCAAATTACGCTTTTTTCCCCTCAGACTCGCAGTCAGTGTACTAACATTACTACAGTACCTTTTAGGTAATCGCAACTCCATTTCTTTTTTCCCCCTTGGCCTCAAGCGAAAAGTCCGGTGCTGTTTCTTATAACCTAGTTTTGCGGATCTACACAATTTGTACCTACGTTAGTATTAGTAGGCCTTGCCAAATTCCTAAGCTACAGTACATCAAACTAGGTTTATTACTAGGTATAGGTTTCATGCATCCATCACACCTAGATGTGAACCATACAAATGATATATCATGCTTGTATTGTATAATTTATAGAATCAAGATATTTTCATTCATTCATTCATTTTCTATACCGCTTAATCCTGTGTTCAGGGTCGCGGGGGACCTGGAGCCTATCCCAGGAGACTTCGGGCACTAGGCGGGGTACACCCTGGACAGGGTGCCAATCCATCGCAGGGCACACACACATACACACACTCACACACCCAATCACACACTACGGGCAATTTAGGAATGCCAATTAGCCTAACCTGCATATCTTTGGACTGTGGGAGGAAACCGGAGTACCCGGAGGAAACCCACCAAGCACGGGGAGAACATGCAAACTCCATGCACACAGAGACGGGAATCGAGCCTGGCCGGGGAATCGAACCCAGACCCTGGAGGTGCAAGGCGACAGTGCTAACCACTACACCACCGCGCCGCATCAAGATATATAACAAAGCAAATTAAAACCTTGTCAACTAGTAAACCTAAATTTAACTTGTAAATTTTTAAATTTTCGTCATAGTGAAGTAAACACAAACAATAAGGAAAATATAAAACTAATTTTTTAAATCAGCTACTTGGTTATTTCTTAATTAAACCTATCTAAACTAAGTGCAATGGAATTTTACATCATTATGAAAAACATCACATTATATGTGGCTGTGTCTTTGGAAATTAAAGGATTGATACTGCAGGTCCAGATGTAAGTAAATATTAGTTAACTATATTTTATAATAGTCCTGGGGTGAACAAAATCGTGATTTTTCTTGTCAATTTTGGGTTTGGCGAGACAGTGATAATGTACATTGCCTGGCCAAAAAAGTTGCACACTGTACTATTTCATTTGACTGGTTGTAGCGTTAGTAAAGACTCAATAAGGACAAATTTACTCATGCTCCCAGAACCACCCTTTCACAGTTTGAATCATGAAATATGCCTCTGCCATCAAGGAAGAAAAACCCCACTCGTGTGATACCCTGGTCATTCAGTATATCCAGTTCATCAGCTGACTCCATTTTATTCCCACATAATGTTGCTGAGCCTAAACCTTGTACAGTGGGCACTATGCATGATGGGTGCATTGCTTTATTGCACTTCCATGCTTACTCTGACATGCACAACTTTCTGGAATAGGGTTCAAGCTGGGCTCACCACACCACATGACCTTTTTACAATGCTCCAAGCTCCAATCTTTATGCTCCCTAGCTACCTGAAGCCAATAACACGTGGTTTCATATGACTACACAGCAGGTTAGTCTCAATCCTGTGAGTTCTCATCAGTTTGTGCATGTGTGCAAATGCTCTTACTTTTACATACTGTAGCTGTGACTTTACCAAACCTTACCAAGCCTTTAAGTGATATCTGATCACAATTATTCTTTTTGTACCACAATTATTCTGCAATGTTTACATTTCAATAATATCCATCCAGTCCAGTTTCAGTATTTATAATGCTTTATTTCCTTAATCCATGCCACTAATTTAACCCTTATGAAATTGTGTTTTCTTTAGCCAAACAGTGTATTTAATCCAACCCAGTTCATTTTTATTTTTACCCCGAACTGTGCCACTCCCATATACAGTACACCAATGTACTTTCATGATTATTACTGTATGAAAATAGGGGGTTTTAATGTTCATGTGCATGTGTGTGCGCACATGGGCGTGTGTTTATACCTCATCAGCCTCTACAAAGCACAGATAAATGATGCAGATCTGTTGGTAAATATGTCCCAGTCTAATAGTCTTTTGTAATCTCCATACAACATAGCTGAGAGCCTTCACAAGCAAAAGCACTGCACATGCAATAAGAAACCTGAGTTATAGCTCAATACCCAACCATAACTGAGGTGCAGAATGAGGTATTGCGCTTTCAGGGTTTGGCCATGAGTTGAAATAGCTGTACGAAGGTTAAATGTGGTACTAAATTTTTGGAAGGAGTTTCATTTGGAAAGCTTTCAAAATGAATAATCAATACATTAATGGACAAGGTAACCCACAATTTACTCATAGTCATTAACTGATCAATATGCCAGGAGAACTTAGACGCTGGGATCTGCTAATGGCAAATATATACAGTAAATATAGAATAGTGCTGCTGAAAGTCACTGACTCGCTCCAGTGAAGCAAGTCCAGGTGAACCAAGTGTGTGTGTGTGTGTGTGTGTGTGTGTGTGTGTGTGTGTGTGTGTGTGTGTGTGTGTGTGTCCCAAACTGTGTTTTTGACTCATCTCAATTAGATAAATGTGAGACAGACAGAAGCTGAAAGATGTGTTGATTGTAAACTAGAAAAGAGAAACTTAAACTTAAAGAGCTTGTGCTGCAATATAATTTTTTTAAACAAATTATCGTAAAATACACACTATATAGTAACAAGTAATAGTAATAGTAATAATAATAGTGGTATAATAGTAATAGCAAGTATTTAACTATATTCTATAAAAAGTACTCAGGACCCCTTAGACTTCAAGGAGACATCCAAGCAGCTGCCATACACCAAAAAAAATCTTTCAAACCTGCAGTACGAACAAGTGTAGTCTGGTGTATTCTTAGACATCAGGAAGTAGTCGTTTACAGTAAATCGACCTTGTAATGATTTATTGCAGGAGAAAGCAGACAGCGTCTAACAAGAATTCTAATCCACGTAACAAACACAGTTAAATATTGGAAAAGAGACATTTTGGTTCTTGGACATGACATCAGAAGGAGCTGGGTGACAAGTATAGGGGAAATAAAAAAATAAGCAGAAAGTACAAATGAATGAAAAAAACACATTGGAAGATAAAAGGAGTGTTTGATGTATAGGTTTGACCCCAGTTCAAATGTCCTAGTTCAATATATTCTACAGATAGAACACACACATATACTGTACAACAAGCAGCCAGAACATTATAAGCACTGACAGGTCAAGTGCGTACAGTAACATTACCTCTTTATACTGACACCTATCAAGGGGTGGGGTATATTAGGCAGCAAGTGAACAGTCACTTGTTAAAGGTGATCTGTTATAAGCAGGACAAAAAGTAGGTAAGCAAAAGGATCTGAGAGATTTAACAAGGGCCATATTTGATGGGTAAAAAGCTGGGTTAGAGCATCTACAAAACAGCAGGTCTTCTGCGGCGTATGCTGTAGTTAGTACCTACCAAAAATAGTCCAAGGAAGGATAACTGGTGAGGTCGTCATTGGTGTCTGCAGCTCATTATTCTGCATGGGAAGCAACAGATAGCCAGTTGTAGAATTCGGTCTGTGCTACCAAAGCAGAAAATCTTATTTCTGGCTGTGTTATGAAGGTGACAGAACCCACAGTGTTTGTTGTGTATGGGACTGTGTAGCCACAGAAATCATTTTTTCAGGTTTTAGGTTTTTATAGGCGTGTTTTGGTAAAATTAACTATTTTCATTTAATTAATTGTTAATTATTACATTTGTTTATAGGAAATGACAACACATTAAAATAATACTAAAAAAAGATGCAGTATTCTTGATCACTTTCTAGAGGTTTTCTGGTTAGGTCCGAAGATTGACTGGCCATGACAGGGTCTGGTTCTGGCGTTACTCCATTCACACCTTGCTTGACCTGGCTGTGTGGCATGGAGCACTGTTCTGTTAAAACAATGCCAAGAGTTAAGGAACATAGTCAGAACAGAAGAAAGCAAATGTTCTTTGAGGATAACCTTGTACATGGCTTGGTTCACATATCCTTCACACAAAAAATCTGCCTAGTTCCAGTCCTGTTAAAGTATCCCAAGATCATCACCGATCTTCCTTTGATCTTCCTTTCCTTTGTCATGTGTGTGACGTCGTGGCTTGTAAATGTCTCCAGGTCTTTGTCTAACCATACATTAACCACGTGTTGGCCAAAACTGGAATTTGGATTCATAAGAGGTGACCTTACTTTGGTTCTCTATGCTTTAGTTCCTGTCGTCCTGTCGTTTTGCTCATTTTTTTTGCATTGCTCTTCTTTGCTTCTCTCTGATGAAGGACATTTTCTGGCTTTGCATGACTTCAACTGCACCTCTAGGATCCTGTTTTGAACCGTCTTCACTGTACTGTATGCCTCACTCCGGCTTCAGTTTGGCACTGTGTTTGAAGGTCACTTGATGTCATTCTGTGGTTATTGAGTGACATTTGAATGAGTTTGCAGTCATGTTTGTCAGTAGAGATTCATTTTTGCCATCTGCCTGTCTGTAGCTTTGTTGTTCCTAGTATCTCCTGCTTGACCTTGTTCTTGTATTGCCATCTTTGAAATTTTAAGGATGGAAGAAACCTGTTTATTTTTTCAATTCTAGTTAGCTTTGAGGTACTCCTAGCACTGTTCTGGCCATCTAGGTGGTTACATTGATGACCACAGCAATATTTTTATACGTTTCCTCATTTCATAAAATTTGATTCAGAATGGTCGATAACCATAAAGGAAAAAACACAAAAAAGGTATATCACTATTTCTGATAAATAATAGTTAAATAAAATGTAATCAAATACAACAAAATTTTTTAACTAAGCTTAACACATCCTATTCCATAAACCGTTTAGCAAACATGTAATATACATCATACAGTATTAAATTTTTTGTGAATACATGGAAACACTTAAATAACAATCATAGCATAAGTTACTCTTTCTCTCTTATATTGAGCACAATAGCAATAAAATCAAATATCAAAAGAAAAAAAATCTAATATCAAGTACAGTAAGTTCAATTCAAGTGGTCAGTCCTTCGTATAAGTAAAGAGCGGTATTATCATACCATCAGTGTCCCTGAGATGACCAGCAGCCGATGCGGTTCCCTGTCTCACATGTTACTGACTGCAGTCTCTTACACGCAGGTTTTTATACACAGACCCTATACGGTTACATCATAGTTACATCATAACTATGCACAGAAACTTTCATGTCTTTCCAGAGATGCTCTATTGGGTTCAGGTCCGGGCTCTGGTTGGGCGCTCCAGGACTTTCACAGGGTTGTACTGAAGCCACTCCTTTATTTGCTTGGTGGGATGTTTTGCATTGCTATCTTGTTAAAATGTTAACTGTTGCCCCAGTTAAAGATCTTCAGCGTTTTTACTCAGGATAGCTCTTTATATTTCTACATCCATTTTCCCTCTATATTGACTAATGTCCCAGTCTCAGTTGCAGAAAAACATTCCCACAGCATGATGCTGCTACTACCGTTTTTGACTTTAGGAATGGTTTTAATAAGGTGATGTGCAGTGCCTGATTCCAAATAGATTCATCTTTGTGTCATCAGACCAGAGGATTTTCCCCCTACAGTCTTAAAGTCCTTCAGGGGCTTTTTGGCAAACTCCCAGCAGGCTGTCATGAGGCTTTTATAGGAATGGCTTTAGTCTGGCCACTCTATCACAGAGGCCTGATTGGTAGCGTGCTGCATTGATGGTTGTCTTTTTGTAAGACGCTACCAACTCCAAAAGCGAACTCAAAATCTCATTTATAGTGACCCTTGTGTTCTTTGTTACCTGGCTGAGCAAGGCCCTTCATCTCTGATTACTCAGGTTGGCTGGGTGGCCAGATCTGGGAAGGGCATTGGTTGTTCCAAATTTCTTCCATTTGATAATGATGATTCTGTTTGAGTTCTTGAGTTTCCTTCATGGTGCCCTTCTACCCTGATGACCCATCTATGGTGTACAATATTCCTGTCTGATATCAAATTCACAGTTAATGCAACAGGATTTACTACATCCTTAATGAATTAATGAAAATTACCCACTCTTAGCTATAATTTAGCAAGTATTAACCGCACCCCTGGCGACACGGTGGTGTAGTGGTTAGCACTGTCGCCTTGCACCTCCAGGGTCTGGGTTCGATTCCCGTCTCTGTGTGCATGGAGTTTGCATGTTCTCCCCGTGCTTGGTGGGTTTCCTCCGGGTTCTCCGGTTTCCTCCCACAGTCCAAAGATATGCAGGTTAGGCTAATTGGCGTTCCTACAGTAAATTGCCCGTAGTGTGTGATTGGTTGTGTGAGTGTGTGTATGTGTGTGTGCCCTGCGATGGATTGGCACCCTGTCCAGGGAGTACCCCGCCTAGTGCCCGAAGTCACCTGGGATAGGCTCCAGGTCCCCCGCGACCCTGAACACAGGATTAAGCGGTATAGAAAATGAATGAATGAATGAATAACCGCACCCTTAACTATATAGCATTAGCAATTAACTAGTAAATAAATTGTAGTGGGAGCTGGGCCGTGCTGGTTTTGCAGAGATGGTGGGTTGCAGAAACTGGGAATTTCTAAAAGTTTTTCTAGGAAAAAGGTGGACCTTTAGGGATTGCCTTAGACACAAACATTAGTTATTTTATAAACACATTTAAAGACTGATGAGATATTATCATATGATGATATAATAATGATAGTAATATATCACAATAATTATCATACTCTAATATCACATGCTCACCTGTGTCAGTATTTTATAATATATTTTATCTGACCTGGATAACAGTGTAAAACAAATTCAGTTTGGTTCACATCTAATGCCTGCCACTTTCCTGTTTGGCAAATTATAGATGAGAGTGAGAGGCAAATCAAGGGATCAATGCTAAATATAAAGGTGTGTGTTTGTCTATGTGCGTGTAGGGGGGGGGGGAGTTACGTAGTAAAATGTTGAATAAAACATTCCTGTGCTGCTCTGTATCCACGAGTTTTATGGGAACGAGCAAGAGCTGCACTGAATAGTATGTATTATTAGTGGGCATGTGATTGCATGGTTATTGTGTCTGGATCTGGCCGATGAATGTGTGTGCGTGCGTGTGTGTGTTTGTGATAGAGGGAGGGAGAGGGAGGGCTCGATCAGAGTGAGAAATGTGCAGTCATTGGTTGTTATGGTAACAGGATAGAAGGATGAAGCATGTGGGACATTCAGGTCTTTTTTGGCGGTAGCATGAATATTTCAGTGGGTCATTTCCCTCCTAAGCATGTGCATGTTCAAGATCTTCAAGATCTCTCAAACGGTTTGGGTATGTTAACAAAATTTAATTGATATGTGTGTGAAAGAAATCAGGAATGGAGTTGTTGGAATGGTTGGATGATGCTTTTGCTCTACAGAGACACACAGTAAAATTTTAGAGCACTTTTTTTTGGACCAGCCCAAATAACAATATGAAGGTCTTTGTTGTCACATCAAGTAATTGATATTAAGTAATTTAGAGTACGCTGAAGGAAAATACTGATGAACATAGGAAGGGGTGGGGCTGGACTACTGTACTGTATAGGGCTCATTCATTCATTGATCATATGAACAAAGAAAACAAAGGTAAGGGAAAATAAAAGACATGGCTAAATATTATTGCAAATAAATAGTTAAAAGCATAAATTTAAAACTTTTTATTCAGATCATTTCTTTTGATGTTGGCCAGACCATACTAAGTTGCATATAAAAATCATTTGAAAAATTATTTATTTTTTATGGCCATCCAGACATTTTAGCATTCAATATATTGCTTCTTTTGTCTGAACACTCACTCTCCATTTTATTACGAACGCTTGTACAGTACACATGCTCATTTAAGCAGTTATATAATGAGACACTGTAGCATCAACACCATGCAAAACAAATGCAGTTACAACAGGTCAAGAGCTTCCGTTAATGTTCATATTTAACATGGGAAAAAGTGTAACCTTTGTAACTTAAAGCATTCTAAGTCTAAAGCATTTTAAGTCAATTTTAAGTTAAGTATTTCAGAATGTGCAGATTAACTGGACATTTCACACAAAATACGCTCTAGGCCTGGGGTACTCAATAGGCGGACTCCGGTCCGCATCCGGACCCAAATACGGTTACATCTGGACCGACGCCAAAACAAACATGCTAATTTAATCATAATCCAAATGAGTTCTCAATGAAGTGCGCAACTGTGTTTCCGCGCGATATATCTTTGAGTCTTCTAGTGATGGGTCGTTCATGAACGATTCATTCTTTTTGAACGAATCTTTAACGTGACTCAGAAGAACGAGTCGTCTCAGAGAGTGATTTGTTCATTCTCTACTGGGCGCGAATGCGCAAATCACAAAACCTCTGTAGGCTATGTACAGGAAACAGAATCGTCCCGAGTTGTTCGGTCCTTTGTCACGTGACTCCCAAAGACACTATGCGTTGCAGTAGATTCAAAAGAACGAACGACTCGTGGAAGATATAAGAGGTGAGCTACTCATTCTGTTTATTATAATATGACCGTAATATCCTAATGGTGTGCTCAAAGCTGGCCATTGATATAATTTAAGAGTGAGTGGACAGAAAAATATACATTCGTGCTCCACGTGGGAAGCAGAAAACCAATGTGCTTAATCTAGCAATTAAAAGTGGTCACCTTCTCACCTTCTGGACAAAGATGGTTACTACAGCAGGTGTTCCTGTCCTGCAGAAAATGGCCCTTCAAATTCTCACAATGTTTTCCTCAACGTACTGCTATGAATCTGTCGTTTCGACTATGAGTGAAAAACACATATTGCAGCTCCCTCACCAATGAACATTTACATCAGTGCCTCCACCTGATCCTCACACCTTTTATGCCCAAGCTCAAACAACTGGTGGCACAAAGATGATGTCACCTTTCACACTAAAAGGACTACCATGTCATTTTTGGGTATTGTTCGAAAATTTTGGGTTTTACCCGAGGTTTTTTTTTTTTGTAGTTCTCTATTTGAAATTGGACTGTCATTTTTCCGGACCTCGGACTGAATAGAAATTTGGTAAGTGGACCTTTCAAATTTATATTTGAGTACCCCTGATGTTTACTGTGTGTAAAATGATGAAAAAAGTTGTGACAGTTCTGTAGAAGGAAATTCATTGTTGATAAGAGAATCTAGTTATAGTGTAAATGGCCTGATTGGTTTAAGCTGCCAGGAAGGATATAACCTCAATAATAACTCTTTACAGCTGTGGTGAGCAACGTATTATGTCAGTATGCACACAACATTGAAGTGAATGATTCAAGAGCAGAAGAACAGATTCAAGAAAAAGACCCTGCAATTTTATTTTCTCTCCTAATCTTTAATTGTCAAATTTCCATGAGTCTGCGCCCATGATAGCTTCAGATTCCTGTTCTTTGCTGACGGAAGTGGAACTTTATGTGGTCTTCTGATGTTGTAGCTCATCTACAAGATCTCAAAGTTTGATGTTTTGTGTTCTAAGATCCCTTCTCACCATAGTTGTAAAGAGTGTTCATATCAATTTCTATAGGTTTCCTGCCGGCTCAGACCAATCTGGTCATTCTGCTCTCAATTCTTTCATCACCAAGGTGCCTCAGCATGCATACCTACTGCACCTACTGTCCTGTGTAATCTCTGAGGGTGTATGAAAATCCCAGGGGTTCAACAGTTTTAGGAATACCCAAACCGATTCACCTGCATGAATGAGAAGGAGTGTCTAATAAAGTGGATAGTGTGTGTGTGTAGGGAATGTTAGTGATAGAGGCAGAAGGAGAAAAAATGTTTCCTGTAGGATTTGTCTGATGAGATGTATAGCAGGCACAGTTCTGACGTCTGCCCGATTGAATGTTAATCACCTCCATACAGTTAAATAAATAGTACAAATGCTTTCCAATGCATGATGTAAAAGAGAGCGGTGGAAGAAAAAAAAGAGAAAGAAGAAATGAATACATTCCTTCCTATACACTATCTGAACTGCATTCAAATATCTGAATAAAATATGCAGACTCATGGGATACCCTGATCAGTAAAAAATAATGGATATACACCTCTCTCATAAGCCAGTAAATCCCTGACTTAACTATGATTGTTCAGCAGCTTAACAGTGTGAGATTTAATGCATGAGTAGGGTTAACAGAGAGTGCTAATTTTAATTGCCATACAGTTGTCACTTTCCAATAACTCTCCATCATCAAAATCTTTTTTTTTCTGTATATGTGAAACACACAGCACTCTTGTTTCTCACCCATGCAACAAGGAATCTATATAAATGACACTTATGTCAGGAGTAATAGAATAACTGCCATATGAAAAACAAGAAGGTGTAAATCTCTGGCATCACTGTGTTTCTGCATATAGAATTTTTGCCTTTTGGTTTTCTTAGGTTTCTAGGAATGTTAGTCATAAGCAATTTCCCCCTCACAGTAGGTGTCCTGTAAAGATCTGATGCATTTTTCTTCTATGACATATAAAATGATCAATGCCGCTTTCTGAGATGTTGATGCTTACACTTTGTACAACAGCTCCACCAGTTTAACACAGAATTCGAACTGCTTGCATGTTTATGTAACAGAGAAAAGACATTCTCAGTATAAATATATCCAATGTGATAACCACATGCGTCACTGTGATGTACTATCTAATTTTTAAGGGCAGATTCTGACTTGTGACATTGCCCATGGCTATGTATAACATGGTCTTAATATACCTACTCTCTCTCTCTCTCTATATATATATATATATATATATATATATAGACTAGGGCTGCACGATATATCGAAAAAAATCGTTATCGCGATAATAGCATGCGCGATAACCATATCGCAAAGAGTTGCGATAAATACTTTATTTGCCAAGCATTTGTGTGTCCAAATTTGACCAATCAGATGGGCCCTTACTATGTTTATACCCGCTTATATCTTTATTTATATATATAATTTTATATCTTTATACTTCATTCTGTCGCGAACTAAGCCCGGATGATCAGAAGACTTAGCGATTAGCCGTTAGCCTTTTGTACCGTGGACGGTAAACCCAAACGCGGAAGCAAGCGAGTAGGCAGGATAACCACGCGAATTAGTCACAGGGCTCTCACAGGAGGGGAGCAAGGGAAAAACACACATTTAACCCACGTCCTATAAACACACACTCGAATCAGAAAGTAAACAATCTGCACCGACATGCGTGAACACAGTGACTAAGCTCTATGCGATGGTTTGTTTACTCCTCTTATACTTCGCGCCCGCATTACTTCCGGGTCCTAGTGCCGGTCGCGGAGCGAGTGTGTATGTGTGTGCGTGTGTGTATGTGTGCGTGCGTGCGTGTGTGTGTGTGTGTGACAAATAGTATTTTTTTAATTAAATTTTTGTTTAATAATATTTATTTTTATTTAAAAAAACAGGCAAGCCAAAGAGAATATTTAGTTTAAAAGATGCTCTTGTTTTAAGACACTATTGATGAGTGTATGGTTACACGTGAATAAAAAGTAATGTTTGAAAGTAATTCATATTGTGTTGGCAGGTTTATAGTAACAGCAAACCAGAAGTCAGAATATCTGCTGAGGGTTTTAAGTCATTCATAGTGTTTTGAAGTCTAAATATTTGCAACTTCCTTGACATATATATTTTCTTTTTAGCCTGAATTAGATTTAATTACATCAGACGAATATCTATTACCTGTTTATTTTAGTATGATCATTACATATAAATAAATAATTTTAAAAAAAGGCAATAATAATAATTAAAAAATGCATTTATCTAGGGAAATGTTATATCGCAAGAAATATCGTTATCGCAGTATTCAACAACAATATCGCATATCACATATTTTCCTAATATCGTGCAGCCCTAATATAGACCAACAATTTTTTTCAATAATACCGTGGTCGCATGACGGTAAAACTATACTGTAGGTCTTCTGAGAAACGTTTGCTCAGGTGAATGGAGCGAACGGGAGGTAGCGGGAACTACCCAGGCGTGACCATCATCCTTTGCGGTTTGTTGTCGCTACAGATCCAGTAATGCGCACATCCGATTTAAAACCCACTTACTCCGTAATGATTAATTACTCTTTCCATCTCTTTTCCTTCGCCGCTAATAGCAGCACCCGCCATTTCCGCATTACTGGATCTGTAGCGACAACAGACCGCAAAGGATGATGGTCATGCCTGGGCTGATGGGAATTGTAGTTCCCGCTACCTCCCGTTCGCTCCATTCGCCTGAGCAAACTTTTCTCAGAAGACCTACAGTTTTATCTAGTCATTTCGGTTTCTCTCTGAAAAGAAACGAGAAACTGTCTCTGTCTGAATAAGTGAGTGAATGAGTTGAGTGTTTTCAAATACTCATTCAGCACATGGGCCAGCTGCAATAAGTAGGCTGCTATTTTTTTTTCTGAGTTTTCAAGAATACTAAATTGAAACTTTTTTTTTTTTTTTTTTACATGGTAAATAATTTTTTGTTATTAAAATAAATCAGAAAAACTGAAGTTTATGTTTCAGAGTTTACAGATACTGTAGATGGCTAATTTGTATGCCATTGATATGTTCAGTGTTCATGTACAGTATACTGTTTAATAAACACTTCTGGCACTTTTTTGAAGAGTTTAAGATATATATATACACAGTATATAGGGTCTTATATACAGTATACAGTACTGTGCAAAAGTCTTAGGCACCATATTATATGCTGTGACCAAATTTTGTTATATATGTTTATCAGGTATGCATAATTATTTACAAAATCATTCAGTACTTCCATATACATATAACTTTATAAAAAAAATTAATAAATGAATAACGTTACAGGAGAATACAGTATATGCATGGCACTAAAGAAAGAAATATAGTACAAGACAGACCAGTTTTCAGATGGAAACAAAAAACCTTATGTACGCTCCTAGGAATTGCATAAAAAAAGGAGCGAGTGTGAACTCATATTCTCCAGCAAGCTCAGTAAAACCTAACAACTGTTTTACTTATAGTACTGTGCAAAAGTCTTGGGCACATATGAAAATATGGCATAAGCAAAAGATTTAGAAAAATTTCTGGGTAAAAGAAACTTCTATGAAGAGTAATAAAATAAGCAGCCAATATTTGGAGTGAAAACTCATTGCTTAAAATCGGGAGTTTTAGACACAGATTTGTGCAGTTTTATAAGAATAAGAAAGTCATGATTTTTATGTCTGTCCCGATGTAAGTCCTGTTGGTTCCACCATTTACATTGACATTTACAGCATTTGTCTGATGCCTTTATGCTGAGCAACTTAACGAGGTGCTTTGAGGTCTCTAGCAATAAAAACATT
Source organism: Channallabes apus (assembly GCA_030522415.1). NCBI lineage: Eukaryota > Metazoa > Chordata > Actinopteri > Siluriformes > Clariidae > Channallabes > Channallabes apus. Next base: position 38,777,502 of record CM060109.1, on the reverse strand, counting down.
CTGAACCGTGTTCCCCGGGTCATGGACTATGAATCTATCTATCAATCTAAAAGGGAGTCAGGGAAGCACACACAACACTTTTTTAATCTAAGTGCTAATTTAAGTTCTTTAGGAAGTGAAGGCCTTTAGTAATTACAGTATGACTGCGAGTGAATCAGCTGTTCAGACATCTCAAGGAAATTTCATCCACCACCTGCAGCCAAAACATATAAGTCTCTTGATGCAGTGCTAGCGAAATAGATCAGGTGGAGAAGGCGTTGTGGGTGCTGGTCTGTTTTTGGCATTGTAGGCAAGCTCTGATGTTTTAAACTCTTGAGACTTGAATGTCCTCATATAACGCGGTGTAACATGGTCTATATACAGTCAGGTCCATACATTTCGGAGCACATATGTTTTTTTGGGCATTTGGCCCCTGTACACCACCACATTTAAATTTGAATGAAACACGCAAGATATGAGCAAAGTCACGACTTTCAGCTTTAATTCAAGGGGTTTGACAAAATCTGGCATTAACTATTCAGGAATTACATCCATTTTCATACACACACCCATTTTGGGTTCATAAATAGTGGAACAAACTCAGTGTGTATCTGGCTGTTTCCTTGTAAGTTATTACATTAATTACGTTCATAAGTATCAGGTGCTAATAAGCAGAAAAAGGGAGAAGAAATTACAGTGTACACAACAGTAAAGTCTGTATCTTAGGAGGGTAAATCTGATGCAAGCAAGCACCTACAGGAAATCAGTGGTGAAAGAGTAGCAGTATGCTGGTGCGGGAGAATGTTGGGAGGTTAAAAGCAGCGTCATTCTGGATCAGGAGTTGAATGATGCTCAGATACAGACCTGTACAAGGAACAAATTAAAGTAGACGAGTCTCAACTAGACTTGTAGACTAGTCTCGAACCATTCATCTCAGGGGCCTGTAGAAATGGACAAATCTTTCTGATGAACCACTGATCACCCAGGATTAAAGAAGCAAATATGGTAATCTCTGCCCCCACAAGAAGAATTTGACTCATTAAAAAAATCAAATAACAATATATCGGCTAGCCAAGTAAGGCAAAATAAAAGCGTTCACGCCATTGTTGGGAGATTGCGAGTCTGAATCTGAAAGGTGCCACAGTCCACAAGAGGCAACTTTTTGTGATTTCTGTATTGGAGGGAATGCCATTAGTTTCTAGTTTCTGTCAGAAAGAGTGGCACTAATCAATCCTTTCCCCTTGTGAGCTCATATGTGAGGTGAGCAGGCATGAATCATTGGTCTATTCTTATACCCCTAGTAAGTATTTCATATCAACTATGACAAAAGGAACTAGGTCACTTCCCACACATTAAGAGAGCAGGTGCTCTTTTCTGGATGCCTGACCATGTACAGTATGCCAAGGGCACTGAGAAACTGTGCTACATTGGTAAAAATCTAATATACACATTAAAATTCTGCTTTCCTACATCAGTAATGGGCTATGTCGACAGGCTGCTATTGCTCATTGAAAATAAGTAAGAAGCCAGACAAACAGATCATTAGTTTAAATTGAACTGTGATGTATTAATTCAGCTGCTGACCCATTCTACATCCAATTCATCATATGAAACACAAGCACCGGTTTTGGGTCGATGTAATTGTAGAGTTTGTTGATTTGGGGTGTTATACAAATCATAATCAAAGTTCTCAGCAGGTGTCACATTGTAGGCATACAGTAATCACACACTGATCCATAATCCAAACAGATAGGGTAGCGCTGAAACAAGAAAACCCTACAAATACAAATATAACCAGGGACTGGGAAAGGGCCCATGGAGAACTGTGAACGAGTCTCAGTGGTAGCACAATTTCGAGTTGCAGCAGTGACAGTAGGTCTTCATGATAGATTGTGTCCTAAATATCAAAAAGAAAATACTGGTATCTAAGGTTGTATTATGGTGGGAAGGCACGTTGGACTAGGTGTTTGCACAGACTCCAGAGCAGCTTGTGACCAAATATAAGTAATATAAGTTTTCTGAATCTGTTTTGAAATTTAAAGGAACAGCTGGTATAATCATGGAATATTTGTTGATTTGTTTCCCCAAGGCATGTTTTTTTCAATTTAATCTGTACACCTAATCGGTATGCAAAATGTAAATTGAGAAGATATTGAGAAAACTAACAAGAGACAGATAACATATGTTAGGAAAATGCCAGGTAGGAAATAGAACCATAAGGCTTGTAGCAGTTTATACCTCCTGAGTGTTAGCATTTGTACAGTATGTCTATTAGCTTTGTGCTATGTGAATGACAGGATCATGGGCACCCGAGGCTCACCCATCCCTGCAGAGACCAAAGGATAGCCCATCTCGTCCAATCCCACAAAAAAGCAAAACCCAAAGCAGCACAATTCCGCTAAAAAATTATATATGAATATACGGTACTGTTAATGGAAAATAATCAACTATAAGGTAGTGACAGTAAATCACATCTTCACATCAGTTCAGCAGACCGTTGTGTTGTTGATTATTTTCCTACAGCACACTCAAAAGTTTATTTTTTATTCATTTCTTTGGAAAATCTGTGTCTGAACATTAAATGGACATCCTGTACAGTACAATCATTATCTATTTATTAAATATAAGACTACAAAGAAAATAGCTTTTTATAGAACAAATAGTATGGCAAAGTGGTGTATGGCAATGTTATTAGGTTTATTTCACACTTAAGTGTTAGGCATATTTTTAAGAAATATAAATGTCAATGCAGCATTTCAAAAAGTGACAACTATCTTAGATGTCCCATCGCATGGAATATGTTTGTGCAAAAGCAAATCTCGGATAGTTGCCACTTCTTGAAGTGCTTCACTGACACTTATATTTATCAAAAATATGCATAACACTTAAGTGTGAAATGATTCTAATTTGTCCTTATCCAGGAGGGACGTTGTGTCTATTTTGAATAATTCTTCTGTGACTGTTTGATCATAGACACTGTTGTTATGAAATACATGCTCAGGTGGCATGTGGTGCTCCTGCTGTCTGATAAAGCACTGCTTCTCACCTAATAGTAGCTTCCGAAACAGTCAGGTTCCTGTGTGTGAGATCAGTGGTGATTTATTAGCTGTGATGGTTCGGCTCCCATGCAGCTTCCGTGATTAAGAGTTGCAGCTGTATCTAAAGCTAGTTGGTTTTACTGTCATGATACTAGAGTTGTCTATTTTCCTTATCTAAAGGGCAAAAGCATGTGTAGTGTTTGGCTGTGTTATGATCTACCAATCATCCATTTCATAGTGGCATTTTAACTATCTTATTGTGGAAAAGACACATCTTTATATTAGCTTGTGCACTACATTTTCCACCATAAATTTTTTATTTTTGTTTCTGTAAATATTAAAGGAGCATAAACAGACACTGCGACCAGGATCGTAAGATCTGCCAAATTCAAACCATAATATACGGTGGTGGCCAAACGCATTAAGACAACATACAGTATATGCTACAGTATATATTATAGTATTCCCTGGGCACAAAACAAATGAATTTACTAACTAGTTCTATCCTGTCTGATTGAAGAGTTGTAGTAATTAATTGAAAAACTGTTGGAAATAGTAAAAAGGCAGAAGCAGTCAAGAAGTCGTCGTATGTACACGATCTTCAGAAGCTTTGTGCTATGTCAATTGTAGTGGGCATGGATTGAGGAAGTGATACCAAAGTACTGCAGGGGTCCTTTTGACTCTATGCCCAGCTGGATCAAGCAGATTTGGAGGAAGAAAGGATTTACTAAATCCTGCTTGTTATATAGCAATTTTGTTGTCATTATTTAAAAAAACTTTACAGTAGTATGTCATAAAAAAACAACAAACAACAATTTTCTTTTTTGTCTTAATAGTTTTGGCCAACACACGTATGGTTGCAGTAGTGGGAAACTCAATGCTCAGTGGAGAGCAACCTCATCAGATTGTTCAGAAGAACCCTAAGTCGTCTGGTGTCTGCAATAGGGAAAAATGAATGCTGCTTCTCCCCGGGGCTTGAAGAAGATGAAATGAAAATGGGTTTTCTGGATAATATTGGACAGCTGCTGTAGAAAAGGGGGAATTTAGAAAGATGTGTGATTGAGAACAAGGGTGGACAAGCAGCTGGCTATAGTGGCAAAGGAAAATGAAATGTTTAGAGGTTTTTAAAATGCAGTTGAAGAAATTATGAAAGCGGCAGGTGCTCACGGATGATAAGGATAATCTGACGGCCAAGACACTTCCTAAAACGTGCAACATCACACCACCTACACAAATATTTTTGCAACTGGTTATGGAGATAATTTTAATGACGTGAAAATACAAAATGTAAAAGCAAGGATCGAGAATTTATGCTTTGTTATGGAGATTAGGCACACAGATGTAGATCTCATTTAACTCTGAAAAGCACTGGACCATTTGTGTGGTATGTCTACGCTGCTCTCCTGTCCTCCTCGCTGCCCTTGAACACTTGAACAAGCTCTTATGCTTACATCAGGCTGCAATTTATCGACTGCAGCACTGCCTTCAATACATGTCACTATTCACTCCAACTAAAGTTTGCTTCTAAACTCAAGGAACACAGACACACAGTTACAGTCCTGATCTGACCTGCATTGCAGAGGTTTAAATTTTAGCATTCAGCAGAGTTTGAAACTTTGTGAAAGACAGGATAGACAGTTCAAAAAATATACTGTATACTGCATATTCATTTTAAATATTTTATGCTCATCCAGCACCAGTAATAAAAATCTAATTTAATATATATGGAGTCAGCTACGCAAATCTTTTGCTTTCATATTCAGTGTCTCTCTCTCTCTCTCACTCACACACACACACACACACACACACACACACACACACACACACACACACACACACACACACACACACACACACACACACAGCGCTCTTGGTGATGGAAACAGTTGGTGTCATTTAAACACACATTGACTAATTAAATGAAAACCTGACTTCTTGCCATAGAGATGCAAAGTGCTTCAGAGAGGCAGGAAGTTCACATGCCTGTTCTCTCTCTCTCTCTCTCTCTCTCTCTCTCTCTCTCTCTCTTTTTCTCATTCTCTGTTTGTTGTACCTTTTCAGAATCTGAAGTTATCTACAGGAACCGCCATGGCCATGTCATTAGGTTCAACATCTTTTCAAATGAAACAGAGATCATCCTGATGAACAGTACATTTGTGAGTGATTTTGTTTTTATCCCTGTGGTCAGAACACACTACACACAGCACACATACAAGAAGTAAATAGACACCCATAGCTTTATGATGTAGCCTTTGTACACAAGAAGGGTTTAGCTATAAATATATTATTTATACTTTGCTGACTTTCCGTTCAAGAGCAACACCTCGCCTAAGCATGCAGTGAGATTATTGTCTGTTATTATCAACAGGCTTTTCAAATAGAACATAGACGTCTTTCAAAAGGCCCAGGCCGACCAGGTTATGATTCAATTGGTGTTTTAACCTTTTCTTTAAATTGACATATAACTATGTAAAAAGTGTTTAAAAATTCCTGGCTATTCATCCCCGGAACAGTCCATCCTCAGATTGACCCACAATCTGGCCTTTTGGAAATCAAAAATTTCTTTAGTATTTCTTTTGGGTGTAAGGTGAAGTGTCGTTTTTAGAAAATAAAACACAGTCAAATACAGTATGTGTTCTGTACAGAGCAATTGCCTGCCAAACACTACAGTACATTCAAAACCAGGCACAGAAAACACATCTGATCATGTTGAGTTTTATATACAGAGCAGTGGCGGCTGCTAGCTTTTGAAACAGGTAAAGCTCATATTAGGCCTTCATCATAAAATTCATTATGTTATTTGTACATAAATTCTGGCTAGTTTGCCCTTCCAGGAGCTACTTTAATTATACGGTACGAACGAACTAAATTTACAATGCTGAAACAAGGAGAAAAGTCAAGAACGCTCTAATATGTTTTTTTTATTATTTAAAGAATGATTTGTACAAACAAAAACGGTTTATATCACCAGCAAACAATACAGAGTGCAGCAGTTCGTCGTACCACTTCACCTGCAAATCTGCATGGGACTGAACTCGAATCTCTGTAGCGCTGATGTACTGCATACTTAAGACATGCTGTGAATCAAATAAGGGTTTCTGCCCTTTAATCAGCTCCTCCAATCATCATGCAGCAGCCCAGCGTCCTGGCCCGCCCACTGCTCCATTCACTCCCAGAGAAGCTGAGCTTCCCTGGAAGTGTCGATTTTGGTGCATTTATCCAATTACTGTCCAGCTTTTCTGCAGTGAAAAAAGCTCCTCTGTGCTTCGCCATAGAGGTCCAGTGAAGCTGGGCTTCAGGAGGGTTTAACGTGCTGTGCTGCATGGAAATGTATGACAAGAAAATTGCGTCAAACAATCTACAATAAATACCTGATTCTGAACGAGCCAGTCATGAAGTTGAACGCGTTCTAGCGCACTTTTATTAAAAGCAGTATAAATACGACAATGCATATATGAGCATTTATTAGAGGAAGCGGAGCTTCCCTTGTAGTCTTAGAGCAGCCGCCACTGATACAGAGGGGGAGTGCTGTAGTGCTGGGTCTAGCATGGCTGTGAACTGTGGTGTAGTCGTACGCATGAGGGCATAGCCCAAGTGCTGAGGGCATCATAGCTGTGCTATAACTAGCCATACAGCATGACCTTGAGTGTGATGGATTATAATTTGTTTATTTATTTGTTTCTTGTTTCTTTTCTCTTAGGGTGAAATTTCCCTTTAAGCAAATTCAGTGCTTTTATCTCATTATACTGTAGGCATGCTTAAAGATTTCAACCTAAGCATAAATTTCAAACCTAAGAGGAAGGAAGCAAATATATGGCAATAGTTTTTGGTGCTTACATCATAAACCTGGGTGTTTGCTTATTTATTGCATGTCTATGTACACAGTAGCTGTAGTTAAGGTGCACAAATACCCTCAACCATGGACACTTATTTATATACAGTATGTAAAAAAGAAATACAGTATATATACAGTAATCTACTGTGCAGCAGTTTTATGCAAATGTTTTAAACATTTTTTATGCCTGATACATTAGTGTTTCCCTAAGAAAATAAAACATAAAACATACACGAACATATTTTTAATTAAAACAATCATAAACATTTTCTACAATTTTATTTGCAAAGATAAAATATATATTAAAAAAATATATATAAAGAATACATGTTCTCCTAGAAGCCTAAAACAACTTACCAGCCTTCATTATTTAACAAATGATGTGTTTTTATGATTTCTAAAGGGTATTTTACGGTGGAATGTTTAATAAAATGATTAATTATTTGATATGCACTTTTGAGGTCATATTTATTTTAGAGTAGACACAAGTTTTATTTTATACATGAAGAGGAATTCAAAAATCTGACACTTTACTACTCTTTTTATTGCACCTTTTTCATTCACAAAACTTTCCTGCTTAATACGAGTCATGAAGATGGATGAATTGGGCCATTGGGAATATCTTGCTATTAGGGGGTTTTCTCATTGGGAACGATTGTTCCATTCCGTTTACGAGCACGATTTCTCCCCCTCCCTAATCCCCCCCGCAGTCATGCACATTGTAACATCGGTTCCGATCCCGGGGACAATGCATATTTACACAACCGGAAACAGTAAGTGGCGGTAGAGAGGTAGTTTGTTTCTCTGCTGTCCAAAATGAGAAAGAAGAAGAAACCGCAAGTTATAAACTTACACCTGTTAATGCTACGTGTGGATGTTTTTTTTTTTTTTTTTTGGTGACAAAATCAACGAAACAACATGTCTACTGACACATCTATCGCGCGGCTCAGAGGGTGAAATGAGCGCGAAATGAGTTCCCAGTGTGTTTATACTGTATTTTTTTAAATAAATGTACACTGTAAAATCCAAGATGTGTGGGTGATTTGGAATAGAGACATAGTACTGTTAAGAGTGCAAAATGTTTTATTAAAAAGTACTGTAAAATATTATTCAAGCAAGTGTTGTAACAGAAAAGTAGCTGTCAAAAATGAGAAAAATGTAAATCTTAAAATGTTTCGTAATTTCTATTGTACTTGTGGAACCTTGGATTACGAGCATAAATTGTTCCGGAAGCTGGCTCATATTCCAAAACACTCGTAAACCAAATCTAATTTTCCTATAAGAAGTAATGGAAACACAAATTATTCATTAAAAATAAATGCATAAAATAATTAACACAAAATATTAAGTAAAAATAAAACAAATTAACATAGACTTTACCTTTTAAAAAAAGTAAAAATAAATCCCGGCAGATAAGTGTTTCCATTTGTGCGCTCAGGCGCTGTGTGTGTGTGTGTGTGTGTGTGTGTGTGTGTGTGTGTGTGTGTGTGAAGCTAGAGTAAGCTCCCCTGTCCCCCTTCTCGTCTTACACAGTTACCCTCCGTCCACTTTTTTCAAACGCGCGCGCGGAAACGGAAACACTGTTTTATTGGCAAAATAAATCTCTTTAATGACACTCGATTGAGCGACACACTAACGGAATCACTGCTGTAAAGTAAAAATAAAACAAATTAACCTGCACTTTACCATTGAAAAGAATCGCGACAGAGCAGTGTTTCTGAGAGAAAGAGTGTGTGTGTGTGTCTGTGAAGGCGAAAGTAAGAGGGGACTGTGTGGGTGTGTGTGTGTGTGTGTGTGTGTGTGTGTGTGTGTGAGACACGGTGTCCAATAACGCGCGCAGGAGGAGAGACAGAAAATGGATTTTTAACCTCTCTAATGAGACTTGCTTTTGCTTTACACGCGCGCTGTACACACACGCATACAGATACAAAATAAAATATGTTTTACGCGCACATACTTATGGTCACAGTGTTATAGTAAACACGCATGCACGGCTGTTGATTATACCAGTAAGAGATGCGCACTAAGGCCCAGCAGGGGAGACGATTACCCATAATTCCTCAGCACAAGAGAGAAAAAAGCCGTTGGCTCAGCTGTGATCACGTGACGCTCTGCATCAAAACAAGAAGCGCACGCATGATAAATGATACTCGGTACTCGTAAACCAAGACTTGTTCGTTTTACAAGTCAAAATTTTTTAAAAATCTTTTCCTCACTTCAGTATTGCACCGGGCACTGTGTGCTGCTCGAGCCACAGTTTGTTTAACTCTGCACAGCCTAGCTTACTGCTGCTGCACGTATGAATTGCTCCCGAGATCACCTCTGCAATCGGTCCAGGGATTCGTTCCCGAGCTTGGAACGATTGCATGCTCACAGACAAAAATTATGTGATCCCGTGACCAAGTGTGTTTGGAAATGGTTCCCGGACCCCAGTGAGAAAACTCCCTTACTTTCTTAAGGGCCAATGGTTTTTCTAAAATTCCTGTTTATTTTGTCCAATTTTGACTAAACGGCTGAATCTCTCTCAATTTTGCACTCCCTCAATTTTGATATTCTGAGCACTGAGGGAGTATTGAAGTACTTCTGGGGCAACAATGCACCAACTGAATTATGATGATTTGTTTGGGACCTTCGCCGAACCCTTTCACTCCTATGGCCCTGGTTAATTCATGTTCATCAGAAAAGTGAGACTCTTCGGCATGGTAATCAAAAATAATTAATCCCCACAAAACTGATCCCAAGCACAAATGTTTGGGGTTTTACAGTGCAGAAGCAGTGAAAAACCTTTGATTTTAGACTGCAGATTCTCCCTCAATTCTCCTTCAATTTTGCACTCCAAGACGATCAAACTGTTTGGTAGTTATGAATGTTTGGGACATTCATTTGGGATGTCTTTCTAAAGACAAGTATGCATGTTTGACCAAGTTAATTTTGTAAGACTGCAAGTTATTTTAAGTTTATATTGGTCTTGTTATTTTTATTAAAATATATTTGAGATGAGCTTTAATTTATTTTTAACATTTTTTGAAAGTTTAGAAATATATACAGTACAAATAGAAAGTTTAGTATACATGCAATACACTATACACCATATGTATATTGCTTAAAGCAAAACAATTGATTCTGAATAATGAATAAATAAAAAAGAATAATCCAACATTTTTATTGTATTTTTCTTTCTCAGGTTGCTTTTAAAGCCACCAAATACTCAATAAGCCCTGATATGAAGTATGTGCTTTTTGCATATGATGTTAAACAGGTATGTGCACTTTTGTCTTACTTTGGTTGGACTGTTAAAATGATGGATTTTTAATAACGTCATGTTTGAGTGCTGTTATTATTTTGTACCTTTTGAATAGATGTGTGATTTCAGCTTTCACTACAACATAGGAGAATGTGTGTCTATGTTTTTTTTTCTGCCTGATCTAAATAAAAAATTTACTGTAGGTCCCAAAATAATTTTTGGATTTAGGATTTTTTGTTTGGATTTAGCAGTTTGTGAACAGTTCCTCTTTCTAAATCTAGAAACGGATTTATAATAGAATGCCATGTTCTTAAAATAGCACTTGAATTACAGTAAATCACCTGTGGAGTACAAACATAGTACAGTACAAAGATCCTCACAAACACAGGATACACTCTTCATTTCCATGATAATGTGAGATGTCTGACAGGATGGGATTCAGACAAAGAGATTGAGAGAGAGAGAGAGAGAGAGTTTCAAGATAAACTCATCCAGGATTACACACTTTAATCTTGTTACTGTAGCGATTAATCTGATAAACACTTCTTTCCATTCAGAGAGACTGGTCAGCTCACAGCCCAGTAATCAATCAGTAATTCTTTTAAGGATGTGTGTCTGATGTGTCTGTATCAGTGTGTGTATACGCTTGCAAAGTAAGAAGGGGACTCATGAAGATTAGTTGTCCAATCTCCTGGGGTTAATGCAAATTTGTGGATGAATTAAGGTTGTGTGCTTTATGAGAACATTATCTGAGCAGCTTTGCAAAAATCTTCTAAAGCACACACAAGTTTTCAGAACATTCCACATTATTTTTGGAGCATTAAAGCCACTATAGCAACAACAGAGACCGATAGAAAGATCACACTGATACAGTACATGAAGGAAACGGGGCTCAGGTTGCCCCCGGGACGCCACCCTCCTGCTAAACCGCACCCACACCTGCTACAGTACACAAACCTGTTCACAACCTGTCAAAATGTTTAATGGCTATATGGGTACTGTTCTTTGTTTTCTGCACTGAAATAGTCATATGATGAAGCTTCTTGTATTTCTTCAGTGTTTTAAAAGACTATAATGATAATTGTTGTTACACTCTAAAGCTCACTCATTATAAGCAGTAACTGAACAGATCTTCACAAAATCTTTGTGTTGAAATTCATCGTCTTTTATCAAGTTTTCCCCTTCTTAGCAGACTGGTTAGTCAAAGCCAGCAGCAGAGCCCCTGTCATTACTCATTCTTACTCCGTTTCTGCCCGTGAGAGCATCAGTCATCATGTTCTCTCTTATTTCCACTTTTCCCTCTCTTCTTCCGTCTGCATCCATTCATCTGTTGACTTTTCTAGTCCTCATCTCTCATTCAGAGCACTTTTTGTTCAACTCATTCAGAACACTATTTGTCTCTGGGAGTAAAAGAAGCACTTTTGTTTTTTTAATCACCCACACAAAACTATCTGTATCTATCCCTGTATCTCTCTGTTTGTCTCTGTTTGTCTCTTTACTGCAGCTGTCTGCCTGACGTTACTGTTGTCAAGCATGCTTTCTCTTTATATATCCAATTACTGATATGTGTACAGTACTATCATCAGGTTCATATTTCCTTTAACCTGAACCTGTGAAGAGGTTACAGAAAATCAATGAATGAATAAATTATTCATAATAAATCTACCCAGGCATTAGATTGTTGCTTAAATACTATACATATGGTGCTACTGTAACTGTCTGCCTTTATAAAGCCAATAGACCACAACAATATTCCCTGACTGCCAATGTGATAATCATCATAAAGGACATCCAATGAGTGTACAGATTTTGAGTTCTCTCATTGATGCACTTGGATAAGGGACTATCTGACCATTTTGATTCATACACATTCACATTCCATACAAACGTAAATAATTCCTTTGATTGTGTAAAGCTGTTTTGAGACAATGTCAATTGTTAAAAGCGCTATACAAATAAAATTGAATTGAATTGAATAAGCCTCTGATCTCAATTTTTTTTTAAAAGAAATTGTTCAAGAACTGCGTTCCTTATTGACGTAAAGTAGAGCTCAGTGATACTGTTTAAATCCTGACTCCACATAGACACTAACTTAGACCCTTAGATTGAACCAAGGGCCCTTGGGCTGGGATTCGTTTAAGTTAAATGGGCCTTCCTCAAGGGCACAGCTATCTGATTTGATCTGCACTCATACACAAGAGCATACAGTATATCTACTGTATCAACCTTTGATCTGAGCACATACGAGTCCAATCAGGTAAATTTAGGTCCTACACATTCATTAAGACATTTGATCTGAGCTCAACCCATAGCGCATATCTAATTAGCAATCTGATCTAAGTGCATACAGAAGCCTATAGTTGATCAGCTCTTTAATCTAAAGTGGTACAAGGGCTCACAGCCAACCAGGCTGCTCAACTGAGCTCATACAGGAGCCCATAAATGATCAGCTCTTGATCTGGGCTTACATAGTCCATATCCAATCAGCTGCCTGATCCATCTAAAAGCCAATCAACTGTCTGGGCTTAGTCTCAGAGTAGGTGTGGGTATGCTGTACTCCGCCATAATGGCTAATGAATTTTGTTTTCTTTGCTTTTCTTTTTTGTTTGCCTCTGTGTGTGAGAGTGTGTATTTAAAACTCCTGCCAGCACTTAATTAATCTTTTCGTCACTGGGAAGCCTGTTAATGCTATTCAGGCTGTTTTCTCTGATCCTCTACCACAGTGCTTTCTCATTATTCTAGACCCCTGTGCTGTGCGATGTAGTATTTTTTTTTTCTGCACCAACAAAATTGCACATTAAATTTATAAAGCAGTGGTACTGTACTGTAGCTTAGTGGATAAGAGATTGGACTTGTATTGAAAGGCCTTTAGTTCAGATCCTAGCACTGCTAAGCAACATCACTGCTGGGTGCTTGAGCAAGGCCCTTAACCCTGATCAGTTGAGAGAAATGAGAGAAATGTAAATTGACCTGCCAAATGCCTTAAATGAACCAAATTACATGCAGAAGCATGCACTTGAATGTGAATCTGTTTTTTTTTTTTTTTTTCTTGGAGCTGAGATAAGCACATGAATTCAATTTTATTCGTATAGTGCTTTTAACAATTGGCATTGTCGCAAAGCAGCTTTACACAGTCAAAAGAAATTTATGGAAGTTTGTATGAAATAAAATTGTGTGTATGAATGTGTATGAATGATTAGAGTCCCTGATGAGCAAGCCGAGGGTGAAACTCCCTTCATTGAATAATATTAAAATATTTACAGTACAATTTTGAAGACTTAAACGCAAAAAAACAAGACACTTTTAAGCTCACATTTAAGACCATTGCACATTCGAGCTCTGATAAATGTTAAAGGAGCTACTAATGTACAGCCCATGCCGATGAGAAGAATAGGGTAAAGGAGGCAAAAGGTGGGTTTTTTTTTTTTTGGTATAACATTTATTTAAAAACTTTTTTTTGCACACTTTTCTTTAACAAATTTTCCTAAATTATTTATGCACCTCTAGGCTAAGCTTAAGGGCCTCTACAGTAGAAAAGCTGCTGTTTGTGTACAGAGTGTCTGCTTTTTTTTAATGTCTTTTTGTTTGTAATTTTAGATTTACCGGCACTCCTTCACAGCTTCCTACATCATCTACAATATTCACACCAGGTATAATTTATGGCGATGTAAAACCTGTACTACCCAGTCAGAAACAGGACCTGGTCTGTCTGTATGTGCATTTATACGTGGGTGCATTACAGGGAGGTGTGGGAGTTGGATCCTCCAGAGGTGCTTAACTCTAGATTGCAGCATGCTGCTTGGGGAATGCAGGGACAGCAGCTGGTAAATGACACAAATACATTCCATGTCTTTGTTAAAGTCAGTGATATCCTGTCTTATGCAATTTAACTGAGCATTTACATATTTCCAAAATTGCATGAATGATGAATGAGCCCTAAAATCTGTAAAAAAAAAAAAAAAAAAAGGGCTCTAATTGTGGTGTAATTATTGTGCGCATACTGTACACTATAGTTAGACATGCTTTCTAATTCAGACTTAGTTAGCAGAATGGATCGGATATTGTCTGACATCAGCAATGTGTGTAGTTTGATTTATTTTCGCCTAGGAACTTAAGCCCCCCGCAGGAAGCCTTGGTTTCAGAGTGTTAAATGCTATCTTAGCCTTGTTACAGGAGGTTAGCATGACCTTCAGTTGGAAAAGCATCTGTATTTAGTACAACTGTCTAGGAGGGCATTTTTAATTATGTAGCGCTGACCCAGTGCTCTGCTCCATCTTGTACTTTTCATTCTTCGCACGCACCTGATTCAGCTCACAAAATGTTTGCTAATTAGCTACTCAGTTAAATCAGTAGTGTTAGAGCAGGAAAGACAGAGCAATGAGTCCTCAGACTAGAACTGCATGTGTGCTGATTCTCCACTAAGCTGTCACGATCTAACTTGATCCTATTTACAATGTCTCCTCTGTATGCAGGTGTATATCTTTGAGAACAATATATATTACCAGTCAGACGTAAAGAGCAACTCACTCAGGCTGACTTCGTCGGGAAAAGAGGGTGTTGTGTACAACGGTATTGCTGACTGGCTCTACGAAGGTATGAAAGCACATGGCTTTGACTTACTCTGACAAATACAGGACCACAGTTCTTTATTAATCTGAATTTGTTGTTTGCATTCTCTGGTGGGTTTGAAAAACAATATTGGTAACGAATGTGTTATATTTATAAAAGTATTAGAAAAACTGTGTTTTTGCATGGCGGCGCGGTGGTGTAGTGGTTAGCACTGTCGTCTTGCACCTCCAGGGTCTGGGTTCGATTCCCCGGCCAGGCTCGATTCCCGTCTCTGTGTGCATGGAGTTTGCATGTTCTCCCCGTGCTTGGTGGGTTTCCTCCGGGTACTCCGGTTTCCTCCCACAGTCCAAAGATATGCAGGTTAGCCTAATTGGTGTTCCTAAATTGCCCGTAGTGTGTGATTGGGTGTGTGTATGTGTGTGTACCCTGCGATGGATTGGCACCCTGTCCAGGGTGTACCCCGCCTAGTGCCCGAAGTCTCCTGGGATAGGCTCCAGGTCCCCCGCGACCCTGAACACAGGATTAAGCGGTATAGAAAATGAATGAATGAATGAATGAATGTTTTTGCATCATTCTGTGCCTCCATTCTCAGTGATTACAATGCAAAAGATCAAAGAGAGTACACTAACGAGACTGTCTACATTAATTCAATAGTTAATCAATGGAACTTATAATAACATAAATATCATACAAAAAACTACGTGGGTAAGTAAAAAATTATCCACACTGGCTCTAGAATTTATTTTAATAAACTTTAGAAATGATAAATATATAATTTTTTTACATAAACTTCTTGCTTTTCAATACGCTTTCATATTCCCTCATTAAAAAAAAAAGTTTTAGGCTGAGCTGCGAACCATGAATGCACCGCTGTTTTCACTTCTGAATCTTGGTCCTTGTACGGCTGCTTTAACATCTCAAAATGAAGTTTTTGCTGAGTGTCGACAGTTTCCGAAGAAGTGTGTAGATGTGCAAAGTCTTGCAAGATTACGACACCCTTGGATAGCAGTCTTCTGCCTTTAATCCGAAGTTTAGACTGCAGTGCTTCAATAAGCATCTCATTGTAACGAGCGCTGTTGATTGTTGAACCTTTTCCTGATAATGTTTCAATACCGGCCGAAGTGGGACATCCATTTCTGCTCGCACCGCAGTTACAATGAAACTAATGTAACATGTTTACACCTGCGACTGTGACTGGGGATACAGTAGCCTTGAACGCAAAGCGCTGTAAAGACGTGCAGCTAAGAGAATTTTTAATATATAATCAGAGTGTGGATGATTTTTTGACTCACCCTCCTAAGAGAGATTTTAAGGTTGTTTTTACACCTGAATATTTTAAGGTTGTTTTTACACCCAAGACTCTAGATTCTAGGCTCGAAAAGGGCTCGTAATCATAGATTTCCTTTAACATTGAAGAATTTCGTCTGAACGCTATCTTAAATGCACAGATCCATATTTCACATGTGTGCCTGCATATTGTGTTTGTAAAATGATAGGCACTTGATTAATCTGTTTATGTATTTACTTTTTTTTTTTTTGCTTTGGTACCAACACTCAAGTGGTAAACAGCAGTGGCCTTACATACTGTATTATACTTGCAAACTGAGACATTCTTTAAGATTTTAGTGAAATTTTGAAAAAATCTCAGTGACAAAACATTACATAAATTATTTACACTGCTCTCATCGTTTGGAAGATTATAAACCTTTCTCTGGCATTATAAAGTAAAAACAGCAAGTAAATGCTCCTGGGCTTGAAAACAGCTTTCATACCTCACCAATCTTATTGAACTCAGAACTCAAACAGCCATCAGTCTAGAAAAAAAAATGTACTGTACTGAAGAAAAGACAGGAGGCAGAGTTAGAGGTAGCAGAGCTGAAGATGTTGAGGTTCTCTTTGGGAGTGACAAGGATGGATAGGATCAAGAATGAGTTCATCAGAGGGACAACCCATGTTAGATGTTTTGGAGATAAAGTCAGAGAGGCCAGATTGAGGTGGTTTGGACATGTTCAGAGGAGAGATGGTGAGCATATCGGTAGAAGGATGCTGAGGTTGGAACTGCCAGGCAGGAGGTCTAGAGGAAGACCAAAGAGGAGATTGATGGATGCAGTGAGAGAGGACATGAAGTTAGTTGGTGTGAGAGAAGAGGATGCAGAGGATAGGGTTAGATGGAGGCAGATGATTCGCTGTGGCGACCCCTGAAAGGGAACAGCCGAAAGACAAAGAAGAAGAAGAAGAAGAAGTGTAAAACGTGACCTACAGTAAACCATCTGTGTTTGGACTTTCTCTTGCTCAGAGCTGTGAAGTTAAATATCAGGCTCGTGTCAGCTGAGAGAAGTGCTCGGGCTGGGTTACACTGCTTCGGGAGATCAGCAAGATCTATATGCCAGGGCTACACCGTGTAGAGATTTAAACATAATAAGAAAGACGTTGTCATTTTGGAGCCTAACAGGAAGTCAATATAAATGTAATAAGATTGGGGTAACATTCAGGGCTTTCCTTTTATCTAGCTGAACCCTCAACTAGCTTAAGCTTGTTTAAAGAGACAGTGAAGCAGCCAGACAGCAAACTGATTTAGAGGTTATGAAACCATAAACCAGGGTTCCAACAAGCTTATTATTTACCTAATTTTGAGTAGGTTTACTGAATAACAATATCCTGCTTTAGAGATGTTATGCACGAATGTCATTACCTGTAGTTTCTTGTTTCAGAAAGTATTAATCAAGCTTTAGGCGTAGTTCCCAACTCCAGTACTTCTGATCAAGATTCAAGAGAAGCACATTTCTATTTAGTTTGACTTCGTCTGACTGAGATCAAATAAAGCAGTTTATCCCGAACACTGATTAAAGATACATTTGTTCTACATGACTGATCTGGATCTTTGTGGTTTGTGGGTGTGTGAGAGTGAGTGACGGAATGTGAGTTACTGGATGCAGACATTCTACCGAATGTTTATGCGTTCACAATTTGTAATTAAATTGTGGAGCCTTAATTCTGCTCTGACAGATAATGCTTAGATTATTACTCATCTAACCGTGGTGAACTGATACACACACACACACACATAATGCTCCGACCCAAAGTGTTAATGAAGGGTCTAATCAAAATGCCACACACTTCATCATTGCATTAGAGTCATCTAATTATACTAACGGCATCAGTCACTTACAAGCAATGGACATTCTACGTGTCTGTGTCTCTGTGTGTGTGTATAGAGGAGATTTTGCATACTCATGTCGCTCACTGGTGGTCTCCTGATGGAGAGCGATTGGCGTTCCTGGTGCTGAATGACAGTCTGGTGCCCAACATGGTTCTGCCCACGTTTACAGGAGCGACGTATCCCAAAGGCAGACAGTATCCGTACCCTAAGGTACCTCAAAGACAACATATACATTCTCACACATTATTGTACACACATATGCACACTATTCCCAAAATGCAAATCCTCATGCAAAAAGTATTGTAATGTCAGAATATTTATGTATGTACCACAAACAAACCTTTTTTGTAATCAGCTGTAATAGTTGTGTGTATCTGGACTGTACTGTGTGCGTGTGTGTGTGTGTGTGGTGCTGTGCTGCTGTGTTTGAAGGCAGGTCAGCCCAACCCCATGGTTAAACTGTTTGTGGTGAATCTTTATGGACCAACACACACCCTGGAACTCACACCCCCTGATGGGCTCAAACTCAGGTGGGTGTAATTGTGTATCCTGGGAGATCCAAACAGTAAACCTGAAAGACAATTCATATTTCTAAATAAAAATATGAAATAGTTCACTTCAATTACATTTTATTTGTATTGCACTTTTAACAATTGTCAATGTCGCAAAGCAGCTTTACACAATCAAAATAATTATGTAAATGTGAATGTGTATGAATTCGGAATGGTAACACTATTTTCTTCTCAGGGACAATCTTAAGTGTTTTTTGCCAGATGATAGCTCTTAATTCGTTTTTAGTTTTTAATGTTCTTCCCGATTAACGGGTTAAACAAATTACGTTTCTGTGTGAGTTAGTTCACTAAGATTTCCATCTTGTCAGACATCAAGGTTATTACTCCTTTTTTTCCTTTTCGTTTTTTTTTCTTAGTAAATGTGTGCAGGCTTATGTTTGTGTGTGTGTGTGTGTGTGTGTGCTGACAGGGAGCACTATGTAGTGATGGTGAAGTGGATCAGTAAGACTAAGACTTCAGTCAGGTGGATGAATCGAGCTCAGAATATCTCTATACTGACTGTGTGTGACTCTACTACTGGAGCCTGTGTCAAGGTACACACACACACACACACACACAGAGATACACAAAACACATGCTCACTCATATAAATTCACTCACATAATAGCTTTGGGTAATAATAGGTTTGTGTATTTTAGAGACATGAAGAGACGTCAGAGCTCTGGCTTTCTAAACAGGTGAGATCTCTCTCTCTCTCTCTCTATCTCTCTCTCTTTCTCTCTCTCTCTCTCACTTTCTCTCTCTCTCACTTCTGAGGAATTGCATTTAGAGTGCTCTTCAGTTAAAGAGTCCTACACAGCTTTAAAGCATTAACATCTGGCCTGAGGTTTTGTGTAGCACCACGTGTGATATTTTTCCCCCTCCCTCTTCAGGATCAGAAGCCTTTTTTCTCACAAGATGGAAGCCGTTTCTTTCTAACCGTACCTGTAAAGCAGGGCGGCCGTGGAGAGTTTCATCACATCGCAATGTTCACTACACAGGTAATCGTTTCACTTTTGCTGTGCTATGCGTTAAAGTCACAGGGTACATACAGTAGAAGATGCCCAGTTTTAAGAGTAATAATTCAGTATGTCACTCGGTCAAGGCTATGTAATAGAATATGTAATATAAAGGAGATTAATGCTCGGTACAACATGAATGTTTTATACGAATAGAAACAAAAACAAGAGATAAGCGACTACAGTGTATTATCACAGGGTCATGTTTAAAAGAATGGTCCATGACAAAGTTGCCCTTAATTTGCTTTTTGCTACAGTCACCATAAACCTAAATCTAGAATGTTTTCATGACTAAGGGGAATAAAAGTGTGAAAATTGTCATCGCAGCATTTTTTTGTTTTAGAAAAATTGTGGACTTGGAAAGTCTTACTAAAATAGTCTGAGGAGAAAATTAGAGGTTAGTCTGAGTTGGAGTATCAGGGGTCTTTCATGATCCAAAATGCAAACACTGACTATGCAAAAGCATTTTATCACAGGAAGATGATGGACTGGGTATACGATCAAGAGTACTTATTTACACCGTGTACGGTGAAAGTGTGATTTTTTTACACAATGACTGCTGTAATGAAAAAAGATATGGCATCAATTTTGTGTGACTTTTAAATCTGCATTCAGCAACATTTTTTCTTTCAGATTTTTAGATTTAACGACAGCTTGAAGTGACTCAATTCCTACTTTATCAAAATGACACAGATCTGGGTTTTGTTTTTTTGTTTTTGTTTTTTTGGCTGTCTGAATGCAAAATCTGATGTTTTTCAGATCAGATCTTTTTCTGTGGTCCTAGATCACATTCAAAGCTGACATGTGGAGATGAGACTTGAATGAGATCAGGCAGATCGGAATTCATGTGACTTTTAGCCTTTATGTATGCGTGGGCCGCTCCCTGATGTCAGCCAGAATTGGCTTCCATAGCAGTGCTGGCAGTAACTGATAAAACAGCTAAGGCGAGGTGTCTGGATTTCTTCCTTCGACTGTTTGCAATCCTAAAGAGCAAAATCTTTATCTTTTTTTTTTTTTGCTAAAATTCCATCTATTGTTTAAAATGAAGGAGGGGTCGCACAAATATAACATGTTTTAATCCAGATATCGTAAACAAAGATATATGATATGCACATTAGAGTCAGATAAAGGTCACTCATAATAATGAATTTGAACGTTCATGACATGCAAATCCACACTGACCACAAAATTCAGAATGAGGCTTGTAATGTTAGTTGCTCTGAAAGACTTGATTAACTGAATCAGGTGGTTAATTGTCAAAGTTTGATTGTGTCCATGCTTTAATTGGAACCATATGGCAACAAATCATATCAAATCAAATCAAATCATTATAGTGTTAAATAATCAAAACCTCTAAAATGAAAAAGACTGCTACCAAGTTGAAAACAGGAAGGAGGAAGTAGAATAGAGCACTAGTATATGTAAGAGAGCATGTTAGTTAAAGTACATCACTAAAACATTTGAGCTACACCTGTAGATGTCAGGTGTACCAACCTCTTGTATTTACTAATTGCCAAATTCACTTAAATCACTGCGTATCTCAGTATATTTCTCCTGGAATGCATAACACTGTGTATAATCAGAATTTCTTCTTGTAAAGGCCACCTTGGCTGGATGATAATTAATATACAGTGGTATGAAAAACTATTTGCTCCCTTCCTGATTTCTTATTCTTTTGCATGTTTGTCATACTTAAATGTTTCTGCTCATCAAAAACCGTTAACTATTAGTCAAAGATAACATATTTGAACACAAAATGCAGTTTTTAAATGAAGGCTTACGTTATTAAGGGAGAAAAAAAACTCTAAATCTACATGGCCCTGTGTGAAAAAGTGATTGCCCCCCTTGTTAAAAAATAACTTAACTGTGGTTTATCACACCTGACTTCAATTTCTGTAGTCACCCCCAGGCCTGATTACTGCAACACCTGTTTCAATCAAGAAATCACTTAAATAGGAGCTACCTGACCCAGAGAAGTAGACCAAAAGCACCTCAAAAACTAGACATCATGCCAAGATCCAAAGAAATTCAGGAACAAATGAGAACAAAAATAATTGAGATCTATCAGTCTGGTAAAGGTTATAAAGCCATTTCTAAAGGTTTGGGACTCCAGCGAACCACAGTGAGAGCCATTATCCACAAATGGCAAAAACATGGAACAGTGGTGAAACTTCCCAGGAGTGGCCGGCCGACCAAAATTACCCCAAGAGCGCAGAGACAACTCACCCGAGAGGCCACAAAAGACCCCAGGACAACATCTAAAGAACTGCAGGCTCCACTTGCCTCAATTAAGGTCAGTGTTCACGACTCCACCATAAGAAAGAGACTGGGCAAAAACGGCCTGCATGGCAGATTTCCAAGGCGCAAACCACTTTTAAGCAAAAAGAACATTAAGGCTCGTCTCAATTTTGCTAAAAAAACATCTCAATGATTGCCAAGACTTTTGGGAAAATACCTTGTGGACCGACGAGACAAAAGTTGAACTTTTTGGAAGGTGCGTGTCCCGTTACATCTGGTGTAAAAGTAACACAGCATTTCAGAAAAAGAACATCATACCAACAGTAAAATATGGTGGTGGTACTGTGATGGTCTGGGGTTGTTTTGCTGCTTCAGGACCTGGAAGGCTTGCTGTGATAGATGGAACCATGAATTCTACTGTCTACCAAAAAATCCTGAAGGAGAATGTCCAGCCATCTGTTCGTCAACTCAAGCTGAAGCGATCTTGGGTGCTGCAGCAGGACAATGACCCAAAACACACCAGCAAATCCACCTCTGAATGGCTGAAGAAAAACAAAATGAAGACTTTGGAGTGGCCTAGTCAAAGTCCTGACCTGAATCCTATTGAGATGTTGTGGCATGACCTTAAAAAGGCGGTCCATGCTAGAAAACCCTCATATAAAGCTGAATTACAACAATTCTGCAAAGATGAGTGGACCAAAATTCCTCCAGAGCGCTGTAAAAGACTCGTTGCAAGTTATCGCAAATGCTTGATTGCAGTTATTGCTGCTAAGGGTGGCCTAACCAGTTATTAGGTTCAGGGGGCAATTACTTTTTCACACAGGGCCATGTAGGTTTGGATTTATTTTTTTCCCTAAATAATAAAACCCCTCATTTAAAAACTACATTTTGTGTTTACTTGTGTTATCTTTGACTAATAGTTAAATGTGTTTGATGATCAGAAACATTTAAGTGTGACAAACATGCAAAAGAATAAGAAATCAGGAGGGGGGCAAATAGTTTTTCACACCACTGTAGATGAGTTAGTGTGATGATCAAATAAATTGTTTACATTGGTGAATTAATAACTTAATTAATTACTATCCATGGTGGTTATTATTACTTTCCTCAGGTTAGGGTGGATCAAAACGAGGTACGTCACCTGACGTCAGGTAACTGGGAAGTGACTGAGATTCTGGCCTACGATGAAAACTCCCAGACCATGTGAGTAACTTTGTAATCAGTCGAATCACGCTCATGTTTATATTAAACCCTAAATACTACAGTAGGGGTGTAATAATACACAATTCACAACAATACACAAATTTAAATGCCAAACAGTTCCCTTGTGTTCTGATATAATACATATTCAGGCAGACATTGTTGCCTTGTTATGTGCAATTTTAATATATTTTCTATATGAAATATTTTCTATATGAAATATAAAAAAATACACACTTCAGGAATTTTTTTTTATTAAGTATATTGTATTAATATAATATTCATAATATTATCATATTAGTGTTAGCATGATATCAATATATAACATATTTAAATACTAAATTTATTGCTATATTTTTATTTTCCTGAAATGTGCATAAACTTTTTTGGCTTCATCTGTATATAATTGAAACCTAATAAGAATGTTTATTCTGACTCTTTATCACGAGCAATGTGCATGTGGGATATGGGACAGCAATTTTGCTTTGAAAAAAGAGGTAGTAGTATTAAAAACGCAATAATAATAGTTTGTTTCGATTCAAATTACAGACCTTTTGTTTTTGTTATTAGCAAAGCAGGGGTTTGAAAAGGTCAAAATAATGAGGTAACACTTTCTGTGAAGATCATATTCATAAATTATAAACGTGCTTATTAATTTTTGTCATAGGCAATTATTCCTTGTAAGCATTTTTATTAACCATAATGATGCCCCATAGAGCTCTAATTATGAGTATAATGTTCTAATTTCTTAATAATGTATAATAAAATTGTGACTTAAGTATCACTATTCATTATAATGAATGTGGTTTACTGCAACAGCAACGTGAATACACTAAATTATTATAGAGTCTTGGTAAGATTTAGGATAATCTTTTATGCATACTGTATGAGCTTCACCTGAAAGTGTTATCATTGAGGTCTACTATGAAATTATTGAAAATGTTCCATAAATATTGGCATGCTTTTACCCAACAGATATTTCCTAAGCACTGAAGGATCCTCAAGAAGACGGCAACTGTTCAGGTCCGGATCTTTACATGTTCTTTACAGCATACACATTGCTAAAACTTTCAGCATACATACTACAAAACGTGATGTTAATTTCAGTTATCCTACAGATTGCTGTTTATGTACAGTACTCCATCATTCGCTAAGACAATCCTTAGTTTTTCTTTTGTGTTAAAGTACTTCCTCTCTGGGTTTGTTGAGATGAGTTGGAAATGATGAAATAAAAATGAAGGCATTTGATGGCTGTGTGTTCAGTGTGTCCACAGTTGGTCTTTTCCCACGGCGATGTCTGACCTGTGACTTGAACAAGGCCCACTGCACTTTCTTTAGTGCTGACCTCAGTCCAACACAACAGCATGTTATACTGAACTGTAAAGGTACAGCTCTCGCATCCACCTACTGTATAAACACCTGCTTAGGAAAGTTTGTCAAAGTTAAAGCGTTAATAATATATTATTATGATAATTTTTAAGTGCTACCATTTATAGATGCCATTTATGCATCTTCCTAGTTTTATCCTTTGACTCATCCGCAGTCCTCTGCACAATCCTGTGCTAGCTTCTTGTACACTGAAACGTTATGTGATTCATTGACGGAGAAAGCTGCGGCTGTTTTTAAATTGAGATTACTGAACGTCTGTGAGTAACCATAATTATCTTGAGGTTACAGGGCATTATGCGGATGAAAATTGGAAACCGCACTCACATGCGCTGATGTACTGTAATGAAAACAGAAGTGAGGCACTTTGGTGAGGCACGAGCCGAGAAAAAAAGACATTAGGCATGCTTAGCAGAGATTGTGCAAAGAAAATGATGGCAGCAGTGAAATGTCAGGCTTTTGAACACCTGTCCGAGATCTCACACAGTATCCAGTGCATTATACAGTAAGCATCTTTTGTAAAAAACAAAAAGTAGGTTGAATAGGGGAAATACACAACGGTTGACACATAAAATCATGAGGAAAATAACTGTGGTTTTCAACACGTTAAAACGTCCTTAAAATCCTTACGTGTCAAATTTAAGCAAATAATCCATTCATTTACTTGGAATCAACTATACAAAGATGTGCAATAAGGATAATTATTCATTATTATAGTATTCATTTCCCATATTAGCCATAATATTGTAACCATAACAACTCAGCGCTGATAGCTGATAAGTTTTAAGGAGAAAGTATGTGTACATTTTAGCTCAGGAGCCAAAGGGTGTTTCTTCTACTAAACCCCATAAACGTCTACACTTGAATATGTGAGATTTTTGACGGTAAATACGGCAACATAAACCACGTACTGCTATACTGTATGTAACTACAGTAGGTCGACTCCTTAAATTGTTTTAGTGTAATGGTAGTGAGTCTTGTATCTGGTTCAGCTAGTTGTGATGGACCAGTAGTTAAGGCTTTGATTTATTTCCAGCACAACCATCATCAGTCAAATAAGCAAATGTTTAGAGGAAATGGACACTAACACTTATCTATGCTATTTATGTGTGTCATATTTAGGACCTGGAGCCCCTACGGTCATTGTCCATACACTCAACACAGCCAGTGAGTGTTTATTCATTATTAAATAAATAATAAATTATTATACATGTTCTCCCTGTTCTTGTTGGATTTCTTCCGGGTACTCTGGTTTCCTCCCACAGTTCAAAGACATGCAGATTAGGCTAATAGATGTTTTCAAATTGCCCATAGTGTGTAAATGAGTTTGAGTGTGTGTGTGCCCTGTGATGGATGGCACCTGTCCAGCGTGTACCACGCCTCGTGCCCTAAGTCTCCTGGGATAGGCTTCAGGCCCCCCTTGACCCTGTATAAAGGATAAAGCGGTATAGACGATGAGTGAGTGAGAAAGTGAATAATAAATAATTCTTTATTAATGAGTGTACATATTCATTCCACGTTTCTTGTACACACCCACACACTCAAGTCCTTGAGTACATTTTCTTCAAGCTGTGTTCAACTGACTACTGGTTAATTTACCAACTGGACTCGTATAAACACTGCTGGGTGTTAATTCCACATTCTAAGTGTTAATTCAGCACTGGGGAATTTGCTGTGTGTGTGAGCCGCACCGATTATAGAATATATTCCAAAAGTAATCAGTGAGTTATAATGTAGCGTATGTCATTGCCACATGGAGAACAGCACTGCTTCATTAATAAGCAGCCAGGTATTAGCACTTTTAGGTTTTCAATAAAGCCACTTCAGTACCCATCCTGCACTGAATTTAATGCGGTTATGGCAGTTGTTGTTATGATTAAATGTGGCAATGGGGCCTTTGTAAACCTCAGATAACTCACTTTTATGGGTTTTCCCTCTTGAAGGCAAATTCCTGCAGTGAATATATGGTTGGGAGACATTTACTAAATCACAGAGTAGCACACAACCATAGTGAGTGGCTATGCTGGAGTTATAGAAATTTTAATTACAACAAAAACAAAATACTTACCCAGTTTGATATTTCACGCTGTGTCTGTGCAGATTATTTTATTCTGGAGAATAATTCTCTCCTGAAAACTGCTCTGAGATACAAGAGGGTCCAGATCACAGAGTATAAAACTCTTCAGACTGACCGCTTTGGTAAATATCTCTTGCACATGTTCATTTCATATACAGCAGACAACCTTTGATTTAATCCTAATGATTTAACATTGTGTAATATGTTTAGAATGCAGATGATGTTTTTGATGCAATTTCAAATGTAGACAAGGGCATTTATGTAATGTTCTAGACTAACTAAGTAGGCATCAATCTTGTAAACAACATAATGCTTTTTTTTTCTAAAGTGTTTCTTTTTTCTTCTTTTTTTTTTTTTCAGATCTGCCGCTAAAGATTTCCTTCCCGCCAGACTTCTCTGACTCACGCCATTATGGGCTACTGCTGATGATGTAAGCATTTTGTTTCTGCCTCTTTTTTTAAGGACAACTTCATCAATTATCTTTTTTTTTCTTCTCAGAAATGAGTTGAAATGCAAACTTTTTAACACATGCACACATACACACATCAGCTGTCAAGTCTGCTCATAGATGGAGTTTGCCATTTGCAGTCCAACTACTCTGCGGTGTGTTACGCATGTGCGTACAGTAACAAAAGACAATAGTTACAAGCTTGCCATAAAGTCGAACAACATAACACAAAACAACACAAGTCTATCAAATCAGTTTCTGATCACTTTGTACTATATCTCACAGGCTTCCGCAAGGAATTTATCTTTCACACATGAGCACACACACCTGAAGTGCAGAGTAAAAAATATCAGTTGATTTATATTATACTGTTATAATGTGATTCCCAGTGACAAAATAAACCTATTACAAAACCAAAAGAATAATAAAATTCAATAGAATGTATTTCTTACAGTCATTTTATTACAGTGCATTTCCACTTTTTATCTTCAACGAACTTGTGACATTGAAAAAAATACTGCTTAAACTGAATTCCAGTGGCCTAAAAAGGCTGATGAACAGAAGTCAACTATATAATGAGTTAAGATTTTAAAATCTTAGAAACATTTACATTTAGGCATTTGGCAGACGCTCTTATCCAGAGCGACTTACATCTTTATCTCATTACACATCTGAGCAGTTGAGGATTAAGGGCCTTGCTCAAGGGCCCAACAGTGGCAACTTGGTGGTTGTGGGATTTGAACCTGGGACCTTCCAAACCGGAGTCCAATGCCTTAACCACTGAGCTACCCCTGGCCCTACAAAACAAAAGGACATTTTAAAGCAGAATAATAAACATTCCAGACACAGAACATTGAGAAGATTGTAAGACTGCCTTGCTGAGTGGGAATCAGTACAGGAGAACATGTTACCACGTGATCACGGTTTCATTTGAGAAGGAAATAAATGATGGTGCATCAATGATTCTATCATATGTTGTTTTATTTATTGCAAGGGTTACCATGTTAATTTTATTAGCCCTTACACCTACAGTAATATGTTAAAGAAATGTTTTAACTAGACCTATTTTATATTCAAAGTAGGGGCATATTTCAGATGGTGGGGTGGCAATGCTATTCCTGCCACCCCCACCACGTCCACCTACTATATTCAATTCAATTTTATTTGTATAGCGCTTTTAACAATTGACATTGTCTCAAAACTCCCTGAGATGGTAATAGGAAGAAACCTTGAGAGGAACCAGACTCAACTGGGAACCCATCCTCATCTGGGTGAAACAGATAGCAGGAAATTATCTGCATTTATACAGTGTTAAGTGTTAGGTTCAGCTATAATAGTTGATGTTAATTGATGTTAAAATGGAGTCCAGGTAGTTATTGGAGACTCAGATAGACTTGTAGAAAGTTCCAGTCCTGAACTATTGAATTGTCAAGTCCTCAGAGAAACAGCTGCTAACACCAGTCGAGGCCAGAACTATCTTCTAAGTAGAGAGAATCATCCCCAGACACCAGACGCTTCCCAAAGAGACACACGGGGCATCCATGCGACGAGGTTTGCATATCCATGCGATATGAGTTTGGGTAACCCTTGCTCGTGATAGTCTCGAATACCTGTAGTTGGTTGGCAGGAGTGGAGCTCAATGTGGTCTTTTTGTATGCTTTTCAACCATCTGTACATTATTTATCGCCCTCGGGCTTGCTCACCAGGGACTGAACTGAAAATCTGAACATTTTGATTCATACACATTCACATTCCATACAAACTTAAATAATTCTTTTGATTGTGTAAAGCTGTTTTGAGACATGTTTGGGGGTGTGAGTGTGTGTATGTGTGTGTGCCCTGCGATGGATTGGCACCCTGTCCAGGGTGTACCCCGCCTAGTGCCCGAAGTCTCCTGGGATAGGCTCCAGTTCCCCCGCGACCCTGAACACAGGATTAAGCGGTATAGAAAATGAATGAATGAATGAATGTTTTGAGACAATGTCAATTGTTAAAAGCGCTATACAAATAAAACTGAATTGAATTGAATTGAATTTATACAGTACCACTTATCCTATGTTGGGTTGTAGGGAGTCTACAATCACCTAACGGTACGAGGCAGGGTACAATGCGGATGGAGTGCAAATCAATCACAGGGCACAAACACACACAGTCATGTTTACACTTAAATTAAATTTACAGCATTTGGTAGATGCCCTCATTCCGAGTGACTTGTACAGTAGAAGTGGTTTGAAGTCTTTATCAACACACACAAACACATCCTGTTACTGATTCCCTGACAGAGAGTACCATCACACACACAGCCAAACACTACAGGAAATTTGGAAGCACCCATCGCCACATGTTTGGACAGTGGGTAGAAACTAGAGTATCCAGAGGAAACCCAGCAAGCACAGTGACAACATGCTAAGTCTGCACACACTCACACGTACACAGACTGGAGGCAAGATTTGAAGCCCGATCCCTGGAGATGTAAGGCAAGAGCCGAACCAGTAGCCATCCTTGTGTTTTATTTTTGTAGTGTTCATCTGTTCCATATTGTTCTAAAACGGTAGACAAAGTAAAAAAAAAAAAAAAAAAAGCCCTTAATTTTTTTATTGTTGCTTGTGACACGCTCTTCACTTTTAAGCAGAGTGCGCTTAGTTTTCATCATGCCACATGTGGTTTCAAGGCAAAGAAATGCCCTTTCTTATTAAGGATTGAAAAGAGAGAAATGGAAATGAGGACCCATGAGATTTGAGGGAGGGAGGGGGAGGGTTGAGAGAGGGAGAGGGAAAACTGAGAGGCATCTCATAATGATCATCACCATGCAGTGCAGTTACATTAAGAACTATTGTGATGAGTGAAAGAGGAACTCAGCTGCAGGTAATTTTGTATTTAGACATGAACACCTTCTGTGAAGGAAGGATCTGCTGTCTACATTAGTATCAGCACACACAGCAAGCTGATATTTATCCACTTATGCTGATTGTGTTTAATGCTGTAATCATAGTCCTGAAAGATGCTAAACTCTTAATATGCTCTTCAAAGTCTTCTGTGGATTTGAATTTGTTTACCTTAGTGACAACAACCCAAGACATTTCTTGATGTGTTAATTAAATTGATCATATATTTTGATATTATTATTACCAGCATATTTTTGCACTTTTAACATTGAATATGACTTAAGAGTTCACCTCTTACAGTATTATTGATATCAAATGTTTGTGGTGCCATCTGTTCATGCTTTCAATTTCTTTGCTTTTGAAATTAGTCTAAAAATGTGAAGCCCCCAGCCATATGGGGCAGCCGTGGTGCAGAGGGAGTCTAGTCCTGGGCAAGAAACACAGCAGCTCAACTTATGTTGCAATATGTCTCTGTGAAATTAAGACATCATTTATCATTTATTAAGCACTTACCGCAGGTTAGTGTGGGCTTGGGGAGTGAGCTACTTAAAAATAGGTTTGTGCATATAGTGCACTTTTGTAGTGCTGACAAGCAATCATTATTTCTACCTACTCTCAATATCCTAGCAGTGAAACTTGAGAATTTTAGACCTTTGATGGAAGGATTTTTAAACATCTCTGTCTGACTTTATACGTTTGTTTCTGTGTATTATAGAGACAATGTTCCTGGGGGTCAGCAGGTAGATGACCGGTACTCAGTGGACTGGGACTCTGTACTTGTGAGCTCGGACAACGTGATTGTGGCTCGTCTGGATGGCAGGGGAAGTGGCTTCCAGGGACAAAAGATTCTACAGGAAGTACACAAGCGCCTGGGAGTCGTGGAGCTCCAGGATCAACTAGCCGCTTTAGAGTAATCACCTCATGCTGGTTATTTATTTTGATTCACTTTATTATTGGTCAATTGTGTGAAGATCTAAATCTTATTAAGTGTCAATCATGTACTAACATGAAGCATGTTTGCAGATACCTGATGAAATTTCCATACATAGATCAGAACAGGATAGGAGTATTTGGTCGGGTAAGTCCTCATTTTTACTATTGCATGAACCCTACATAAAGAAAAGAACCTTACATCCCAAGGTGTTTAACTCCATTGCACAGAACCACGTGTGTTGTACTTTTTATCAGTTTATACAACCATTGACGAGAAATATGTAACCCGCAAAAATTATAGCATGTGTACCTACTGTAGCGCACAAAATAATTTGATTTAATAGCAGAACATTGTAAGTTATTGAAACCTCAAACAAGTTAATTAAAATATTCTTATAAATTAAATATTTTATTCTAAATTAACTAGAGAGAAAAAATATGGACTCAATGAACTTATTCAAATGAGCTTAACCTCAATGTTAATGAAAAAATATGGAATAAAAAAAATCACAATTAGTACCTTGTTGTTTTTCCTTGGGACTTAATAGCCTGAATTCTTTAAGGCATGGACTTCAATAATGAAAAACGTCTCGGGTTACTTTGCTGTAACCCTGTTCCCTGAAAAAGTGGGAACGAGATGCTGCGCGAAAGCGCTATGGGAAACGATTCCTCGTGACCGGTTGTGAAGCATGTGTGTGTCAAACACGCCAAATATTTTGGCATGTATAACCTCAGGCAGGTGATGTCAACCGATGAGGTGCACCTGGAGGTTATAAATAGGCATGAACCGGAAACACCCTCAGGTAAATTTTGTCTGAAGGATGTCCAGTCACGCATGCAGTGCGGCATTGGAGTGCAGCATCTTGTTCCCGCTTTTTCAGGGAACAGGGTTACAGTAAAGTAACCCGAGACGTTCCCTTTCAAAAGCTACACTCGATGCTGCGCAAAAGCGCTATGGGAACGAGAATACCCACTCCGCCACACTGCAAGTGTCTGGACCCTCAGGGTAGTGTAGTGTGTGCACAGTACCCCAAGGAGTCTTAGACATAATTTTGGGATGCTGGCTCAAGAACCCGCGAGCCTGGCATCCAACTATGAAGCCTGACCGATGTCTTGCAGAAAGGCAGCCTGCCGCGTGACATACTTGGAAGCCCCTCTTGCCATGGCACTAGCATCTCTAACTCGACTTGTCTAATGGCGGCTGCCCTTCGGCCGCAGCCCCACGTCATGCATGCCTGAGGTTATACTGTACATGCCAAAATATTTGGTCGTGTTTGACACACAAGTTCTTCACAACCGGTCACGAGGAATCGTTTCCCATAGCGCTTTCGCGCAGCATCGAGTGTAGCTTTTGAAAGGGAACAATATCTTACATCAAGCTGGATCCAACTTCCTCCAAAAGCAAATCAGTTTTGCAGAATGGTCAATGGCCATTTTTCCATCATGAAATTGAGATCCAGACCGTTTGCTGGCCATGTCATTAAGTCGATACATTTTTCCTGAATAAGTGCTTTAACAAAAATTACTTACATACATCATCATGAAGCCTATATTTTATCAATGGAATGAGAAAAGTGTCCAAAATGTCATTACTATACATATGTCATAGCTATACATTGACTGACTGTTCCTTTACCTGAAATGCAACCTCATATCATAAATGAGTCGGGAAATAGTTATATGTTTCATTAGAACATCAGACAAATGTTCTAACATCATCTCTCTGGCCGTCTTTCTCTGGAATTTTATTTCCTTTATAATCCATTCATTGTTTCTGATGACAATTCTCTTTTTGGGGCCAAGTTTCTGTTGAGTTACTGTAACTTAGTCCAACAGCTCATTAATGTCTGTAAGCATGCTGTTTCAGCTGCAGACTAATTAGAATTTTTAGACTTGTTAGTATTTATTAAAAAAAAAAAAAAAAAAAAGATTACTAAAAAGAATTTCATATTTCTTCCTTTAGTTAATGTTATGATAATCATATGCCATTAATAAAAAAATATATTCTATTGTGAATGTGTTTAAGGAATCTCTATGTGTGGTGAAAGCAGCATTTTTGCCAGATGTTATAGTTACATTTATGTTATGAAACATCTGCCCTACTGTACATGGCCATCTGCCTATACATCTGTCAATTAGTTTTGTCCTGTTGAAACAATAATATATTAAACTGAGTACATTAATACAACCCTTTTCATCCAGAGCTACTCTAAGAGCAGTTGTCAAAAATTATCAACAGCACTTGACTTGTCAGATTTGAGTATTCATCAACTGTTTATACATTGATTCCAAAGATACATGTCTTAGGATGAATATGATAAATATTACACATCAAGCCTGACTTAAAATTTAAAAACACATTCCACAAAAATACAGGTGTCATAAATATTTTGTCAGCTGCCCATAGACTTTCATTAGACGCGACTAACTGCATTGTGGTGATAATATAAGAACCAAAATGAATTCATTTTTATGTGTGTTCGTGCTCTGTACAGTATCACCGCTGTGTGTTTATATATATATTGTTTGAATTTTACTGCAGGGTTATGGAGGATATGTGACACTCCTTCTGGTGAAGTCCACTGAGAGTTTGTTTAAGTGTGCTGTGGCCATGTCCCCAGTCACTGACTGGACTTTACATGGTAACGCATAATCTCAACTCTCCTTACAGTGAACCAGTAGCTTTACTTCTTACAACAAAACCTATGCAGACATTGATTTGACTGTAAATGTTGTGAAATGCATCTTTATAAGCACAATTGCTTTTAATCGAACATTGT
Organism: Channallabes apus; assembly: GCA_030522415.1. Taxonomy (NCBI): domain Eukaryota; kingdom Metazoa; phylum Chordata; class Actinopteri; order Siluriformes; family Clariidae; genus Channallabes; species Channallabes apus. The sequence goes on along the minus strand of CM060109.1, from coordinate 38,744,160 downwards.
ATTATAGACAATATTCTGTAATGTCTATTAGGTCATTGAGCTCTCTCTCTTTCTCACGCTCTCTCGCTCTCTCAGCCTCAGCGTTCTCAGAGCGCTACCTAGGAGTTCCTTTACAGGATGACAGTAGGTACCAGGTGGGTTTGTAACTCTCTATACTCAAGCCAACAGCATTCATTTTCTTGCCTGTCAATGTAGAGCTCTAGAGCATTATAAATGTGCTATAAAGCAGTTAAGCTATTTTAAAATACCTGCCTGTTTTCCAGTCCTCCAGTGTGCTACAGAATGTGCAGGGCTTTAGAGACCAGACTCTGATGCTTGTACATGGAACTGCAGATGGTAAGAGAGAAAGAGAGAGGGAGAGAATTGTTTGGTTGGAAATGATGTTATACTGAGATTTTCCATCTCCCGTGTTTACTTCCTCCTAGCAAATATTCACTTCCAACACTCAGCTGAACTCATTAAAAACCTGGTGAAGATCGGCGCCAACTACACACTGCAGGTACTGAAGGAAATGCAGCAAATACTGCACCATTTTGTCACACTTAGGGTTGGAATGTTCAAAAAACTAAAGCTGTCTGTGCAAGACATACAATATTCATGTACATATTTTGGGTTTGTCTAGCCCACCCTTTTAAAACTTGTGGATCAACTTTCATGAATGTGAAATGCTGTGTTGTATAATCAAGAAAAAAATTAGAATCTCCAGAAATAGGATTTAACATCTACTGTGAAAGTAGACTGATATATTAAATGTAAAACATATTCAGGTCAAAAACATATTCAGGTCAATAGGTATTACTACTACTGATGATAATCAAGCTAAATACCCTAAATACTTAAATAGGGGGTCAGGGGTAGCTCAGTGGTTAAGTCATTGGACTACGGTTCGGAAGGTTCAAAACCCCACAACCACCAAGTTGCCACTGTTGGGCCCTTGAGCAAGGCCCTTAACCCTCAACTGCTCAGATGTACAGTATAATAAGATTAAAATGTAAGTCGCGCTGGATAAAAGCGTCTGCCAAATGCCTAAATGTAAATGTAAATACCCCCTAACCCCCCCCCCCCCCCCACACACACACACACACACACAAAACTTGATGATCTTTAAAATGACCCTTCATACCACAGTAGTGCACAACAAACCCTGGTATTAATAAAGAAATAATGAAAGCCCATTTTTCCCTCAACATAATTAAAGCATGTTTTACTCCCATGCGCAACCCAATTCAGTGCTTATTGCTTTCTCTTTTAACAATGCACTACATTTCTTATGATAATTTTTTTTTTTTTTTACTTAGTAAAACCGGTGTCAGGTTTATGGGTAAAAATGTTGGGAATTTTCTGAAATAGCTGCAGAAAAAAGTTTTAGCACTTATTGTTCTTTTCTTTCTTTCTTTCTTTCTTTCTTTCTTTCTTTCTTTCTTTCTTTCTTTCACACAGTATATTGCCAATATATATTTATTATTTGTGTAAATAATTACATAGAACATGATTTTAGATATTACATTTTGTCAGTAATTTGTACTGAATTTAACAGCTTGTTACCGAAATGGAGATCTTAGAACACAAAGACAAAAAAGAAGAAGAAGAATTTGGGATAGTGAACATCTAAAACCCCTCATTTTTAACATTAACACTTTATTATGTTTCTTTATTATGTTTATTATGTTATAACGTCTTTAATACCCAGGAATCATTAACAGGTTGAGTTGTTGAATTAAATTAGTTTAATGTAATTATTGAATAAACAAATTAATAGGTTAGCAGGACTTTGACTATACATATTTGCTTATAAACTAAAACCTACACTGCACTTGATCACTAAATATCTAATATATTTACAGTTCAGAAAACTATCCAAGGTCTACAGTATATAAAAGAGACAACATAAAGTGATCATGCAAATGTGTAAAAAACAATTCCATTTTACATATTGCTACATATCCTGATTTTAGACTCTGCATCTGCATTACATATTACATCACATCAATAAAGAGGCAATCACTGTGATTCTTTGCATCACTTGTATAGTAAAGGGAAAACTATTGATTAGAGAAAATAGCAGCTGCTGTGAATGAATTACAGTAAATGCATCCAGGAGACATTCAGAGAACGGAGTTGCCAAGAAAATATACATTTGTGATTTCTGCTAGTAGTTTTCCCAGCTGTCATAGACTACTATGATAAGGTGCTGTTGTCAAAGAAACTACATCTGATTGAATTGTTAATTTGAACTATTGGTATTGATTTGACTCATTCAAATGATCCTCAGGGCAATTCAATGCAAAGTAGAATAAAATGTAGGCAGAATTCAAAGAGTTTTTATCACACCAGTAGAAAAGAGAGGAAAGGACCAGAAAAGAAATAATTCAGTAAAAATAAACCTGTTTAATAATTTCATGATTATTATTTCAAATGTTTTATGTTAAAATTCACTATTTAAGGGCATTATTTATATAGTTTGTAGAGGCCTGATTTAGACGCGACATAATGTGAAAATGTCACATCCATAATGCCAGTTTATCCGAAATCATTTATTCCAAATATGACAAACTTTTTAATTTTCAGGATTTAAATGATTCTATCAATTTTTTGAGGTTTTGTTTGTTTTCAGCTGAAAGGAGTACATTAAAATTAATTCCCTGATGCTGACCTTATCCATGTGCTGAGGCTTTTTGTTTACTAATATGAGTCCAAATGCCACAACCATAATATTGGAACTGTGCTTCAACGTCTTTTGTAATTAAAATGGTTTTGTGAACACCAAACCTCAACACTTTTTCCCATTTGTATTTGCTGCCAGTGATTCATATAGAATGAGTTTGCTATTTTATGAATTATAACACGGCGAACATATTATTCATATTACATTGAATATTTACCTTCCCTTAATCACAGATGTTGGCTGATTTATCCATTCTGACAAAAATGATGGGAGGTGAAATCATAATTATTTTTATGAACGTAATTTATACTGCTTATTTCTATATTTATAAACATAAACTTATTTTTTCGTAGTTTTTCTCAAAACTAACAAAAGTGATCGTATTTTTCAGTCAGTCCTTTCTTATAATAAACAGTTGAAATTAGCTTGGGAATTTGTACTTCATGTTTACAGCCCTGATGTGTGTTTGTTGTGCAGATTTATCCAGATGAGGGTCACTTCCTGTCAGAACAAAGTCGGCAGCATCTTTCGGCATCGCTGAGTAGCTATTTCAGATCCTGCCTGCAGGAGGACATCTTCCCACTCAGTGATGAGGAAGAAGAAGAGGAAGAATAGTCTGCATAAGTGTGCATAAACAGCAGGACCTTTAAACACACACACACACACACACACACACACACACACACACACACACACACATACACATACACACACAAACACAAAGCATTATTCACACATACCTGTATAACACACACACATACTGTACACACACACACGTACGCCACTGTTCCCTATAGGATCCCACATTACAGAGGCCTGCAGCTCTAAATTTTTAGATTTTAGATAAGTGTGTGTGTGTGTGTGTGTGCCCGTGTGAGAGAGAGAGAGAGAGAGAGAGAGAGATTAGATATGTATATATGCATGTGGGTTCATGTGTTGATGTTTAGACAATATGGAGTTTGAAATATGGGCCTAAAAGGTGTGTAGGTGTTGTAGAGAGAGAGAGAGAGAGAGAGAGAGTGTGTGTGTGTGTGTGTGTGTGTGTGTGTACTTGCTGATAATGGACATTTGTAACTGGAAATTAACTTGGTTGCTACAACAACAACCGAATCTTTCACATATTAGAAATCACTGCTATCTCAAAGCCAGATGCTTCAAGTTTGGACCAATCACAGCACAGGTTTTTTTCAGGTTTTTAAACTGAATCCCGATTTGGCGAATCACAGCACAGATTGTCTGTTTGCGTGGACTTGATCCAATCACACAGCTGCATGTTTGTGTTGTTTTTTTGTTTTCTCTCTTTAAAACTGTGTAGACAACGGGACAAAAGTGCTGCACTTTGTTACTACACAAGAAAATGCTCATTGTTTCCATGGTAACAATCATGTACCAAGAAGAAGTGATGTTTCCATCAAGAAGCTCTAAATCACACTGAGAGGTTGAAACGATGAGTTTGACTCTTGCGCACACACACACACACACACACACACACACACACACACACACACACTGAATGGACTAAATGCTGTAAAATACAGACGCCCTGTCCACACACAAAACTGTCCCCCACAGGTCAACTTATTTGTTTCAGTAGGACATGTTTCTGGATCAATGTTTCACTATTGTAGCTCAAACAACATTGATTTCAACTAATATCTGCTATCTGAGATGATACCGGGAGTCGACTACTCATTTGAATTCTGAGTCACTTAAAACTTCCACTGCAGGTACAGTAAATGTTGCCATGTGCGCAGTTTTCCACACGCTAGTGGCTTACTATTGTTTCTTTTTTATAGTATTATTTCAGTTGTTGACTTACTTATTTGACTTATCTACAAATCCTGAACCTCCGAAGGATCACAAACACACATTGCCATGGAAACACCCAACACACTCCTGAACTCTATGCTCTAGCTGTCACAGACGTGGAAGCTGGTCAGATGTGTCTCCTGGTCCTATTCATCATTAATCTGTAACAACGTGAAATGTTTTGATAAACTATAAATACTGCTTTACATACTGCTTAATTTAAACGCATTGCATGGTAATATTAGAATATTTCAGTACTCGTGCTGGTCATACTGTATGTGGACTTGTATAGAATGTATAGAATGTGGAAAAGGCAGCTTTTCAGCTTTTATATTGTTTCTGGGCTGGTTTTATTGACATGGCAACCGTGCTCCAAAATATGCTTTGCTTCCAGAAAGAAAACAAAAAAAAAAATGGATGTGTAGATCAATTTGTTCATTCATTGTCTTCACAGTCATGAGTATGGCATGTTTTTGGGAAGTGGAAACCTGCACAGTCAAGAACCCAAGCTCAGGATTAAAAACTGGACCCTTTGAGCTGTGAGGTAGTATTACCATTATTGCACTGATGGCATCAGATAGCAGTGATCAGTTGTATATAATATTCTTCAAGTAACACACACAAAAAAAAGGTTGTTCATCCAGGAACATGTGCTACTTGAACAAAACTCATTGACAATGCTAGACACCAGTTTTCAGTTATCACTAAGCTTTTTGCACAGTTTTGTTAATGTATTTAAACTGTGCAAGCGTGCTTTAGATTTGTCTAAGTAAAGCGCAGTTTGCACAATTATGTCACAGAAAATTAATTATAACTAGACAGAAAATCACACGTGGAGACTGTGATAGCTTTAGAGCACAGTAGTGCTTCAGAGCAAAATGGCTTTCCGGGTAGATGTCATTAGTGTAGCTTATAGGGTGATAGAGCAGAAGCGTACACAGCAAGCCGAGGGATTGTTTTCTTTGTAATCCTCGGATGTAAATGATTAAGGGGACAGGAGCACATTAACAGACTGTCTGAGAGCATCATGCTAATAGCACAGCGTGATATACTGGAAGCTTCTGTAGCTTTTGTGCAAATGAAATACTGAAACCTGCTCAAACACAACTTGGTGACTAATTTTACAAAATGTGAGTTGAATCTGGAAACTGAGTGAGAACATTCTGTACCATATTGCCATGTTTAAATCCGTAGTGCAGACATTAAAGTCATACTGTAGTATGGACAGGCCCTGTGTAAGCATGTGTGTATATAGTAGACTCCAGAGACAGCGGTGTGATTTGTACAGAAATGTGTATTCAGTTTATACATACAGTATATTTTTGTGATTTATCAGATATCATAGTAGTTTAGCCAGCAGGGTAGATATTGTCATCAGTACATATCTGTGTTGATTTGATTGTTTATCTCTTTTGTAATTCAGATTTCCTGTTTCTTTCTGCTTTATTTTTATTCGTTTGGTTGGGATCAGGGCGATGAAATGGAAGGGAGGTTGGAGGTTTGGGTCTTTCTGTCCTTGAGTAATGACTATAAATAAACAGCTCATCCAAACTGATGCAGAATCAGTGATGTTATACGTACAGTACATTTAATGTCATCACCTTATTATGAAACTCATCAGTTATTACGTTTATTTAAACAGAAACAATGTGTACCAGTACAGCAAGAGATGAAACAAAACATGCATGCCTCATGTAAAAATCTTTTTTATTTTCATATTTTATGCAAGTTTATAAATGTTTTCTTTTCCTGGGTTGGCTAAAGAAAATGGCATCTTTCCAGCTATGAGGCTTTAGCATTTTACTGTAAAACAAGCACCCCCAAACCTGAGTTATCCAAGTGAATTTGACTTGTCTTGGTTTTAATTATTTGTGTAAAGTATTACCTTGCACTACATTCAATCAATATTTGATTGATTACTGTTAAATAAATATCATGACATGCAATTAATTTATTTTCTGTAACTAGCTTAGCTTAATTTTTTTTAACCACTGACTGAGTATCAATTCTAATTGAGGTCTAGAGGCAGTTGAATTCCATTAATAAACATTTAAAATGGGCACTGTATAATATGAATTTAAACCACAGCCACTAAGGTATTAGAAGACTGACATGACCAATTTTCTTAGTAGAGCTGTTCTTATGTAGGTCTAAATCCCAACAGTGGAACAATGTAGTAAAGTAATTGCTGCTTTCCTGAAGGTTTGTAGCACTGCATAAAACTGAGCTACATACATTGTTAACAATAAATTGTTCACTCTGAAAAAGTCCTGTCTTTTAAAGGTTAAAAGTCTATTTATTCAGGAATTACCCTTAGACTTCTAATATAAAGTTTCCATCAAAACTATTCAGAACATTGTTAAAAGTAGGAAAACTTATCTTAAATCACTTAATTTCATAATCTCTGTTTGGGTTTTAATCCATTTTCTCATTTAGTCTTGGCCAATTACTGCCCACGAGTCGTCTCTCTCCAATTGTAATACAGATATCGACTGGGGAGAGTGAGGGCTACTACATGCTTTTTCTGAGACACATCTTTTCGAAACTGTTGCTCACTGTGCATCACAGGGCAGCCTTATACACTTGGAGGAGGTGAACGTTACCCGTTGCTCCAAATGCACATCCTAACGCCCGTTAAATGAGAACTTTATGTTGGCAAGTTCATGTGTGAATGCTTTCACATCACTTTAACCCATTGCTCCAAATTCCAATAGGGCTTTCTTACTTACAAATGGGTTTCTTATGGCCAGGCAGTTCTTTAGTTCCAATACTGAGCGTTCTGGTCACATTATGCATGTGGAAATGCTCTTACTTTCACCAATAATGATAACAGTTATTTCTACTGTTTATTTATTTATTGAAAATGATGCAACGTCATCAAGCGTTTAAGTGATCTCTGATCATGGCCATGCCAACATAATGTATTGAAGAGTCATTATTCAAATTCTAGTAATTTCGGCAATCTCTTTAGTTGCTTTCTTTACTTGATGTAGGCCAATAATTTGACACCTCTGAACAGAAACATCTTTTGACATGTTTGTTAAATTTTTTTTTTTATCTACTAACTATATCAGTTAAGGTTAAAAGCCTGCTAAAAATATCAATCACGGCAGTAATTATCCTGTCAAAGGATTTTGAAGTATTAAATCCAAACTGCAACTTTTTTTTTGGCTGGGCAGTGTACATAATATCATAGACAACTGCTTTTCTGGGAGGTTTTTCTGTGTTACTGTATGATTATTAGAAATGTTTAATAGAAATGCACTGGACACGTGGGCATGCAGAGGTTTCATAACAATTATCTAAATTACAGTATAAGCAAAATATATGTCATATGAATAAGACACGTAATATATATATTAAGACACGTAATCTAACAAAGCTTTCAGGTATACATGGTCTGTCAAACTTAATGAAATGAATGTAGGAATTAGAGGGCAAATACATTTTGTATTCTACAGTTTAATTAAGTTTTTATTACAAATATGACATTTGCCTGACATTTGGCATACAGTATGTGTAACTATATAACATCTTCAGTGTGCTACTTTAATGTCTACACAATAACATTTACACAAAATGAGACAGCTAAACAAATGCGGACTGCAATAAAACAGGGAATATTACACTCAGTGTTTATCAAGGGTAATAGCAACCATGTTTGTAGAATGACATAGTTAATTCCAAAGAAGCAGTAAGTTTATACATTACATTACATTTCAAACTGTCCAGAAAAAAAATTAACAGGATGACAAATGATCCACAGGTGAAGAGGATTTATCCAAAGTCCATTTGGTGCATAATGCTTAACAGAAGAAGAAGAAAAAGAACAAAAATACTATTTTCTTTTCCTTCACCTGCCTTCTGCATGGAGATTCGAGAATGTTATATGCACATATTCTTGTATGCATGGTCTTTAAAAAATATATCATTGGTCTAGCTTTATTGTAGTTCGTAAGTAAAAAGAAAGTAGAGCTGCCCAACTTATCTTCCAACATCAGATAGACAGTGCACATCTGGACAGTGTGTGTCTCAGTGTGTTTGCTCCATTGCTACAACTGATAAGAAAGTCTTCTGTGCCTCTGTCAGGTAAGACTAGGACCAGTGGGATTAGAATGAAGCCACCCATGTCAAGGATGCTTGTTATGGCAGCCATCTTGTCCTCAAATCCCACCTGAGTCCAAGAGAAATCACTTAAGCCACAGAAGCTAGTCTTCCTCACGGGTTTCCATGGTGACAGCAGAGTTTTCATGGAAGCACTCACTGAAGAATGTGATGACAGAACTCAGCATGTAGTGTTTGCTGCTGATGTCATGGCCCTCATCAGGAAAGATCTAAAGCAATTCAAAAAGAAAGTGTCTGTATGCATACAGTTACAAAATAGACTACATGGACAAAAAGTAAACTCCAGGCTCTATTCATAGGGCCACCATACTGACCTTTAAGGTATAGTTTACATTATGCATAGATAACAGCTTCACCAGCTCTGCTGTGTGTTGGAAGTGAACAGAAGCTGCAAAAGAGAGAGTGGTAAAATAATCACCTTGTGTAACAATATCCATAAAGAAAGGGCTGAAGAGAAGAGAACCACCAAATACATTTTAATCAGGCATTTTCTGCTTATTTCAAATCAAATCAAATTCAAATTTATTCGTCACATACACAGTCATACACAGTACGATATGCAGTGAAATGCTTCCACGACTGCCAGTGACCTTAAAACGAGAATTAAATCTTATAGTAAGAAATAAATATGAATAAAGAAATACGATAGGAAAATTTTTACTTAACTAGAATAAAAAATAGAAATAAAAATAAAAGTATACTGTACATAAATTAGAAATAAAAATAGAAATATACTGTACAATAGAGATTTTCTTCTTTTTTTTTTTTAAATTGAAATTTGGTGGAGGAAGTATGGTGTGCAAGTATGCATAGAAACGTGTTCCTAAGGTGCCTTATTAAAGTGTCTTTGTGCAAGGGTCCAGAATGTAAACATAAACATGAGTTCCGATGTAAGTGTAGATGTGCATGAAAGTGTCCATAGTGTCCAATGACGTTAACAGGTTGTATTAGTTCTGTGTTTGTGGTGTGAATGTGGTATGGTTGAGAGACCTTATCGCCTGCGGGAAGAAGCTCCTCCTCATTCTCTCTGTGTTGGCCTTCAGGTAGCAGAAGCACTTTCCTGACCGCAACAGAGAGGAACAGTCCATTGTTGGGATGGCTGAGGTCCTTCACGATCTTCCTGGCCTTGGTCCAGCACCGCTTGGCGTAGATTGAGTGCAGGTCAGGGACCTTGGTGCGGATGATGCGCTCAGCTGAACGCACCACCCTCTGTAGAGCTCGTCTGTCCTGCATGGTGCTCATGGTCCTCTCCTGCTTTGTACTAAAGTCCACTATCAGCTCCTTTGTCTTACTGACGTTCAGGAGGAGATTGTTCCTCTGGCACCAGTTCTCCAGATTTCCAATCTCCTCCAGGTAGGCCGACTCATCGTTGTTCGTGATCAGGCCCACCACGACAGTGTCGTCAGCAAACTTGATGACGGCGGTGGAGTTGGTAGTGGCCACGCAGTCGTAGGTGTATAAAGAGTACAGCAGGGGGCTCAGAACACAACCCTGGGGGGCTCCAGTGCTGAGTGTGAGGGAGGCTGAGACATGACCGCCCATCCTTACTGCCTGTGGTCTGCCAGTTAGGAATTTGGAGATCCACTGACACATGGGTGAGCTGAGTCCCAGGTGCTCCAGCTTGGTGGTGAGTATGGAGGGAATTATGGTATTAAATGCAGAGCTGTAGTCGATGAAGAGCATTTTCACATAATTTCCCCTCTTAGTGTCCAGGTGGGTGAGAGATGTGTGGAGGAGATTTGAGATTGCATCGTCTGTGGAACGGTTCGGACGATAAGCGAACTGTAGTGGGTCGAATGTGTCCGGTAGTGAAGAGATGATGAAGTCTCTGACCAGGCGTTCAAAGCACTTCATCACTACTGAGGTGAGGGCTACAGGGCGATAGTCATTGAGAGAAGCAGGATGTGGTTTTTTTGGAACAGGAACAATGATGGACTCTTTGAAGCATGTGGGGATCACCGACTGAGATAAAGAGATGTTGAATATCTCAGTGAACACAGGTGCTAGCTGGTCTGCGCAGGATCTGAGAATACGGCCTGAGATGCCGTCTGGTCCTGCTGCTTTCCTGGTGTTCACTCTCCTGAAGGCTCTCCTCACGTCGTGCTCGGTGATGATGAGCGCGTTCCCGGTGCTGGCAGTGTCCTCCTGTCTGCAGCTATTAGCGCCGTTAGCATTAGTGCCATTAGCATTAGCGCCGCTAGCATTAGCATCGCTAGCGTCTTTAGCTGCAGCATCGAAGCGAGCGTAGAAGGTGTTCAGCTCGTCTGCCAGAGTCGCGTCAGCGTTCATCATACCGGATGTTGGTGCTTTATAGTCCGTAATTGTCCTTACTCCCTGCCACAGACTCCTAGAGTCACTCTGTTGAAGCTGTGACTCTAGTTTTCTCCCGTAGCGCTGCTTCGCCTCTTTTACCGCCTTCCGGAAGTTGTATGACGCAGCCTTGTACGGTTCCATGTCCCCCGACGCAAGTCCCATGTTGTAGGCAGCGGTGCGAGTCCTCGTAGCGTCGCGGATGGTTTTTTCCACCCACGGCTTCTGGTTGGGAAACGTTCTGATAGTCTTTTTCTCCACCGTATCGTCCACTAGCTTCCCAATAAATCCCACAACCGCTTCCGTAAACACGCTGATGTCATCATCGGAGCTGTTTCTGAACATGTCCCAGTGCGTCCTGTAACGCGGCCACCGATTGGTCCGTCCAGCGCGCGACCTCCCTCTGAACCGGAACTTCCTGTTTCAGCCTTTGTTTATATTTTGGCATGAGGAAGATGGCGGCGTGGTCGGATTTACCAAACGCTGGACGAGATTGTGCCTTGTAACCGTCTTTGACCGTAGTATAACAATGGTCCAGTGTCCTTTCGCCCCTGGTGGGGCAGGTGATGTGCTGATAAAAGTTCGGCGCAGTGCTGTGTCTGGTGCTGTGTGAGCGCCTCATGCAGCTCGCATAAGGCAATGTCTGTGTCTGCTTGTGGTGGAATGTAAACGGCGCTGATTATGACCGATGTGAACTCCCGGGGTAGATAAAAAGGACAACACATGATGGACAGTAGCTCCAGGTTTGGTGTGCAGGAGCGTGCAAGAGGAACAACGCTCGCGCTGTTGCACCAGCTCTTGTTCACCATCAAACACACGCCGCCTCCCATTGACTTCCCCGAGTCCCGCGTCCTGTCCATGTGGTGAACCGAGAAGAACTCGGCTGGTTGTATGGCGTGGTCTGGCACCGCTGGGTTCAGCCATGTCTCGGTGAAGCAGAGGAGATTGCAGTCCCGAATGTCTCTCTGGAACTTTATCCTGGCCCTGAGGTCATCGAGTTTGTTCTCCAGTGACTGGACGTTGGCGAGCAGGATACTAGGCAGAGGTGTGCGGTGTGCACGGGCTCTGAGCCTGTTCCTCACGCCAGCTCGTTTCCCTCGGGGCCGCCGCTTCGCGTCCATTGTTCTCCCTCAGATTCTCACTCGGCCAGCTTGGATACGGAGTTAAAAATGTCGAATTGTGAGTACATTGTATACCAATAGAAACAAGAGTGTCTCTATCGTACCTAATGTACTCAATGGTGGTGATTTTGCCGATTTTAAAACAAAGAAAACTAACTTAAAAAACAAAAACAAAGAAAAGGTGGTCGTGACGGCAGCCGACCTCACCGGCGCCATCTTATCGTCTTCATTTGATCAGTGGATCAATAACATGAATTAATTTGCATCATGTCACATCAAGATCCAGCATTTCAGCAGCAGGGCTTGGTTGTCAGCAAGAGCTGGTTCATGTCAGTTCAACTGTCTTAACTGTACGGGCCTCGTGCAGAGCTCTGCTCAGCTCTACAATAGAATTACAATGAACCACTGCTATTATCTAGGATTTATAGTAAAATACCGTAGTTCACCAATCTGGCCAATGTCTGATTACTAAAATGGCCAGGAAAACCATAAAATTAACAAGTAACATGAACACATCTCTGTCTCTGTCTCTTTAGATTAGTGGTAGTGTTTGACCCTACACCAGGACAAAAAAATAATAGAGGGAAAATACTTTCATCAGATTAAAAAAAATCCAACTCAGCTACTGTTGATGATTTATGCAGTCTCTCCTGCCGTTCTGATGATCCCCCTGCAGTTGGAATGAGCAGGGCTCTCTGTACTCATTTTTTTTTAAAGGTTGCTGCGAACATGTTCAATAAGAACTTTCATATGAAGATAAAAAAAAAAAAAACTCACCTTGGATTGCATCTACGATTTCTCAATCAAATTATCTAACCTTTTGAGAGAAAGAAGAACTACTTGGCCAACCCTTTGAAGAAGATATCATGGGATCACATGATAAATGCGAGTGATGTAGCTAGCAAGTGCTAAAATGTGCAATAGGCTTTTGAAACTAAACATTAAAAAAAATCATCTTCAGACAGATTACATCTTAGATCTTCAGCAATTACATCATATATAATCTGACAACAATACAGTACCAGATAGTACCAACAGTCAGTCTGAACAGATCCCACTGCAAGAAAATACAAACAACTGTCTGGAATGCTTCAGGCAGGCAGCCTTGCAACGCAAAGAAGTACAAGATTTGATCTGAGTGAGCATTACTGCATCAGCTCAAACCACCAGTTTCATCCAGGACATACTGTAAGAAGTGTGCATGTAGTGTGAGCTCTGCTGTTAGATGAAGGCAAACTCTCACTTACCATCAGCTGTCCCATGTAGGATAAGAAACGTCTGCTTCTCAGAAGTGCTGATGTTAGACAGCAGACTAGAAATCTGAAATACAAAGATCTATACAGTACCACACTATATACTGTATGTATATGCATGCAATCTCTGATCTATACTGTACCTATGTGCATGTATTACACATAACATTGCATAAGCCACATTATGATGTTACTTTCTGCAAATAATTATAATGTGGCCATATCATCAAGGACAATGCACAAATATGATGCAGAAAAAAAGCCTTCCAGTGATGCCCTTGTGATATTAATTTAAAGTTGTGAGCACAGCATATGATACAGCATATAATAGGGGAGACATTGTATTGAAGAAGACACACTGATAAGTATCAGCTAAGATGGTTCTTTTAAAAAGGACTTTCCTCATTAGTTTTTGTCACAGCTATTACATTTAATACTTTTAATAAACTAAAGTTTTCAAAAAAACTGGCATGTAAATAAGTGGTGTGAACATGGCCCCACAGCGTAAATTATGCTTATCGCATCTGAACCTTCGGATAGGGCCTGATGGGTTAAACGGTTTAATGTTATAGACATTTTGTGATTAAAGACAGTGTGTCCTTTTCTCTTTAGCTGTATGATTTATAATCCCCTCATTTAGTGTCACCTAGAAGTACTGTAGGTGGTTTCTCTTTTAAGTCTGATTACTCTTAAAAAAAAATTCTGTCATGTTTTCTCAGCGATGCCTCTGGCTTTTGCATTACAAATTTAGATCAACATATTTATTTCATTAATGTTGTTATTGTTTGCTTTTTATGCTAAAACTATTCCTCTGAAACCAGACAGGTACAGGGACTGAAAATATAAGCCAAAAACTTGCCAAAAATGAAAGCCAGAAGAGAACTATTCCTCAAGACTACATTAAAAATACAAGAACGTCTGTCTCTTTGAAAACAAAATAAGAAGAAATGATCGTGGCTCAAGACTTTTGCACAGTACTGTACATCTTTCCTCTCCTCTTACTATTAACCAGGAATAGGGCTCATAAATTGCTTATAAATGTTTTTATTTCAATACAGGCCTATACATTGGATCAAAGAAACATGTACATAAATGTACATGAACACCATGCCAAAATTTGGCTTTTTTTTTATATATATATAATATTAACTGTTTAGTTTGCTTTCATTTTATTTTATCCATTGCTGTTGGTATTATTGGTTGGATCGTTTCTTTATTCTGTATATGATATTTTAAGAAGAAGACGGAAATAGACCCTGGGTCACTTGACTTACCTGATACTTGTTTTCATCCATGGCTGGGAACCCAAAATATCGCTCTGTAAATGCTGAGGCTTCACAAATAAACAAATGAGCAACTTTTTACTACAGGCTACAAGACTTATTCTGACTCAGATATTTGAAATTACTTTTCAAGTCTCTAAAAGAAGACTCATACACTCATGGTTATACAGTATAGTTTGTGAGGCGTGAATGTGGTTAGTATTATTGTACTGTAATTGCTTCTGTGGTACCATAGAGTCTCCAGTCAGTAATGGGTGCCATGGCAACACCACAGCGGAATGGAGAGATGTCAGACAGGAGGAGAAGGGAGCTAAGGAAGCCACCATATGCCTGCAGAACCACACACACACACACACACACACAGATATATTCTAAATTTTTGCACGACACAATTATGGCATACAAATGGGAATAAAACGTAAAGGTTGAAATCTTTAATAGATCCAAGAAAATGGATTTCAAACAATGAAATAATGTTGGGACGTCTTTTATCACAAAACTGGGCATATAATTTTTTTACTGATATAGGTAATTCAATTTGCAAGATGGTAGAGTAACTTCCTCTATACTCTAACTATACAAAGGTACTATTCAACATAGTTTCCATCACACACGATGCATTTGCGCCATCATTGAACCTGCCTCTCGAATCCCCTTTGAAAATCCCCTTTGTCACAGTCAATGGTCTCCCACTGCTCTACAGAATGTTACGGAGATGACAACAGCAATGTGCACAGATTGATGAAGTACTGTAGAAAAGGGGAAACCATAAATGAAGGCCAACCACCTAGTGGTACACCATCTACTGCAACAAAGAGGATTTTCAAAAGCATTAGCGAGATGAGTTCAATGATGCCGAGATTTTATAATCGAAACAAAATATAATAACTCTGTTTTCTTCACCTTGCCGAAAACGCCAACCCTGCTTCCATCAATGTATAACTGCTTCACCAGATATCTGGAAATACAAGATAACTGCAGCTGATTTAATCCATATTAAATGATCTACATCAAATGAACTTAATAATATCATCAATCTAGCCAAGCACAATAGAAAACATACAGTGGTGTGAAAAACTATTTGCCCCCTTCCTGATTTCTTATTCTTTTGCATGTTTGTCACACTTAAATGTTTCTGCTCATCAAAAACCGTTAACTATTAGTCAAAGATAACATAATTGAACACAAAATGCAGTTTTTAAATGAAGGTTTCACTTAAATCACTTAAATAGGAGCTACCTGACACAGAGAAGTAGACCAAAAGCACCTCAAAAGCTAGACATCATGCCAAGATCCAAAGAAATTCAGGAACAAATGAGAACAAAAGTCATTGCGATCTATGAGTCTGGTAAAGGTTATAAAGCCATTTCTAAAGCTTTGGGACTCCAGCGAACCACAGTGAGAGCCATTATCCACAAATGGCAAAAACATGGAACAGTGGTGAACCTTCCCAGGAGTGGCCGGCCGACCAAAATTACCCCAAGAGCGCAGAGACGACTCATCCGAGAGGCCACAAAAGACCCCAGGACAACATCTAAAGAACTGCAGGCCTCACTTGCCTCAATTAAGGTCAGTGTTCCCGACTCTGGGCAAAGACTGGGCAAAAACGGCCTGCATGGCAGATTTCCAAGGCACAAACCACTTTTAAACAAAAAGAACATTAAGGCTCGTCTCAATTTTGCTAAAAAACATCTCAATGATTGCCAAGACTTTTGGGAAAATACCTTGTGAACCGACGAGACAAAAGTTTAACTTTTTGGAAGGTGCGTGTCCCGTTACATCTGGCGTAAAAGTAACACAGCATTTCAGAAAAAGAACATCATACCAACAGTAAAATATGGTGGTAGTGTGATGGTCTGGGGTTGTTTTGCTGCTTCAGGACCTGGAAGGCTTGCTGTGATAGATGGAACCATGAATTCTACTGTCTACCAAAAAATCCTGAAGGAGAATGTCCGACCATCTGTTCGTCAACTCAAGCTGAAGCGATCTTGGGTGCTGCAGCAGGACAATGACCCAAAACACACCAGCAAATCCACCTCTGACTGGCTGAAGAAAAACAAAATGAAGACTTTGGAGTGGCCTAGTCAAAGTCCTGACCTGAATCCTATTGAGATGTTGTGGCATGACCTTAAAAAGGCGGTCCATGCTAGAAAACCCTCAAATAAAGCTGAATTACAACAATTCTGCAATGATGAGTGGGCCAAAATTCCTCCAGAGCGCTGTAAAAGACTCGTTGCAAGTTATCGCAAACGCTTGATTGCAGTTATTGCTGCTAAGGGTGGCCCAACCAGTTATTAGGTTCAGGGGGCAATTACTTTTTCACACAGGGCCATGTAGGTTTGGATTTTTTTTCTCCCTAAATAATAAAACCCCTCATTTAAAAACTGCATTTTGTGTTAACTTGTGTTATCTTTGACTAATAGTTAAATGTGTTTGATGATCAGAAACATTTTGTGTGACAAACATGCAAAAGAATAAGAAGTCAGGAGGGGGGCAAATAGTTTTTCACACCACTGTACCTTAAACTAATAACCTTACAAAAACCATACCATTTTAAATAACTGTATAAATACTTGAGTGCATCACAGTAATTGAACTCTGCATTACCTTACCAGGTTTTAAACCAATAATACTCTCACACTCTTCTATCTATGGAATACCCTAATCCTAGTCGGACATGTTGCTTAGCAACCAAAGCTGAATGGTTACAGTCTTTTTTTAGTGTAAATACAAACCGGATTCCAAAAAAGTTGGGACACTAAACAAATTGTGAATAAAAACTGAATGCAATGATGTGGAGATGGCAAATGTCAATATTTTATTCAGAATAGAACATAAATCACGGAACAAAAGTTTAAACTGAGAAAATGTATCATTTTATGGGAAAAATATGGTGAATCAAAATGTCATGGTGTCAACAAATCCCAAAAAAGTTGGGACAAACCCATTTTCACCACTGTGTGGCATCTCCCCTTCTTCTTACAACACTCAACAGACGTCTGGGGACCGAGGAGACCAGTTTCTCAAGTTTAGAAATAGGAATGCTCTCCCATTCTTGTCTAATACAGGCCTCTAACTGTTCAATCGTCTTGGGCCTTCTTTGTCGCACCTTCCTCTTTATGATGCGCCAAATGTTCTCTATAGGGGAAAGATCTGGACTGCAGACTGGCCATTTCAGTACCCGGATCCTTCTCCTACGCAGCCATGATGTTGTGATTGATGCAGAATGTGGTCTGGCATTATCTTGTTGAAAAATGCAGGGTCTTCCCTGAAAGAGATGATGTCTGGATGGGAGCATATGTTGTTCTAGAACCTGAATATATTTTTCTGCATTGATGGTGCCTTTCCAGACATGCAAGCTGCCCATGCCACATGCACTCATGCAACCCCATACCATCAGAGATGCAGGCTTCTGAACTGAGCGTTGATAACAACTTGGGTTGTCCTTGTCCTCTTTGGTCCGGATGACATGGCGTCCCACATTTCCAACAAGAACTTCGAATCGTGACTCGTCTGACCACAGAACACTCTTCCATTTTGCCACACTCCATTTTAAATGATCCCTGGCCCAATGAAAACGCCTGTGCTTGTGGATCTTGCTTAGAAATGGCTTCTTCTTTGCACTGTAGAGTTTCAGCTGGCAACGGCGGATGGCACGGTGGATTGTGTTCACTGACGATGGTTTCTGGAAGTATTCCTGAGCCCATTCTGTGATTTCCTTTACAGTAGCATTCCTGTTTGTGGTGCAGTGTCGTTTAAGGGCCCGGAGATCACGGGCATCCAGTATGGTTTTACGCCCTTGACCCTTACGCACAGAGATTGTTCCAGATTCTCTGAATCTTCGGATGATATTATGCACAGTTGATGATGATAACTGCAAAGTCTTTGCAATTTTTCGCTGGGTAACACCTTTCTGATATTGCTCCACTATCTTTCTGCGCAACATTGTGGGAATTGGTGATCCTCTACCCATCTTGGCTTCTGAGAGACACTGCCACTCTGAGAAGCTCTTTTTATACCCAATCATGTTGCCAATTAACCTAATTACTGTTAATTGGTCTTCCAGCTCTTCGTTATGTTCAAATTAACTTTTTCCAGCCTCTTATTGCTACTTGTCCCAACTTTTTTGGGATTTGTTGACACCGTGAAATTTGGAATCAACATATTTTTCCTTTAAAATGATACATTTTCTCGGATTAAACTTTTGATCTGTCATCTATGTTCTATTCTGAATAAAATATTGATATTTGCCATCTCCGCATCATTGCATTCAGTTTTTATTCACAATTTGTTTAGTGTCCCAACTTTTTTGGAATCTGGTTTGTATTCTGAATAATTAATTCAATTACCTACTAAACATCGAATTTATCATTTTGTTTTTGCCACACACAACACACAGCCTATCATGGCTTCCTGAATGTGTTTCCTCTCATGGTTTCCTCAAAAAGGTTTATTCTTGTCATTGTGGCTTGTGGTTTGTTCATTAGGCTCCTAAATGTAAATCTTCAGTGGAATCTGTATAAAGCTTCTTTGTGACAAAAACTTTTTTTGTAAAAGAGTTATATAAATAAAAGTGAATTGAATAAGACTTTTATTCATAATAATAAAAAGCAGTACAATACTGGACAGTTGAATGTACTTGTAGTTATTTAACATGTTTGCGTTGTTAGTTAATTGTCTTGAGCACCCCTGTTTATTTGTTCATTCATTCATTCATCTTCTATACCGCTTTATCCTGTATTTAGGGTCGCGGGAACCTGGAGCCTATCCCAGGAGACTCTGGGCACAAGGCAGGGTACACCCTGGACAGCGTGCCAATCCATCGAGGAGCACACACACACACACACACACACTATGGTCAATTTGGGATTTTTTTTTAGGCCAATTAGCCTAATCTGCATGTCTTTGGACTGTGGGAGGAAACCGGAGAACCCGGAGGAAACCCACCAAGCACGGGGAGAACATGAAAACTCCATGCACACAGAGACGGGAATCGAGCCTTGCCGGGAATCGAACCTTGACCCTGGAGGTGCAAGGCGACAGTGCTAACCACTACACCACCATGCCCTCTTTATTTGTATTAAATTCAATTCAATAAAATTAATAAAATGTAAACAAATGTTTTAATGCGACCAGCTGCAAATTGCCTCAAGCTTCATTGATTCATTCATTCTCAATGCCACTTTATTCAGTACAGGGTTCTGGGAGGCCTATCCCAGGAGACTTCAGGCACTACGCGGGATACACCCTGGACAGATGTACCTGTCAATCCATTGCAGGAATCAAACACACACACAATACAGGTAATTTGGGAACACCAATTAGCCTTGCATGTCTTTTGACGGTGAAATGGAGGAAACCCACCAGGGAGAACAAGGGAAAACTCCAAAAGGTGGAAATTTAACCTCTATCACAGAGGTGCGATGCCACAGGGATAACCGCTATGCCACCAAAGCCTCAATCTTTTAAAAAATGGCTATTTATGAAACAACCTCAGAAACAACTTAATTTCCCCTCTTATCTGTTCCAACCACTCATCATTCAGCATCATCGGTATACTAATCACCGGCCTGACCATCTGCCATTCGCTGTACACGTTTCTCACTAGTTCATGCCTTATGTTAGAAGTTCTTTTTACACTTGAATGATTTATGGGTCTCAGTGGCTTAACAAACAAAAACATTCCTCTGAAACAAATCATGTACAGGCACTGGACTAAAGATGAGAGTCTAAAAATTTCCACAAATGAGTGCCAAGAAAGACCTTCAAGAGGCCTGGAGAATTATTCCTCAACACTACATTAAAAATACAAGAAAGGCTGGCTCTCTGGGAGCAAAGTATGAATAAATGAGTTGTGGCTCGAGACTTTTGCACAGTACTGTGTAAGACATAACAGATAGAAGGACACTGTCTCTTACTCTAGAGCAGCGAGGTGATCCTGGAGCTCCACCACTCCCAGGCGTTTGTGCACTTCCTGTAGAGTCTTTTGTCCCTGGAAACCACTACCTCCGCCATCCAGACGAGCCACAATCACATTGTCAGAGCTCACAAGCACAGAGTCCCAGTCCAGGTGAAATTTTTCACTCACCTGCTGACCACCAGGAGCACTGTCGCTAAAAAAAAGAAGTTACTGCTGGTTGGTGTGTGTGTGTGTGTGTGTGTGTGTGCGAGTATACCACATTGCGAACAGACTGAAAGCAGACTGAACAAAAGTGTCATGAAATCAATAGCAGGTGATAGGTAATCAGTGATGTGCCAGGATTAATAAAGCACTACCAGAGTGTGTGTCAAGCTTCTGCAATACACTGCTCTAATTAGATACCAACAGCAATGTGGGAATGCTCCCACATGTTTAAAGCTGGAATTTGCAGCATGAGTATCTACATTCAAAATGATTGGTTTTGAGTATAAAAAACTAATTATCAATGTGATGAAAAAACAGAAAAATTATGTTCCTTTGGTGATTTGTTTATAATAAAAATCTGTTTTTAAACTTCTTTTCAAATAATTGGGATGAGATTAATTTTCATAATTAGCGAAAAGTAATCTTTGTAATGGGTTGGAAAAGTTTTTTAAATGTTCTTTCCAATGTGGTTTAATATAAACTATTACATGATGAAGCTTTTATTATCAGAAGTGTTATTTAATGGATTACACAATTTCACTAATGCGTTCTGTTTACTTTACCATATGTATCATTTAATGGGTGTTTAGCAAAATTGAAATGTTTTTGTGACATTTCCTGAAAGAGTGTTTTTGCTTATTTGACTAATAAGATTAATAAGATTACCAAAAAAAAAACAATTATAAACTTTCTTTTTAACTGAACAGGTTTCAGTTGCGATTTTCTCTTTTAATGCTTTGGTGGTATTCATGCTTTTTGTCCTTTACACACAATAGGTGTTTGTATTTTGTGTGTGTAAGTATGATGGAAAATAATGGATGAACGTACAGTATGAAAAGCAGAGGATACTGATTACTCTCATCAAAATCCACAGGGAAGCTGAGCTCCAGTCGCAGTGCTGCAAACACATAGCTCATTATAACAGCTTTCACTATGAACAAACATGCATCTCAGTGCCATATTTAGTGTACTTTATGCATGGTCACAAACTGTCTAAAAAATCATTATGTTTTGGCTGACCATTGTATCTCATATCAGTGTTGATGACAGTAATTTGTTACCATGGTTATTAGAGGGTATGATTTTGACTTCTCTGCGGGGGATGTTTTTCTGCCTGAGCAAGTCTCTGAACACCAAACCAGAATCTACTGTCATATAACCTAAAAAAATAAAAGAGGAAACATTTCAGACATTTAGAATTAAACCTTGCTTAAAAATCCTCTTCCTGGGATAATTTTACAAATATGGTATGGAAGACATATTAATAGTTTTAAATACTTCATTAAAAAGTAAATAGATACTATATATACATAATGTATATACAGTATATATTTACTTTTTAATTGAAAAAAAAAAAAAAACTGAAATCTAAAGGTAGCTGTTGGGAAATCAATAAATAATGTCAAAATTCTTTACCCAAAATGTTTCAAACATATATTTAAAATTCTTATAATTCATCTTTTCAGAGTTGAAAAAAAGCATTATACAGTACATTTAAGAATGCATTAATCTTTATCAATTTATTTATTCTTTTTTTTTTTTTTGTCATCCCATGTGTGCCATATGGCCAGAGATTCATGGTCATCATCATGTATACGATTTTGGCCATGTTGAATTTGGGATTTGCGCTAGATGTGTGCCCATCCTGTGCCCATTGGGATTTGTGTTCATTCAGTCACAAAAGCAATAGTGAGATAAGGCACTAATGTTGGGTGAAAAGATCTGGGATGCAGTCGGTGTTCCAGTTCATCCCTAATGTGTTCCAGTTCAGACCACATGAGTTCTTCTACAGCATTTTCAGCAAACTAAAATCTGGAACAGATGTGAACTGCTGTAAAGGGAATTTTTAATGCTACAGTATACAAAGCCATTCTATACAGTTGTGTACTTCCAAATTTGTGGCAACAATTTGGGGAAGACAAGATCTGGATGTAATGGTCAGGTGGCCACAACCCTTTGGCCAATACAGGGTAGCTCATCAAAGTAAAGCTCCATCAATTTAAATTCTGCATCTCAACACAATTGAAAAGCTAAGAATTCCATTAAAATTCCACTAAAAGATGCCCCACTGTACATTTATATTCATAGCCTTATCTATATATGGAAAACAGCAATGGAATTAATGCCAACCCATAAAGGAATGCATGTTTACAATGGGCAACAAGGAATCGTTCTGATTATCAGCGTCATCCACATCAGTATCTTTCTCATAACATAATACAAAAATCATACAGCTGTCATAGTTGTACTGAACTATACTTCACATCAGCCCCAACAATTCAGACATCACAGATCACCTGTGTCTTTCATTTTTCTTGTTTAAACACCACTATTTATGTTTCCATTTTCAGCATATCCTTGTCAAGTCTCTCACTTGTATGTATTGTATGTATGAACAAGCAGGTTCAGGAAAACCAAGGGTGGTTTGACTGGAGCAATACCAAAATGTCCCCATCATCCCCTAAGAAATTTTGGTTTTGGTGAGAGGGGATTTGGTCAGAGGCCAACAGGGTGGCCTTTCCAGCACAGCCCAAGCCAGAAAACAATGTGTGGCCATGCAAGCTGCAGACAAAACCTTGTGTATCCAACCTCGAACAATGGCTATGGTGAAGATGTCTTTGCCCCACAACCTGCCCGACTTAAGCTGCCATTTTTTCCATGAGAGGCATTCCAACTTCCTGTTCCACCCCAGACATTGATACATCACTCAGCTTCACCTCAGTTGTCACTCTGTCTCCTCACTATCCACAGTACTTCGCTTTGTCTTATTTCTCTGGGGACATTGCTCAGGAACATCGTCATCATGGACATTTTGACAGCCAAAAATTGCAAAAATAAAAAATACACAAAGAACTACTTTTCCTAACTTAGAAAATTTACCAGAATAAACACTGTGATCCAAAATACTGTAGGTTTCCAAAAATACACTGCCATAGGCCTGAAATGCAAATACTGCTCTCACCAGTCAGTGTTATGCGTATGCATTAAATAAGGTCAGAATGTTCCCCAGCTACAGTATGTTATTCATTGTTAGGTAAAAATCAAGTGCAGCAATTATCAGGCTGAAAATCAAGCCGGTAATTATCCGATCATTCGCATGGCATGTAATAATTTCATTTAATTCTGAAGACATTACTGGCAATAAGCCCAGGAAAGTAGAAGACAGTCAAAAAAGACAAAAAGAATCAATGAAAAGACAGAAAGTGTTCTCTAATTAGGGTTGTAATTATGGTCTAAATCATTTATTCTTAGTGACTGTGTGTGGGTGTGTTTAATACTTACTGCTTATGCTAGCAAGCTGGTGCACAGTAGTTCTGGGACTACCAGGCCCTGAGGAAAGACAAAACTTGAACACACTTACCCACTCAGCAAAATAAATCACTTGAGGTATGTTTGCTACTGTAGTTCACATAGAAATGCTTCTCCACTGTAAGAATATGCAGAAAATCACTACAATGTGTTGCTTCCAATGTAAAGAAAGGAGCATGTCAGTGTTTCTTTTTTTTTTCTTTTTTAACTTTGTGTCTGTTTACTTAAATGATTTTCCCTTTACTGATGAAACGACAGTAAGTGTGTTTATCTGAAGCCATTAATTATTGTTGTTTGGGCTACAAACATTTCTGAGAAACATATTTTTTGTGAATCTTTCTGAAAAAAAAAAAGATATTAAATATCTCTTTTTATATTTGTGGCTATCTGTCTGCACATGCACCTAACAGTCCAACTGGCAAATCAGGCCAGGCCACCTTCTTCCGTTGCTCTATGGTTGAATTGTTTCCCCGAATTGTGCTACTGTAGCTCTTCAGTGCAATTGGACCAGACAGGCTAGCCATTGCTTCCCATGCACATCAGTGTGCTTTAGGTGCACATAACTCTGTCACCAGTTTACTGGTTGTCCATCCTTGGACCACTGTTGGTCAGTAATAGACGTTGCACACTGGAAACACTCCAGAAGATCTATTGTTGTGAAGAAGCTTTGACCCAGTCATCTAGTCATCAAAATTAGTTTCTTGCAAAAAGTCACCAAAATCCATAAAAGTTCCTATTTTTCTAGTTTCCAACACATTAACTTCAAGAACTGATTGTTTACTCGCTGCCTAATATGTATAGATCAGCCATAACATTAAAACCACTGACAGGTAAATGACATTGATTATCTCATTACACCTGGAAGTGGGTTCTGGGTTCACAGTTGTGCAACATTATGCATAAACAAGAGTAAACACATTGGAAAAACTTGTAACTTCTAACTTTTATCCAACGTTCTTATAACTTGAAGAAGCCATTGTGGGTTGATTTACTGTCTTGATTAGAAAATTCCTAATTCCTAAATTCCTAAAAATTTCTCATTTTAAAATTAACAAGTTTAAATTTTCTGTCTGAATTTTCTGTTTAATGTAAACCTTATTTTCTCATTTAAAAAGAGAGATGTGTAAAAGCTGATGATGAAGAGGTGCGAACCTGCACAATGCAACAGTACTGTTTGTAAATCTGGACTCAGCACAGCGTCATAGTATGAGCAGTGAGATTTGAACAGGGAACATGTCAAACACTCTCGATGAAATAGATCCACTGTCTTCACCCTAGATACACAAATTAAAACAAGCGACCAATCCTTAGACAGATATTCAAATGCTCAAATAGTAGAGTAAGATGTGTAAAAACGTAATAATCACCTACAGGAGAAATGGACATGCCATAACTCACCTGTACAAGTGTCTTTGTAAGACTCCATCCTCTGTGCTGATGTAATACCTATTTAAAACAAGAATGACATTCATGTAGTCAGACACATATTTATTCAGCCAAATGTTTGCACAAGTCAAGAAAGCCTTTAATGTTCTGGCCACGGGTCATTGGTATTTTTGAGGACTTTCATGCAGCTATCGTTTTGTTTATTGTTATTCTGTTACAGTATATGTAACTCTGAAACATTTGAATGAAGAAACATTTTAAAGAAGCATCCGTGAATGATGATCTTGGCTGAATGAATGAATGAATGAATGAATGAATGAATGACGACCCACTGCTGTTGTTCCTGTGAATATTTAGCAATCGACAAATAATTGTCACCACCTAGCGGAGGAGACACATCTATCTGTGAGTACACACAGTCATTCACGAACACCACTTCCTTATTATAGAAACTCAGCTTAAAGTTATTGCTTTGGGCTTTGGAGGGCCTGGGAGGCTAGCATTCAGACATGAAGCAGGCAGCCCGATCATGGTTGTGGTGTATCGAGAAAACTTTGTACCTTGATGGTATCCAGGCACTAGGATACGTGCATTAGTGTAGCAGGGGATTATACAGAGAAATCAAGGCAGTTTGAATTGAACGCTCCTCTTATGTATTTATTTATTTGTAATACTGAGCCTCTTTGGTCAGTTTTCTTTCTATTATTTTAATTTAAAACAGAAATATTTTTTCATATATTAGATATATTAGTAGACAGAAAGTGTGTAAAGAAGACAAAGGGTGGTTCTGGGTCTGTGTGTGTGTGATAGATACTCATGTACTGTATACCCATGCAAAACCACAAAATCTTCCATAATTATTCTAGAAAGATAAGTGAAAAAATGGATTAGAGAGAAATATTAAAAAGTGAATATAAAAAATTTAACACATCTCCAGTGAAAGTTACATGTAAGGATCCCCAAATTCTGAAGCTGCCACCACCATGGGGACCTTGCCTTTATTACAGTATATGCCTCAAAGGTTCTACATTCTACATACATAAATACATCTGACATAGTTTTCCACATGCTTTAGGATAATTAAGGTATACAGTATTTGGAATTTTAAATCAATTTAATACTAATTTGTTTTCGAGAAAGAACTTCTGTCTAAGTAGTACATGTCAGATATTTCTACAGAAATGCAAATAAAATCCTACAGAAAGAGCTGATCATAATTTGGGGTTAATTAGAATCACTTCTCTCATGACAAGTATATGATAATTACTTCTGAACATAAATGTGATTGAGTAATTCAGTCACATACCCTATTTTAAAACAGTATGCACACTTATAATATCAGGTTGCTGCATTTGTCCCCCCTTAAATTGCAAACACAAGGTTTTTTTTGGCTGCTATAACATATTAAAGGAATAAAAAGATCTGACATGCTCTATCTTGTGTTCCTTTTTATTTCTGTCACTAAAACCTGTAATTTAATAGGGGTGTCTAGACTTTTAAGAACCATTGGACATGTCTGTATGAGACTTACACAGCTTTCAGGCTTTCATCATAACCTAGCATTTTAGTAACCTCCCAGTTGCCAGAAGTCAGGTGTCGTACACTGACCTCTCCGTCAGTATGCTGTGCGTCAGAAAGAGAGAGAGAGAAAACAGTGGTGACACAAATATAGACTCTTTGTATGTCTGAAACCTCGCAAAATGCCCTTTGTATAAACTTGTGCATATACAGTATATATATATATATATACACACACACACACACACACACACACACACACACACACACACACACACACACACACAAACACTTTGCTGTGGTAGCGAGAACATTAAGGAGATCTATACAGCCAGCTCCTATACAGTATATTACTCACGTTGTCAATTTACTTGTGAAGATTTTTTACGAGATAATACAATAAACACTGGAGTGAATAATAAAGTGCAAAACTGTGTACGATGTACCTGTTCTGACATCATGGTGAGGTGGCGGAAAGATCCCTGGCTGCCATGTTTTATGGGTAAAGTAATAAAAAACGTTGCTCCATCTTTCGAGAACAAAGGCACCTCATTCTGTACCACTCACACAGAAGAACAACATTTACTCCACTTAATATATTATATGTGAGGGAAGCTTAGTCTATAATAAAAAGCTGTTATGATTTGATTACCTGGCAGTCGATCCACTTGTCTGATGTCATCACATGCTTCTATAGTGGGAAAATCCCAGATAAATACTTACAGTTATTTGGACAACAAAAGCACTTGTTCACATGTAGTAGGTGCATATTTGCATGTTCATTGGTCAAAGAGCAATGATATTAGTGTGCAAAGCCATGTCAGACGTCACTCACCCGTTCACACTCTCCGGTGTGTACGTGACACAGCGTGAGGATGGATGTGTTCTGAGCTCTGTTGAGCCAGCGCACGGTCACATGTTGCTCTGTCACCCACCGCACCATGCTTATGTAGTACTCACTAGCAATTAAACCCCACCAACACAAACATTTTTACGAGCTGCATCAACATGACACTTATTTTAGTGCAATTAGCCATTATCAGAGATTAAGGTGTTTTCTTGCGTGGTACCTTTTTTCCAGACTACTAGGGGGCAGAAGTTCGATGGTGGGAGATGAACCATTCAGACTAACCACGTTCAGCTTCACGGTAGGGTTTACTTGGCCTACCTGATAAACACACACACACTTTTGTCTTAGTAAACGGATATGAACTTTCCCTTGGCATAATTATTAATGAAGCTAATTAACGTTATGATAATTAATTGTAGCCTTAACCTTAGTATGGTTTTGCTTATTTAAGTTTTTTAATATAAAAACTGAAAAAAAAGTTTTATTTAGTTTTTGTGCACTATTTATATAGTTTTTTAGCTATGTGTTTCTTTTGGAACACAGCCAAACATGCCCACAAGACACAACTCTTGGCTATTCTTATTCTTGTGGTTACATTTTATCCCCACCATTATATAATTAATTACTTAGAACATCTGGTATTCAAATGCATTAAAATATTTATGAACCTATAACGTTTAACTGCCACTGACAAATGTCTTCCCAGAAAATATACTGTATATGCTTATACAACACCACAGTTGAAGGTGGGCATTAATTTTCTATAAAACCATTGTTCCTAGCTCTAACGTAAACCGGGAAGTTGATAAATAGCTTAATATTAATGCATTAGTTCTAATACAGTATTAGTTCATTCAAGACATTTTAAAGGCAGACACTCAACAACACATAATCATTGATGTGGAAACATTTTCTGATTACCGAACATTTATGAAACATGGCTCGGGTGTCAGAACCTTGTAAAAGTCAGTCATTTTCGCGACACAGGAGTTTTCAGAACTGAGAAGATTGTGGTTTCTTGTTTCACCTTGCATGTATCCTTTTCACATAACAGCATGGTTTGTTGCATTGGTGTTATTCCGTACTCAAGACATATGGTATAAAATTGATTTTAGATAACAACAGAAGACATATGGAGAGTCAGCCACAGAAGAATGATAACTTCAGTGAGTGCATTATGGAACTTCTTCAATGCTTGTAGGTATCGATTTAGGCCACTTCTGTTGTGTCTAAATAATATTCATAAATACAGTGTACATGACAAAAAGAGCCTTTTTAAAATCAAACCCCATTTTTGATTTGAACATTTGTCCCCCCAAAAAGTAAATAAATAAAGTTTTGAAAATACTTTCATATTCATATACAGTTTGGATTTCCTGCCTTTAAATGCATGGTAAAAAAAAAAAAAAAAGAACGAAAGAAAAATAGATAGCAGCTAAATTCGTTCTGACAGACCTAACACACTCACACAATGCAAGTATCACAGATTACGCTACTTATCCCCTACAGGTGTTCTGCAGTCTGGCAACAGTTCATATAATTAGTTAGGTACTGGGTAGATAATCTGCATATGAGTGCAGTAATGCAGCAGCTGAGGTTTGGACTTTGAGCCAAATCCTGTCAGACCTTCCACAGACTTCACAGCGAGAACTAATAGGAACAGAGAGACGAAAGAGGGGGAAAATGTGTCAGACAGTAAGCTGTGCCCTTTACTGAGGTCTCTGAATAATTGAAATGGTAGTTAAATGTGGTAGTGAAACAGCAAAAAATTCAATCATAGTTGGAGATGGTGTGCATACTGATTACCTGTCTTAAGGAGTGTGCTGCAGTTATATGCCGCATCCTATAATAAGGGATGGGAAGTTTACTAGTCTCATTTGATGTGACTTGAAGTTCACATGACTTGATGGTCAGATGCTCCATCAATTTTAAGGCATAACCATCACCATAATTGTAACATTGAAAAGCATAAAAAATTTTATATTATATATACTTTCTATCTGTATCTCTCTCTATTACTGCTGTCATCTGACAGTTACATTCAGTCCTGGGGCTATTCTTCCAGTGTAGTGTAGCGTGTGTGTGTGTGTGTGTGTGTGTGTGTGTGTGTGTGTAATGATGTTTTTGTAGTAGTGTTAGGCTGTAGTGCTGTCATTATGCATGGTGCTATCTTCAGGAAAAACGAGCTGCTGTCTTCTTTACACACACACACACACACACACACACACACACACACACACACACACACACACACACACACACACACACAGTGTTCACAAAAACACTGAGGGTTTCCTACAGAAAATTTATTATTTATACACGTACAGTATATGTATAGAGATACATGATGTATGTGAATTTATATGTGTGTATATCTATTTAATGTATATCTACTGTGTGTGTGTGTGTGTGTGTGTGTGTGTGTGTGTGTGTGTGTGTGTGTGTGTGTGCGCGCGTGCGTGTGTGTGTGTGTGTGTGCCTTCAAAATAATTAGAATTGCTTTAATTGATTCCGGTACCCTTGGACTAAAGCATATTTATTCCGAATTCATTCCATCTGGTTGTCCAGGCTAAACATGAAATATAAAAACACTCTGCATATGCAAATGTGCCTTTATGGGTCAGCTGTGCTATTCGAGTACATGTAGTCTGCAGTTCTATGAATAAAACAGGAGTCTCAGTTGAATGATGAAGGATGTACATTATTAACCTCTTACTCTCAGGAGCTTTGTGAGGAAGTTCAGTCAGAAAGTAAGTTTATGTGTGGATGTGCACAATGCTTAATCTTTAAAGTTCCCATGCTTTACTACATTCTAACAAGTTGGAATAGGTCATTGATGTCCCTCAAAGAGTACCTGTTAAAGCCCCAGCAGGAATACCTCTTACAGTTCAGTATCCTTCGCTGAAGCAGATTTGATGTCTCTGTTCACTTTCCCCAGTGCTGTTTTATTTATTTGGCAACAGTGCTAAAATACCCTTTATAGCACTTAAAAACAAATGGCCTATAACATTTATAATAATATTTGTTGTGTTTTAACTTGAATATCACTTAACACGATAAAACTGATCACAAACTGACATTCCTATTGATACAAAAGATGCTAGGTTAGCTGTTTGCTATTAACCAGCAATGGATAACCTGCCCTTTTTTGGCTCTCAAAAACTGACTATTAAATATAGCTCTGCATGAATTATATTTTATTACATAATAATTTACACAGGTTAAAACTGAGGACATCATGGCAAGGTAAGGTATAACATTCATATCCATACAAAAGGAGATAAATTTGCTGTTCATGGTTGGATGCTAACAGCTAACCCACCCTTCTTATGCTCTTAAAAAGATGTATCATTAGAATTAACTCCAAGTTTTAAACGTTACATTGCTAAACAGGTGAAATGATCAAAATGCCTTATTTTATTTTATTTTATTTTATTTTATTTGGTCTAGTGGTCTGTATTAGCCTCAATGTTGGGAGACCATTCTGCAGTATTACTTTTTTTTTTTAGTTTAAACTGTGTTGCGTGCGGTCTATAATAATCTGATAATGTTCTTTGTGACTTTATTAACATTTCCTCCATCATTACGCACCGTAAATTTCAAGAGTCACAGAAAAACATAGATTCTCTGGTATACTAGCCTAACCACATAATAGCCGTACAGTAAAGTCCATTTAAAAACATGTAGATGAGTTACCAGCTTTAAAATTGTCCACTGTTCAAAAAGCAGTCCAATTGAAATTACTTTTAATTGGGAGTGTATAATGTCCTGATGGTTGTCGAATTAATTAAATAAATTATAAATATGATAAAAATGTCAAAGCCATCGGGGTCACAGTTTAAAAAATAAAGGAACAAAAAAGAATAAACAACCTTAATATATACTGTAGGTATGTAGCTGTTGAATTTTTATAATGTATGTACGTAGTAAAATAGTTAAGTACAACATTTAAGGCAAAAGTTAAAGCTGTGCAATGAAGCAAATCTGTCTCCAATAAGAGAAAGTAAGATGATAGCATTAGCCTTGAGTACAGTATGTAGAGAAACTTATAAAGACTGGATATGTTTATAGATATAATTAAACCTCTGAGCTTACCACATTTAATACCACACATAATTTAAATCATAAACAATGTTTCTTCATACAGAGCCAGTGATATGAGGTGGTACGTAAAAGTTTTGAAATTTGGTCTGTTTACAAGCTCTGTTTTTTGCCATACTGTACATCCTCCCTCAGATGCCTTTAAACCTGGCAGTAGAATCCACTATTGACAGTCTAGCCCCTGAGGACGGATTCTGAATGCACAATGCCACAAATGTTGAAAAAGATGATGAGCATGCACTTAGTCGATCTGTGGACCTGCCTCAACTTTTTCAGTTGTGGAGATTATACGCCCTTCAACTGTGAAGACTGATGCTTCATTTTATGGCCGTACACATACATCCAAGTTTCGTCCCCGGTAATGATCCTTGACATGAAGGACGAGTCATCCATGGCTTTCTTTCAGAGTTATTGGCGGACTTTAATGCGATGTTCCTTCTGCTCCTGGGTCAGCAGCCTGGGGACAAACTTGGATGTTTAAATCACATGTGAGGATTGCCTGGATGGTTCCGCATGACACACCAACAATGGCAGCATTGTTGTGGATTGTTCTCTGATGATCTCCGATGCCCAGTTTCATGCAGAATTTTACATTTGCTCTTTGTTTTAACTTACAGGATGAAGTAGCAGATGTGGTAACGCACTTGGTCAAGAAGTCGTAAGGGCTCACTCACGTGGCCGTTCCAATGGGTGGCTTGGTGGGGCCAGCTAGACCAGGAGAAACTACTCTGCTGCTCTAGATCCTTCTGCAGATGCGAGTGGCATGTGAGCGGGACAATACCCTGCATCCCAGGGATGGTATAAAAGCGAAACTGCAGTGCTGTTGATGCACCAGCTCAAACATGCTATGCACGCTATGCTTTTGATGAACCAGTTCGAGCTTGATATGCATGCTACGCTGTTGAGGCACCAGCCCACGTATACACTGCCACGCTTTTTCCTGTCTCAGCTTTATTCAAGAGTACTGTATCACCGCCATATCCACCCGAGCTCGCCATACAGTATGAAGGTGAGAGGACAAAGTGTTACCCTGTCACCTGCTCAAGCTCAGCGTCTGGGACCTGTGTGCTGCCATGCCAATCCACCTTTTAGAGGCCACAGCATTAAGGCGGCCAGACGGAACACTCACCTCACCTGTTTGAGCTCAGCACGCCATGGCAGGTAAAATGCCTACCGCTGGTCCACGCCCTAGAGATCACAGCACAAGGTTGGACGAGACACTGACTGACCTGCAAAAGTAGGAAGGGGCATGGGAAAAGTGCCATGGACAATTGAGTGCCATAAGGAATCACATCCACGCACTCTGCCACTCCGTCACTGTCCATGTTTGCTAGCAAAGTGACCCTCTGCCAGCTGAGCACTGCCAGGACCTGCACTTTCCTCCCGCCTTTTACTTTATTCCTCCTTAGTGCTCTTCCCTTTTCCCATTATCCTTAATAAAACTACCCTTTTCCCGTAAAACCTTGCCTCATGTCTCTGTCTGTGGTGCCACCCGAGTGAAAGATTTTACACAAGCATTCTATAATAGTTAACTAACTGTTCTGGGGTACTGTGGAAAGCTAGTGCACTATGAAGGGAATAAAATCACTCAGAACCCTTTACCACCCTACATAAACACCCTTACAAATAGCAACTAGTGCCCCTTGATCAGGAGTTAGAGGAAGATTTTGGATTCACCCTTGTGTTAAAAGCTATTTAGCTTTATAGATTACGTTAGCCTTGAATAAATCAACATGGATTATTCAAAGGCAAGTTGGAAAGACTTATAAGCAATTGCTAGGGAGACAAAGTGTTCTCTAAGATGCATGATGTTATCAGATATACAGGTCCTTTTCAAATAAATAGCATATTGTGATGAAGTTCATTATTTTCTGTAATGTACTGATAAACATTAGACTTTCATATATTTTATATTCATTACACACAACTGAAGTAGTTCAAGCATTTATTGTTTTAATATTGATGATTGTGGCATACAGCTCATGAAAACCCAAAATCCCTATCTCAAAAAATTAGCATATCATGAAAAGGTTCTCTAAACGAGCTATTAACCTAATCATCTGAATCAACTAATTAACTCTAAACACCTGCAAAAGATTCCTGAGGCTTTTAAAAACTCCCAGCCTGGTTCATTACTCAAAACCGCAATCATGGGTAAGACTGCCGACCTGACTGCTGTCCAGAAGGCCATCATTGACACCCTCAAGCAAGAGGGTAAGACAGAGAAAGACATTTCTGAACGAATAGGCTGTTCCCAGAGTGCTGTATCAAGGCACCTCAGTGGGAAGTCTGTGGGAAGGAAAAAGTGTGGCAGAAAACGCTGCACAACGAGAAGAGGTGACTGGGCCCTGAGGAAGATTGTGGAGAAGGACCGATTCCAGACCTTGGGGGACCTGTGGAAGCAGTGGACTGAGTCTGGAGTAGAAACATCCAGAGCCACCGTGTACAGACGTGTGCAGGAAATGGGCTACAGGTTGCAAATTTTGCATGTCATTCGGAAATCAAGGTGCCAGAGTCTGGAGGAAGACTGGGGAGAGGGAAATGCCAAAATGCCTGAAGTCCAGTGTCAAGTACCCACAGTCAGTGATGGTCTGGGGTGCCATGTCAGCTGCTGGTGTTGGTCCACTGTGTTTTATCAAGGGCAGGGTCAATGCAGCTAGCTATCAGGAGATTTTGGAGCACTTCATGCTTCCATCTGCTGAAAAGCTTTATGGAGATGAAGATTTCATTTTTCAGCACGACCTGGCACCTGCTCACAGGGCCAAAACCACTGGTAAATGGTTTACTGACCATGGTATTACTGTGCTCAATTGGCCTGCCAACTCTCCTGACCTGAACCCCATAGAGAATCTGTGGGATATTGTGAAGAGAAAGTTGAGAGACACAAGACACAAGAATCTGCAAAAGGATTCCCGACCAAGTATTGAGTGCAGAACTGAACATAATTATTTGAAGGTTGACTTTTTTTGTATTAAAAACATTTTTCTTTTATTGGTCGGATGAAGGCGGCATGGTGGTGTAGTGGTTAGCACTGTCGCCTTGCACCTCCAGGGTCCAGGCTCGATTCCCATCTCTGTGTGGATGGAGTTTGCATATTCTCCCCGTGCTTGGTGGGTTTCCTCCGGGTACTCCGGTTTCCTGAGTTCCGTAGTGTGTGATTGGGTGTGTGAGTGTGTGTATGTGTGTGTGCCCTGCAATGGATTGGCACCCTGTCCAGGGTGTACCACGCCTAGTGCCCGAAGTCTCCCGGAATAAGCTCCAGGTCCCCCGCGACCCTAAATACAGGATAAAGCGGTATAGAAAATGAATGAATGAATGGTCGGATGAAATATGCAAATTTTTTGAGGTAGGGATTTTGGGTTTTCATGAGCTGTATGCCACAATCATCAATATTAAAACAATAAAAGGCTTCAACTACTTCAGTTGTGTGTAATGAATCTAAAATATATGAATGTCTAATGTTTATCAGTACATTACAGAAAATAATGAACTTTATCACAATATGCTAATTTTTTGAGAAGGACCTGTATACTCAGCAAAAAAAGAAACGTCCTCTGACTTTCAACTGTTTTTATTTTCAGTAAACTTAATGTGTAAATATCTGTATGAACACTAAAAGAGTCAACACCATAAGACATAAACTAAAAATGTTTCACAATGTGTCCCTGAATGAAGGGAGGCTCAAAATCAGTCAGTACCAGTCAGTATCTGGTGGCCACCAGCTGCTTGAAGTACTGCAGTGCATCTCCTCCTCATGGACTGGACCAGATTTGTCAGTTCTTGCTGTGAGATGGAGGGATTGTGTGTTCCTGGTGTGACTCGGGCAGTTGTTGTGGCCATCCTGTACCTGTCACGCAGGTGTGATATTCGGATGTACCCATCCTGTGCAGGTGTTGTTACACATGGTCTTCCACTGCGAGGATGATCAGCTGTACTTCCTGTCTCCCTGTAGCGCCGTCTTAGGCGTCTCACAGTGCGGACATGGCGATTTATTGCCCTAGCCACATCAGCAGTCTTCATGCCTCCCTGCAGCATGCCTAATGCACGTTCACGCAGATGAGGAGGGACCCTGGGCATCTTTCTTTGGGTGTTTTTCACAGTCGGTAGACAAGTCTCTTTAGTGTCCTACGAACTGTGACCTTAAATGCCTACTTTCTGTAAGCTGTTAAGGTCTTAAGCTCTTAACGACCATTCCACAGGTGCATGTTAATTAATTGATTATGGTTAATTGAACATGCATGGAAAACATTGTTTAAACCCTTTACAATGATGATCTGTAAAGTTATTTGGATTTGTACAACATCATTGTTGAAATACACAGTCCTGAAAAAGGGGCGTTTCTTTTTTTACTGAGTATATATTTGCTATATTTGCTATACTTGCTGAAACTGCTACAGTACCATGGCTGGTTTTGTGCATTTTAACAATATACATTATCCCAAAAAGCTTTACTGAAATCTGAATATAAAAATTTAAATATAATATAATTTAAATATAATATACAGTAAACACATTTAAGGAAGAAACTTTGGAAGCAAACAGACTCAAAAGAGAGTCTAGCTTCTTCGAGGTGACAACAGATAATGTGATTTTAATATAAAATTCAGATCTGAGTAATTTATTCCTTTAGTATGTAATTTGGATTCACCCCCAAACACATAGACAGTTTTTTTCCCTTGAATACTAAGTTCCCTATAACCTAAATAAAATTTATTCTGAAAATCCACCTTCTCCTCTTCAAGATCTACACACACATACAGAAAGGTAAATTCTGAGTAGCTATTCCACCAGGTTGGGAAGAGAAGACAGCGGGAGAACCTATGCACCAACACCCCAGGCTCAAATCCCAGGCCCTGGAGCTATTAGACCCACTATGCCCTCCTTATTTAATTATTGCCAAAGTTTTGAAAAATATGACAAAAGTACCTGTAAATAAATATTAGTCCTTTCAATGAAT
This sequence comes from Channallabes apus, assembly GCA_030522415.1. Lineage (NCBI taxonomy): Eukaryota > Metazoa > Chordata > Actinopteri > Siluriformes > Clariidae > Channallabes > Channallabes apus. The sequence continues at coordinate 38,707,349 of CM060109.1, read as the reverse complement.
GTACAGTACATAAACGTGTAAAGCGTGTACCTTTGGGTAAGGGTAGGATATTCCTCGTGGATAGAGAACCCCAGTAAAGCGAGGTAGCAGCATGTTTGGTACAAGAGTATCATTAATGGTGAGGAATGCAAGGCTGGATCCAGATGAAGACCACCAGTGAGCTACCGGTGAGTGCAGCACCTCCTCTACCAGCCAAGCAAAAACGACATAAACCACAAACACATGAATTAGATTCAACCACATTTCCATTTGAACATTCCACATCACATGTGATTTAAAGAATTGCATTATTCAATACCAGGCCAAAAAATAGTCACTGTTTCAGGAACATCAAATTGGCCTGGATCTAACAAAGAGGTCAAAGCTGTGTTTAAAGAAAGTCAAAGAAAGTACAGTAAGAGCTTGCCACGTGCAATATATGACAAGAACTTACAGGTAGTGAGTCAAATCACAGGTAGAAAATCACTTAGTCATGAGACAAATGAATAAAGGCTTATATCTGCCAGGGGGCATAAAGATTGTACGGTTGAATGATGGAAAATTTTCATGTGAACTGATGGATCCAGATTTACCCTCTTTCAGAGTTATGGGTGTGTCAGGGTAAGAAGGGAACAGCATGAAGCTGTTGAAGCTGATGCTCCCACCATGCCTAGTGCCCATGGTAAAATCCTCCGGAGGCAGTGTTATAATATGGGGTTGGTTGAATTGGTCAGATTAAGCAAAGTGATGGATCACAGTAAAATGAAGTCTGTTGACTACTTGAATGGACTGAATGGCCAGGTTTACCATCAATGCATTTTTTCTTCCCTGATGGGCAGCTGAAACATACTGTATCAATCCCTGCAATTATCCACTGTAATTATTGAATCCATACTTGCTTATTTCAGTCTAAATGGCGACTTCTTTGAGCTAGGCAGTGTATATAGTCTTTGAACAGTGTTGTTAAAGTGCACTCTGAATACCTTTTATTTTTTCCATCCTTTAGAGATCTTTAAGTACATTGGTCATTATGGACCAGACTAAGAGATTCAAGCTTCTTCCACAAACTGTATACTGCCAGGCCAAAAAAAAAGTCACCACCTGCAAAATAGTTACGAGCCTTCCATTGTATAATTACTAAAGTGATCAATATGTTTAAGCTGGCAACAAGTTATTTAACAATTTAACTGTAACTGATGCAGTGAGTAGCTTAAACAATCCTAAACGTTCATGTCAGAAGACATACTGTATCTTGTGGTTGTTACAAAGATGTTATTCTCTTTCAGAAGGGTTAAAATTATTATAGTGGAACAAGAAAAGAAAACAACTAAGTTCAGTGGTGAATCATCTTTTTCTAGGAAAAAATGTGGTGGAAACATCCTGAATTAGTGTGATGGGAGACCACTTAATCAGTGAAATCAAATTGTGAAATAAACAACAGTAGAACTCATGGTCATGTTTAAAAGTGAAAGTAAGAGCATTTCCACACTCACAGTGCGAAGATAACTCAAGGGATTGGGACTAAACAGCTGTGTTTAAGAAAACTACTTATCAGTGAGGCTAATCGGAAGACAAGCTTAGACTAGGGAGCATAAAGAACGGACTGCGGAATATTGGGAAAAGGTCATGTGATCTTATGTAAATGTAGTCCATATCTTTTTCCAGACGCACCAGGGTAAGAAGAGGGGCAGATAAAGTGATGCACCCATCATGCCATGTACCTACTATACAAGCCTATGGGGCAGTGTTATGATCTGAGGTTGCTTTGGTTGGTCAGGTCTAGGTTCAGAAGTGTTATTTGCCCAAAAACGGAGGTCAGCTGACTACATGAATACATAGAATAACCAGGTTTTTCCATCAATGATTTTTTTCTTTCCTAATTGCATGGGCATGTTCTAAGATGACAATGCCAGGGTCAAATTGTGAAAGTGCTTCAGTAATCATGAGACATTGTTTGCATACATGGATGGGCCACCATAGAGTCGAGACCTTAACCCTATTGAGAATCTTTGTGATGTGCTGGGGTAGGCTTATGCAACAGTTAGACTCTCCCATCATCAATACAAGATCTTGGATTGGAGAGAATGAATGTGACTATGGGTGAAAAAAAATGTTGTGACATTGAATACGCTTATCAGAATGATTCGATGGTAATAATCAATAGGCGGTCCAACTAAATATTACGAACAAAGTACCCAACGAAGTATTTGGCCAGTCAGTGCATTTGACACAAATAAATTTTGGACATAAATAATGTATATTTCTTATGTAATGAATTCCTTAAGAATATATTATCTGTGTAGATTTACCAGTAAAATAAAGAAGCTTCTAAATAAAAAGAATATATGGTGTGTCGCATCAATTTTTCACTCCAAGCTGAAATAAATATGTTTAATGTGTTCCCTGTGTGGACGTTCTGCTGTTGGACAGATTGTACTCCAGCAGTGCTGCAATATGCTGCTGTTTGCAGCCATGATCTATTCTTTTCATTATCGAGGGCAATTCCCTCTATTTAAATATAATTACCTGAACTGCTTATGATTGCACTGATTTAGCTGTAAAGCAGCAGTGCATATGTAATGCCAATTAGGTTAATAAGGCCATGTTTGTGGTTGTACAGTGGGGCAAATAAGTATTTAGTCAGCAATTGTGCAAGTTCTCCCACTTAAAAAGATGAGAGAGGCCTGTAATTTTCATCACAGGTATACAGTAAAGTACCTCAAATATGACAAAATAAGAAAAAAAAAATCCAGAAAATCACATTGTAGAATTTATTTGCAAATTATGGTGAAAAATAAGTATTTGGTCAATAACAAAATGTCATCTCAATACTTTGTTATATACCCTTTGTTGGCAATGACAGAGGTCATACGTTTTCTATAAGTCTTCATAAGGTTTTCACACACTGTTGCTGGTATTTTGCTCCATTCCTCCATGCAGATCTCCTCTAGAGCAGTGATGTTTTGAGGCTGTCGCTGGGCAACATGGACTTTCAACTCCCTCCAAAGATTTTCTATGGGATTGAGATCTGGAGACGGGCTAGGCCACTCCGGGACCTTGAAATACTTCTTACGAAGCCACTTCTTAGTTGCCCGGGCGGTGTGTTTAGGATCATTATCATGCTGAAAGACCCAACCACATTTCAGCCCTTGCTGATGGAAGGAGTTTTCACTTAAAATCTCATGATACATAGCCCCATTCATTCTTTCCTTTACGCGGATCAGTTGTCCTGGTCCCTTTGCAGAAAAACAGACCCAAAGCATAATGCTTCCACCCCCATGCTTCACAGTAGGTATGGTGTTCTTTGGATGCAACTCAGCATTCTTTCTCCTCCAAACACGAAGTTCTATTTTGGTTTCATCTGACCATAAGACATTCTCCCAATCCTCTTCTGGATCATCCAAATGCTCTCTAGCAAACTTCAAATAGACTTGGACATGTACTGGCTTAAGCAGGGGACACATCTGGCACTGCAGGATTTGAGTCCCTGGCGGCACAGTGTGTTACTGATGGTAACCTTTGCTACCTTGGTCCCAAAAGTTTCTGCAGGTCATTCACTAAGTCCCCCTCTGTGGTTCTGGGATTTTTGCTCAAAGTTCTTGTGATCTTTTTGACCCCACGGGGTGAGATCTTGTGTGGAGCCCCAGATCGAGGGAGATTATCAGTGGCCTTGTATGTCTTCCATTTTCTAATAATTGCTCCCACAGTTGATTTCTTCACACCAAGCTGCTTACCTATTGCAGATTCAGTCTTCCCAGCCTGGTGCAGGTCCGAAATTTTGTTTCTGGTGTCCTTTGACAGCTCTTTGGCCATAGTGGGGTTTGGAGTATAACTATTTGAGGTTGTGGACAGGTGTCTTTTATACTGATAACAGATGCCATTAATACAGGTAACGAGGAGAACAGAGGAGCCTCTTAAAAAAGAAGTTACTGGTCTATGAGAGTCATAAATCTTGCTTGTTTGTAGGTGACCAAATACTTATTTTCCACCATAATGTGCAAATAAATTCTTTAAAAACCCTACAATGTGATTTTCTGGATTTCTTTTTTTCTTATTTTGTCTCTCATAGTTGAGGTATGATGAAAATTACAGGCCTCTCTCGTCTTTTTAAGTGGGAGAACTTGCACAATTGGTGGCTGACTAAATACTTATTTGCCCACTGTATGTGTCTGGAAGCATATTAAAAATTAAATTTTTAAAATTAAATAAAATATTTATTCTGATCTGGGTCTGAAATAATCCTTGTGTAGGTCATCATAAAAGATCAAGCTAAGTGTTTGTTACTATGGTAACATATATCAAACTGCTCACTATAATGAAACATTAGAATTTAAATACACCTAGTGCTACTTGGACACGTCATCAGTGAAGAACTCGAGGTCATAGGGTGTTTCGGGTCTTTAGTCTTCATACACCCTCGCCCGAGTGACCCAGCCGGGGGTGATCAGTCCCTGGCTTGTGTCCAAGTAGCCTGTTGCTCCACGGGTCCCCCCTGCGGATCCACAGCCACCGCGAGGCTCTCTCTGCGGCCTCTAAGATGTTTGTGGTGGCTTTTTTCAATAGCAGTCCTCTCACTCCAAGAAGTTTAAGGGTTTGCAGCAGTGAATAGCCTGCAAAGCCTCGGCACCCGACCTCGACTGGGCCACAGCGAACTCCCAGTCGCGGTTCCGGCACTCCGAGCTTAGCTCTGCATATTTAGCCCTCTTGCGTTCGTGTGCCTCTTCAACGCGGTCCTCCCAGGGGACTGTCAGTTCCAGGGTGACCACTTGCTTGGTAAGCTCTGATGTTAATACCAATACTGGGCGGAGAGAAGTGGCTGTGATGTTGCCTGGGAACTTGAGCTGTCTACCTAGGTCAATTTGAAGCTGCCAATCGCGAGCAGTAGAAAGGAGCCCCCCTGTAGGGCTAGACTGGCGGTGTTGTACCTTCTGCCCTGCTCTGATAAAGGTGATTGTTTGTTGGGGCGCTGCCTGGGTCTTGCTGTGCTGGATCGCTGTGGAGATGGTGTCTGCTAAGGCTTTTAGCACCTGGTTGTCGCGACAGTGGTACTGCCCCTCCCCTAGCGCTTTTGAACAACTGCTCTAGATGTGCTCCAGGGTGCCCCTTTTCTGGCACAGCTTGCACTCGGGAGTATCTACCAGGCCCCAGGTGTGCAGGTTGGCTGGGCTTGGGAGGACGTCATAGACGGATTGGACAAGAAACTTGATCCGAAATGGCTCGGCTGTCCAGAGCTCTCTCCCAGTGATTCTACGCGAGTCTGCATGTTCCCACCTGGTCCACGCTCCTTGCTTGGACATGCCGGACATTTTGGTGTATCGTTCTTCCTCCACCTCTGCTCGTATCTTGTCCTGAATCAGTCTGCGCCTTTCTTTTCCACGGGCCAGATTGTAGCATGGCTTGGGAAAACAACCGAGACCTGCACGTCCCGTTGCCACGGAACCCACCAGTGTTTTGTGCCTTAGTCGCGCCTCAGCTTCAGTTACGGCTTTTTGCGCCTGCCACTTCCTCCCGGTCTTTACTAGGATTCCTGCTGCTGCGACTTTTGTATCACTGGAGTCTCTGTACATCAGCACCCCTCTCGAGCGTGTGACTTTGATCTCCTCCGTTAGCCCACTCAAGGGAAGATTCAGCTTGGTGGAATGGCCGTACAGAGCAATGCTGCTTAGGGACCGAGGGAGCCCCAGCCATCTCCTGAGGAACTGGCTGATAGACTTCTCTAGAGCCTCAACTGTTGATATTGGTACCTCATAGACTAACAGGGCCCAGAGTATTCTTGGCAAGACTCCATGCTGGTAGATCCAAGCTTTAAATTTTCCGGGAAGGCCAGATCTGTCAATCGCTGAAAGCCAGGTGGTCAAGTCGCACTTTGAGCTATCCGTAAGTACTGAATTTGACACGTTTAGAAATGAAACAATTAATATCGTCAAATGCTGTACGTATACACATAAGTATCTGTGATATCAAGCTGTTATTTTACAGTCTATGCCCATTAACGTGTTTGTCTTTTTACCTTCGTACAGCCAGTCGGGAATCCCATTGAACACTAATCCTTCTAGTCCAGATGAAGTCAGTCTGAGAGAGCTGCTCTTCACATCTGGCTTGTAGTAAATGTTATTTTCAAATATATAAATCTGAGTGACACAGAGACATAGACAGATGCATTTTACATGTCAAGATGCAGAAATTATCACTATATTCAACAAAGTATTCAAATTGCCTACAAGACACTCTTCATCTGATGAACCTTTCTCACTCTGATTTCTGCAGGTTTTTTAGGCTCCTACAGAAATTATGTAATACAGGCTACGGTAGTAGGAGGAAACTGCAGAGTCTTTTTAATAGGGCACTAGATGTCAAGAAATAAAGAACAGAATAAATGTGCACATACCCATATTTAAAAATGAAGAGAATCAGAAAGTGGAATATCCTTTTGGATCTGGGTAGCACACTTTGGATTGACACTGTACAAGCCTTTGAGTGTCATGAATCAATCTATTAAGTGACTCTCAACAACTTATGTAAATGATGTTTATTTAGCTGTAAACATGTAAGGAAACATACTGTATGAATGCAATCTTAACAAACTGAATTTAAAATGGAAATGCTGTATTTGGTAGTCTAGATATGATCCACTAAACATCAAAAGCTAGAGTATAAACTGGACATTACAAATAATGTAAATAATGCACATTATATACTAAGCATCCCCAACCACAAGCTATTAACATAGTTTTAAGACTTGACAGAGTTGACAGTCTGAGATTTGGCAGTCATCTGCCAGGTTAATGACAGTCTATGTTTGATTAGAAATATAGCTGCACACATTTCCTTACTGAGTTATTTTTTATTCTCTATAATCATCCACTTACCTTCAATCACCAGGCCATTTTCCATTTTCTGTTTTTACCTCTCTTAAACCACCCACCGGACTAACCACTCTATATCCACTCACTGTATAATCACTCTTTCTATAATTCCTGCAGTTAACTTTATTACCAGTGTATTAGGGCAAATAGTTATAATAGTAACAGCAGCATCTAGTTAATCTAAGAAAGGTTCATAGTTCAGCCCTACTCCATAAAAGGCTGTTATATAAATGGGAAGTCAATGGAAGAGCAATTAGCTATGAGTAGCAGAGCAAACACGTCACCTGGCTTAAGCAGCGAGTTCAAGTGTAAAACATATTAGAGATAAATGCAGTTATGTAACTATGCCTACATTTATATTCATTCATGTGGCTGTTGACTAAATTCAAATGAGACCTGAGGCAATTCATGCCTGAAGCTCAGTAGTTTTAATGGCCCTGATCAAGGATTTAAACCCATACCCTTCCAGTTATAAGCTCTTAGTCAACAAGTCACACCGCTGCTCGGTGCTGGTTTTAACAAAGTCAACAAAGTAATTAGGAGTGCGGTGTTGTTCGGATAGCTGAATTTCTTTCTTTCTTCCTTTTACACAGAACCTTGTCTGATAGGGACAATCTGTACCAAAAAAAAGGTGACATTTCAGAAAAAAATGCTTAAGGCTTCCAGATTAAACCTTTTTATCAAGAGTGCTGGAGGACTGCAGTCTGTAGATGCATGAGCCATGTACATACATATGTCATTACTTACTTAATTACTTTCTCTTCAAGCACAATGTAATAATTGATGGTAATTATGTGGTTCTAATTTAGGGCTGCATTGACTGTGCATTTGTATGTAAGCCCTGAACCCTAGGTTGCCTGCAGCATCTCTGGAATTATTCAATACTCAACTATTTGGAGAGCGAGAGTGAGAGAGATAGAGACATTTCACTGCTTTTGCAACATACACAGAATTTACAGCAACGGAGGTGTCAAATAAAATATATATCCCACATTACGGATCTGCGCTAATACTTTTATCTCATCTTATCCAAACATTGATAAATGGCAGCAGTGGTTTAAAATACTTATAAATCAGAGCAGTCAAAAAGGTCTGCATATGTCTAAGATATGCAAATGTTCATGAATACCTAATTCTCTCTCGTGGTGTGTGTGTGTGTGTGTGTGTGTGTGTGTGTGTGTGTGTGTGTGTGTGTGTGTGTGTGTGTGTGTGTGTGTGTGTGTGTGTGCGCGAGAGAGCGAGAAAGTACTGCATGTTGCTGGAGGTCGGACCGTGTTCTGTGCAAATGCATAAGAAGAACAGAGATACATTTGTCAGTGAGTTCTTAATCACATTGCCTGTAAGCACAATATCAAATTAGTAGCATTATGTAACTTCTGCACGTTAGTATCAAACTAAAGACAGTGGCTGTGATGTAGCTAAAATTATTTAATTACTTAGGAAGAAATCTGAAGCATTTCTTTTTAAAAAAGAATGAATGATTTTGCAATAGGAATATGGTCTCCATGCTTATGCTTGATATCGAGATTCTGATTAACTAGTGTAAACAAATAAATAACCACCTCACAGATTGCTTAAGGCAAAGTACTCCAACACCCTACTAATTGTACACATGTGACCATATCTTCCCTTGCTTCTTTTATTTCTGATGCACAAGATAATTAAAGGGTGTACAGTGCTGTGGGCGATGTGTTAGCTGTTGTTGTTTGTTCTGCATGGCTACATGGTGCTGTGTAATGTTAGAAGAGGTTTCAGTGGGTTCTGCTCTGTTACTCAGTTGGACAGTGTGATTATGAATAGTCTGTAATTACTCACCAGCTGTTGTTCCAAAACTCCCCAGGAGGCAAACTGCAGCACTGAATCTGACACCTCAGGTGGGTTCAGCTCATACACCTCTCTACAATCACACACACACACACACACAGACACACACACACACACACACACACACACACACACTGGGGAATACTGGTAAAGTGGGACACTTAATATTGTCCTACTTTTATGATATGCTTACATAATTATTAATCCAATCATTAATACAATACATTCTAATTTTAACTGTAGTGACCAGTGCCACTTTTTAAATGTATTTTTTTCTTTTTTAATATAAAAGCAGCAGCAAAAGTGAATAAAATCTACCCTCAGCAATCTGTATATACTGTAGGGAACGAACAGTCTTTGGTCTTCTTCTTGAGAGCTGACTAGGCCTGTTGCTGGGTATTTGCTGAAATAATTCCTTTTTTTTTTTTTAATCCAGATCTATTTCCTGCTGTTTTATTTTTGACTTACATCACTTTATCTTTTAAAAAAAAAAAATTTTATCACCCCTTCCCTGTTTATCAATATTTTGATGTGCCTCAGTACCTTGTGTGCAAATTGTAGATCAGGTAAGATGCCAGAAAGGAGTATTGATACACCTAAAACAGGAAACTGTATCAGTGTGAGGTTTATGCATTTAATGGTTTAAAAATCATGTTATTCAGTTTAAAATAACACCCTCCTGAAGAAATATGAATGAAGAGTCATGTTATAATGATAAAAACAAACTATAGATTGTCAGTGCCTCATGCGCATCCTACTATAGGTTATATATTGCAACATTTAAGCCACTGACTTCAACTTGACATCTCTAATGCATCTGAATGTGTGTGTGTTCATTCCAGTCATAAATGGTATTGATCTGTTAAAATGGATAGACTTCAACCAGTGCCTGTAATCTGAACTATAATGACACTGAACCTGAATCAGAGCTTTAATTTATATCTAAGTGTAGTCTTGCTGTATTCATTTCCTAAGAGAGCAGGTATCACATTTAAATGTTGTTATATCTTGTTTGCTGCATTTGCAACGAGAAAAAAAAAACTATGTAATTCACAATGTAAGAGCCTCTGACCTTTTTGACATCATATGTTAGAAGTACATAGTTGAGATCTGGTGAGACTGCAACTTTGGAAGCTTTAAATGTTACCTGTAACAAAATACAAATGACAATATTTTAATAAATTAAACTGGCATTGTCATAGGAAAAGCTGATTAGATCATTGGGTTACACTGCAAAAAAGTTTTTAAAATACTGTAGTATGTGAAATATTCTTGAATTGTACCAAACCTATATATAGTTTCGTAAAATAAGTTTACAGAAAACCATGTAAGATTTCTGAGCTTATTTCTATATTATATTATATATGAAATACATCTGTATATGTTTTAAGAAAGCATATATTAAATAAACTGTATTTAGAGATATTTTCACATGCTATCATTTCCTGCAGTGTATAGTCAGGAATTTTTTTAAAGAATTCAGAATAATAATTAGAAAATAATTCATAAAATAAAAAATACCAATCTGCAATAAAGGCAATAGCTTCTAGAATGTTATAAAATAGATTAAAAGACTGTGCTCAATAATGCTACTGAAAAAGACTCACGAATGTAGTGTTTTTCATCAGAAGCTCAGTGTGATTGGTCTGGATATTAGCTTTCATTACATTCCCATCTCTGCTCCTATAGATGATCTCGGCCGCTGAGGAGACAAGTGAGATGGGGAGAGAGAGAGAGACCTGCATGTTCAGACAGACAATGTTCTGTTGACAATACACTACTGTCTCTTGCTCACAGACGTCTGTGTTTTTACAAATCAGAGCACATATAGAAGTAATGAAGACATCCAGTCAGTTTTCGTGCATCACACTGATACTGTACTTGCCTTGACTCTGTGCACTGCAATATTAACCAAGCTGTGTGAGGGATCATTGCCTATGGTGTTGTGTATATGTGTAGTTACATATACAAGTGTGTATTTATAGAGACAATAAATTCAAAAGCAAATGTGTACATTGTGTAGAAATCTGTATACAGTGGAACCTTGGATTACAAGCACAGTTCGTTCCGGAAGTGGGAAATAATGGAAACTCAAATTATTCATTCTACAGCCCCAAAAAATAAATACATAAAAATAATTAACACAAAATATAAAGTAAAAATACAAAAACAAATTAACCTGCACTTTACCTTTAAAAAAACGTAAAAATAAATCCCGACAGATAAGTGTTTCCGTTTGTGCACGCACACACACACACACACACACACACACACACACTCTCTCTCTGTGCTTTACAGCCCCCCTCCTCTCGGCTTCAAACACAAACACACTGAAACTCTGCTCTGTTGCAATTGTTTTCAAAGGTAAGGAGCTGGTTAATTTGTTTTTGCTATTGTTGTTGTTGTTGTTTTAAACAACAGCAACACACACACACACATTAACGGAGAGACCGTTTTTAAAACCGTTTAAAAATTAGCAAGGACCATCGCTAGTCACACTCGCATGAGCGCATACTAACGGAATCACTGCTGTAACTTAAAACAACAACAATAAAAACTAATTAACCAGGGGTCCGTTCTTCGTACGTCGCTTGACACATCCGAGATGAACTGACACATCTAAGATCAGATCGTCGTAAAATTTGTTTCGTCCAATATTTCATTATAAAAATATTTATTTTTATTATATATAAATATTTATTTGCATATTCATGACGAACCCCTGAAAAATAAATGTGTTACAAAATAAACATTATACAAGAATTTGTACTAATGGTCTTGACGGCTGTCTCGTGCCTAGGGTTTATTATAACAGTAATATCATTTGATAATAATAAACCTATGAATTTATGTTCTAATATAATATTTGATAGCGACTATATATAAATATATATGCAAGATACTTTTCTTTTCCCACGTGAGTCAGTCCGCGTCAGTCGTGCTCTTTAACCAATCAGATGTGACCTCGCCATTTCCACCAATCATAACCCGCCAGGAGCGTAGGCTAAATACTGTTTACATGAAATAAACCTGCTCCCGAGCAGGTTCAAGCTTACGGACGTGTTGCTATGGCAGCAAAAGCGAGAAGCGCATCGAAGAACGAAACAATCCAAGATCAGGACAAATCCACAACAATCAAATCCAGCTAACTGAGTTAGCGACGTACGAAGAACGGACCCCAGCTCCTTACCTTTGAAAACAATCGCAACAGAGCAGAGTTTCAGTGTGTTTGAGAGCCGAGAGGAGGGGGGGCTGTAAAGCAGAGAGAGAGAGTGTGTGTGTGTGTGTGTTGGTGTAAGTTGGTGTAAGTGAATGAACGCACAAACACACACACTCTCTGCCTTACACAGACACACACACGCGCACACAAACATACACGCACACTCAGAAACTCTGCAGGCACTAAGACTCAGCAGAGGAGACTTAGTGCCTGCATAGTTTCTGAGTGTGTGTGTGTGTGCGTGTGTGTGTGTGTGTATTCACCCAGCAGGGGAGACGATTACCTACAATTCCACAGCGCAAGAGAGAGAAAAATCGTTGGCTCAGTTGTGATGACGTGTGATGACTCGGCGTCAAAACAAGAAGCGCGTGCGTGATACATGATACTCGGTGCTCGTAAACCAAGACAGTGCTCGTTTTTCAAGTCAAAATGTATTTAAAATCTTTGCTCGTCTTGCGGAACACTCGCAGACCACGTTACTCGTAATCTGAGGTTCCACTGTGTATTGCTTTTTCAAGTTAATAGTCAAAAGTCTGCTTTTTTGATTAGACAAATTAGTAGTTAACTGATGTAAATGAATAGCAGAAAGAAAGAGAGAGATTGTGTGTGTGTGTGTGTGTGTGTGTGTGTGTGTGTGTGTGTGTGTGTGTGTGTGTGTGTGGTTGGTTGTGCTTGCGTGTTTGAGTGTGATTAAAAAATAGAGAGTGAAAGAGAGAGAGATTGTGTGTTTGTATGTGATTAAGAAAGAAAGAGAGAGAGAGAGAGAGAGAGAGAGAGTAAGTACTAGGATTTTGAGTAGCATGGAGAATCAGGTCTGAGGAGCGACTCTGTACTCAGACTGCGTTTAATGAGATTTCTGCAGAGCCTGTACAAAGCCTGGCTGACACATGAAAGCAGCTGGTAGCATGGAGGGCAGAGAGAGGAACCAAAAATGACAATCCTGTCAGTGAATGACTGACTCCACAAAGCAGGATGAGATAGACAAGCATTAGGAGGACAGTGAAAGAGACACAGAACCAACAAAGTTACTTAAAAAGAGGCGTGTAAGCCTTTGAGAAAGCAAGGAAGTGTGGAAAGACTATACTAGAATGACAAAATGGAAAGAGACCCATACAGCAGCACGGTACAGAGCTTTTAAGCAACATGTATTACAGAGACTCAGAAAGACCTACACATCAGAACTAGTAGAGGTACAAGGAGATTCGTGTATTACAGAGATACTGAAAAATCTCCGTGTCTAAAGAACTGCATGTTTTTATTGTTAGCGAGACTAGATGAGAATAGGAGCATTAGAGTGAGTGGAGGAGATAATTTAACAACAACAGAGAGACTAGAGGTGACACAACAAATCAGCAGTAGAGAGAGACAGCATGGTGACTGACCCAAAGATAAGAAACACCCTGACCAAGTACAGACTCGGTGAGCACCGTCTTGGTTGTAGAGACAGGGTGACAGAGACGGACCTGGCTGCTCCGAGAGAAGAGATTCAATAAAATGGAGACAGAGCTATATTTCCTCACTGAATACCCGAAATATCACCACATTCACACCGATTCTTCACCAAACTTCAATTGCAGCTGCGACCCACCTCCTGAGGGAGCACAAGGAGAGCTGCACCCTAACAACACAATACACACACACACACACACACACACACACCTGCCACAAAGTGAGGGACAGCGAGTGACCACACAATATCACACACACACACACACACACACACACACACACACATAACTGATCACTGTTATTATATATGCTCTTTCTTTTATAATGTCCATGAGCATCACATTATCTTTGACTAAACATCTGTACTCTATTATTTTATATACATTTACTCTTTCTATACTTTTTTTCTTTTTACTCTCTACTTCTGTTATTGTCCTGTGCCTCATCTCTAAGCTTTGGCAATACAGTACGAATGTAAATATCTGTCATGCCAATAAAGCACCGTTTGAATCTTTGAATCTTGAGAGAGAAAGACAGAGAGAGAGAGAGAGAAAAGAGAACAGGAAGAGTGTCATACACACTCAATCTGCGCCCGGCACTAGGACCCGGAAGTAAGACGGGCGCAAAACCATGAAGTATAAAAGAGGTAAACAAACGATGGCTTACCGCTCAGTCATTGAGTTCGGCCCATGTCAGCTCCAGTTGTCGTTTCAGCAAACCGTGAGTACTCACATGTTGGTTCCGTTGTCTTTTGCTATTGTGTGTGTATTTTTAGGACGCGGGTTAAATTTGTGTTTTTCCCTTGCTCCGTTTTTGTGAGAGTCCTTAAACTAAATCGCGTGGTTATCCTGCCTGCTCGCTTCTTTCCGCGTTTGGGTTTATCCTCCATGCTACATTGGGCTAACCGCTAAAGCTACGTCTTCTGGTCACCTCAGGTTAGTCCATCTTGACAGAATGACTGAGCCCTCCGCGGTAAACCCAGCGGATTATGCGAGTCTCTGCGACGTTGTAGATCAGCATGCGGCGCTAATCAATCAGCTGACCGGGGATCTCGCTTCTCTCCGCCGCGAGGTCGCTGAGCTCCGGCGGGAGAATACGGATCTCCGCGCAGCTGTTGATGGCGTCACTGCTCGATCGCATGCCGCGGAGGCCGCGGCGCCGCATCCCCCCCCCCCTCCTTCTGATGTTTTTCTTTCTCTACCAGAGAAGTGGAACGGCACGGACGGGAAGTGCAGCGTATTTCTGACAGCTCTCGATCTGGTGTTTGAGTTTAATGCCACCAAGTACTCCACCGATCGCCTTCGCATTGCTCTCCTCGTCTCGTTGCTAAAAGGGCAGGCAGCAGAGTGGGCCACGGCAGTTCTACAGGCAGATACAGACACCGCCCACTCTTACAATGAGTTCACCCACCAACTCAAACTCACCTTTGCCCCTCGCACCCTGCCACCTGCACCCACCTTCGCCGTCACCACTTCACGACCCGCACCTGCCTTCACCGTCACCACTCCACGTCCCGCAGACCCCGCCACCTACGCCACCCCGGGATATGTCGGTTCTCCACCTCCTGCCGTGGTTGACACCGGAGCCGGGGAACCCATGCAACTAGGACGCGCCTCCTTGACCGCTGCAGAACGGGAGAGACGCTTCCGTGAAGGGCTCTGTGCCTATTGCGGGTCAGCTACACATCACAGGGCAACCTGTCCTCTCAGACCGGGAAACGCCCAGGCCCGGTGAGAGGAGAGAGATACTCGCCGAGTCACCTTCGTCTCTCCGCCATCACCACCAACTCCTCCCGTCTCACGGTTCAGGTACACCTCCAGGTTGGCCACAAACGGGTCCGAAGTGCTGCATTCATCGACTCCGGGGCAGCAGATAACTTCATTGACTCCGCATATGCCAAAACCCTGGGGGTAAAACTCGAGGCGTTATCCCAGCCCGTTCGCATCACCTCTGTCGACGGTCGCCCCCTCTCCACCAGCCCAATCAGCACCCGAACCGAACCCATCACCGTCTCCATCAACCAACACCATGAACAGCTAAAATTCTTCGTCACCTCCATCTCGTCACCACCCATCATCCTTGGTCATCCCTGGCTGCTCCAGCATGACCCCCTAATCTCCTGGACCCAGAACCGGATCCTTCAGTGGGGCGCGACCTGCAACGAACTATGCCTACGGGCAGCGGCTGGGACGTGCTCTAGGGAGTCCGAGGCCCCCGACGTCGACACCAACTCCATCCCGAGCCGTATCGAGACCTATCGGAGGTTTTCTGCAGGCGACGAGCCACCCATCTTCCTCCTCATCGCCCATATGACCTCGCCATAGACCTCCAACCCGGTACGATCCCCCCCCGCGGCCATCTCTACTCACTCACACCCACCGAGACCCAGGTGATGGAGGAATATGTAAACAACGCCCTGCGCCAAGGCACCATCAGGCCCTCCTCCTCACCTGCCGCCGCGGGGTTCTTCTTCGTGAAGAAGAGAGGCGGTGAACTTCACCCTTGTGTCGACTATCGGGGGCTCAACAATCTCACCATCAAAAACCGACATCCTCTGCCTCTTACCAACTCAGCCCTGGACGCCCTCTCTGGCGCCACCGTCTTTACGAAGTTGGACCTCCGGAGCGCCTACAACTTGGTGCGCATCAGAGAGGGCGATGAGTGGAAGACGGCGTTCATCACCCCCACCGGACATTATGAAACCCTCGTCATCCCATTTGGACTGTGCAATGCCCCCGCCGCATTCCAACACTTTATCAATGACGTCCTTAGGGACATGCTCGGTCGGTGGGCATTCGCTTACCTGGACGATATTCTAATTTATTCACGCACCATGGAAGAACACACCCAGCACGTCAGGGCGGTCCTAAAGAGATTACTCGCCCACCAACTGTACTGTAAGTTGGAAAAGTGTGCTTTTCACGAGCGCTCCACCACGTTCCTGGGTTTTGTCATCTCGCCCCAGGGTGTGGCCATGGACCCGCAGAAGCTAGAGGTTGTGCGTCATTGGCCCCTACCCAAGACCCTCAAACAGCTTCAACGGTTTCTCGGGTTTGCGAACTTCTATCGTCGCTTTATCTGGGACTACAGTACAGTTGCCGCCCCCCTAACCGCTCTGACCCGTCCCTCCTCTCTCCCTTTTCACCTCAACCCGTCAGCTGTCTCCGCTTTCCGATCACTTTGTCACCGCTTCACCACTGCACCGATTCTCCACCACCCAGATGCCAATAAACCATTCGTTGTAGAGGTGGATGCTTCAGATGTGGGCGCTGGAGCTATCCTCTCACAGCAAGGTCCAGACCAAAAACTACATCCATGTGGTTTTTTCTCCAGAAAATTTGACTCCACTCAGCAGCGATACGGGGTAGGGGACCGCGAACTGCTGGCCATAAAGTGGGCTCTGGAGGAGTGGCGTCACTGGCTCCAGGGCGTCAGTGAGACATTCATAGTCTGGACGGACCATCAAAATTTAATCACCATCAGAACCATCAAACAGTTAAACCCACGACAGGCGCGGTGGGCATTATTCTTCGAGAACTACAACTTTCACCTCTCATACCGCCCGGGATCCAGGAACACCAAAGCGGACGCTCTCTCCCGACAACTAGAGGTGGACCTCCCCCGGGCGGACCCCGCGCCTGTCCTCCCCTCTTCCAAGATCATCGCCCCCCTGCAACTGGACCTGGAAACGAGAGTGCGCCAGGCACGAGGTACAGAGACCGAACCGGCAGGTGTGCCACCTGGACGACTCTTCGTGCCCGAAGGGATGAGACTAGAGGTTCTCCACTGGGGACACTCCTCCCCAATTTCAGGCCATCCAGGCACCCGACGGTCCCTCCAATTCATCCAGCGAGACTTCTGGTGGCCGTCCATGACGAGGGACGTCCAAGAGTTCGTTCAGGCATGCCCAGTGTGCGCCAGGGCAAAGAACACCAATCAACCCTCTCCAGGAGAACTGCAACCACTTCCAGTCCCTCGACGGCCCTGGACGCACATTGCCGTTGACTTCATCACGGGCCTGCCGGCGTCCGAAGGAAAAGACACCATCCTCACGATCGTGGATCGGTTCTCTAAGACCGTGCACCTGGTGGCTCTCGCCGGACTCCCGTCAGCAAAGGAAACAGCAGAGCTGATTTTAGAGCACGTAGTCCGTCTGCATGGGTTCCCCAAGGATATCGTCTCGGACAGAGGGCCCCAGTTCACAGCCCGGTTCTGGAAGGCCTTCTGCCGTCTGATCGAGTCCACCTGCACCTCCACCTGAGATGTTTTGTAGCGGCCCGCCAGCGCTCCTGGGCACGCTACCTCATCTGGGCGGAACTATCACACAACCTCCACATCTCCTCTGCCACCAACCTAAGCCCATTTGAGGTATGCCACGGTTTCCAACCCTCCGTGTTCAACCACCCAGAGCCGGAGGTTGATGTACCGTCAGCCCAACAGTTGGTCCGCAGATGTCGGCGGCTCTGGATTACGACCAACCGGGCCATCCAACGTGCCAATGCCCGCTACACCCACCAACATCGCCGCCGACATCCTCCGGGACGACTATACCACGTAGGTGACAAGGTATGGCTGTCCACAAAAAACCTCCACCTCCACACCGAGTCAAAGAAGCTTTCCCCCAGATTCATCGGACCATACCACATCACCCACAGAATTAACCCTGTCACCTACCGGTTCCAGCTGCCTGCGGCGCTCCGGATTCACCCAGTATTTCACCTATCACAGTTCAAGCCCTTCATCACCTCACCCATGATTCCACCCACCCCCCCAGCTCCTCCTCCCCGGATCATCGACGGCGGTCCCGCCTACACCGTGCGCCGAATCCTTGACTCGCGCCCTCGGGGCAAAGGTACGCAATACCTGGTGGACTGGGAGGGCTATGGACCCGAGGAGCGATCTTGGATCCCGGCCCGGTTCATTCTCGACCCTCAGCTAATTCGGGACTACCGTCACAGGGTATCCTCCACCCCAGGACCGTCAGGAGCCAGTCCTGGACAGGGGGGTACTGTCATACACACTCAATCTGCGCCCGGCACTAGGACCCGGAAGTAAGACGGGCGCAAAACCATGAAGTATAAAAGAGGTAAACAAACGATGGCTTACCGCTCAGTCATTGAGTTCGGCCCATGTCAGCTCCAGTTGTCATTTCAGCAAACCGTGAGTACTCACATGTTGGTTCCGTTGTCTTTTGCTATTGTGTGTGTATTTTTAGGACGCGGGTTAAATTTGTGTTTTTCCTTTGCTCCGTTTTTGTGAGAGTCCTTAAAGCTACGTCTTCTGGTCACCTCAGGTTAGTCCATCTTGACAAAGAGACAGACTCGATGAGATAAAAGAGAACAACAACATTGGAAAGACTGGAAATGAGAAACAGCAGAAAAGCAGCAATGGAGTAAAGATTAAATGAAATAGCATTATGTTGCATTCCTGTTAGCAAATAAGGTACAATAGAACCAGAGTGCTGAGTGAGACCGGAGGAGAGACACAGCAGAATATCAGATCAGTTAATTACTGAGCTAGGATAACATTTCCTAACATGGTTTAAAGCTTTTTATAAAGCTGTTGAAGCTATTTACTTCATCATTACTAAATTATTAAGTTGGCTTAATACTGTGATAAATATATGTAACATTAACCAAACAATGTTGCTTTGTTGTTTCAGGTAAATGCTTGGTGCCCAGTTTCGCTGCACTGTACTAATCATAAAATGAATAAATGAACAGTTAAAAGTAAATGAACAAAATGCATAGTTAAGTATGCAACTGCAGTTCTCCAAGGATTCATCATCGCTTGAAAGTGACCCTATTTGAGGCGACTAAAAAAAGAGGTCCTGCTATATCTTGCTCATCCTAAAGCCCTTCTTACTAATCAGAGTGACCCAGCTGGTGCGGATATCTCTCCAGTACTGTAAGTCATAGATCTATGGTTACACACTTAACCTTGAGGAATAGTATAATTTAAGGTGCTGATACTGTCATCTTTTAAGGATGCGAATCACCCAGAATGTTAATGCTGTGTTCTGTTAAGGGGTAGCAATGAAAAATGCAAGAATGTCTGTAGAATCTGAAAAAGGTAGACAGTGTAGGTCCACAAGTGACACTCCTCTTAACGCTCCCCCTGAGGTACTTATACAGAATGTTGAATGGTGTTTAATGGAGGAAGGCGTCTTGTGACCTTTGTTCAAATTTGCTTGTGCAATCACTTCCCTTACCGAATGATCTAACCTTTCTATAGACAGCCGAGCCCTTTTATGATGCTCTGTTTTCCCACTTCCGTACTTTTTCCTTCACCCTTACACAGCTGTTTGGTCGAGTGCCCTGATCTTCATCATTACTTCAGTTCAAATGACTGCCCTGGTCTGGGTCTCTTTTTACTAATACTAATGCAAATTGGGAAATGAGAAAAGAATAGCTGGTTTCTTTGAGAGATCAATATGTGACTAATGGATGTGAATGAAGTCTATCTGCTATAAATCCAAACTTAGCAGTTTAGTATCCATCTAGCCCAATTTCTATCCAATTAAATAATAATAACTCTTAGATGAAAAAAATGCACATTAACGTTTCAAAATTTCATATCTAGTTTCTGACATTTTATAGGAATCCACAGTGCTAGCAATAATAGGCTTGATTCTTTGTGACCTAGTCTTGAGTTTGGCTGGATACATATGTGGGTGCTTGTCCTTGTCACAATCAAATAAGCAAAAGTGTCTTTTATGCATGCAAAGAACAGAAAATGGTAAATTTTCCCCATTAGCTTAAGGAAAAAACAGCACATACAGTGGTGTGAAAAACTATTTGCCCCCTTCCTGATTTCTTATTCTTTTGCATGTTTGTCACACTTAAATGTTTCTGCTCATCAAAAAACGTTAACTATTAGTCAAAGATAACATAATTGACAACAAAATGCAGTTTTTAAATGAAGGTTTACGTTATTAAGGGAGAAAAAAAACTCCAAATCTACATGTCCCTGTGTGAAAAAGTGATTGCCCCCCTTGTTAAAAAATAACTTAACTGTGGTTTATCACACCTGAGTTCAATTTCTGTAGTCACCCCCAGGCCTGATTACTGCCACACCTGTTTCAATCAAGAAATCACTTAAATAGGAGCTACCTGACACAGAGAAGTAGACCAAAAGCACCTCAAAAGCTAGACATCATGCCAAGATCCAAAGAAATTCAGGAACAAATGAGAACAAATGTAATTGAGATCTATCAGTCTGGTAAAGGTTATAAAGCCATTTCTAAAGCTTTGGGACTCCAGTGAACTACAGTGAGAGCCATTATCCACAAATGGCAAAAACATGGAACAGTGGTGAACCTTCCCAGGAGTGGCCGGCCGACCAAAATTACCCCAAGAGCGCAGAGACAACTCATCCGAGAGGCCACAAAAGACCCCAGGACAACATCTAAAGAACTGCAGGCCTCACTTGCCTCAATTAAGGTCAGTGTTCACGACTCCACCATAAGAAAGAGACTGGGCAAAAACGGCCTGCATGGCAGATTTCCAAGGCGCAAACCACTTTTAAGCAAAAAGAACATTAAGGCTCGTCTCAATTTTGCTAAAAAACATCTCAATGATTGCCAAGACTTTTGGGAAAATACCTTGTGGACCGACGAGACAAAAGTTGAACTTTTTGGAGGGTGCGTGTCCCATTACATCTGGCGTAAAAGTAACACAGCATTTCAGAAAAAGAACATCATACCAACAGTAAAATATGGTGGTGGTAGTGTGATGGTCTGGGGTTGTTTTGCTGCTTCAGGACCTGGAAGGCTTGCTGTGATAGATGGAACCATGAATTCTACTGTCTACCAAAAAATCATGAAGGAGAATGTCCGGCCATCTGTTCGTCAACTCAAGCTGAAGTGATCTTGGGTGCTGCAGCAGGACAATGACCCAAAACACACCAGCAAATCCACCTCTGAATGGCTGAAGAAAAACAAAAGGAAGACTTTGGAGTGGCCTAGTCAAAGTCCTGACCTGAATCCTATTGAGATGTTGTGGCATGACCTTAAAATGGCGGTTCATGCTAGAAAACCCTCAAATAAAGCTGAATTACAACAATTCTGCACAGATGAGTGGGCCAAAATTCCTCCAGAGTGCTGTAAAAGACTCGTTGCAAGTTATCGCAAACGCTTGATTGCAGTTATTGCTGCTAAGGGTGGCCCAACCAGTTATTAGGTTCAGGGGGCAATTACTTTTTCACACAGGGCCATGTAGGTTTGGATTTTTTTTCTCCCTAAATAATACAACCCCTCATTTAAAAACTGCATTTTGTGTTTACTTTTGTTATCTTTGACTAATAGTTAAATGTGTTTGATGATCAGAAACATTTTGTGTGACAAACATGCAAAAGAATAAGAAATCAGGAGGGGGGCAAATAGTTTTTCACACCACTGTATTTTGAAGAGGGGAAAGACTGAATTGTTGCAGTATGGGATAGCCTGGAGCACTGAAGAACAAAATATGAATGCTACTGATCACAACTAACATGCATAAATAGAAGAGACTTTTTCAAACACACACACACAAAAAAAGTAGAGAAATACATAAATGAACTAGGATCAGTGAGGTGAATTTGGGTCGCTCACTGTCCCACAGGCTGTGACATTCTGCATTTCATTTTCTTTTCCCAGGTAACCTGTAATTCCTTATTCTGTATTCTGTTTGTTGGGAAAAAATATAATTGTCTAGTTCATCAAAGAACGTTTTCTTTTCAGAAATGTTTCACAGTTTAAGAGAAACTATAGAAGTATAGTTTTGAGGCAGCACGCTGGCTTCCTGATTAGGTTTTTTGAGTTTTGTAGCATTTCGGTTTACTAAACAAACCAAGTCTATTCCAGAATAGCAATCATAAAGCAAGATCAGTGTAAACATGATTTGTCAAGAGTTCAAGTGGCCTAAACAAAAACTGGACCTCAACAACACATTTCTGCTGAACTGCAATTTGTGAGGTGCCTACTGTATCCTCACTAATGCTCTTGTATCTGAATGAGCAACACCCTACAGCCATACTCTAAAATCTAGCGGAATGCCTTTGAAGAAGAGTGAGAAGTGAAGAAAAGCACTTAAGTCCTAAGAGTATTAGTTAATTATATTGTAATTAAAAGTATTTTCTTGGTTAAAAAATAATAATAATAATAATAATCCATTATTTACAGTACATGTTAGGCTATATGGATCTTGAATGAGTGGAACTATGTGTTTTCTGTTTTGAGAATAAGGAAGGTTAGTTGTCCATGATGACCTTCATATTTTTGTGCAAAATAAAAAGGAAGAGGCAACCTCCTACCTGTGACATCTCCTTCATACATTCACAGAAGAACAGGATTTTCTAACAGGACAAAAGCTGTTATGTTGTGTGTGTGTGTGTGTGTGTGTGTGTGTGTGTGTGTGTGTGTGTTTTCTGAAAAGAAAATAACTCTGTTATTTCTCCTCATCAAGTAGTTCCTCTCTCTGAGGGACTTTTATAATTTTCAGACAGTTTCAGAATGTTTCAAAAGATCAGAACAAACCACTCTGATTTGCCATGAAACATATCATTGCTTTGATTTGAAGGGTAGCATCCCCTCTCCAGATTAACACAAAGACACACAGAAACATATACAGTATAGGTATGTAAGAATGTACTGTATTTAAATTTTTGGTAGAGATGTTCCGATACCATTTTTCCCCTCCCGATACTGATTCCGATACTTGGGCTCAGGTTATCGGCCGATACCGAGTACTGATCCGGTACCTGGGTATGTATCTGTACAGTGTGTGTGTATATATATAATTTCTTTTATATACAGTATATATATAAAATACAATTTCTTTTATATATATATATATATATATATATATATATATATATATAATTTATTTTTTTAAGTAAAATACTACTAGCCCTGTGTAATGGGTTCGACCCTAAGTGCACGGGCGACACCATGAAACACGGACACGAGGTGAGGTCTTACAGGAAAAAGCGTAATTTATTTAGAAAAATGGGTAAGGAAAGGGTTAAAGGCTCTCTGCGGCCTTTTCCACTTCAGCGGCAGGGATGCGAAGACGGGCTCTACACGGAAGTGAAGGTACCGCGGGAGCTCGCACAGCTCATTCATGCGCTCCTCTCGCGGAGATCAAAGGCGCCCCCCTTTTTTAAGTCTCTGGGGCGCATCACATCGCCCCGCTCTTGTGCCACTGTCTCTCATAAAATCCACCGCGTCGCAAAGTCCAGCTTCCCAACAGTCAGACCCCGAGCTACACTCCCCGCTGTGTTTTATAGCGCCGGGATCATTAGCGGCGATAGCTCATGGGCCGTTGCCTGATTCTGCGGCCCTGTTCCTTCACATACTTAAAGGGGGGGGAGGCCGCCTAACTAGTGAGCGAGGAGCGATATCAATTTGGGCGCACGCCGTGACACTCTGTAAGTAAGCTAAGCTAGCAAAGCTAGCGGGCGTAAATAGGTTATGTTTAGGAAAATGGTATCGGATCGGTACGTGGACTATATACTCACCGATTCCGATGGCAGATTTTTTTGTGGTATCGGTAGCATTTCCGATACCAGTATCGGAATCGGAACAACCCTAATTTTTGGTATATTTTTAAATTGTGTGCTTGAGCTTCTATACTAATACCATTACAAAAGATTTCATCACAAGTGATACCAGGATGACTTGAATTCCCCTCGTTCATTGTCAATTTATTACTGTATATTATCTTAACATGTTTATTAATACTGTTTCACTATTTCAATATCTTTTTTTTTCATCTATGCAAAGAGAAATTTAATTGTTCGCTGTATTACCAAACTGGAAAAAAAATTTAATTAGACCCCATCTGCTAGAAGGTTGAATTGAGGCTGGGAATTGCTCCACAACTTGTGTAATGTAAATTTGGACTGCTGAAACAATAGTAGTGAACCAATTGCAGTATACTGATTACTAGTATTATTATTATTATTTTAAAGAGGCCATTGGAGCAATGGAAAAAGGTCATGTGGTCTGATGAGTTCAGTTTTCACAGCGATGGGTGTTTCAGATTAAGAAGTGAAGTGTCCATCATGCATAGTGCCCATGCAGTGTACAAACCACTGGAGGCAGTATTATAATCTGGGGTTGCTTCAGTGGGTCAGGTGTAGACTCAGCAATGTTTCAGTATGTGGCAATAAAATGAAGTCAGATGATGACCTGAATGCACTAAATGACCAGGTTATCACATCAATAAATTTTTTTGTTCCAGATGGAACAGGCATATTCCATGATTTCAGTGCCAAAATTCCTTGCGTTTCTTGGAGCATGAGGAATTAATTTTAATAATGAACTGGCCACCATCAAGTGGTTCGACTCTCTTGTCATCAAGAAATAAATGTTGTGCCATTCCAATAATCTAGTAAAACAATACAATGGAGAATGCACAGTGTTATTAAAGAACAACAAAATATTGTAGTGGTTAGCACTGTCGCCTTGCACCGCCAGGGTCTGGGTTCGATTCCCCGGCCAGGCTCGATTCCCGTCTCTGTGTGCATGGAGTTTGCATGTTCTCCCCGTGCTTGGTGGGTTTCCTCCGGGTACTCCGGTTTCCTCCCACAATCCAAAGACATGTAGGTTAGGCTAATTGACATTCCAAAATTGCCCGTAGTGTGTGAATGAGTGTGTGTGTGCCCTGTGATGGATTGGCACCCTGTCCAGGGCCTTGTGCCCTAAGTTTCCTGGGATAGGCTCCAGGCCCCGCGACCCTGTGTATAAGGATAAAGCGGTACAGAAAATGAATGAATGAATAAATGAAAAATATTGGAGTGAGTGACTTGGTCATGTGACTGGCCGACAGTGTATTTGTTTGTAGAAGTAAATCTCATGATCAGTTCATTTCACATCTTCCACATAACCTTCATGCTAATGCTATCCTCTACTAATATTTATTTACCTGAATATTTTATATTGTTCGCTAAAGATAACTCCTTATTACTCTTGTCAAATGTCAATGTTAAATTCAGCTGTCATCAGCTGTGATATCCATGTGCAGAGAATGTGAATACTGGAAAACTTCCTGCAGATCAAAGTTGACCTGACATAATAAAACCTTTAAAAAATGGTTGGTCTTATTTATTTCTGACATCAGACAAATCAATTGTGCAGGATGAAATGTTTCTATAGCGGCTTTGTGTATGTCTATCTATCTGTCTCTGCTTTCATTTCAGTCTCTCTCTCCCTCTCTCTCTCTCTCTTTTCAGCCCACGCCTCCTGTCTCTGTGCATCTGACAGATCCATTCTTCAGCACTGACACGAGCTGTCTGGAGATCTGATAATTACACCACACATCTGGACTCATCTCTTTTCTGGTGTGTGTGTGTGTGTTTGTGTGTGTTTATAAAACACACTGTAGTCCAAGATTGATAGTGGAAGCAGATGGAGGATGTTTATAATGGCTGATTTAGACAAAGACCCAAAGACTGGTGTGAAGACGCAAACACACATACAGTACACACTTTGATGAAAAAAACAACAACATGAAATGGAGGTCACTCACCACTGATCCACTGCACTTCAGAGGCTTGAACCTGAAATTCTCTGAAGAAAAGGTCATCCAAGGTCAGATGAGATTTCAGAGTTTTAGCTCCATCATCTGAATCCAAATGTAACACACACACATACACACACACACAGTACACACACACTTTTGTGTTACTATTCCTGTTAGGACCTTTTACCAGCATATTTATTAATGCAGCTAATTAATGCTATGCATGCTCATAAATACTTCAAGCAAAATATATATTTTTGAGCTAATTAAATTTTTAAATAAAAAATTTAATTAAATTTTTTTAAAAAAGGAGGATTTTAGATTTTGTTTTGTCTCGGGCCTGGTAGGGTTCGGTATGTTCAAATAATGTGAACTCTCTGTAGTTTGCCCTGGCACGGATCACGAGCGCTGTGCTCAAGTCTACTGAAAATGTAATAAGCATGATCCAGCATCCTTGAGCAAGGTCAGATCTGCATATCCATACTGTATATGATAGAAAGGAACACAAGAGGGTCCCTTTTGACATTTTTTCTGAAATTTTTATAACATTAGCATAGTATGAAGATTAACTTCATTGTACTCTTCTTCACTTTCTATTTATTGATGACTTACAAACCAACTAGGTGCACCCTGCTACCTTCTGTATCAGAGAACTTAAATACGCTAGTGTACTTGGGTACAGAACAATATTAATAATGTAAATTCTAGACAGCGTGGAAGAGTGGAGGGGGAGTAACAGAACCTGCATGTTAGGAATTAGTCTTTCATAGTGAAAAAATAGTCCTAGTTAAAAAAAATTATTTAAAAACTCTACATTTCCAGCACTGTCATATGTTTGGGATATCTATGCATATATAGAAAATATGATGTTTATTTTCTTTATATATGAAAGACTTAAATCAAATTAATATCATATCAATTATATAATAATAATCATATAAGTTTTTGGCAACACATGGATATGTTTTGTTTTAAACCATTCCATTGTTGCCCTGGCTTTATGTTTAGGGTCGTTGTCCTGCTGGAAGGTGAACCTCCGCCCCAGTCTCAAGTCTTTTGCAGACTCCAAGAGGTTTTCTTCCAAGATTGCCCTGTATTTGGCTCCATCCATCTTCCCATCAACTCTGACCAGCTTCCCTGTCCCTGCTGAAGAGAAGCACCCCCAGAGCATGATGCTGCCACCACCATATTTGACAGTGGGGATGGTGTGTTCAGAGTGATGTGCAGTGTTAGTTTTCCGCCACACATAGTGTTTTGCATTTTGGCCAAAAAGTTCCATTTTGGTCTCATCTGACCAGAGCACCTTCTTCCACATGTTTGCTGTGTCCCCCACATGGCTTGTGGCAAACTGCAAACGGGACTTCTTATGGTTTTCTGTTAACAATGGCTTTCTTCTTGCCACTCTTCCATAAAGGCCAACTTTGTGCAGTGCACGACTAATAGTTGTCCTATGGACAGATTCCCTCACCTGAGCTGTAGATCTCTGCAGCTCGTCCAGAGTCACCATGGGCCTCTTGGCTGCATTTCTGATCTGCGCTCTCCTTGTGAGTTTAGGTGGACGGCCTTGTCTTGGTAGGTTTATAGTTGTGCCATACTCCTTCCATTTCTGAATGATCGCTTGAACAGTGCTCCGTGGGATGTTCAAGGCTTTGGAAATCTTTTTGTAGCCTAAGCCTGCTTTAAATTTCTCAATAACTTTATCCCTGACCTGTCTGGTTTGTTCTTTGGACTTCATGGTGTTGTTGCTCCCAATATTCTCTTAGACAACCTCTGAGGCCGTCACAGAGCAGCTGTATTTGTACTGACATAAGATTACCAAAGGGGGCTGAATAATTACGCACAGCCCACTTTTCAGAATTTATTTGTAAAAAATGTTTGGAATCATGTATGATTTTCGTTCCACTTCTCAAGTGTACACTTTGTATTGGTCTTTCACATGGAATTCCAATGAAATTGATTCATGTTTGTGGCTGTAATATGACAAAATGTGGAAAAGTTCAAGGGGGCCAAATACTTTTGCAAGCCACATATATACACATACACACACATATACACTACCGTTCAAAAGTTTGGGGTCACTTTCTAATTCCATGATCGTTCCTGATTTTTCTTTCTTTCTACATTGTAAAGGAATGCTGAAGGCGTCCAAAAAATGCATTAATCTCCTTTGAACAGTTGAGATTGAGATGTTTCTGCTACTTCTGCTCTGTAAAGACTTCATAACGCCTCTAATCTGAGGTGCTGTTAATTTGTCATTTTTCAGGCTGATAACTCTAAATGAACTTCTCGTCTGCAGCAGAGGTAGGTTTTGGTCTCGTCCTCCTGGGACGGCCTTCATGAGGGACAGTTTCATTATGGTGCTTGACGGATTTTGCAAATGCACTTGACAATACTGTTCTTGCAAGAACTATTACAGAAAGGCTGACCTCTGTGTCTTAAAGTAACAAGTAAAATAATAAATAATTGTTATGTACAAACCGGATTCCAAAAAAGTTGGGACACTAAACAAATTGTGAATAAAAACTGAATGCAATGATGTGGAGATGGCAAATGTCAATATTTTATTCAGAATAGAACATAGATGACAGATCAAAAGTTTAATCCGAGAAAATGTATAATTTTAAAGGAAAAATATGTTGATTCCAAATTTCACGGTGTCAACAAATCCCAAAAAAGTTGGGACAAGTAGCAATAAGAGGCTGGAAAAAGTAAATTTGAGCATAACGAAGAGCTGGAAGACCAATTAACAGTAATTAGGTTAATTGGCAACATGAGTGGGTATAAAAAGAGCTTCTCAGAGTGGCAGTGTCTCTCAGAAGCCAAGATGGGTAGAGGATCACCAATTCCCACAATGTTGCGCAGAAAGATAGTGGAGCAATATCAGAAAGGTGTTACCCAGCGAAAAATTACAAAGACTTTGCAGTTATCATCATCAACTGTGCATAATATCGTCCGAAGATTAAGAGAATCTGGAACAATCTCTGTGCGTAAGGGTCAAGGGCGTAAAACCATACTGGATGCCCGTGATCTCCGGGCCCTTAAACGACACTGCACCACAAACAGGAATGCTACTGTAAAGGAAATCACAGAATGGGCTCAGGAACACTTCCAGAAACCATCGTCAGTGAACACAATCCACCGTGCCATCCGCTGTTGCCAGCTGAAACTCTACAGTGCAAAGAAGAAGCCATTTCTAAGCAAGATCCACAAGCACAGGCGTTTTCATTGGGCCAGGGATCATTTAAAATGGAGTGTGGCAAAATGGAAGACTGTTCTGTGGTCAGACGAGTCACGATTCGAAGTTCTTGTTGGAAATGTGGGACGCCATGTCATCCGAACCAAAGAGGACAAGGACAACCCAAGTTGTTATCAACGCTCAGTTCAGAAGCCTGCATCTCTGACGGTATGGGGTTGCATGAGTGCGTGTGGCATGGGCAGCTTGCATGTCTGGAAAGGCACCATCAATGCAGAAAAATATATTCAGGTTCTAGAACAACATATGCTCCCATCCAGACGTCATCTCTTTCAGGGAAGACCCTGCATTTTTCAACAAGATAATGCCAGACCACATTCTGCATCAATCACAACATCATGGCTGCGTAGGAGAAGGATCCGGGTACTGAAATGGCCAGTCTGCAGTCCAGATCTTTCCCCTATAGAGAACATTTGGCGCATCATAAAGAGGAAGGTGCGACAAAGAAGGCCCAAGACGATTGAACAGTTAGAGGCCTGTATTAGACAAGAATGGGAGAGCATTCCTATTTCTAAACTTGAGAAACTGGTCTCCTCGGTCCCCAGACGCCTGTTGAGTGTTGTAAGAAGAAGGGGAGATGCACACAGTGGTGAAAATGGCCTTGTCCCAACTTTTTTGGGATTTGTTGACAACATGACATTTTGACATTTCCCTTAAAATGATACATTTTCTCAGTTTAAACTTTTGTTCCGTGATTTATGTTCTATTCTGAATAAAATATTGACATTTGCCATCTCCACATCATTGCATTCAGTTTTTATTCACAATTTGTTTAGTGTCCCAACTTTTTTGGAATCCGGATTGTAATGACCTAATTCCATATGTGTTATTTTATAGTTTTGAAATCCCCAGTATTGTTGTAGAATGCAGAAAATAAAATCACTAAACAAAAACAGAGAAATTTGCAAGTGATCTAAAACTTTTGAACAGTCAATTTATATATATACGATATATATATATATATGATGTATGTATGTGTATGTACTGTATATATGATACAGAAACCTTGTGTGCATGTGTATTTATGATTCACTCACCTTTAGAAAGAAAGAAGATTGAGAGACTAATGAGAGACAGCACCACTAGAATTACCAGCAGAGAGATACCGATTCCTTTCCAGTTCCTCTCAAAAACACCATCTCCTAGATCCTAAAAGAGAAAGAGAGAGAGAGAGAGAGAGAGAGAAAGAGTGTGTGTGTGTGTGTGTGTGTGTGTGTGTGTGTGTGTGTGTGTGTGTGTGTGTGTGTGTGTGTGTGTGTGTGTGTGTGTGAGAGAGAGAGAGAGAGAGAGAGAGAGAGAAAGAGTGTGTGTGTGTGTGTGTGTGTGTGTGAGAGAGAGAGAGAGAGAGAGAGAGAGAGAGAGAGAAAGAGTGTGTGTTTGAGAGAGAGAGAGAGAAAGAGTGTGTGTGTGTGTGTGTGTGTGTGTGTGTGTGTGTGTGTGTGTGTGTGTGTGTGTGTGTGTGTGTGAGAGAGAGAGAGAGAGAGAGAGAGAGAGAGAGAGTGTGTGTATGTGTGAGAGAGAGAGAGAGAGAAAGAGTGTGTGTGTGTGTGTGTGTGTGAGAGAGAGAGAGAGAGAGAGAGAGAGTGTGTGTATGTGTGAGAGAGAGAGAGAGAGAGAGTGAGAGTGAGAGTAAGAGATAAGGGGAAACAAAAAGAATAAGAGTTTGTCAATTCGGTGGAATTAGTATTACGTGTGTGAGTTGTAATCCATCTGCTTGTCTCTCATTCAAAACACGATGAGTGTGGCAGCTACACAGTCATGTTTTAGTGAGGGCTTTTATTCTTCCCTGCTCAAATCATAAAAAGAAAGTCTCTCCCTTCCTGCACTTACCATCTGGGAGGTTTTCTATAGTGAGATGCCAATTAACGGGCAGACAGGACATTTAAATTGTAGTGTTAAATCTGAAAGTTGACACCAACTGTTGCAAACAGAGCTGAGCATTATGAATGGCTGAAATGGGAACACAACAAAGATCAATCCAGCACTAGATTTTTTTTAAATGGATGAGGTCCTTCAGCTTGAAAAAAAATCACAACAACTCACTAATTTGTTAACTAATTAGTGTAAAAGATAAGTTGTTACAGGAAAGTTGTTACAGAAAATACAACAGGTGTCACAATGTTGCTACTGTACAAGTGAAAAAACCCAAAGTAGAAATGTAATGTACATTATATGGACAAAAGTTTGTGGACAATTGACCTTCACTTATGAGTCAGACACAGTTGCCTCGCACTCCCCACTGGCCAGTTTCCACATTACTGTAAATTCAAAATTGTAAATTTAATTAAAAATTTTGTCACATATTCTATTTGTCATATTACAGTATGATATGAAGTGTAATTCTTGCACAACCGTTGATGACATATATTAAAAATAGAGTTTTCAAATAAAGAATATACATATACAGTATGTAAAATATAAAAGAAAAGAAAAAAATATAGAGAAATATTTTAAAAACTACAGAAAAACTACAAATAATAAAATAATACAATAAAATTGAATTGAATTGAAATGGCATTTGGATATGGAACACATGTCCAGTCATAAGCAAGAAAATTTGCAGAATAATGTGCAATGTTCAAGGTTCCAGGGTGTGCAAAATGTGCAAATGTGATGAGTAGTGATAATGTTACTGTGTGAGTGAAAAGATCAGAGTGTTTAATCCTTTGTGGTGTTGTGATTGAGAGTCCGTATAGCCTGCGGGAAGAAGCTTCTACTCTGTCTCTCTGAGTTTGCCTTCAGGGAGTGGAAGCGCTTTCCTGACCGCAACAGAGAGAAAAGTCCATTGTTTGAGTGGCTGAGGCCCTTCACGGTCATCATGGCTTTGGTCCAGCACCGCATGTTGTAGATTTAGGGCAGATCAGGGAGCTTGGTATGGATGATGCACTTAGTTGATCAAACCACCCCCTGTAGAGCTCGTCTGTCCTGCATGATGCTGTTCCTGAACCAAGTTGCAATGTTCCGCATCAGGATGCTCCCTGGAGTAAAAGTTCCTAAGCACCTTAGAGGGCAGTCTAAAGTCTCTCAAACCTTGACTGGTCCCGTGTGATGTGAACATATCTAAAGGTGAAGGTATCTAAAGCTGTCCATTCTCTCCACTGGTCTCTCGTTGATGACGGGGTCTGGTTGTTCCTCTCCTGCTTTGTGCTGAAGTCCACTATCAACTATTTGTCTTGCTGATGTTAAGGAGGAGGTTGTTCCTCTTGCACCAGTTCTCCAGATTCCTAATCTCCTCATTGTTGGCCTTCTCATTGTTGTCATTGATCAGGCCCACTATGACGGTGGTGTCACCAAACTTGATTATGGTGGTGGGGTTGGTAGTGGCCATGCAGTCATACTGTAGGTGTAGAGTGAATGCAGCAGGGAGCTCAGAACACAACCTTGTTCTGGTTGTGATCATCAGACATTTAGCTCTAAAATTCCACCTAAAGACTAGATCACCTGGAAAGCTTTCTGTATTTACTGAAAATTTGATTGACAGGCAAATAGAAATGTATTTTCATCCTGATTGGTTGGAAGTTGATGGTCCACTTTATTTATTTATTTAATGTATTCATTTATTTTGCTTTATCTGAGCAGATAATGAATAGACAATTTCAAAAGGAGAGCATCCCAAAATATTTTTAAAAATGTGTCTTAAAACTGCTGTGGTTTTCCTTAAAACACCACACCTTTAGTAATCACTTGCCTAAATTAGCTAGTATAGAGTATGGCAAGTAGAAAGGTAGTGGTGGCTCAGGCAGTTGAGGCTCTTGGTTGCTGATTAAAGGGTTGGGGATTTGAGTCCTCCAACAGGTCACCGCCGTTGGGTCCTTGGGCAAGACCCTTAACCCTACAACCGTACAGCTCAGTCACTGCATGCAGTTATGGATCCGGAGGCTGGTTAGAAAATGGAAGGGGTTTGCAACATCTGGTCAGATCTTGCAGATCAAATGATCCAATGAAGTGCCCTCTTGGATAAAAGATATAACTCTGTAGTATATACAAATGGGCTATTGATACTAATAACATACCATAAAGAGGCTTAAAGCACTATAATGTGTCAGATCTGTACTGCGAAATTAAAAAGCTGTTAACATCTACATTTAGGAACAATGCAGCTACATTATTCTCCAATGTATAGTGTAGGAGTTTAATATCGTTTCTGCTGTGTGGGTTCTTTGGGCACTTTGTGGGCAGTCTTATCATGTTATATAATTATTCATCTTCCTTTCTAAGAACTGTGTTGGTGTGCATATTAAATATTCACTAGAATGCGAGAAGACCTCAGGCTGTTTGTACCGAAACAAGGATGGAGAGAAGTAAGCAGTTGGGATCAGCAGCCATCTAAGATGTGGCACACAGTAGGGTTTCGTTTGAACACAAGATTTTTCAGCTGAGTAGAATACATGAATACATTCAGTGCAGAAATCAAAAAGGCCAACTGGAATACTGAAAAACCTTGTATTGTTAATTTTTTAAACAGGGATGAAAGCCTTACCAAGAATTCAATTATCCTGCAAAACAATATAATTATGACAAATGGTTCTTTTACTCTTTTGAGTTGGGCTTGTTTACCATTCTGTGTTATTAGGGTTGTGGGTTTTGCTGCGTTATTATCTTTGTGTGTGCTGTTAGCTGGTTGCAGAGATTATATTAGTGATGGCAAGAAGGGATGATGAATAATCCAACCTCTAAAGCAAACCCTGTGGGCAGTGTTACAGTCTGCTGATCTCAGAACTGCTGCAGCACCACTGAGCCTTTCATTATGGAACAGAATTCATAAATAAACCCCCTCTTTTTCTCTCTCTCTCATTCCGCTGCTAAAAGACAGGACTATTCAGAAATTTTCTTTAAAAAAAAAAATAGATAACAGAACTGCCTCCACATTAATGTCCTCTTTTTGTCTGCACCTGCTAAAGCACTTGTCCTTCACAGCATTATGTGTGTGTGTGTGCGTGTGTGTGTGTGTATGTGTGTGTGCGCGCATGTGTCCTAGCCATGATAAAGGTTAAAACAGTGCATTTGCTCTTTGCCGGGAGTGCTTGTCACATTGAGCAATGACTCTCTGCTCCCCGATACACACAGACACACTCTCTCCGCCTCTCTGCAGGGCAGCAGTGTTATTTTGACCTCTCTAAAGACAGCAATATCGCTCTAATGCGTGACATACTGTACACCCGCAGAACAGTCTCATCTCTCACAATTGACCTCCAGTGATCTTCATCAGTATGTTTGCGTTTGTTTGTGTGCGTCTGCATGTTCGTGATAAAAGAAAGTGCCTGAGCATGTTCACTTTTTTTTATTCTCTGATCCCCTGGCTTTCTTACCCCCCCCCCTTCCTAATCTCCTTTCATCTCTCCAATTCTTCTCAGCCTCATTCTCACTGTTCTCTCCAGATTAAAACAATAAATCTATCTCTTGTGGATTATAATCAACAGCAAAATAAGCTCCACATGTATAATGTTTAATCTATTTCCATCACTGAATACCAGAAGACAATAACAAACACAAACTACATGTAACTGGGGAGAACTGATAAAGTATGATTGTACTGTAAGTACAAAGGACAAATTAGTATGCAGATATTTGTGTAGTCTAAACAACAAAAGAACAGATTCATTTTTTGACAAAAATATTGCAACACGGTTCTAGATAAAAACAACATAAATAGTCCTCCATCACACTGCAACGAAGACCATAAAGTTCCCACTGTATCCTGACAGTATCGAAGAATGCAGCTGGAACAGGGTCAAAATGGAGGGAAAAGCATTTATCAAGTTCATACTACTTCCTAGATAGGTAGTGAGGTAGGAACAACTTTAATGCAGTACTGTATATCTACCAGATACTAATGCAAATATTAATGTACTGTACATGAGTGCAATATTGGGATTGTGCACAATTGGGATAAGGCACAGGGTGAATAAGTAAAGTTATGCAGTAAATATTGTTTAACATGTCTATGCATTAACTACGTTTCAGGTAATGCTATTATGCGCAAAAGAGAATATAACCAAAAATATAGCGGGTAATGACATAATAGTTGGCAGGATATATGCGTGTATATTAATGTATAATTGTGTGTTTATAAATATCTAACTATGTGTATACAGTATACCGTATATACAGTACATTGAATATACAAAAAACTCTAATCTATACAATCTAACTAATCTACGGTTACATATCTGAGGGGTAATAGGGGTAAATAACTACTAAAAATACTACTTCCTAGGCACATCTCTATTAGGTTCTCAATACGTTTATCATGTTATCACTAATTTCCTATCATGCATATGATAATGCGCTCACCAGGTCATATAAGACTGAGCAGAGTTTATACTATCACAATATCATATCACATGCTTACTACAGTACACGTAAATAAATGCTGTGACACTTGCAGTACTTTTCATCACATACTGACAGGAGGAGTAACTAGATCCAGTATTTACACTAAATTATAAACATGGTAAGCACTACAAGAGCATAATATAAACTTTTGAGCATGAAAGCATGGCAGCTCCATTTTAAGGGAGACAATACTATGTCCTAATGAGTTCCTAGTGTGTTCCTGCCAAGTTGTACAAGTTCTTACTGCATTCACCCAATTTCTTGTCGATGTGGCAAAATGTGACGGGGCCGAAAAAGGTAATAAGGAAAATTTACTTTTTTTTATTTTCACACTTGGCAGTAATACATTGCTACATGCTACTGTTAAAAGCTATGTATGATAGCAGCATTAGCAATATGTCCAGTATATAAATCATATACTGTACATTGTATGGCCCCCCAAAAAAAGACAAGTTCATTCGTCCTTAGCTTTGATTACGGTGCACACTGAGACGGCGAAAATTAGTCCTCTTGCTCTGAGAACCTCTCTTATACAATTTAACCCCTGGAACGTGCTCTGTCCTATTAGGGAAGAAAAAAAATGTACAGTATTATTGAGATAACTTCATAATTTAGGTCTCAACTGACTTCATTTTATTGCCACATAACACTGCTAGACCTGACCAACAGAAGTGACCTCAGATCCTGACAAAGGTTACCAAGAGTGCCAAACAGTTTCCACACAGTTTGGTACACTGCCACCAAATACTTGTTCTCTGCATGATAGTTGCATCGCTTAATGTGACTCCCTTCTTACCCTGACGAGCCCATCACACTAGACTATGTGCCTATATCTGACTTATATGCTGAGAATGTAACCCAACACCAGAGTGCAAATTAAATGTGAAAATCCAGTTTGTGTCAGGTCCCAAAAAATGCTTCTTCTGCATGCCTAAAAAAAAACCTTTGCAATGGTTCATCAGCGGCTATTTTAATAGATAATGTCAAGGGGTCTTTTATATTTGCACACTATGTTAAATGTAGCAACTCAGGTTTAGGGACCCCATCAAATCATTAAGGATTCTGCCAGCAAGACAAACAAGGAACTTTTAAGTATGGGGTGTTCCCAGACAAACCAGAACTTTTCACTATGCTACAATTATGAGAGTAAACGCTGCCTTTATTTCTTTATATAACCTCCTGCTACTCTAATACACCAGCATTTTTAATGCTTGGATACCATTAAGGTAGAAAGTTTTCTCAATATCCAGAGCCATGATCAGACTACCTGCTGCACATCTGAAAGCCTGGCCTCCCAGGAACACCTTTAACCTCCCAAACATTTGGAAATGGCTGGGAGCGAGGTCAGGACTAGAACTCCCAGCCAAGTTTCTGTAATGTGGTTTTCATGAATGGTGACAAGTTATCCTTCGATTTTGTCAGGCATTCCACTCACTGAATGTTCACTCTAACAACCGCATTGACCTCCAAACCACCTCGGCTGGGATCCTCATTCACAGACGTATTCACCTTCCGTTTGCACCATTCAAATGTTTTACACCTTCATTCAGGAGAAATTTCATCAGAAGTTCCAGGATGTCCACTGCACATAGATTTAGGTTATTAAACGCATAGTTGCACAGCAGATCATTGATAACTGTTTGCAAAACTTTTTCTTTTGATTGTATAAAGCTGCTTTGTGACAATGACAATTGTTAAAAATGCTATACAAATAAAATTTTTATTTAATGAAAAATAAAATAAAATAAAGGAAATCACACTATTTTCACCTTTGAAAAACCAAATCTACTGAGATTTTTTTTAACCCTGTAGGACTGGAAAAAATAAGGAGCTAATAAAAACACATTTCCAATCTTTTCCATCTAGAGTTTCCATTTAGAGTGTTTCTGTAAGACTTCGTGCTTATTCATTCTGTAGAGCATTTATGAGGTTAAGGCCGGATGAACGAGGAAGGCCTGGCTCGCAATCTTCATTCCAGTTCACCCCATAGGTCCTCGATGAGGTTAAGGCCAGGGCTCTGAGTGGGCCAGTCAAGCTCCTCCACACCAAACCTATCAATCAACCATGTTCATCAATTTTAGAGTCCTTGCACAGTCATGTGGCAATGTGCCTTCCCAAAGTTGCCACAAAGTTGGAAGCATAGAAAGCATTGACCACGATCTTTTGGTGTGCCTAAGCATTAAGATTGCTCTTCACTGGGGATAAGTGGCCTGAGTTAATTTAATTAACAGGTTCGGCCAATTTTGTCCATATAATGTACAAAATATGACCAACACTATTATGCATTTGTGTCCTGCACCTTTTTCCAGTCAGATATACTACTGTCCAAAAGTCTTGAGCCACCCCTCATTTGCTCATACAATATTTTGCATCAGAGCCAGACTTTCTTGATTTTTGTTTGTTAAGCCAGACAGTGACCTATGAATCATTCATACATTAAACAAACATTTAACTTGACATAAACCAGTGAGAAACATGTACAGATGATGATATGATCAGGCCTGTGATTATTATACTGGTGATGTTAAGCAGTTTAAAAAGATATGGTGGGAAATGAGGTTGCTGCTGATGTTGTGAAATAAACAAATTTTAATTTTTAATAGTTAGGCACTTTGATAGGTACAACCTGTCATTTCTATATTTTATGTTTCTATATCTACCATATTTCATTGAATTTAATATGAAGAAATGAAAGGTGGCTCAAGACCTTTGCACAGTACAGTCTGCAGCCAAGTATTTACTAAAGCTAGTAGTTTAAATTGTAAAGTCATTATCATTTTATGCACCATACAGTAGACTTCTGTAAAACTAGGTTGTTTGCACTATGCAAATACTGTATGCATTATGAATTGGCAATTACATCTTACTTACTAGCAAATGCTTAGTAATTATTGTACCATAAAATAAATATGCCGATAGACCGACATCAACTATACTGAACAACCTTATCGAGTTCTGCTTTAGGATTGTTGTTCACTGGAGCTGTGTGTTTGTCTGGTTGCCTCACATGCCCTGTATTGTGCAGTACACAGACTGGTAGGTGGCTGTCAGAGGAACTGAAATGTTAGAGAATATAACAGACTGCGAGCTGCCCTGCTGCTTTATTTTGCTTTTATTCATAATGTCAACATTTTCCGCACATCTCCTGTTCTCTCTGTCACTCTTACCTTATTCAACTCAATTCAATTCGGAAAACCTTTATTGGCAGCACTGTATGTAGTACATTACTGTCACAGGATTGAAAATATGATTTGAAGACTTGATGAGCCCCTCTCTCTCTCTCTCTCTTTCTCTCTCTCATAAGCTGTCAGTCTTTTTCATTACTATATCAACATCATCATTCTGCTCAGAAATCATGCTACACACACACACACATATACATACACAAAGCATGACTGCACTATGCTGTACAGAGCGCTAACATCAGCCCTAAGGTGTTTGTTTATTCTTTTGGTTATGCTCACAGTAATAGTAAAATCTGACTTGTCCTAGTATGAGTTTATACTTTGACGAAAAGGTTGGATTTTTCCCCTTATTCCCATTACATATCGCATTTAGTCACATATACTGAATGCATATTCACATTCATAACAAGCATATATGTCAACCAGCTAGTGATTAAACCTGTTTCTTGACACTTCTGTGTAAGGTTAGCTTTAATCATTAATGTACTGTATGATATGTGATAACTACTGCAGTCAGCGTGTGATCAGAGAGAAAGAGATCAGAGTCGGGGAGTGGAGAGGGTTTTCGGTATATGACTGAAGTGCTCGTTTCTGTACCTGTGGGAAAGCATGACTGAAAAGGAATAAAAGTTAATCTCAGAATCTTTCTCATGAATGTAATCAGCACAGTCATGTTCTGCTGCCACAGCTGCATGATTCGTCGCGCCCGGATCCACAGGCCACCCAGAATAAGTTATCCCTTTTAGCCATCTACATTAATGCTTCTCTTTATTTCACACACACACACACACACACACACACTACACATCCTTTACATCTACATATAATTTTAAAATCTTGCACTTTGGCAATTCCCTCATGAGAACAGCACATCACTGTATAAACCCACTTGACCAGTTAGGAATCCTCAGTGGTGTATGCCAGTCACAGCAGCTGAGAGTGTCTGATCCAGGCACGTTTTCCTAAGCTACCCAGGCCAGACCTGAACACTGAGGTTCAATTCCCAGTCACTGTCAGCATCGGAAAAACTCCAAGACATTGATGTGAACATAGCCTCCTCCAGCCAAGGATGCCTGGGCTTTGAGCTCTGAGGACGGCTTGGCAGATAGACATGAGAATAACACAGTCTGTGGAGGCTGTATGGTGGCTTTACAGTGTATATCAATGGGTGTACTGCTATTATAAATTGTTAAAGGAATGCATTGTAAGTGGAATATGTATAACATTTGAGACATTCATGCATTAGATAGATAGATAGATAGATAGATAGATAGATAGATAGATAGATAGATAGATAGATAGATAGATAGATAGATAGATAGATAGATACTTTATTGATCCAGAAGGATAGCTATGATTACATGGACAATTTTTTCTCAAGCCAATTGAAGTTATTATGGTTAAAGATTTGCAACTTAACAGAGTATAACTTTCTTGTTGCAAAAGTTTCTGCCTGCTATGAAACATTTAATCTGCTGAAAATATAACAGAATGAGATTAAGTTTTTTTTTTTTTTTTAATTATTCAACTTTGAGGTTAGGTTATGCTTCCCTCCCTTTTCTGATGAATCTCACCTCCTGTATTATGATTGCTTACAATATTTAGTCTCATTTTTGATTGCTTATATACTTAACAAATGATGTAAACAGAGTAACAAATGATGAGCCAATCTGTACAGTGTGTTGAGATGTTCATTTTAATACAGTTTGATGATTCATTGCTGTTGTTTGTCTACATTTAACCTGAATACAATAAAATAATATAATAATAATAAAATAGTTTAAAATAGTCATGTCCTTGCCCTCTCACAGCCGGAGGCACAGAGAGAGCTGATTGGCCGAGCTCTCTCAGGGGGGAGGGATGTGAGGTACTTGCGCTCCCACATTAATCACGGCTCTACAGCCAATCAGGGGCGTCTGTGAGCTCGCGCACGCGGAAGGAGCGACTAGCGCTTTCCTCCGAGTGTGTTACTCCGCCAACAAAGGTGCGCGAGCAAGCAGTTCGAAAAAATGCGGTCGGCTGACGTCACGCGGTTCGGAGGAAACACGTGATAGTCTTCGGCCTTCCCGGCTGAGTAGCAGTGGTAGCCTTAATGGGGGAGCGCTCTAGCGACGGGGAGGAATTGGCCACGACTAAATTGGGGAGAAAAATTGGAAATACCCCAAAAAATAAATAAATAAATAAAAAATTGTCATGTCCTAATCCAGGTAGTATGTTATCTATAAAGAAGATAACTTACCCAGAATGAATGGGTAAATAAATAAATAAATAAATAATAATAATAATGATAATAATGTTACAGAAACCACAAGCTAATTCAGTAAATGATCCTGAAATGCAAACTGTGAAAATGCATGAAATGAAACGATGACTTGTTTGGTTTCATTCAGCATATATAAAGTCAGAAGAAAAGGCTCCATTTTAATAACCCCACCCCAGTGTAATTTGCAAGTATAAAACCATATTGAACTCAGACCTGGCTTTCTGATCCTCGCTTTTGGTGCAGTCTGGCCGGACTGATCGTGGACTTGCTTTAATGTCTGCTGTTGTTTTGTCTCACACAGTTTCCCTAAAGCTAAACTCTCAGCATGCAGAGGATTCTGACTAGCACACGCGCTCCCAAATTTCCCTCAGTCACAGTCTATGGCAAGATTTCAACTAAAGATTGGAGCATTAAAGTCAGCCTAAATAAAAGTTGATTGTACTTAAAGCAATTTGTGAAAATTAATTAGAAAGTAAAGAATGTGTGAAAATGTTAGTTTGCAGCATTCTTTTAAAGTAATCAGGCGCTGAAAATCATATCAAAGCTAGACATAAAAAGTGCCTAGAGGCGTGACTGCATCATAAAATTTAAAAGCCTATCATGTTCCCTTGCCATTACACAGGTTTACTATAGGAATTGGGGCAAACACATATAGGTTTGGGGCTTTGGTTACATATAGACTCTGAACTTAGCGATGAAGGAATACATGTAGACATGAATATATGTTATTGTTATTGTTAATAAATGTTATTGTGTTATTTTTTATTGCTTTAAGACATGTTTAAGACCATATCAAGCAATTTTTTATCCAACCTATATAAATATAATATCATAGACATAGTGCTATTTTGATAATAGTTGTTATGGAGAAGCCAACATGTAGTGTTCATTTGGGAAGGGATCTGGAGACAGAGAAGTCCACGACATGCTGTGTGATTTATATTATTTTCTTATTCATCAAATCTTTCAGTAAGTCTTTGTCTTCTGTGGATGGAGATATTGTTACCCTGGAAGAGACCCCTCCTGTAGGATTTTATTGTTTTAAGGGTGTGTAAAAAAGTTGACGAGTCTGAAGCACCTTGTACTAAGTTTGTTATGTTCTTTATTCTATTCAATGAGTTTAATATGAACATACCAAATTTTACTGTTATTTATTTTTTCATTAGTGTCCATACTGCTTTATCCTGTATTCAGGGTTGCGGGGGACCAGGAGCCTATCCAAGGAGACTAAGCAGGGTACACCCTCGAAAGAGTGTCAATCCATTGCAGGGCACACACATACCCTCACACACTCATTCACACAGTATGGACAATTTGGGAGCGCAGGGTATTTGGACTGTTGGAGGAAATCGGAGTACCCAGAGGAAACCTACCAAGCATGGGGAGAAGAGGCAAACTCCACGCACACAGAAACAGGAATTGCATCTGACTGGAAATCGAATCCGGACCCTGAAGGTAAAAGGTGACAGTGCTAACCACTACACCACCGTGTTTTTTCATTTAACTTACATAATTTATTTAAGTGGAAATTCTGCCCCAATTTAAATATGTTTATACATATTTTTTCCAGTGCATAATAGAATAATCCTAAAGCTGATCACGCTTCCTGTAATGTAAGTTAGCCCTGCTGTTGTAAGCCATTGAGTAACATAAATTATCCTCTAAATTTACTGCCTTTAATGGAAAATTGCAATACAGGTGCAATGCAAATCAGTCATGCACATGCTTTGTGAAACAGATGTTTCTGACATGGAAAGTTGCCTCTAATTTACACTGCTCCACAATTACAGGCTGGCTTTCCATAAATAATCAGTTTAGCGAAATTATTGAATGTATACATTCACATATATTTTACATGTTTTATGTTGTTTTTCTAAACTTTCAGAGTCAGTGATTTTAGATGGTTAATTGTCTTCATCGTTAGAGAAATTTGTTTTATTATCAAACAGCCCTAGGCTTTATTTTAAAAAATAGCTTTTTTATATTACATGAACACGGTTCAAGCAAGAAAGAATAATATGCGAATAAAGCACATATTTCAGCATCCCATCTGCTTCTAAACAGTTCAACCAATTTTCATTTTCAACAAACATTTTTATAAATAATCTAATTAGAGTCGTTAAAAAACATTTAAATAATTTATTACAGAGCTAATGAAGACTATAGTCCCATGCTTTTGGTTTTGGGAAAGAGTAAATCTCTTTAGCTTTGAGAGAATTTTCCTCCTTAAACTTATTCAAGAAAAAGACTTTAACTGCCTATAAGCACAAACATAAATTTAAACAAATGCTACATAATCAGAGCGCAACTTGAAAAATTCCTATTCCTACTTGACATATTCAGTGAGAAAGACCATCAAGGAGAAATATTTGCAGAAGTGTTGCCACATTCAAATATTCATTAATGCTTATATTGCTGCAGTAAGATCACAATAATTACTTTTAACAGTGCCCTTTATCAAACGCATGGTGATAATTCTCGACAGAATGTTAAAATATGCATTACTTAGAATGGCAGTAGTCTTTCTTTTCAGCAGTAAGCAACGCAAGTCAGTCCCTGTTCCACATAAGTGACAAGAAGTGAAGCACATTCAACAAAACGCTTCTTTTAGTTTCTTTAAAAAGGAAAATGACAGGCAAAGAAGAGCAGAGCCAAGATCTCCCGTTATGATAGAGAAATCAGAGTGCTTTCATATGTCTGACTTTAAAACACCTTTAATCTCTCTCTCCCTCTCTCTCTTAGACATAAGGAGCCATTTTATTATATTTTTTCTACCAGAAGAAATGCTCCAAGATGATTCTTAATAACAGATTTTGCTTTGTATACAATGTAATCAAACACATTTTTTTTTTTTAAAGCACCTCAAAGAACAGGTTAAATTAAAAGGTGTTAAAATGAAACATTCTAAGACATGTTTCAAGGAAATTTAAAGCTTTCATTAATTTTTTTAAAACTGATTATTTAGCACAACATAAGAGCTACAGTGCCATTACAGCCCAGTGTTGGTACTAATTGTTTCTTTTAGAACCCTCATTTACATCTAAGAAAAACAATCCATGTTCTGGTGAAGGGGAAGACCACGTTGAAAAATAAATAAGCCCTATACAAAATAATAGTGTGAATCCCGAAATATCTAGATAAGTTACATGTTTTCTGACTTAATTTTTTTTTAAGATTTCGATTTTTTTGGAATTTAATGTTTGCTAGCATATTATATCTAAGCTTATCTATATTTATCATTTCATATCTAATGTTAGCTAGCAAGCATTAGACTTTAATTACCTTCAGCTGTAGAAAGAGAGTGTGGCTATAACCAGGTGTGTGCGTGTGTGTGTATATATACACGTGTGTATATACAGTACAGTACCATTTAAAAGGACACATCTTCTAATTCACTGTCCTTTTCTAATTTTAATTTCTTTCAACATTGTAACAATGCTGACAACAATAATTAC
The DNA here is from genome assembly GCA_030522415.1 of Channallabes apus. Taxonomy (NCBI): domain Eukaryota; kingdom Metazoa; phylum Chordata; class Actinopteri; order Siluriformes; family Clariidae; genus Channallabes; species Channallabes apus. The sequence goes on along the minus strand of CM060109.1, from coordinate 38,663,016 downwards.
GCAATAATCTCCTTTAAACAGTTGATATTAAGATGTGTATGCTACATATAACTCTAAATTAAGTCTAAATGAATTTTTAAAAAAAAACTGAATATCACTGGTGTGACATTCCATATCATTTAATGTTTTATCAACCCTCAGTGAACACAACATTCAATAGGACCTCGAGGGTTTTGACACTTTGATTAATACAACACTCTATATCCTCTCTCTCCCTCTATACAGAAAGAGAGAGTAAGAGAGATCTTGTCTTATGATCACAAGAACTTGTTGAGTGCTAAGTGCAATTATAACGGACAATAAATACTTAGGTGTTATGCATTTATCATGGTGGATTTTTTTTTCTGCACCATTGTAGTATGTCTAGGATTACTCTTCATTCATTGCTTAGCACCATGCATTGCCCCAAGCCCTGGATTAATTATCTACATTTGTATCCAAGCCCCTTGTGGTTGGTTGTGTGTGTGTGTGTGTGTCTGTGTGTGTCTGTGTGTGTGTGTGTGTGTGTGTGTGTGTGTGTGTGTGTGTGTGTGTGTGTGTGTGTGTGTGTGTGTGTGTGTGTGTGTGTGTGTGTGTGTGTGGGTATGTTGTACTGTGCAGCAATAGTCTTAGGCACCATATGATTTTAGTACAAATTTTGTCATATAAGTTTTGTCTGCATTATCATGAATAAACTACGCAATTCTTCCATATATAACATTTTTAATTTTAATACATTTATTCAAAAATTCTGTACCTAACACTACTGATTATTTTCAAGCAAATAGTTTTTATACCAAATATTGCCTGTGTTTATTTTATTACTCTTAAGTGATCTTTTTAGAAATTTCATCATGTAGATTTTTTTTTCAAAGGCATCATTGCTTATTGCTTTGTATGTATGTGCCCAAGACCTTTGAACTGTAAGTAAAACAACTTTAAGTAAAACAACTGTTAGGTTTTACTGAATGTGCTGGAGAATATATGTGCTGGAGAAGAACTCGAGTGGCCTGAACAGCACCTTTGTGATGAACTGGAATACCAGGCCTCATCACCTGACATCAGAGTCTGACTGCACTAAAGCTCTTGAGGCTGAATGAGCAAATCCCCATAGTCACGCTCCAAAATGTAGTGCAAAGTCTTCCAAGAAGAATGAAGGTTATTATAACAACAAACAGAAAGGTACTGTAAATATGCAACGAGAAACTCAAAAAGCGCATACAAGCTGGTTCTCTTTATAGCGTTAATTTGTATCATATTGAAAATAATTGTGCTGTCAATCAATTTTGTAAGTTCCATTTGTTACATGTCTATGTAAAAGATGGATATAGTCTAACTATACTATATGCATCTTGGATGTTGTGTGAGTAAGTGTTTTGATCCTCTGTTTTGAGGGTCGGGAAATGTTGTTGTCCACAATGACCTTCATTCTTTTGTATAAAATAAAAAAGAAGTGGTTCTGTAGCCTCCTACCTGATACATCTCCTTCACACATTCACAGAAAAACTGGATTTTCTACCAGGACAAAGGCTGTTATGGTGTGTGTACTGTATGTGTGTGCTCCCAGATTTATTTATTTTTTTGGTTGTATCTTACTGCCCTCTAGTGTTTCAAGTTCTGCTTAGTTTATGCAAATATTTCAGAAGTAAGAGGTAAATTCTGTTTCAAGTTGTCATTTAGTTTGAACATTTAAATATGAATTTTGTAATTAGTCATACATGTATAGCCATTTCTATTAAACATAACTCTGTTGTGTAACAAGTTTATAACACAAATAGAGCTGCTATGCTTGTTAAATATACTGCATGTGCAATAGACATATAATAGTATTTCTATTTTAATGGGATTGTACTGCCACATAAGATTAAAACATTTGTGATGGTGATTTAATGCAATGATTCACTGTAAAATCAAAGAGTGAAAAATGTTTCACTCCTGCTTAGTGAGCCAAAATTGTAATGTTATTTTAATACATAAATAGATTCAGATAATGTCCTTTTTGGCTCTTTTTTCCTGTTGAAAAATTGTGCAGTTTGTGCCATAGAGCTGTCAAAGATTTCTATATACCTTCATAACAGGGAAGGATTTAAAATTCAACGTTCACACCGATCACATTTCTAGCTGTGTGACCATGACCCCAACACTAGAAGGCAGTGCTTTACTGAAAATAGCCTTCTTAACCCTACTAATCAAAAAACCTAAACAAAACACATCTCCTGTGCAAACCAAAAGAGAGCTGATAATACCAGAAATCAAAGTGAGAGAGAGTAATATATATATAGATATAGATATAGATATTCATTCATTCATTCATCTTCTATTCCGCTTAATCCAGTGTTCAGGGTCACGGGGGACCTGGAGCCTATCTCAGGAGACTTCGGGCACTAGGCGGGGTACACCCTGGACAGCGTGCCAATCCATCGCAGAGCGCACACACACACACACACACACACACACACACACACACACACACACACACACACACTCATTCACACACTATGGTCAATTTGGGAACGCCAATTAGCCTAATCTACATGTCTTTAGACTGTGGGAGGAAACCGGAGTACCTGGAGGAAACGCACCAAGCACGGGGAGAACATGCAAACTCCATGCACACAGAGATGGGAATCGAACCCGGACCCTGGAGGTGCAAGGCGACAGTGCTAACCACTACGCCTTATATATATATATATATATATATATATATATATATATATATATATATATATATATATATATATACAGAGAGAGAGAGAGAGAGAGAGAGAGAGAATAATAAACTGAAAGGAAATGCACCTGATGTGTATTTTCTCTGCCTATGAGATCCATACTGAAATAAACACTGTTACTATTATAATAATAACTATTAACTGCAACTTTAGGAATTGCATTTGATTTGCTGAAAACACACTCTCCACTCAGCCAATTTGTAAGGCAAAGAGAAATACATACTTTTAAATCAGTCAAGTCTAATCCATTGCACAAGTATTTTTAAATAAAAATCTATATTACTATAATATTAAAATAAATGTGGTATTTCAGACTGAAATTACTACTCAAAATACTTTGGCCATAGGGTTATCAGTTATCACCTGACCTGAGTCTCAGCACTGACAAAGAAAAAAAGTTGAGGGTCTGATTGACTGCCCTCAATTCCATCTGGCTAATATATTCTGATCTTACAGAGCAGCTAACGGTGCTAAGGAGAACCCAAAGGGTAAATTAGAAAGCCTGTCCTTGAAGAACCGGAGTTCTTGGACAATGAGGACATTAAAATAGACATTTCACAGGTATGCTTACATAACTCAATGTTGTAGTTGTATGGAGTGGATGACAGCATATATAAGCGGGCTTTAAGCATTTTGTCAGCCCACCAAAATATAGAAGTGGATGAAAACCAACATCTTTATTCTGAACAAACAGTGTATTGAGTGAGGCTCTTTAGATTGAACTACCCTTTTAATTACAGCTCTGTCAATTGAATAACTAATTTCTTGGGTCAGAACAAGGGTCTGATTTTGACCCTAAACCCTGAGCCGCAAGAGTGCTGTAGAACTGGGGTTTGCTTTGTTTCCCTGTCACAGATCCAACTGATGTAGTCGCAGCCCAGTGGACACAGTATCCCATTATAAAGTATAGAGTTACCCCAATCAAGGTCTAGACAGTCCACCTCTGGAGACAAGGTGTTTATCATGTTCATACCAAGGTACAACCTGCTCAACAATGGAGTGACTGTTCCTGTATAAGAAGTAAATTGGCTAATACATTGCCAGTCCTTGCTATGCACTATTACAGTATATAGGTCCTCTGAGTTGTGCAATCTCAGCTTCATCGATTTTACTGAGCCATGTCTGCCACCAAGGCATTAATTTGCCTAGAAAGTAACTCGGATTGCTTTCTTCGCTTCTTGTTATGCTAATCAGTTGTTGAGTCAGATCCAGTCTAAATCTGCTAAACCGAGATTTCAGGTTGGCATCAGCATCACCACATACAGCTATGGAGGCATCTACATCACACACATCTGTGCAGTGAGCAAATAAATTTGATGGGTATATTTGTTTACAGGGGACTAAGATATAGGCTTACAGAATCTAAAGTCTTGAAACATGGCTTGTTAACTACTCAATTTTTTTCCATAAAAAAAAAGATGAAATTTAACCCACAAAAATGTGTGATTTATAGAAGAAAATATACTCTCCCCAGAGTTGCATGCCATCAGCATAGAGGTGTAGATCTGCTCGTCTGTCTGTTCAACAGTGCAGGATGTACTGTAGACTACATCTAGGAGATAATGTCTCACCTTGTGGCGAGTGCTTCTCATTGAGCAGGTTCACAAATATAAGCTAACTCTCTGTACCATAAGCCAACTCAAAGGTAGCAAAGGCAGTGATTGAGTTTGTAGGGTTTCACTAGAAAATGTGCTGACGATGTATAAGAAATCACTCACCAAGGTAGAAGAGATGAGGCTATCTCAAGCTTAGATGAGATTAAAGTAGCATCACTGACAGCATAGCACTGACAGCATGATTTTTTTGTAAATACTTAGTCGTGCTGCCTTGCGCTGCTTGATGCCTCTGTATGTTTTTGCATGCACGCCACTCTCAAATCTACAAATTACCAGACTGTTATTTTATGAATGTGTATCAAAAATAAAAAAATAAAAAATAAAAAGCATCTACCTTAAAATGTTTAAGCTGCCGCTTTACTTTGTTGATCAGCAAATTTGAGTCAATTAAGGTAGCAGCTTGCAGATTATGGTAAAACGATACCATATGCCTTAATACTGTAGGTGAAACTGACGTGAAAAACTTAAATGTTTCTTATAGTATGTCTTAAGCACTTGTATTGACCTTTCACAAAAGCTATCACTTTGATGTACACATACACTCAAATACAGTACACTGACCTCTGAACTAACAGTGGCTCACTGGGGAGTGCTGTGTGGCCCAAGGACTTATATGTAGTTAATGTGAAGTGATACCAATGTACTGTATGTGTGTCTACAGCCTGAGTGCAGGCTCAGGAATTAAGATTTAAAGCAGGCTTATCATCCAAGTATAAACCATCAATAAGTACAATAACATTTAAATGTGTTTCAATCGATGAATCTCATCAGGTCACTGGCTCTTATAATTTACAGTAAGATAATGCATTACCTGTGATGAGCAAGACAGTAAAACTGCAGTGTGCATGGTCAAAAAACTGTAACTCATCTTTCAATCCAATAATTTATCCATTTCTTATTCAAACATATTTCATGAAGGGACTCAGCAGTCAAGGTAAGAGATATGACTGAAAGAGAAAATAATGAATCACTCTTCTTTCTCCACTACATTCTCCACTTTGCGTCTCATGCTTTCTCAGATACCTTATTTTCAAGCATTTTGTATGTAGTCTCAGGAGACAACCATGCTGCTATAAATATTAATAAATCCCACAGTAAAAAGTAGGCCAAAGCTCTTTGCTCTGGGGCTTTCTTTCCGAAATGCTCTGCTGTGGGTTGGTCTTGTGTGACTGCTAGACCCATACCTGCACATACAGTGCCGTGAAAAAGATATATATTTTTAAGACATATTTTTTAAGCATATTTGTCACACTTAAACGATTGTGATCATTGAACAAATTTTAATATTACACAAAGATAACCTGTGTAAATATAAAATGTAGTTTAAGTGATGATTTTAATTATTAAGTGAATAAAAAATCTACCTGGCCTTATGTAAAATAGTAATTGCCCCCCTTGCAAAATCATGAATAAACTGGTTTTGTGAACCTGAATTAAAGCTCACTTGCCACACACAGGCCGGATTACTGCCAGACCTGTTAAACCAAGAAATCACTCAAATAAAACCTATCTGACAAAGTGAAGCATGCTAAAAGATCTACAAAAGCATCACAATCTAAAGCAATTCAAAAAGCGACGAGAAACAAAGTAATTGACATGTATCAGTCTGGAGTCTCTTTTATGATTTGGATCATTTAAGTGTGACAAATGTGCAAAATAAATAAATTAATTAATTAAATTAAAATAGTTTTTCACTGCACTTTAATTACACAGATTATGATTTCTTAAATCATCCGATTAGGAAATCATAAAACAACACACTGTACAGTATTCATACCCATACTGTAGCAGAACACGTGGATGTGCATTGATAAATAACACTTCAGATAACAAAAGTGATGGTGATAGGTCTGTCTCACTCTTTCAATCACCTGTTTAGTTTTCGTGAAATAATTGATACTGTGTTTCAATATGAATTAATATAAATAAATAATTTTGGGTAAACACAACTTCAATATGCGCAACTGATCTACATCTTTTTTCAATAGATTTTTTTAAATTGAAAACCATTCTCATGGTATATACTCATAATAATAAAGAATTATTAGGAACACCTGTTCAATTTCTCAGTAATGCAATTTTCTAATCAACCAATCACATGGCAGTTGCTTCAATGCATTTAGGGGTGTGGTCCTGGTCAATACAATCTCCTGAACTCCAAACTGAATGTCAGAATGGGAAAGAAAGGTGATTTTGAGCGTGGCATGGTTGTTGGTGCCAGACGGGACGGTCTGAGTATTTCACAATCTGCTCAGTTACTGGGATTTTCACGCACAACCATTTCTAGGGTTTACAAAGAATGTTGTGAAAACGAATAAACATCCAGTATGCGGCAGTCCTGTGGGTGAAAATGCCTTGTTGATGCTAGAGGTCAGAGGAGAATGGGCCGACTGATTCAAGCTGATAGAAGAGCAACTTTGACTGAAAACCACTCGTTACAACCGAGGTATGCAGCAAAGCATCTGTGAAGCCACAACACGCACAACCTTGAGGCGGATGGGCTACAACAGCAGAAGACCCCACCGGGTACCACTCATCTCCACTACAAATAGGAAAAAGAGGCTACAATTTGCACGAGCTCACCAAAATCGGACAGTTGAAGACTGGAAAAATGTTGCCTGGTCTGATGAGTCTCGATTTCTGTTGAGTCATTCAAACGTTAGAGTCAGAATTTGGCGTAAACAGAATGAGAACATGGATCCATCATGCCTTGTTACCACTGCGCAGGCTGGTGGTGGTGGTGTAATGGTGTGGGGGATGTTTTCTTGGCACACTTTAGGCCCCTTAGTGCCAATTGGGCATCGTTTAAATGCCACGGGCTACCTGAGCATTGTTTCTGACCATGTCCATCCCTTTATGACCACCATGTACCCATCCTCTGATGGCTACTTCCAGCAGGATAATGCACCATGTCACAAAGCTCGAATCATTTCAAATTGGTTTCTTGATCATGACAATGAGTTCACTGTGCTAAAATGGCCCCCACAGTCACCAGATCTCAACCCAATAGAGCATCTTCGGGATGTGGTGGAACGGGAGCTTTGTGCCCTGGATGTGCATCCCACAAATCTCCATCAACTGCAAGATGCTATCCTATCAATATAGGACAACATTTCTGAAGAATGCTTTCAGTACCTTGTTGAATCAATGCCATGTAGAATTAAGGCAGTTCTAAAGGCAAAAGGGGGTCAAACACCGTATTAGTGTGGTGTTCCTAATAATCCTTTAGGTGAGTGTATATATATATATATATATATATATATATATATATATATATATATATATATATAGAGAGAGAGAGAGAGAGAGAGAGAGAGAGATAGAGCGAGAGAGAGAGAGAGAGACCCTGTATGTGCTGTATGCAGATGATGCGGCACCCGCCATTAAAACGCACAGATGAAGTAGAAAGAAATAGGCACGTTTAAACTTTCAACTACTGTTCATGCTCACTGGCTGTTTGCTATTCCTTTTACTATGTTGCTTTCTGATGATAGAAAACTATTCTGCAATTTACCAAGTTGTGTGAGATTAAGCAGGGGTAACTCAGTGGTTAAGGCATTGGACTATGGTTTGGAAGGTGCCAGGCTCAAATCAGCACCATTGTTGGCCTCATGAGAGCGGCCATTAACCCCCAACTGCTCAGAGGTATAATGAGAAAAAAATGTAAGTCACTCTGAACAAGTGCATCTGCCAAATGCTGTAGATGTAAATGGATGGTCTGAGATAAACCCTTGCCTAAAGCAGCTGAAAGATCAACAACCTATATTTTCTTTAAGGGAATACGTAATCAGTATTACACGGTGGCTTAGTGGTTAGCCATGTCGCCTTGCACCTCCAGGGTCTGGATTCCAGGCTCGCCTTGGAGGCTGTGTGCATGGAGCAAGCATAAGCAAGTGAGTGTGTATATGTGTGCCCTGCGACGGATTGGCACCCTGTCCAGGATGTCCCTTATCTTCTGCCCTAAGTCCCCTTCACATGCATATGAATTTAAGTAACATTCGATTCTTCATCTATAGGGTTTAATATGATATTGGCCCACCCAACTCAACCCTTCTGGGAAGGTTTTCCACAAGGTTTAGGAGTGTGTTCATGGACATTTTTGACCATTCGTCCAGAAGTACATTTTTGTAGTCAGACACTGATGTTGGATGAGAAGATCTGGCTCACAGTCTCCTCTCTAATTCATCCCAAATGTGTTCGCTCATCCATGTCTTTATGGATATTTGTGAACTGGTGTGCAGTGACGTTGAAACAGGAAGAGGTTATCCCCAAACTGTTCCCACAAACATTGTCCAAAATGTCTTTGTATGCTGAAGCATTAAGAGTTCCTTTCACTTGAAGTAATGGGCCGAGCACAACTCCTGAAAACAACTCCGCATCAGATCCAACATGACTCGGCACCTGACCTCAACCTGCTGTTATAGCGGAGACAGCCAGGCTTTCTCGCCCAACACCTCACAAATACGCTTCTGGATGAATGGTCAAAATTTCCCATAAACACACTCCTAAACCTTGTGGAAGGCCTTCCCAGAAAAGTTGAAGCTGTTATAGCTGCAAAGGGTGGGCCAACATCATATTAAGCCCTATGGATGAAGAATTGGATGTTACTCGAGTTCATTTGCATGTGAAGGCAGGCGAGCAAATACTTTTGCCAATGTAGTGTATGTTTGATCTTGAGCAATAAAGAAATTAAGTATATGCTGTATTTAAAAAAATTATGTACAAAATCACACACTGAAAATACAAATGTTTGATGCAAATTTAAGTTTACATATTGACTCAATCTCACACTCTCGTTATTATCTCTCTAATAGAGTGATACATCAGTTTTTAAAATGAAATATTAATGTATTTTAAAGATGAGCAGTGGAGTGTTGGACAGAGTAAATGTGAGAGCAGTGACATTTGTGTTTATAAATCACCTTGCCTTTATAGCATTTTGCAGGGAAAAACATGAGTTGAATTTGTATAGCAGGTATTTACAGCAATATCTCACACTATCTGTAGGCATAGACGTGAACATCTGTGAATATGTGATTGCTAGTATGTGGAGGGTTATTGTTAATTGTGTAATTATAAATCCCCTTTTTACTGGGAAACAGTACATTTTAAATATCTAGATTTATAAAAACTCTAAAATTTACACCACTCAAGTCAATTTAGAGTGGCTGTACTTGTCATTTGTAACAAATTAAGAAATATCCAACTACTTTGCCGTGCTCATTTACAGTAAATCCATGCACATCTTTAGTGTTAAGACCCTGATCCACACAAATTCATGCACATCTTTTTAGAGCTTCAGTACAGTGCAGGAGTCCTTATGCTTTCCTGACACACTAAGTCACTGAGCCTGTGAACATGCAGCTGTGTTGGGCCTTCGTGTTCCTGCAGAAGCATCTGTAGCTGTGATCCGAAACATCCCATAGGTGCTATTTAGGGTTAGAGGTTGATATAGAATACTCAGATCATGGCTGCTCATCTGTGCTGCCCATCTGTTACAACCTGCACACTGGAGCAGATTTATTTTGTAGTTTTTGGTAGAGGATACAGAACTTATCTGTGTATATTGCATGCCAATTACCCTCTCACTGTTAGTGACATTTGACAACTTAGGAAATTCATAAAAACTGACATTTTCTAGCAGTGACCTAAGCATTGAATTAAGTTTTTTTTTTTATCCAGCTGATTAAGCATTGTTATTTATTTGTGTGATTCGCAAGGTGTAATATTCCATTGCACAAATTGCAGATATTGTCATAGAACTTAAGACAAACCGACACCTTTCGGGTAAGGTATGCAGTCTATGAATGTTCTAATTTCATAGTGTTTATTATGAAATAGGGAATAAGTGTTTCACAAATATTCAGAATATATGGAATCATTTAAAAACTCTGCAATATACAGTATATATATAAGATTATTCATATTATGAGACAACCAGTATACAGCACAGGCCAAAAGTTTGGACACACCTTCACTCATTCAATGTGTTTTCTTTATTTTCATGACCATTTACATTGGTAGATTCTCACAGAAGGCATCAAAACTACATTATGAATGAACACATGTGGAGTTATGTACTTAGAGTAACAAAAAAAGGTGAAATAACTGAGAACATGTTTTATATTCTAGTTTCTTCAAAATAGCCCCCCTTTGCTCTGATCACTACTTTGCACACTCTTGGCATTCTCTCGATGAGCTTCAAGAGGTCGTCACCTGAAATTGTTTCCAACAGTCGTGAAGGAGTTCCCAGAGGCGTTTAGCACTTGTTGGCCCCTTTGCCTTCACTCTGCGGTCCAGCTCAAGTACATGTGTTCATTCATAGTTTTGATGCCTTCAGTGAGAATCTACCAATGTAAATGGTCATGAAAATAAAGAAAACACATTGACAGATAGATGAGAAGGTGTGTCCAAACTTTTGGCCTGTACTGTATATTATGACAAAAATAACATTCATGAGTTCCACACCAACTACACTTTTAAATTAAAGCTTAAAATATTAGAAATTGTAATATTCAGGCTCTACAAGCTTACAGTAACAATAGCTAAATGAATTAAAATGTAAATGATTGTAAAAGTATGTTTAAAATCCTGATCACTGCCTAAGTGTAATTGGAGTGTGATCATGCCCTTCATACCAAACCCTCAGGCTATTCTGGCTTTTCTTTTTTATGAATTTCCTTTTTTGAACTTTTTATTAGTATCATATGGGTCTCTCTCTCACTCTTTCTCTCTCTCTGTCTCATGAGGTCATAAGGTTAATTATGCTGTTAACTGAACATACTGTATCTGAAATTTGTTAAGTTTCAGATTTGTTAATTTACCCATTTTTATTTAGAGAAATCCAAGGATGGTATTTAAATAGTGAGGAATTTAAAGCATTCTCATGCTCACCCCCTGCATAAGCTATTTAATTCACTCACTGTGGAAAACTCATTTTAAATGTTTCACTGGAACACTGGCATGAACAACGGAACCTATATAATAGTGTTACTGAAAAAGTAATATAAAGTTTAATGTGATTTATAAGTTTACGTGATATAGTGATATGCATATTGTAAGCAACTCCACAATTAAATACAGTTTATTAGTAAATGCCAGAATGTTATTACCTCAGAACGAGGGAGAAAAAAAAACACTTATTCCCTTATGGGAGTAGTAGACTTGTTTGTTTGCCTCATTAATCACTGAATGAAAGTCTAGTGATGGCACTGTAGTAGCGTCCTCTGGGATCAGATTCCATCGTTGTTTCAGTACAGCGATCCCATTTCAAAAACACTACTTGCTTTGACTCTGACACAAAAATATGGAAATTATATCTGAGGCAGTATTTTTAAAAATCTGTAGGGTATATCTTTCAAAGCGTATACGCTTTTACCTTAATATTAAGGGTGTTACCTTAAATACTGTATGTATAACACTGCAAAGAAAAGGAAAGACTTCAATTTTTTTTTATTGCAGTTTTACAAATAAGATTTGTAGTTTTTACATTTATTTGTATTTATAATGTTTTGGAATCATGTAATCATGTACAACCTTTTTTTTAAGGCCGTCCAAAAAATATACAGTGTCATGGGGACCTGGAGCTTATGCCCGGAATATCACGGTACAGAGTGGGGGAAACCTTTCTGTGGGAACCAACACAGGGGACACATTCACAACTACTCACACCCTACAGAAAATCTGGACACACCAATCAGCCCGCAACTCAATGCAGAACAGTACATCTATTAATCAGTATTCAGGGTGTCACCTAGTCACTCATCATCTTATTGTCTATACTGCTTTATCCAGTACACAGGGTCGCAGGGGGCCTGGAGCCTATCCCAGGAGACCCAGGGCACAAGGCACACCCTTGACCGGCTGCCAACCCGTCACATTGCACACACATGTACACTCACATACTGTATACACACACTCACTGACATTTTGGAAAGGCCAATTAACCTAATCTGCATGTCTTTGGACTGTTGTTGGAAATCCACCAGGCATGAGAAGAACATGCAAACTTCACGCACACAGAGGTGGGAATCGAATACAGACTCAGTCATGTCATAATTTAAATTGTTTAAATCAAAGTGCAGAAGCCCATCAAAAAAGGAAATGTAACGGACCCCTCTACAGAAATATTTATTCTCAACGCAAAGCTGCACACTTCAGTAAATCTCTAGTTTTTGTTTCCTCCTAAATTTTGCAAACTTTTTTTTTTTTTTAACTAAAGTTTATTGGCTTTGCGTCGGGTGATTTTTTTATTATTATTATTCCTATAATGTTCTGATCAGTCTATAACCCGGGCGAGAAACGCACAACAGAAGTCTCGGATCAGGATGCGCGAGTTGTACACGTACAGTCTAAACGTACCTTGATGTCGGTTGAGGGGCGTCTGCGGCACTGACTCGGGACACTGGCGGTCTGGTTCATGGTTCTGAAGCTGATCGGCTCTCTCAGTCAGCTGGAGACGGAATGAGGGAGACTTTAGTGCGCAGGTGCGCTCAGTGACTGAAAGAGAGTTCACCGTCCACACACTACACTACACACTACACTACACACACACACACACACACACACACACACAGCTGCCTGGAACATGTGGAAGACCAAAAGGTCCAGAAATACTCACATCTGCTGAGTCGGCACTGGTAATGCAATTATTCCTTTAATTAATGACCTTAACTGCAGGAATAAGAGATGTAGTGCAGAACAGTGTCTTAATTAAAATAATTTAAAAAAAACCTTATAATTATATTAAATGTATTAGACTGTTTTGCAAACTCACTACCTTTAAACAGAATAGTTTGCTCCTCTTCTCTCTTTAGGCTATCCATACTGTATAGTGTGTGTGTGTGTGTGTGTGTGTGTGCATATATATATTATGAATTATTATATATCATATTAATGATCATCTGAAGCCTGTTTATGAATATTCATGTATAACAAGGTTAGCAAAGTCAGCAAAACACATCCTACAACAATTGCATAAAGAAAAGTCAATTAAAATGTTTTGCTATGCTAAAACAAATGAAAGTAAAGTAAAATGTAAACAAGTCTTTGTCAAAAATCTTTCAAATGATATAAAGGTTATTGGGGAGAAAATAACCTTCTTAGGGACTCAATGGTGCACGGCTTTATTTCATCTGTTTGCAAGGAGAAAGCAGAATTGAAAGAGCAGTGTAATAGATACATTACTGTATATTCAACATCATTTCAGTTCTTTTTCCTCTCTGCAAACAGATGAAATACAGCCATGCACCGATGATGATCACTGATGATTATTCATCCGTGTATCTTTAGTATTAGCCATTATCATGATCATAAAATTTCATGGTGTTTTATTGATAAAATCAAGAAATTCTTTTGTGTTTTTGTGTGTCGGAACAGCACACAAATTCTTTGTGATTATGTTTAGATATTGTGCTGAAACAGGTTATGAATCCAGGTTAAATAATTAATAAAAAAAAATCTCAAGCTTTATCACAATGGCTTAGTGGTTAGCACGGTTGCCTTGGGCGTTTGTATGTTCTCCCCGTGCTTGGTGGGTCCAATAACATGCAGTCCAATAACATGCAGATGAATCCTTAGTGTTTGAATGACTGTTTGAGTGTGTGTGTGTGTGTGGGTGTGTGTGTGTGTGGGTGTGTTCCCTGTGATGGATTGGCACCCAGGGTCCAGGGTGTACCCTGTCTCGTGCCCTGAATCTCCTGGGATAGGCTCTCTGGTGTCAAGTGTCAAAACCTTTTTTTTTTCTTTCTTTTATTGCACTGCATTTTCAAATGTATATCTTTTTCATTCAGCTTTTAAATACACATTTTTTTAAATTTGTTTTTAAAAAACTGAACAGAAAATGCTCACATTGTTCAGATACCTTTCATAAACAATTAAGAATAACCCTGTGCCATACTGTTTTAAGAAAATAATCACTTAGCAGAGCTACGCAAAGTGAAGTGACAGGTACCTGTTAAGACAGCAGCAATGTCTGTGTTTTATTCATTTGTACAAGACCAATGCTAGATTTTTTTTTATTAAAGGATGATGCATACTTTATCAATGTATTGCTATGTTTAATGATATGGAACATCCAGGAAAATTCCTGTTTTCACTTATTTGTCTCTCTTAAAATTAATCAGACAAAAAACAACTGCAGCTCAGCTACAGTTTAAAGAGCTGCAGCTTAAAGAGTCCTCGGTCCTCAAATGACTTCAATGCTAGAAAACTTTACCTCTGTTAGAAATCACTGAATCTGGAGGCTTCTTCCAAAAATAATAAAGAAACATCTCTTTAAAGAAAACTTGACCCTACATGTTGACTTAGAAGGAGCCTATTTATATACGCTGATCAGCTTAAATTAACACAACATAATTTTAACGTATTAACATTGGTTATCAATTACTATACACAAGTGAACTTCTGACAGGATCATGGGCACCCAAGGCTCATCCATGCCCGTTGGGATCAAACACCAGCTTATCTTGTCAGAAAAGCCAGTGCATCACAACTTGCCAAAAAAGTCAGTGATGGCACCAGAACATCCAGTGCCCTACAGCCCTTTCTTTCAGCTAGTTACATCAGTCACAGTGTTATATAACAGAAGGCAGTGCTGTTTTAGGTACTTTAATTTGATTTAATGCAAATTTTCTCTTAGACATTTATTTTATGATTCTGCATTACTGCATTATTTTTTATTTCCAAACATTGCTTCTATAGCTAAACGTCTCGGAGGAAAATATGTGTATGTCAGCAAGGAAGGTATAGAACATAATTACCACTTTTCAGACAAAAAAACAAGCTGTCAGCTTTTACCTGCAGAAACAAAAGATTCACAATCTGACATTCAAAGTTTCGAGAAGAAGTGGGGCATGTTCAAGATGCTCAGAAAAGCCTTCCACCCATTCTTATTAAACTCTATGAAGTGTCCATGAGTCTAATGATGTTTTTTTTTTAAGACAAATTGTTTTTGTGCCAAATATTTATTTTATTTAGGTGGGTGCTGTTTGAAGCTCTTTATAGTGTATTTTTTAAATACAGAAAATTTTTTATTTCATTATAATTAAGGGCATCTTTATGTTACCTGTGCCTAACATTTTTTTACAGTACTGTATATGCAGATGAAATATGCTCCTATTGCTCAAAGAAATACCAGTTGGTGCTATTGGATATAAAACTCCAAACATATATGCAATTCTGTACAACATTAATACTGCAAACACTTCACATAAATCTGCCGTATTTATGGACCATTAGGCGCACCATAATGACATGTCCTGTTGCACAATCAGCCGTGCTTAAGCACTAATGGTCCACCAAAACTGATTTTGTCAGCACATTCAGTGAGTGAGATAAGCAGCAGGTGAAATCATTCATTTTTAACATTAGTTCATTTTACATGATAATTTTATTTTAGGTAGCGTCTTTAATATTTCTTTGTGTCTTCAATTTTTCTTTGTGTTTTTGACCTTCTGACGTTATTTCTTTATTGCTTATAAACCATACGGTTGTAGTAATTGTTTTGTTGTTGCTTTCTTAGTTTATTCCCTCATTGTGTGGTTTCTGTTTTTTCTCTCTGTCTGTTTGCATTCTTAATACGTATTTGCTGGAGATAACAACATCATCGATATAGATTACGACTCTAAAATTACATTGCATATATATTCAGTTGCCACTTTCTCTAATCCAATATACGTGTGTTGTCTAGTTGCTTTTGTTCTTATATTATTCTGTCTTAAATGCGGGCAGCATCATGCCGTAGTGCTTAGCACCCATCTTTCGAGTTTGCATGCTCTGCCCTGCTTGGTGGTTTACCTCTGGGTATTCCAGTTCCTTCCCACAGCCTAAAGACATGCAGATTAGGCGAACCGACATTTGCAAATTGCCCATAGTAAGAGACTGAGTGTGTGCTTGTGTGCTCTGCGTTGCACTGGCAGCCCATCCAAGGTGTACCCAGCTGTTGCCCCAAGTTCCCTGGGATAGGTTCCAGGCCTCCGCAACCCTGTACAGAATAAGCACTATAGAGAATAATTAATTGAAAAAAGATGAGAAAAGTCATGAGTACTGTACATAATAATAATAATAATAATAATAGTAATAATAATAATAATAATAATAATAATAAACAGTACAGCCATTGCACACACATGCCTTGACATGCATCTACTCGCATGCAGCATTATTAATCCCAGAGAAAGAGACAGAGCAGGGAGTAATGGAGAAAGAGAGAAAACATTACCCCGATGAGTGGAGCATTAATATTAATCTGAGCTCCAGGGTACTGTTCATGGTTCAGGGAGCTTTTTTTCAAGTCTTACTAATGTTCAAAAATCCTATGTAGTGTGTGTGTGTGTGTGTGTGTGTGTGTGTGTGTGTGTGTGTGTGTGTGCCCATGTGCTCGTGTGCATTTCAGAGCCAGAGCAAGGTTGTGACTGTGAATGAGACATAGCTCAACCGGCTCCTCCAGGGATCACATCAGCTTGCTCCCAAAGCACATTTCACACAAAAACTCAAAAACACACACACAGCTACAGCAGTCATGTTGCAGTAAAGCCCGCCTAGGTGATCTACTGCAACAACATGCTGAGATTGCATGTCCAGTATGTGTCTGTTAGTGTGGGGGATGGACGAGATGTACCTGTGCACTCTCATAACTGGATTTTTCATAAGATAATATTTTTCGTGTGTGTGTGTGTGTGTGTGTGTGTGTGTGTTGTTTGGCATCAGCCTGTCATCTGCTCTCTTCATCTGCTATCTCTTCTTCTGTGTTTCTGTGGTTTGAAGTGACATTTGAAGTGTGACTGAGCCTCGGGTAGAGAGATTAAAGGTCAAAGGTAAAGCTGAAGTGAGGAAGCCTATTGATCCACAGCTGCTGAAAGGTCATTCAGGTATTTCAGCTGTGGTTGGTCTGCTCTGGTGTGTGTGTGTGTGGTGTGTGTACGTGCACGTGTGCGCGCACGTGTGTGTGTGTGTGTGGTGTGTGTACGTGCACGTGTGTTCGCACGTGTGTGTGTGTGTGTGTGTGTGTGTGTGTATACGCGCATGTGTGTGTGTTTGTGTGTGTGCGTGTACAAGCCCAAATCTGGGGTTATTAAATTTGTTTTATAAACCTGTTAATACTCAACAGGGTAATAAATTAATTTAATTAATTTTCATACTTCCATTCTCTTTATTTCACTCATCCTCCAAATGCACTGCTTCAGTCTCTATGTAAATGAGCTACTGCTGAGCCACACACCCATTGGAGAACAGCAGAGCAATGAGCTGGGTGAGAGAATCTTCTTAAAGGAGGCCACAATAAGGAAAAAAATCTAATTGTTTAGATTTTTAAATGAAAAAAATCTGGGTTTAAACCCCGGCCAACACAACAACAAATGGAAAAAGTCTAAAAATTTTAAAGTGAAATAGGTCTCTTTTGCTACGAGGGATCAAAATCAAGAAAAAACATTTTAGCTAAGTGGAAAAAAAACTATATGTGCATAAAACATAGAATTTATAAGATATAAATTGAGCCATCATTCGTTTTTAAAGAAGTATTGGTCCTTCTTCAGTGCGTCCTATGAATATTTAATGCTCAGAATCAGAAACTTTTATTGACAAGTGTAAGAAGCACGAGAATCAAGTGACAACACAAACTCCAGTCATAAAAATGGTTGAACATATATTTAGAAGTATTTATAAGTGTGTATAAAATAGCGTTAATTATTGTGTTAAATATATAAATGATCCTGTGTCATAAGGTTAATATAAGCATGTCACAAAGTGCCATGTAAATTAAATCACCATCACTATCAGCTATCACTAACATTCTATTTTGAGTGTTATAAGAGTTGGGTTACCATTACTGGAAATGCAGTGCATGGTCACGCAAGACAAGACTTTTGTCATTCTGTAGCAGATTTAACAATAGCATGCTCTGGTACACTGAACAAAAGGGATTCAGGAATTATTAGAATTACTTAAATGCAGTAAGTTATGTATTAACTTAATTCATATAAATATGTGGCTAAAACTAAAACAGTATATATTATGTTATTTTATGATAACACAGCTTGTAAAAGTGGCCTTTTTTTTATTCATATGTGACTCAGATGTGTTTATTTTCCCTTTATGTCAATTCAACTCGACAGTCTCATAATTTCATGCTTGGAAAACTGGAGGATGGCACTGAGCTGTGGCACTGTGAGATAACAGACGTCACAATCATTTGGTCTGATGTTTTGAAGAAACTAAGCACGAGAGCCAAAGACGTGACCGAATAACATACCCTGTATACAGTACATCAAGCTTCGATGCAAATTCTAATTAATATTTTATTTGTCACATGTATGTAGTGAAATGCTTGCACGACCACCTATGAGCTAAAATTTTAAATGGAAAATAGAGTACTCTATTCAAATAAAAAATATAAAATAAGATAAGAATATAATAAAAAAATTTATTTAATTTTACAATATGTACAATAATAAAACAGAATTGAAATAGAAAAGCAAAGTCTAGTTACGAGCGGAACAATATGCAAAGTTCCAGGTGTGCAAAATGGAGACCATGCGCAAATGTGTGTTAAATATGCAGTGTGATCAGTGTGTTTAGTTCTATGTGGTGTTATAATTGTCTGTATTGCTGCTCCTCATTCTTACTCTGTTGGCTTCAGGTAGCAGTTCCTGACTGCAGCAGAGGAAACAGTTCATTGTTGGGGTGGAGTTCCTTCACGATCTTCCTGGTATTGGTCCAGCATTGCTTGCTGTAGATTGAGTGCAGCTCAGGGAGCTCGGTGCAGATAATGCGCTCAAATGATCGCACCATGATGACGTTGTCAGAAAACAAAACGCAGTCATAGGTATACTGTATACAGTGAGTACAGCAGGAGCCTTAGGACACAACCCTGGGGGCTCTAGTGCTGAGGGTAAGGGAGAGTGAGACATGTATGCCCATCCTTACTGCCTGTGGTCTCCCAGATTCACTGACTCCAACTGTAGGACTATATAACCTTTTGAAAATAGATACATTTCCAAATTAGTTCGAATTTTCCATTGCTTGAGGAGTGTCTGAATCCCTCTTGATTTTTTTTATCACAATATTTTCTTCTATTTGAATTCTTCTAATACAAACCCATGTGGTTGGACATTGTCCTGCTGAAATACACAATTTCTTCCCTGAAATAGATGTCATCTGGAGGGGAGCATACAGGTATGTTCCTCTAAAACATTTATATACCTTTCACCATTCATAGTGCCTTCAAAACCATGCAAGCTTCCCATGAACCAACCATGAAATGCTGGCTGTTGAACTGAACACTGATAACATGCTGGAAGGTCTCTCGCCTCTTTAGCCCGGAGAACAAGGCGTCTGCAGTTTCCAACAAGAATGTCAAATCTTGCTCTCGCAAATCAGGTTCGCGACCGTCTTACTTCCGGGTCCTAGTGCCAGTCGCGGCTGAGTGCGCATGACAGTACCCCCCTGTCCAGGACTGACTCCGGACGGTCCAGGGGTGGAGGATACCCGGTGACGGTAGTCCCTAATGAGCCCGGGGTCGAGGATGAAGCGTGCTGGAACCCAGGATCCAGGGTCGAGGATCCGTCGCACGGTGTAAGTGGGACCACCGTGAATGATGCGGGGGGAGGAGCAGGGTGGGTGGGTGTAATCATGGGTGAGGTGATGAACGGTTTTTGGGAGGTGTGGAAGACGGGGTGGATCCGGAGTGCCGCAGGCAGCTGGAGCCGGTAGGTGACAGGGTTGATCCTGAGGGTGATGCGGTAGGGTCCAATGAATCTCGGTGACAGTTTTCGTGATTCTGTGTGCAGGTGGAGGTTTTTGGTGGACAGGCATACCTTGTCACCTACGTGGTACAACCGTCCCGGAGGGTGCCGGCGGCGGTGTTGAGTCACATAATTGGTATTGGTGCGTCGGATGGCAAGATTGGCTTGGTGCCATAGCCGCCGGCACCGGCGAACCAACTGTTGGGCCGATGGTACGTCAACCTCCGGTTCTTGGTGAGTGAACATCGGAGGCTGGAAACCATAGCATACCTCAAATGGGCTCAGGTTGGTAGCTGAGGACACGTGGAGGTTGTGAGACAACTCAGCCCACTTGAGGTAGCAGGCCCAGGAGCGTTGACGATCCGACACGAAACACCTTAGGTAACGCTCCAGCTGTTGGTTGGTTCGCTCCGCCTGACCATTCGTCTGTGGCCTCTCGCTCGTACTGACGGGAGAGGGCATCAGCCTTGGTGTTCTTTGACCCTGGGCGGTACGAGAGATGGAAATCATACTGTTCAAAGAACAGGGCCCACCGTGCCTGTCGTGGGTTTAGTTGCTTGAGGTTGCGGATGGTGAGTAGGTTCTGGTGGTCTGTCCAGACGATGAACGGCTCACTGGCGCCCTGGAGCCAGTGACGCGATTCCTCCAAAGCCCACTTTATGCCCAACAGTTCACGGTCCCCTACTCCATATCGCTGCTGAGTGGGGTTAAATTTTTTGGAGTAGAAGCCACATGGGTGTAGCTTCTGGTCTGGACCTCGTTGAGAGAGAACGGCGCCAGCGCCCACTTCCGACGCGTCCACCTTCACAACAAATGGTTGGCTGGCACCCGGATGGAGAAGAATAGGTGCGGTGGTGAAGAGGTGGCAGAGTTTGTGGAAAGCTGAGATGGCGGTCGGGTTGAGTTGGAAGGAATGGGTGGAGAGCCTGGTAGTGCAGTGAGTGGTGCTGCAACTGTACTGTAAAAATTCGCAAATCCGAGAAAGCATTGGAGCTGCTTTAGTGTCCTCGGTAGGGGCCAGTGACGTACAACCTCCAGCTTCTGCGGGTCCATGGCCACACCCTGGGGCGAGATGACAAAACCCAGGAACGTGGTGGAGTGCTCGTGAAAAGCACACTTTTCCATCTTACAGTACAGCTGGTGGGCGAGCAATCTCTTCAGAACAGCCCTGACGTGTTTGGTGTGTTCTTCGGTGGTGCGAGACTATATCAGTATATCATCTAGATATACGAACACCCATCGGCCTAGCATGTCCCTGAGAACATCATTAATAAATTGTTGGAAGGCCGAGGGTGCGTTACAGAGTCCGAACGGAATGACCAGGTTCTCATAATGTCCGGTGGGGGTGATGTAGGCCGTGTTCCACTCATCACCCTCTCTGATGCGCACCAAGTTGTAGGCGCTACAGAGGTCCAACTTAGTGAACACGGTGGCACCAGAGAGGGCGTCCAGGGCTGAGTTGGTAAGAGGCAGCGGGTGAGGGTTCCTGATGGTAATCTTATTTAGCCGCCGATAGTCGACACACGGACGAAGTTCGCCCCCTTTCTTCTTCACGAAGAAGAACCCTGCGGCTGCCGGCGAGGAGGATGGCCGGATGGTGCCGCTTCGCAGGGTGTTGGCGACATATTCCTTGATCGCCTGGGTCTCGCTGTTGGAAAGTGAGTAGAGATGGCCGCGGGGGGGGGGGGGGGGGGGTTGGAACCTGGCTGGAGTTCGATGGCTAGGTCATATGGACGTTGAGTTGGCAGGTGTTTGGCCCGGCGTTTACAGAACTCCTCAGCCAGGTCCCGATAAGGTGGAGGAATGGCGTGGATGTCGACGTCGGGGTCCTTGGACTCCCTGGAGCACGTCCCAGCCTGGGCCGTAGGCAGAGGTCGGTGCAGGTCGGCCCCCATTGAAGGATCCGGTTTTGTGTCCAGGAAATCAGGGGGTCGTGTCGTAGTAGCCAGGGGTATCCAAGGATGAGAGGTGGAGAGGAAATGATGGGTTGGGTCTGCTGGGTGATGGGGCTAGATGAAAGGGGCCGCCCGTCGACAGAGGTGATTTTCATCGGCTGGGATAATGCCTCAATCTTTACCCCCAACCCTTTGGCGTACGTAGAGACAATGAAGTTACCCGCGGCACCAGCATCGATGAACGCGGTACTTCGGACCCACTTGTGGCCAAGGTGGAGGGTTACCTGAACCGTGAGTCTTGAGGTGGTGGTTTCGGTGGTGGCGGAGAGGTGCCCGGTGAGTCTCTCCTGTCATTCACCGGGGTTGGGCGTTTCCCGGACGGGATGGACAGGTCGCTCGGTGGTGCGCCGCTGAGCCACAGTAGGCGCACAATACCTTGCGGTAACACCTCTTACGTTCCGCCACGGTCAGGGAGGCGCGCCCTAGTTGCATGGGTTCCCCGGCTCCGGTGTCAACCACGGCAGGGGGTGGAGATCCGACACGTCCGGTGAAGGCGGGGGTGACGGTGGGTGGTGGTCTGGATACAGTGTAGGCATAGGTGGGAGCTGGCGGCAGGGTTCGAGGTGCTGGCTTTGGACCGGAGAGGAGGCGCTGGTCGATGCGGAGGGCTAGGTGGATCAGCCCCTCCAGTGTGGCTGAAAGCTCTCGTCCGGCTAGCTCATCCTTAATACGGGTAGCCAGTCCCTCGAAGTAGGATGTCCGGAGGGCTGCGTCTCCCCACGAGGTCTGGTTGGCGAGGGTGCGGAAGTCCGCAGTGTACCGGCTCACGGACAATCCTCCCTGCCGCAGATGGTAGAGGCTTTGTGTCGGTCTCCACCTCGCCCGCAGGATGCTCGAAAGTTAGTTTGAGCTGACGGGTGAACTCATTGTAGGAATGAGCGGTGTCGGTGTCAGCGCGCAGGACTGCCGTGGCCCACTCTGCTGCCTGCCCTGATAGCAACGAGACGAGTAGTGCGTAGCCGGTCCGTGGAGTATTTGGTGGCATTAAACTCGAACACCAGTTCCAGCGATGTTAAAAACACACTGCATTTCCCATCCGTGCCATCCCATTTATCCGGGAGTCCTTGAAAAACATCAGAAGGGGGGGGGTTGGTGGGGAGCCGCGGCCGCTGCGGCGGGCGGACCGCTAGCCATGCCATCAACAGCCGCCCGGAGGCTCGCATTCTCCCGCTTAACCTCCGCAACCTCGCGGCGCAAGGCCGCGACGTCTTGGACACTACGGCGCAGAGAATCGAGCTCCCCGGTTAGCTTATTGATAAGCACAGCATGCTGGTCAACCACATCACATAGGCGCGCATGATCCGCTGGGTTTACTGCTCTGGGCTCTGTCATTCTGTCAGAACTAACCCGATGATGAACAGAAAGACGTAGCTTAGCAGTTAGCCCTGTAGCGTTAATCGAAAACCCAAACGCGGATGGACAGCAGGCAGGATAATCACGCGATTTGCTCTAAGGACTCTCAAAGTGAATGAGTAAAGGAAAGACACAATCTAACCCTCGTCCTATAAACACACACTCAGTCTGAAAGCAAAACCCAAGAAAGTGAGTACTCACGTGAACGGGAACGATTCCGAAATAGCATGGGCAAAACTCAATGACAGAGCGATGTGCGGCGCCATCTTGTTTCCTTTTATGCTTTCAGGTTCGCGACCATCTTACTTCCGGGTCCTAGTGCCGGTCGCGGCTGAGTGTGCATGACACTAACTGATTCAAAGAATGAATAAGAGAAGAGTTGCTGTTTTATGAAATATATGACTTGCTATTCAGGTGACCATTAGTCTTTTTGTCCCTTGCTTTTGCTTTCTTTGAAGAGAAGAACTCAATTGTGTTTTGTCTACTTTCTATACACCTCAAAAATCAGATCAGTGCTCTGAAAAGCTCTGTTAAAAAGCTCATCAAACACTTGCTTAAATTCTGAACTAAAGCGTTGTCTATTCTGGGCATTTACTTTTAGATGTATTAAAAAATAATTAACATCCAAAGTATTAACCACGGCGGCGCGGTGGTGTAGGGGTTAGCGCTGTCGCCTTGCACCTCCAGGGTCCAGGGTTCGATTCCCATCTCTGTGTGCATGGAGTTTGCATGTTCTCCCCGTACTTGGTGGGTTTCCTCTGGGTACTCCGGTTTCCTCCCACAGTCCAAAGATATGCAGGTTAGGCTAATTGGCGTTCCTAAATTGCCCGTAGTGTGTGAGTGTGTGTATGTGTGTGCCCTGCGATGGATTGGCACCCTGTCCAGGGTATACCCCGCCTAGTGCCCGAAGTCTCCTGGGATAGGCTCCAGGTCCCCCGCGACCCTGAACACAGGATTAAGCGGTATAGAAGATGAATGAATGAGTATTAACAACTTTTTTGAGAAAAAGGTCTTTCTTTCAAAACTCATGACATGATTAATGTAGATTTCTCTCTCTCAATGATTCATCTGATATTTGATCAAAACTTCAATTAATAATTTCTGAGCATGTCAAAGAAGAGGAAAATACCACGAGATGGAATAACCAACTGAGAACAACTGAAAAATAAAGCTGTGAGGCAAATTCTTCTCAGAACAAACACCACTGAGCCATATATAATCGTTATTTGTTTGGAAACAAATATTGAAGAAAAACATGTTTTAAGAACTGCAAGGAAGCCTAAGAAGGGCAGTTTAACGCTTATTATACTGTTAATCCATATAGATGTGTGTAGGGCTGAAAGTGTGATTTATTCTCATCCATATGTACCATGCATCTGGTGGAGTCCAATCTATTTTATAGGTTGCAGCAGAACTCAGATATTGCTCTCTATCATTTAAAGTATGTCTATGAGTCCCTCGATTCCTACATACTGTAGGATAACCAGAAAGAGAAAAGCAACTGATGTTACAGTTTAATTTCTTAAGACATACGACATTTTTTATTCCAGAAATCTGGAAAACATTTGATAAATATGTAATATGTTTGATAAATACACCGTTTCAACTAACAAATCAACTCAAGCACATAAATAATAAACAAAGCTCGACCGGTTGGATTATGGAATCTGGATCATTTGAATAAGATTGGTTGTGGAATATCAGACCTCTTTCATGTATGACAGAAGCATTATCTCTGCATTTGAAAAAGAGCTTCAAATTCCAGCTTCACAACAGTCTTTCATCTTGACAATCTCTATAGTCCAATTACCCAGAGAGAGAGAGGGAGAGAGAGAAAGAAAGAAAGAGAAAAAGAGAGAGAGGGAGAGAGAAAGAGAGAGAAAACATGTCTCAAATGCAGCATTGGGGCTATTTAAAGATTTCTGTTGCTCCTCTACATTGGTTCATCAGGGACGATAAAGAAAGAGAGATCCTCTATTTCTCTCGGGAGAGGACAGGAAAGGGCAGGAGAGGAAAAGTGAGAAGAGTGGAAGAGAGATATTTAGGGATGCATTAGGACAGCTCCTGCCTCATAGTCTCCTTGTCCTGTCAACTGATCCATGATGCAAATCAAGGACGATAATCTGTGTTATTTGATTCCTTCTTTGTATAATAAAATATTCTTCCAATCACCATGTGTTGCAGGAAAATCAACATGTCGTTTTTGTCCTTTGCTAAAATAAAATAACCTGTTACTAGAACTAGCATTTGGCAATCCAAAAAGCTTCTGATTGTAATTATATTTTCCAGTTTGAATATCATAGAATTAAACCGCTGGAGGGCATGGTAGACTATAATTAAACTCATAATGAAACCATAACTCACAATGTCCTATTAGCATGAACACTACTTTCAGGTTGATTGTTTTAACCTAATTATAGCTGGATTCTGGAGAACAGGGAGGCTGTGGCCCTGAGAGTCAACACTTCTGAGATTGGCACAATGGTGCGTTTTCTTATTATTGATGATTTTTGTTGTTTTTTGGTTGTGTGTTTGTGTGGGTGAATATATAAATCATAATATATATAATTTTATGTACAAAAAACACTTATTTACAAAAAAAAGAACTCAATGAAAGTCTATTGGAGACCTTTCAATATTGGCTGGTCTGGAAATGCTTTAGCCTTGTTTTAGACCAACAAAGCTTCCTGACTTGAGTCCAATTCTTTGCCAGTCCCATGTTACACTTCAATAATATGTGTTTTAACCTCAACTGCCTGAAAATGTGTGAACTTCAGACATGTTACAGCTGGAAGTGCAGGGAACTGCTGCAGGCAAAGTACATCATCCTACACACACACACACACGCACACACACACACACACACACACACACACACACACACACACACACACAGTTTTGTAATAGGTTTCTGGATCATTCAGTCGCATAAAGTTACTGGCTGCTACTGTATGCCTTCACCTAAACACTGCAGAAAGAAATTGAAGAACTTCGAAAAACTTGGACCGGAGTTCAGGCATGACTATAAAAGTTTGAAAGACATGGATGTGAGGTGTCATGAAAGGTGAGCCGAAACAAATGCAATTGAGGCAACTTTTAATAAAAATGCATAGAGACAAATTCAAAACATACTTCAAAAACTCAAGGACAAAAAAACAAAAACACAGTCAAAGGGTGAGGTGAATTGCACACATCAATAAAAGGGCAAAAAGGTGTTGAGGTCAGGACTGGTGCAGGCCAGTCAAGTTCTTCCACACCAAATATGTATGTGTGAGAAAAATGTGTCTATATAATAATGAGATGAATGAATGAATGATGAATGAAATGTCTCTGATGAGCAAGCCAAGAGTGAAGGCGACAGGGCAAGGAAAAACTCCCTGAGATGGCAATAGGAAGAAACTTTGAGAGGAACCAGACTCAACAGGGAACCCATCCTCATTTGGGTGATAACGGATAGAAATTATATAACATCATGTGTGTTATGCAGCTGAAAGTTCAATATAACAGAATTTCTTTAAGTTAACATGAAGTCCAGTTCAGCATAGAGATGAGTCAGCAGGTGCAGTACAAAGGGCAGATGGGGTCTGGATCACTGGAAGAACAGGAGCAGCATGTCCTCCAACCATCATAAAGCTGAATCCAGCTGGAGCTGGTCCTTCTCTCCAGATGCCTCGGGATGGGTAGAAAAATACAGAACAGATGGAGAGAATTAGCGTAGTTGCCATTCAGGATACTGTAGATGTACTAGAGTATGAAGTTATGGGATAAGTTACGTGTATGCCAGATTAAAGAGATGCGTCTTGAGCTTAACTATGTAACTGGGTAACTATGTCTGAGCCCTGAACACTGTCTGGAAGGCTATTCCAAAGCTTTGGAGCTAAATATGAAAAGCCCTACCCCATTTTGTAGATTTTGAAATTCTGGGAACTACCAGAAGTCCGGAGTTTTGTGGTCTTAAGGCGCGTGGTGGATTGTAGCGTATCAGAAGACTGGTTAGGTATGTGGGAACTAAACCTTTAAAGCCTTGTATCTAAGTAATACTATTTCGTAATTAATTCTAAACTGAACAGATAGCCAGTGCAGGGATGATAATATTGGGGTTATATGATCATATTTTCTGGATCTAGTGAGAACCCGGTGGCTGCATTTTGAAGCTTGTTTATTGAGGATGCAGGACAACCACCTAGTAATGCATTACAATAGTCTAGTCTGGAGGTCATGAACGCATGAACTAGGTTTTCTACATCAGATACGGATAAGATGCTCCTAAGTTTGGCAATATTTCTAAAATGGAAAAAGGCTGTTTTTGTGATATTGGAAATATGGTTTTCAAAGGACAAGTTACTGTCTAATATTACGCCCAGGTCTTTTACTGCTGAGCTGGTAGTAACAGTACAGAAACCAGAGGAAACCCACCAAGCACGGGGAGAATATGCAAACTCCATGCACACAGAGACGGGAATCGAGATTGGTCGGGAATCGAACCCGGACCCTGAAGGTGCAAGACGACTACACCACCGTGCCGCATTCATTGGCTAAAGAGTCAATATTTGATGACATGCCTGATTCTTAACACGATGCAATATGATTTAATTTAGTAACCTACAAATGATACACCTTTATTTATAGATAGATAGATAGTACTTCATCAAAGATAGTGGGTATTGTAAAAGATGAATATAGAATTCTATGTAAATATAGAAAGATAAATTAATAGATGATGCTTCATGAAGAACTGAAATGTTCTGTTTCTCTGGAAACCTTGGTTACTTTGTTCAACTTTTGGTATATCTAAAGGAAGATATTATTTAAATCCAAAAATGGAGATTCACAATTTTGAATGAGATCTTTTAAAATTGTATTGTATTATCTTTCCATAAACTTCAGACTGATTTAATATGTATTAATGAAGGAATTATTTGAAACCTTCTCCTGTTTATTTTACGTTTATGATAGACTCACACAGACTTATCCACAGGGCAAACGCTAGATCAATACAAAAAAATACAAAGAAAGTGCATTAAAAGACAACCTCAAAATGACCTATTGATATTTAGTGATGTGTGGATTGTGGTTTATTGTGAAAATCTATAGATATGCATTGCGCTTTTAAATGTACTATCATATTATTCAAATTCAGTGATTAAGAACAAAATTTAAACACTCTGATGGCAGTCAGTGAAATAAATTCCTAATAGCTTTCTCTGAAATATCTTAATGGTATACATCCATAGATGAATGTGTTCCTGGATAGTGTCCTTTTTAAAGAATTAAAAAAAAAATTTAAATTTTACCTCCGCACTCTTCCTTTTAATAGCCTCAATTGACTTCAGAGATACAGTAAATGCAGCATATGCACACATAATGAAAACATCACTATCATGAAACATCAGGGATGAAACATAAGAGCATAAGCTAGATAAGCTATGAGCTAGGTGTCTGACTGCGGAGATGTTTAACATGTTCTAGTTGCTGCAAGATAAGTCACTTGATAAATTCGTATTAGTATTAGTTCATTATATTGTTTGTTATTTAATGAGAGAGGAAAGAGAGAGAGAAAGAGAGAAAGCTGTTTTAATGAGAATTAAGCACCCGCACTGTCTTTATAGGAATAATCTCTGAGAGGAAATCTTTACCCAAGCCACTGTTATTCATACTCATGAAAAACAAATAATAACAGTCAGTGCTCTAATTAGATCAGACTTCATATGCAAACATGAACAGATGAATTCAGTTCTGAATTCCATTTTTTGCAAGATATTTTAATACCATGACAGCTGGTTCATTTTAATTGTTGCTTTTAATGGCTAGTTGTAAAGACATTACTGGGGAAAAAAGATATATACAGTATTCAAGACGTGCAATGGCTCTAATAGTTTGGATTTTTGGTGGTGGAATTTTATCATATTTTATCACACTTACATCCACATATCGCTCTGAATGAGATTGTCTGCCAAGAGACATTAAGTGATTAATGTACATTAATGTTTCAACTTGTATAAAGTTTTTTTTTTTTATAACCTCTTGTAAAAAGCATACAAAAGACAATCTAAAAAGACATTATAAAATCATTAATGGTGTTGTTGTATTGTGCTTTTGTATTTTTTAATAAAGTAAAATCTATTGCACCAGTAATAAATGTGGAATGAATTTATGCTAACTAAGCAGGGCATTTCCCTCTTTATGCCTGTTTCCTCTCGACTCTGTTTGGGGTAATGATGTGTCTCTGTGATCAGCTTCCTTTGCTTCAAACACTAGGAAATATCAGAGTAAGTTTACACAAGCTTATATGTTAATCATGCAGTGATGATTAATAGTGTATTAGCTGGAGGTGAGTCCTGGTGTCAGAGTAAATACTATGTACTGTGAAGAAACTCATGGAATGACCGACCTTACGATTAAGTACAGAATAGGGATGACAAGAGAGAAACAAAACATGCATGAACCTGGAGGTTTCAAGTCGAATCTATGCTAAAATATTCATGAGATATGTAGAATCCTCTTGAGATTGCAGTAACCTGGAGGGTTAATGAAAAATAAAACAGTTTTGATCTGAATATGTTTCTTAGTCAAACATACAGCAATTAGATGCTGTATGCCTGCCTGTAGGCAGGGAAAAGATACAAATATTTAACCATGTGAACAGGCAAACACACCTGAATTAGATCCTGTAGACAGACAAATACATATGGATTACACCACGCAGAGAGATGATTAAATACACATATCCTAAAATGCTTATTGAGAAACCTTACATTTACATCAGCTGAAGATTGGCTATATTAATCACACAAAACATCAACATCCACATAAATAACATCTTTTTGTGTCACAGCTTTTTGTGTTGTGAGTGATGATGAATCTTGTTACAGTGCTGTAAGTCAATCTTTTTTTAGCAGGTTTACCTTCCACATCCTTTGTCAATATATAATTACTGACTCTAATCCATATGTCATTATGTACTCAGTCTCCACTACACAGAACATCAGTGTAAAGTGACCACCACTGACTAAATATTTGGTGGATCATTTGCTGTAATTATTTCTTTTTTTAACAATCAACAATATTTTCCAATTAACTTAGTTGGTTCTGTTTATTGACATATAAAAAAAACTAATTAGTTTGTAACGCTTGGATTTAGAAAACCGCTTGGTTACAAAAAAACGGATTCGGGAATCTAAACTGGGGCTTGAAAACAACACTTCCGGTATTGCGCAACCGCAGCTGGACAAAACACGACGCGACACAAAATTATAATAAATTAAACCAAGTGTATTATACAGAGACAAACAGATATATAAACAAACAAGGTGCACCAAAACCAATATATACAAATATAATACAAATAGAAAAAGTGTGTGTGCGATGTATGCGGGTGTGTGAGTGTGTGTATGATAGTCCAGTGTCTGAAATATGGCAAAAGTTATGAAGATGGTGAGTTGGAGAGATGGTTCGATCTCACCAGATGAAGATGGTAGGTCTGGGAGATCGAGAAACGGAATGAGCTGGGTCCTGAATGAAATTATCAACGGGTAATCCACAAACAGGCTCTCAGCTTCCAAAATCATGCAGCGCGCTGTCTTCATCTCTCCGTGCCGGCTTCTACGCCGGTTCCGGCTTTATGCCGGATCATGTGACCCACGTCACTTCCGGGTTCCCCTGCGTTGCGATCGCGCATGCACGGGAACTTGCCCGGTGACCATCACTGTCAAAGGGGAAAACAAATAGCTAGGGCACATCTTCGGCTACAGGTGAGCAGCATTAGCTCTTCAACCAGTTCCCTGTATATGAAAATGTCCCTTGTGTGTGGCTGCGCTACAAGTTAAAATGCTTCATTACCTATGTCTTCTTTTTACTTTAAGTGAATCAGTTCCAAGGTTTTGTTTGACTACATTGCTATGACTAGGGTATTCATTGAACCATCTTCAGTAATGCCTTTATTTAATTCAATTCAAATTGGCTTGAATTAAATTCAATTCTATATATCAATTCTCAATTATTTACATTTACATATATCATAATTATCAGATTGTCCCTTTATTCTGGATAGGGTCATGGTGGATCTGGATCCTATTGCAGGAGCTCTGGGTGCAAGATCACAATACAACCTGGATGGAATCCAAGTCTATCTGAGGCAGACATCACTAGATGATGATGTTATTAAAATAACAGCATTATGATGGCAGTAAAAACTATGTGTAAATTTTGCCAACATGAAATACTGCTTGACTGAACGTCAAATAAATTATTCATCATATTTAGTAGGTAAGTCTATAAAACACATTGATTCATTCTGGTCAGAGTCCTGTATGCACACACACACACAGTCATACACTCATTCATTCCTGGAGGCAGTTTAGAATAGATAATATTCCTATGTCCCTTTTTTCAGAAGGCAAGAGGATATTGGACAAATGTAAATGTAACTGAGGAAAATGTATATACGAATTTGTAATTATTCTATACATTTCATATATGACTAAAACACTCCACTCCTATGAGGTTTTAGTTATATAGCTCTCTGCTTGTTAGAGAACCAGTCTATTAAATAATAATCTATAACCAGCCGTTTTTCTAAAATCCGACATGGATGGAGGAGGGAGGGCATATACTTGAAAGAAGAGGAGCTCTACAGCAACATGATATGAATCTCATCTAATATATAATAAAATCTAATAAAATGCACAGTAAGTGTACACCTTGTTAAAAAAAATCAAAAATCAAAGATGCAATATCGACCACCATGCAGCTACCAGCTCAATGTCACTGATGTGCTGATGGTGTTCCTATTGTAGACTGATATGATCTAATTGATTACACCAGATTATTTACCTAGTGGATATGTGATTTATAAGATATAACAAATCAAATAGAAGTAACCCGAAAAACTGACTATATTTTTTTACTTGAACAAGCACACACGCGCATGCACACACACATGCTTAAAGGGATACTTAGTTCCATAAAGCCTGAAATAGAAATAGGACAGATATTTCATAACAAAAAAGCAAGGCACTATATGGGGACTATAGAGACAAACTGAGAGCTGTAGTCTACAAATATTTCCATTTATTTCCTTAAATTTTTAATTAAGGTAAAGCTGCTTGCGACAATGACCATTGCAAAATGTACTATAAAAATAAAATTGAATTGCATTGAATTTAGTGTAATATATATCTGTGGTATGTGCACTCACAGTTTTATATAAATAGGCAGTGGTGGCTCAAATGGTTAAGGCTCTGGTTTACTGCTGAAGGAAGTATGGTGGTTCTAGGACTGCCAAGCTGCCAGTCAAACTGTTGGGTCCCTGAGCATGGCCCTCAACTGGGCACACACACACAAACACACACACACACACACAAAAGAGCCGCTCTTCACTGCCCCACACCAATACCTATTTCTATATACTTCTGCGCTGGTTATTGCTTTACTAAGCAAACTAAGGAACCAGTTATCGGTGCCAAAAGATGGGTGCAAATGTCATTAATTGTGTCTGTATGATTCACATGTTGCTAAATAGTCATCCTTGATCACATTCCTATGATACTGTTGGGTTATGTTAAGCAGAACTCCAGAGGATTTGGATCTTTTTCTTCTTAAATATTATAAGAGTATGAAATTATTTTATTTGGAAAAAGAAAGACAAAGTTTTGATGAGTGAATATTGTAAATGTTCACCTGAGAGTTTAAGGGGTTAACTTTCTGCATTTTTTATTTTTATGCTGCAGGCATAGGGCTTGTTGTGTGTGATTACAAGCACTGAGGCAAACAGACATTCATATCGCTGCTGCCACTGGTATGGAGTGATTAAAGAAAGTAAAAGTGATTGAGAGGGAGAAGAGACAGATAGAGAGAGATTTTTTTTCTATATTCATTTAACTTATGTGTACAGTTAGGATTTTATACCAACAGTGAGTGTGAAAACAGGAGCGATTGCAGCCCTTTGGCCAACATTAAACCGAACGACAGTTTTATGTGAGTGCATCAAGTTTTCTGCACGTTGGTTTGATCTGCCAGCAGCCAATCTAAAAAGCTGAGATGTGTGGTTCTAGAAGTACGACTGAACCCCTCACCACATCAGCACATACAGACACATTAAAACTGAAAATGGCCTGGGTCCCTTTATTTGTGTCCCACGTGCCACATTCCCATTTATTTTACAGACTTGTCTCATGTTTCTTGCAATGCATTATGTCTCTGCAGAGACACAAATATAAAATACCAATCTTCATGAATGTGATTAATGTACAGCTTGTTTCTGTCTCAGTCCAGAGGATCGTGTTCAATCTATTTACTCTACTCTTGTGCTGGGCCATATACAATATTTATGACTTGGAAATGCTTGTGGTGTAGTTACAAATCTTTTCAGGCCACCTACACATACGCATGGACTTTTGATGAATGGACTGCATTCAATAATAGCCAATTTTTGAACCCCCCCCCCCCCCCCCCCCCGTGTTCATGCATATTGAAATAACTTGACCTATTGTATTTATTAGCAAAGGGTGACAACTAAAGTACATTTTCAGTGTGCTTTCATGATGTTTTTCGATTAAGATGCATATTTGCTTCATCTCAAATTTTTACAAATACATCTTTACAATAGAGAATTTGATGATGAGATTGTAGTGCCATGGTATTGAAACAAAATACAAGCAACAAATATCTGCTAACTTAATCAAATAATCAAATCAAATCAAATAAATAAATAACTCTAGATTCTATATGCTATACATCCTGCATATCTGTGGAACTCTGCATTGTAAACAGTTGATTGATACTTTTAGAAAAAAAGTTTCATCTAGCTCAACCATAACCAAAGTAACCTGTCTTGGTTATTACAATAGGATGAAAAAGGCATGGATACTCAACTGATGTGCATCAGCTGCTGTTCACTTTAATGTCAAACAATCATATGAAAGTTTTGTAATAAGTGTATGTGTTGAAAGGAGCTGATTGTGGACTTTTGTACAAAGCAGGAGAGGAACTACTAGACCCCAGTCACTACCAGAGCCCAGTGGAGAGAGTGGACAGCTTACATACCTCGGTGTTCACATCACGCAGGACCTGTCATGGTCCTGTCACCTCAACACCGTGGTGAAAAAGGCCCGGCAGCATCTCTACCACCTCAGACGCTTGAGCGACTTCAGACTGCCCTCCAAGGTGCTTAGGAATTTCTCCTCCTGCACCATAGAGAGCATCCTGACGGGAAACATCACGACCTGGTTTGGAAATAGCACCATGCAGGACAGACGAGCTCTAGAGAGGGTGGTGCGATCAGCTGAGCGAATCATCCGCACCGAGGGTTAGTTAACTGAGCTCCCTGACCTGCACTCGATCTACAGCAAGCGGTGCTGGACCAAGGCCAGGAAGATCGTGAAGGACCTCAGCCATCCCAACAATGGACTGTTCTCTCTGTTGCGGTCTGGGAAGCGATTCCGCTCCCTGAAGGCCAATACAGAGAGACTGAGGAGGAGCTTCTTCCCGCCGCTCAACCACAACACAATATAGGACTAACATCATCTTTGACATCCTACACTGACTGGGCATTCATGGCCACTATGGACACATTCATGCACACTTTTGCACTATATATTTATATTTCCATTTATGGACCACTGCACAAATCACTTTAATAATAAGACACTTTAAGAAGTCACTTTTTATGCATATTTGCACATCCCAGTCATTTCTACATTTCTGATTTGGACAAATTTCTATTTTCTTCTTTTATATTTCTATATTGTTATATTGATATTTTGTTCTTATTTGTACAGGACATTTTATTTTACTTTGTACAGTATATTTTACTAGTTAATTTCATTTTCTACTGTATTTCTTTTATTACAGTATACAGTATTTTACTTGTACCGTATATTTTACTAGTTAATTTTATTTTCTAACGTATTTCTTTTATTCATATTTATTTCTGGCAGTCACACTGGTAGTCGTATAAGCATTTCACTGCATATCGTACTGTGTATGGCTGTGCATGTGACAAATAAAATTGAAATTTGAATCTGATATCTAGGATATCTCATGTGTTGCAGTCATATAATATTTCTGTTATGTAATACGCTATGTCATGAGAGCAGACAGAAAGCTCTTCTATCTGTGCCATCGCACTTTTTCTTTTGATCACACAGGGTGCGTTTGTATTGAAGCTCTGACAAATACAGTATTTGTGATCACTGTATCTAAGAAAGATGTCTTAATGCTGTCAAGGGTTGACAAAGCATTCATAAATACATTCATTATTTTTGTTAAATATACAGGTCCTTCTCAATAAATTTGCATATTGTGATGAAGTTCATTATTTTCTATAATGTACTGATAAACATTAGACTTTCATATATTTTTGATTCATTACACACAACTGAAGTAGTTCAAGCCTTTTATTGTTTTAATATTTATGCTTGTGGCATACAGCTCATGAAAACCCAAAATCCCCATCTCAAAAAATTAGCATATTTCATTCGACCAATAAAAGAAAAGTGTTTTTAATACAAAAAAAAGTCAACCTTCAAATAATCATGTTCAGTTCTGCACTCAATACTTGGTCGGGAATCCTTT
This sequence comes from Channallabes apus, assembly GCA_030522415.1. Lineage (NCBI taxonomy): Eukaryota > Metazoa > Chordata > Actinopteri > Siluriformes > Clariidae > Channallabes > Channallabes apus. The sequence continues at coordinate 38,627,071 of CM060109.1, read as the reverse complement.
TGCAGATTCTTGTGTCTCTCAACTTTCTCTTCACAATATCCCACAGATTCTCTATGGGGTTCAGGTCAGGAGAGTTGGCAGGCCAATTGAGCACAGTAATACCATGGTCAGTAAACCATTTACCAGTGGTTTTGGCCCTGTGAGCAGGTACCAGGTCGTGCTGAAAAATGAAATCTTCATCTCCATAAAGCTTTTCAGCAGATGGAAGCATGAAGTGCTCCAAAATCTCCTGATAGCTAGCTGCATTGACCCTGCCCTTGATAAAACACAGTGGACCAACACCAGCAGCTGACATGGCACCCCAGACCATCACTGACTGTGGGTACTTGACACTGGACTTCAGGCATTTTGGCATTTCCCTCTCCCTAGTCTTCCTCCAGACTCTGGCACCTTGATTTCCGAATGACATGCAAAATTTGCAACCTGTAGCCCATTTCCTGCACACGCCTGTACACGGTGGCTCTGGATGTTTCTACTCCAGACTCAGTCCACTGCTTCCGCAGGTCCCCCAAGGTCTGGAATCGGTCCTTCTCCACAATCTTCCTCAGGGCCCGGTCACCTCTTCTCGTTGTGCAGCGTTTTCTGCCACACTTTTTCCTTCCCACAGACTTCCCACTGAGGTGCCTTGATACAGCACTCTGGGAACAGCCTATTCGTTCAGAAATTTCTTTCTGTGTCTTACCCTCTTGCTTGAGGGTGTTAATGATGGCCTTCTGGACAGCAGTCAGGTCGGCAGTCTTACCCATGATTGCGGTTTTGAGTAATGAACCAGGCTGGGAGTTTTTAAAAGCCTCAGGAATCTTTTGCAGGTGTTTAGAGTTAATTAGTTGATTCAGATGATTAGGTTAATAGCTCGTTTAGAGAACCTTTTCATGATATGCTAATTTTTTGAGATAGGGATTTTGGGTTTTCATGAGCTGTATGCCACAATCATCAATATTAAAACAATAAAAGGCTTGAACTACTTCAGTTGTGTGTAATGAATCTAAAATATATGAAAGTCTAATGTTTATCAGTACATTACAGAAAATAATGAACTTTATCACAATATGCTAATTTTTTTAGAAGGACCTGTACAGTGCTTGGTTTGTGAAATATGACTTTCACTTTGACTTGCATTTTTTAAATGAAGCCGAACCTTACGCCCCTACAAAGTAATGCTTCCTGAATTTTTTTGTTACGTAATCCTGCCATCCTGTCTTATATAAAATACCCAGTGCATTTTGTGATGTTCATCTGAAGATAGGTTCTGCTGCAACTGATTTTCTAGTTTCTTTTTCTATGTCAAGAGGGCTTCACTTGTGGTTTGTATTTTTCCTGAGAGTTCACCATGAGAAAAACTTTAGTCTTCATTTTATGCAAAGAGGCAAGTTACATTGCTACTTTAGTTAAACCCTTTCCAGCAACACAAAGACACACAAATAAGGAAACTGAATTGTGTTTTTAAACTATAAATAGCACCTCATAAAATAACACCAGTAACCGGTTCAGGCAGGATATCAATACTATTGGTCCCTCATGACAGAACCCAGCACATTTTAACCATGTTTTTAATGATCGTCTGGAAAGATGACCCTCTAATCACCTCTGTATAAAAAGTAATCATAGTTTTGTAGCTGAGTCTTGTTCAGCATATGGGTCTAAACAGTGGACTTAGGCTTAACCTGATAAATAATATTAGAAGAAATTTTTATAAGCATGTCTTAAATAGACTTTTCAGAGTGCACTCACTCTCCTCCATCATGCAGCAGAAACAAGAGAAAAATATCAGCACTTGAACTTGTAGTAGTTATACAGTATCTCAAAGATGAAACAGCTATATGTAAACTACACAACAAAAGACAGGAGAACATAATTTACAACTGTTTCAGGTTTTAAAGTCAGTGACGTTAAAGTGTTAGTTGACAATCAAGTCTATATGTATACTGTATTTCTATAATATAGCTACTACATACAGTACTGTATGCACAACCTCTTAACAGGAGCACCCGGAAGAAGAAGAAGAACAACAACAACAACAACAATACCGTGGTTAAGACATCAGTATATTCAGTATCTACATTTCACTATACAGTATACCTATAAATACAATTTAGATGGTTTTCACATATAAATCTGCATTAATCATTATTTCATACATTTAGATTTTTTTTTTCTCATTTTGATGATTTTTCTTAATGGTCAACTCCCATGAAAAATACAAACCGTAATGTGAAGCTCACCTGAAACAGAAGTTGATGATCTGTAGGAAGAAAATAATGCTTAGCCAACCAGTCCTTATTTTTTGCACACAGCATTGGTTACTACATGTAGATCCTCTATATATATGTATATGTTAATAAATTAGTTGCTGTGATATAAGAAGAATAAAACAGTGTGACATGCTATTATACAGTTTAGGAAAATAGGGAAATAATCAACTTCACCTCTGACTGAGATGCATCACAGCACATGATTGTTTGTAGTCTGTACTGTCATGTTTCACTTACTACATACCATAGATATTTGTTATTATCTTATGTTGCCGTTCCTGTTATCCGATTTAGTGTCCAAATAAACCATTTTTAACTTGAAAAAGATTAAAGTAACAGCTAATGTCTTGATTTCCCTGATGAGTTAGATTGAGGAGTCATTAAATATCCCAGTCATTAAATCAGACCTCCTGCAAGGACAACCCTCAAAGCTGTCTAAGAAAATGGCGGAGAATAAAAACTTCAGACCTTCGGAGACTCTCTGAGCACAGGATTAAAGCTAGAGCTCAAAGTATAAATAACTTTAATGGGGACCATCTCATTGCTTCTACCTGCCTGAATAAGCAGCCTGAAAGCCACCACTTTTAGATTGCTGTTTTTCTCATCTGCTTAGGTAACACATTTTCCACTCCACATCATCTTTTTAATAAAACAAATATATCTGTCCTTGGAGGGGTCTTCTTTTATTTGAAAGCACTCTTAGGAAAAAAAAAAAGAGAGAGAGAGAGAGAGAGAGAGAGAGAGAGAGAGAATAAATGGGAGAATATGGTTCATACACTTCAGTTTCTAACAAAAAAATAATTACTACAATACATATATCAATGTGTTTTATTTTTAATTTGTAAACAAATAATAAAAACAGATAAATTATAATGTTTTTATTTGTTTGCTTTTGGTACATGATGGTTGTAGATGTGATAAATTAAAAGATAATATGTGTGTGATGATCTGCAAAGTTAGAGTTGGTTTAACGAACGCAGCAGCAAATACAGTCAGTCTGCCTAACAGTATATAAAATGTTAATTGTGTGCTTTTCTGAGATTCTTGGATAGCCACATGGACATATTGCACACAGCAAAATTGACATATTGCTTCATTGCAGTTTGTAAGCACTATAAAGTCTGTGATACACTTGGCCCTTCACATGATTATTTAGGTTCTACAATGTTTAAATGATTAAATAAAAGACATACATCCATTCAGTCATTCATTCATCCAGTCAGACAGGCAATCAGTTGTCTTCACAACCAATGTATCCTGTGCAGGGTCATTATGAGAGATCATTTAGGGAACACTGACCAAAAGGCAAACGTCCACAGGGCACAATTCATATACACTCTTACACACACACTCACACACTTTATCACCTTGGCATAATTTAGCGTAGTCAATTTAGCCTCAGGTGAAGAAAAAGAGATTGATGTTGATGAAGCAGGTAATTAAAGTGAGAACTTATCTCTCATTGCAAATATACAATGCTTTACATTTAGGCAGTACTGGTGTAGCATGCATAGTGTATAGTGCATCATGCATAGTATTCAATGTACAAGCCTCTGGAGACAGTGTTATAATCTGGGGTAGTTTCAGTTTTCAGGTCTAGGGCACATTGACTTCTGCCATTTCTACAACAATGGTGGTTTTTATGGGGCCGGGTTGCTAGCCCAGTGCCAAATCCTCCTCCTTTCCCATCAGGGCTTTTGGACCAGTGATTTTTTAAAATTGGCATTAAGGGTCTTGCCAAAGGGCGCACCAGTGGCAACTCTAGTTTACATTAGGAATTATCTGTAAAGAAGTTTCCCAGGTCATCACAGGGGTTAATTATGAAATGTTGCCACCATGTGGTTGTTCTTCCCATAAAAAATTAAATAAAAAATCAAATAAAAAACTTGGTGGCATGGAATCTACAGTAATCTGTGAAAGATGCAGACAAGCTCTTAAAAGGTGAAACATGATTATTTAATGATCAGTTGATCTTCTTTGGGTGTTTTTGTTATTGATAATATTATTATTATTATTATTATTATTATTATTATTAATAATAATAATAATAATAATAATAATAATAATATCTCTTTCAAAGCCACTAAAAAACAAGAATTTAAAACAGTCTCTCTCTCTCTCTCTCTCTCTCTCTCTCTCTCTCTCTATATATATATATATATATATATATATATATATATATATATATATATATACTGTATGTGCTGTGTGAGGCTATTTTTTTTGGTAATATTTGGTAATAGTACTCTTTGGTAATATTACTCTTCATCTAAACTTGTGTTTAATTATATTACAGTTAGTTTTGACTAAGTAATCTGATTGAATGACATGCTTTCCATGAGTGGTGATAGAAAGTAACAACACTGGGACATTTAACTATACTGCACATTGTAGATATGTTCTCTGCACATTGTTTGCTAAATGTATTATAATGGATTCTTGATATATGCTTTGAAACATTTTGGCTGGCACTGATTTTTCATTACAGCCCTTACAGTTCAATGAGATCTAAATTTGTACTGGGTTTCACATGTATATGTGTGCATGAGCTATCCAGCAAAATCTCATGTGACAGGCATTTTAATGGTAGCAGATTGAGTCTTTGAGCATGGTAAGCACCCCAAAAGCCCCAGATGCCGGGAAGAAAAATACTTAGAAGAACAAGAGGGCACTTCACACACATAATGATGTAATAGGGCTGATGTCATGGTGCTTAGGCCCTAAAAAGATAAGATAAGATAAATCTTTATTAATCCCAAGGGAAATTACAGTTCTGCAGCAGCACTGAATAACATGGTAAAAGATAGTTGACCGAATGTAAACAGTAGTGCAGCTAAAACATACACAACTATTTAGGAGGGAAAGAGAAGGAGGGAAAAAAAGGATACATTACAATAAATAAATCAAATTTACGAATTTACTATAACAGAAATTCTGTTTGGACAGTGTTTGTGTGTTTATTTGGCCAGTGTTGGTGTTCCTCACCGAATGTAAGAGTATTGTCTTCATCAACATCATCAGCATCATATAACTAGAGAGGTACATTTCCTCAAGAACATGTGAGAGGTGCTTGCCTTGTCATATATATAGCTGATGTCACAGCTGATGTTGGTCTCAATGTTAAGTCTATGGGACGTGCGGCTTATTCGGGAATGGGGTGCTATGAATTTAACTGCTCGAATAAGCCGCACGTTTTGACACCTCATTCATGGGTCTACGACAAATTCAATTCAATTCAATTTAGTTTTATTTGTATAGCGCTTTTAACAATTGACATTGTCTCAAAACAGCTTTACACAATCAAAAGAATTATTTAAGTTTGTATGGAATGTGAATGTGTATGAATCAAAATGTTCAGATATTCCCTGGTGAGCAAGCCCGAGGGCGGCAGTGGCAAGGAAAAACTCCCAGAGATGGTAATAGGAAGAAACCTTGAGAGGAACCAGACTCGACAGGGAACCCATCCTCATATGGGTGAAACAGATAGCAGGAAATGATCTGCATTTATACAGTGTTAGGTTCAGCTATAATAGTTGATGTTAATTGATGTTATAATAGTTGATGTAAAATGGAGTCCAGTAGTTATTGGAGACTCAGATAGACTTGTAGAAAGTTCCAGTCCTGAACTATCGAATTGTCAAGTCCTCAGAGAAACAGCTGACAACACCAGTCGAGGCCAGAACCATCTTCTAAGTAGATAGAATCATCCCCAGACACCAGGCGCATCCTAAAGAGACACACAGGGCATCCATGTGATGAGACCTCCAACCAGAAACCGGGCACCAGGATGGATCAGACAGGTCCGGAGGGCAGAGGGAGTCTGGATCGGTGCGGGACTAGTTATGCACTAAACTTTTGTACGGAAGAATAATAATAAATAATTCTTTTGATTGTGTAAAGCTGCTTTGAGACAATGTCAATTGTTATAAGAGCTATACAAATAAAATTGAATTGAATTAATAAGAAAAACTACAGAGCGAATATTTCTGAAGAAATTTTAAGTGTGCCTATGTGACTGCCACCTGCCACTCACTTCTAATGAGTGTGGATATCATCCAATGCGTGGTGGAGCCTTCCGTTGCATCATAGTCACAGCCGTGATGTCCTAGCAGAGGCCGGGTCCAATGTTAAGTCTATGGGCCGTTTTGGGAAGTTTTTTGGGGGGATTTTGGGAGCACGGCGCGATGGCCCACTACCAAAAGTCATAGCACACAATTGCCGAGCGAGCCGCACGAAACGATGTAACATTTGCGAGGGTCGTCTCAAAACGGTCCAAAGTTTAAGGAGGAAGAATAATAAATAGATTTCTGGGGGAAGAGTAATAAGTGCGCCTAGGCACACTTAACTAGAGAGCGAAAATTTCTGGAGAAATTATAAGTGTCCCTACTGTATGCGACGGCCGGGTCACTTCTAATGAGACAGGGATAGCTGCAGATCGAAATAATGTGCGTGTCAAAAGGTAGGGGCGTGTCAAAAGTATGGGGCGTGCCGAAAGGTCTTTAGAATTGGTTGCGCAAGTTGCCTGTTTCACACAAGGGCTAATATTAAACGATATTTTTCTTTCTATCTGCTTTGTCTCTGAACCTGAGAAAAACTTTGAAAATAACCATAATGGCGCAGTCTCCATGCTACAATAATAATGATAGAAGCAAAGTTTTTCACTGTGGGGACATATCTTTATAAGTACAATTTGACTGTATTATTTGTGTCCCCTTCAAAAATTGCTCATGAGAAATTTAATATTTATTGTCCCCCCCTACTGCTACGCCCATGATTGTGACTATCCAAAACTGAATTACAGATATCTCTAACTGTCATTTTGACTTGTCAGAATGCAATTACAACTAGTCAAAATATGTTGTTGATATCTGTAAGGTTCATTCCGGATAGTCAAATTTTGCCATTAAATGTTAAAACGGCTTGGCATAGGGGAGCCTTCCGTTGCATCATAGTCACAGCCGTGATGTCATAGCAGAGGCCGAGCTCAATGTTCAGTGTATTGTAGAACCGCGCAACGACCACCCACCAAAAGTAGCACACCACTCCCGATCGAGCCAGTGTTCAATTGAAAAATGCTACCCATCGCGTTTTGCTAACTATCGGATCTGCGCATGCGCAGTCCCACAAGTTTGCACTTTTCCCATGCCCATAAATCCATACTACCTTGGTGCTGAGACTTCGGTTGGCAGTGGGTTTAAACCGTTTTCCTTTGCTTAATTTGAGCGAAACATTTTACTTTCTGCATAAATTGTCGTGAATGAGCCTTAAGGTTGAGGAAAATAAAATCTTGAAACTGATTCAGTGTCTCAAATTTAAACACCTACGCTTACATCTTTTTGTATACTTGAATATCTTGTGTTTATCATATGTGTGCAGCACTATTCAGTGCACAGAGTAGTCCATACATAAATGCTTTCGCACCTGATGGCATGCGTTTTTGATTTAATTTATGATAATGGTAATAAATACAATCAAGTCTTCTAATAAGATTTAACGTCCACAGTGTGATAGGCTCTGCTATCGATTTGTGCTACGGTAGCATTTTTCGACAAGGCAGCAAAAATCGACAGAACACCTGAACGGTGTAACATATGTGAGGCTGCAAAGTTTTAGGCGGAAGAATAATAAATTGATTTCTGGGGAAGAGTAATACGTGCGCCTAGGTGTGCACTTATAATAATAATAATAATAATAAGCCTGCGAGATAATAATAGTATTGCTCCACTACAAGCACCACCAGTGGCGGACTGGGACAATAATTCAGGCCGGGAATTTGACTCCACTCCCAGGCCACCTCTGCTGCTGCAGGCACCACCACCCTATTCATGTAATCTACTGGACTGATAAACTTGTAGGCGAACCCTATTATTGTAACAGGTAGACAATATAAATGAATAAAAAAATAACCCTTAACAACTCACTAGGAATACACCATTTATACTACCAAACCAATGACAAATAGAAAATTGGCTTTTTAAAAGAGATAATAAGAGACACATTCACATGTTGAAATTTTACATTTTATGTATTTTCAGTGCTCAACTCTAGTATACCAAATGTATCAGAAACACAAACACAAATAAACTTAACAAAACCTATGACAGCGTAAGTAACAGATAACAATGTTTACTCAATTATGGCATTATGTGGAACAGACCAGTAAGAGTAAACAGTAAGTAATTAGCACTACTAGTGATTTCACTGTCTCCTTCATCTTTCCCTGAATCCTTCTCTCTCTCACTCTGCACATCTAGTTGCTCTGCAATATGAAATAAGCGTGTTCAAGAATCTGTATTTATAATTGTGCAGCCATCAGTTGTATGTCCCCAAAATCACAGTCCTACTACTGATCTTATAAATCATAAAAAGCACATGTTGTTTAAAAAGTATAGGCTGCTGCCTGCATGTTTAGTTTTGCTTATCTTAAACTTTACCTGAAGGTTCCTGCTCTGACTCTAACGCTGGACTGTCCACCACCTCTACTGTAGCTCAACAGCAGGAGCATTTGCAGCACTAGTGCTACTACTGCTGCCTTCCTCACCTTTTCAAAATAAATAAATAAATAAACAAACAAACATTGCAGACTGCATATTGTAGACTAGAAATGAAAAATCTAAATAACTAATACTGTATTCTTTTCCATACCATCTACTTGATTTATTTATTATTTTAAACAATTTGACCCACTAACACTATTCTGTCTACTTTTTATTCATTTTTATTTATTATATTAAAAATATGCTACATGTAGACGAGACTTGACACAGCACAGCAGCACTTACATATTGTTGCTCGTTTGTTGGTTTAATTTTATCTATTGTGATTATCTAAGTGATTTGGATGAAAGTGTTCGTCTGCCAAATTATTATAAATATAATGTAAATGTAATCTTGACCGACCTGTTCCCTTACTGGCGAACATGGCTGGGATTTTGCAGCAGCTTGCTGCGTCTGCGGCCGGGGCTTTTTCCCTTTTTATACGCTCTCTCTCTGCTTCTCCTTTGCGTTTAAGCTCCATTTTTTAAACGATTTAATTAGGGCTGCAACAACTAATCGATAAAATCGATAATTATCGACAATGAAATTCGTTGTCAACGAATGCCATTATCGATTAGTTGGGCTGCTCATGTTATTGAGGCACGCGACCACAAGATGCACAAATACACACAGATACACAGTCGCTCGCGCAATGGAGTTTACAGGAAAAAGCGGGGCGCCCCAAGTCCTCCAAGGTATGGGAGTAGTTTACATTAAACGCTTCTTATCAGGTGTTAAAAGCGAGAGGTTTTCTGCCGGTCGTAGTGTCCGGTGAGTGTGGATGAAGTGCCGAGGGTTTTCTACACATGCACAGGAGTCAGTGAGTGTGTTCACACGGGCTTTGGTGACGTGCGTTTGTCCGGCTGCGCGATTATAGGGGGCTAAAAAAATGTTGCATGCAGCTTTTTCTTGACGTTCAAATCCCAACGAACACAAGGAAAACACTTCTAGTTCGTTTTCTTCACGTTCATTTTACACTTCGGAGGACCGGATATATCCCATCATCCTACAGGCTATACAGAGGGGAATGCGGAAAAAGGGCAAAATAAACAGAGTGAACCCAGTATCGGCGAGTTTTTTTTTTCTCCCTACGTCGCCGTATTACGAGAATGTCTAGTATAGCAAAATGGTCTATATATATATATATATATATATATATATATATATATATATATATATATATAAATTTTTTTTTTTTTTATTGAGACAAAAAAAAAGGATAAAATACACAAGAGGATCGAAATAATGTATAAACCGTGAAAAGGATGTAGTAGACACTTCAATTAAAAATAATATAATAATCTAGAAGTCTATTATTCTTCTTTAGTTTAATTAATTTAAGATAATTTACAATTGAGGTCATTCTTAACTACTGAATATGTCAGTGTATTTTTTAACTATATGTATACACACACACACACACACACTGTCAACTTGCCATCTGCAATTATTGTTAAAAACAAATCAAATGTTGGTATGGTTTTATATATAATTATAAGCAAAACACCAAAGTAAAGAAGCGCTTATCCAAGTAATCGATTAATCGAAACAATAATCGGCCAACTAATCGATTGTCAAAATAATCGTTAGTTGCAGCCCTAGATTTAATCAGATATACCCTGTCTCTGGATATAGCCAGATATTAGGCAGCGCGTCGCTGACGTTGGGTCATGTGGGGGGTGTAATTTTCCCTCCTGATCTTCTAAATCTTCCCTTTCCATTGCCTGATTCGTAGATTGAGAGATCCGCCAATTAATTCGTAGTTGCACACCAGCCTATCACATGCCAGGCTGATCGTCTGCACAGCGGCAGCCGGCAGGCCAGAACGACCGTCAGGCCACCGGGAAATGTCCCGGTGCTCCCGATGGCCAGTCCGCCCCTGCACCACTAAAAAGCATGTCACAGGCATTCTTTACCAAATGTAGGCAGTAGTCAGGCAGGTGAGCTGTGGATAAACCTTTAGACACACTTTTTATTCAGGCAAGCGTTCTCCTGATTTCTTTTCACTCAGGCACTACGAGGTCGCATAAGTTGGAATACGGGTGGGGAAAACCGACCAGTAGGAGTGTTTACTGAAGGACCCTAGCCTCTCACGTTCACTCATACACGTGTGTGTGTACATGCAGACATGGCGGATCTTCAGATGAAGCTTCTTCGGAAGAAAATTCAGAAAAGAAATGAGAAGAATAAAGAACGCAAACTTAAACAGAAGCGGAAGCAGGAGGAAGAGAGCGGTAGGTGGTGTGTTTGAGGGTGATGTGTGTATTACTTGTGGCTGGATGGTTAGCTGTTTAGCACAGGAAGCGTGTTAGCATGAACACACACAGGAGGTATGATGTTTGTGCAGAATTAGAGATTTGACCAGGGTTTATATAATGGACTGTTTTTAACACACATTTGTTTAATAGGTTATCTTGAATGCCGACTTGCTTAATTAAACTCCAACGTTTATTGCAATCGAGCTTGATCTTACTTAAGTTAGTAGTTTGAACTCGCGTGTTAAATATCGTCGCGTGCTAAATATCATCACGTGTTAAATATACTCAACCTGTTACTTTCTCTTGGTGTTTGTGTGCTGAACAGTTTCCTCCTGGATGGAGAGCAGTGAGATGTAATCCTGTAAAATGCCACGGGAATGTATTTCTTTACAGCTTTATTGACAGACGAATTAGTTTGATTCAGTTTCTATGATTTTTTTCTAACAGAGTCCAGAATAATAAGTGAGGACAATGAAGGCGAGACGACTGAAGAGACTCTAGCTGAGGACATCAGGCAGAAGCTGGCTGACCAGAATCAGGAGAATGAATCCTCTCAGGAAGACAACAGCACACCAAGCAGCAGCAAGAAGAAGAAGAAAAGGAAGAAGAGGAAACTAAATGAAGCTGGAGATCTTGACAACACGTGTGAGTGTTATGTCTGTTTATTTTTTTTTACAATCACATAATACAATCTTTAACGAAGATACACAGCTGGAGCACTGGAAGTTGTTGCATTGTTACACATCTTGGATGACCCTTTAAAAAAAGTTCTTAAAAGTGCTTAGTTCTTAAAGAGAGCTCATCTGCAATATTATGTTGAGTACCCAATGAACCTTATGCCTCTTTTCCACTGCATAGAACGGCACGACACGGTTCAGTTCAACTCACTTTGGTTCGGCACAGTTTGGCTCGGTTTGCGCTTCCACTGCAGTGTAGTAACACTTTAGTGTGGGCGGGATTACTCACGCGCGCGGCGCCGCTACTGCCGTGATGTCATCGTAAACGCGCCACAAACAAACACACAACAATGGAGCATATCGACGGCATGGTGTTCTTCATTCTCGGCATGTGGATGTTTTTAACAGCGAGACGAAGGAGTTTGTTTCAAAAGAGGCCGACGGTTAATACAAAAAGGTGCGTCCGATCCTTCTCTGGCTGTTCTAAATATAGCGGTTCTGTTGTCTCGTGTCGCAAGTTCGGTGACGCAGTAATGACTATTTTCTCCGGCTAATCAGTGACTAGCGTGTTTACACGTCACGTTTTGGTAACGGTTCGGCGTGCTTGGAACCTCGGCCAAGGTGGTACTGAAAAAAGGACCAGGTACTATGTACTGGTCCCAGTGGATAACCCCCCAAAAGTGAGTAGAACTGAGCCGTGTCGTACTATGCAGTGGAAAAGCGCCAGTTGGTTCGGCTTGGTTTGCGCTTCCACTGCAGTTTAGTAACGCTTTAGAGTGGGCGGGATTATTCACGTGTCGTTATAGTTGCGGCGCCTCTACTGCCGTGACATCATCATAAACGCGCCACAAACACACAACAATGGAGCATATCGACGGCATGGTGATCTTCATTCTCGGCATGTGGATGTTTTTAACAGCGAGACGAAGGAGTTTGTTTCAAAAGAGGCTGATGGCAGCCAAAGAAAATTTTTGGTTAATACAAAAAGGTGCGTCCGATCCTTCGCTGGCTGTTCTAAATATAGCGCTTCTGTTGTGTCTCGTGTCGCAAGTTCAGTGACTCAGTAATGACGATTTTCTCTGGCCAATCAGTGACCAGCAGAGTTTACACGTCACGTTTTGGTAACGGTTCGGCGCGCTTTGAACCTCGGCTGAGGTGGTACTAAAAAAAGGACCAGGTACCAGGTACTGTTCCCAGTGGAAAACCCCCTAAAAGTAAGTTGAACTGGACCGTGTCGTGCCGTACTATGCAGTGGAAAAGCGCCATTAGTGTATATAATCTTTGCCTGTTGTGTATTGTAAACCGATATATAATAAACAATGGACAGCTTCTGGACAATCTTTCACACAGTAAGCACATATTTGTCCAAATGTCTTGAAAAAATCTATAAAGTATGAATCGAGACTAATCACCTTCGGCTCATTCACCAGTGAAAAATAGTTTGAAGATTGAATGCGTTAGAAGCCGCATGCGGCCACTCAACTCGCGTGTTCACTGTATGGTTGAGTTTTGAAACGTTGGAGGAATTTAAGGATGTTTATATCTCTACAGGTGGTACACACTGTTCACATATTTTTATCCTGTGTGGTAGGAGTGAATTATTTGCTAAGTTTGTTCAGAAAGAATAATTATGGCTTGTGACAAACATACGTCCCTCAGTGCTTTTGTTGTCGGTTTTTTGTTTACTTTTAAATGTTAAACTCCTTGTATATGTTTGTTTGTATTGTTGCAATGCTGTGCTTGTTTTTTAAGTGAGAACTAAAGTTATAAGAAACTGGCTAAATTTCAGAAATCCTTAAACTTTTTTAAAGGTTTAAAATTGTAACAAAATCAAGGAGGAAAGGGTTCATTAGTTAGAATAATGGTAATGTGTGCCGTTGTTCTGCCACAAACGTGACTGGCCATGCGGTGCGTATTGACTAGAGTCTTCATCACTGTGTATCTCTGTTTGATCATGCATAAATATCAACACTTTATTTTGGTAGGTATATGTTTGAATTTTTTTTTTTCTTGGACAACTTTCACTTACCCATTGCTCATTCTGGTCTTTTTTTTTTTTATTTTGCGATGACATCCACCAGTGTTGCCTTTGGACACTGTTGCTATTGTGAATAATTATTAGCAAACAACTTTTCCGGAATGGCAATAAAAAAACTGTACATTTTACAGGTCCTTCAAAATTTAATGGTGCACTCTTTGCTCAGCTGATCAATCACTTAATTTTTACAGATCAGTTGTCTCTAGTAGTAAAATACTGCTGTGATGATGCAAAATAAATTGAGTCGAGCCATATCAACATGCTGTTGCCAGTCTGGAAATATTACCCAATTTCCTATTATTAGTCTCTTTAAATGATGCCCAAAGCAAAACTATGTGAGGGAAGGTCTGCCCAAACTTTAACACAATAAACTTTATTCTCTGGTTCAGAACAACACGGTGTAAATAATTTGAGTATATCAGTATGTTATCGGCAAAGGCAGCAGCTAAATCTTGTAAGTTGACTCTCACTTAACCACCTATAGCAGAAGACCTCAAAAAGCTTGAGCCTTACTCTGCAAAGAATAAAGCATTCTCACAAAAATAAAGCTAAAAGCATTATAAAAAGATTATTGAGAGAAACAAAGAGCGGTTTATCTTACTGATCCTACTAATGAGTAGCCATGATTGGCTCACCAAATACAAAGTGTTTTTTTTTTTTTTTTTTTTAAACATTTGGTGCAGAGTTTCTATTTGTTATTCATTGGCACAGCCATGTGCTGCAGGTTATAACATATGAGGATAAGCAGTTCAGTGCGTATGAGTGCCCCTTGATGCTAGTTAAAGAATGGAACATTTTGCTCTTTAGTCGAGCATAGGCTGTTCTATTGGTTTTAGTTTCTTTATAATTGGCAAGTAATAATTAATAATAATTGACATCCTGTTGCATTTGTTTTGCCCCTTTTCCTTAGCTTTGAAGGATAGTGCACATCAAGTTTGGCTGTCAATTTAATGGCTGTTGAATATTTAACTAATTTTCCTTGTTTTTTTTTTTTTGTTTGTTTGTTTTTTTATTAAATTTTTTTTACTTTCTTCACCTGTAGCTTAAACAGTGCTTTGGGGTAGGAAATGGACATATGATGTGCAAGCCAAAAGCTACAGTCAAATTAGCTGCTGTCGTTCATTTATATCTACTGTTTTGCTAGGCTGTTAGAGCTATCCCTATTGATTTTGGCTCATAAGCACCTTAAGCTTTTATACTGTAGATAACTTGTGGTCTGTTTATAGGAAGTCAGTGAACTGTATTCCTTGTTTTATTTATGATTAACTTATTTTCCAGCTGTGAAAAAGGCCAAACAAGGGACCAGTGAGGGCAATGGTGCTGGACTTTCTGAAGGAGAAGAGGAACAAGAAAGTTTAAAAGGGGAATTTAAGGATGATGAAGAGGATGCCGAGAAAGATGGAAATGATGAGGACGAGCAGGACGATGTACCAGAGCTTCCATCTGGTCTGACAGGTGTGGCGGAGCGTCCTTTAATTTGTGCACAAGATGTTTGCCTGCCTGACAGCGTGTTGCACTCTGGTCTGTATGTTTATGTATTTTTCCCTTTTCCCCAGGAGCATTTGAGGACCAGTCATTTGCATCTCTGGCAGAGCTTGTGAGTGAGAACACACTCAAGGGTGTTAAAGAGATGGGATTTGAAACCATGACTGAGATTCAGCACAAAACCATACGCCCTCTACTGGAGGGAAGGTGAGTTTACAGCACCACATCACATCTTAATTATTTTTTCATGTTTCATGCATTTCATGAGATGATGTGGGAAAGTGCAGTCGTATCATTGAACTGTTTGTCTCTCTACAGAGACGTTCTTGCAGCTGCTAAAACTGGCAGTGGTAAAACTCTGGCCTTCCTCATTCCTGCCATTGAACTCATCTATAAACTCAAGTTCATGCCCAGAAATGGTGAGTAGACACAAACACTGTATGAGTCCTGGCGTTGATAAGTACTCCTTAAAGGAAAGGTTAATCCTAAAACTCTCCTAAAACTTAAAAAAAGTGAATTAAATAAAACCAAATCCTAAAAAAAAAAAAAAAAATCGAAAGCACTGGTTGACTCATTAGATTGATCATTAGTACAGTTAGAGTAGCAGAACTGCTAAATTATTGGCAGTGTATGCGTTTCCATGGCAGTTATGTAAAGTATTTTCACAGCCAAAATATGTATACACCATGTTCCAAATTATTATGAAAATTATATCTTTCCCTGATTTTCATAATTAGTCAATGCAAATGACAGTCAGTATAATTTTTAAGTCATCAACCATTAGGGTATAATTTTAATTTTATTGAACAAACCTCCTAATGATAATATTTATTTAAAAAATTTAAAACTTAAAACGCACTGTTCCAAATTATTAAGCACAACAGAGTTAAAACATTTTATAGGTTGTAAAGAACTGAAAATGGTCTTTTGTTGAATTTGCAGCTTTAGGAGGTCATATTTAAAGTAATCAAAAGCAAAAACTATTTAAATCAAAAACATCCTAACAGGGCATGTTGCATCTTAACATAGGACTCCTTCTTTGACATCACCTTCACAATTCTTGCATCCATTGAACATTTGGACAGTTTCTGCTTGAATTTCTTGGCAGGATGTCAGAATAGCCTCCCAGAGCTGCTGTTTTGATGCGAACCACCTCCCACCCTCAGATCTTTTGCTCCAAAGGTTTTCAATGGGTTTGAGGTCAGGGGAGGATGGTTGCCACACCATGAGTTTCTCATCTTTTATTCCCATAGCAGCCAATGACGCAAAGGTATTCTTTACAGCACGAGATGGTGCATTGTCGTGCATGAAGATGATTTTGTTACCATGGCAGAAAGTGGTCGGTCAATATACTTTGCAGAGGTAATTTTCACACCTTCAGGGACCCTACAGGGGCCTACCAGCTCTCTCCCCATGATTCCGGCCCAAAACATGACTCCGGCACCTCCTTGTTGACATCGCAGCCTTGTTGGGACATGGTGGCCAAACATTCACTACTCCATCCATCTGGACCACCCAGGGTTGCACGACACTCATCAGTAAACAAGACTGCTTAAAAACTTGTCTTCATGTATGCCTGGGCCCACTGCAACCGTTTCTGCTTGTGAGCATTGATTAGGGGTGGCCGAATAGTAGGTTTATGCACAACTGCAAGCCTCTAAAGGATCCTACACCTTGAGGTTTGCGGGACTCCAGAGGCATCAGCAGCTTCAAATACCTGTTTGCTGCTTTGTAATGGCATTTCAGCAGCTGCTCTCTTAATCCGATGCATTTGTCTGGCAGAAACCTTCTTCATTCTGCCTTCATCTGCACGCACTTGTCTGTGCTCTGAATCAGCCACGAATATCTTCACAGTACGATGATCACGCATAAATTTTCATGAAATATCTAATGTTTTTATACCTTGTCCAAGGCATTGCAATATTTGCCGCTTTTTGGCAGCAGGGAGATCCTTTTTCTTTCCCATATTGCTTGAAACCTGCGGCCTGCTTAATAATGTGGCACAACCTTCTTCAGTACTTTTCCTTTAATTGGGCTCATCTGGCAAACCAATCATCGCACGTGTCTGAGATTCATTTCAATGATCCAAAGAGCCCTGAGACACAATACCATCCTTAAGTTTAATTTAAAAACTAAACATTTAATGTTTGACACTTACATCAAATTTGCATAATAATTTGGAACGCTGTGTGTATATATATTTTTTCTCATATCAAATGTATCCTTTAAATAAATGTGCAAAGTAAATGGGATCAATATTGGTTTACATTTCTTTGTCTTGTCCCTCATTAACTGTTGCTCTTCAAATCCCTTACCCTGTTACCCCGCATGCCCTAAGAACAGACAGCATGCAGGTGCAGAATCGGAAACCTTATGCTTTCATACAGCAAATGCTGATTTAAACACTGAGTGGATTGAACAGTGAGGGTCACTGCAGTTTTCTTCAAAGGATTTGTGGTCTACATGGTGGCCAGTATTTTAAGTCATTGTTATAATAGTAGTTTTCCTAGGCTGTTGCACTCATTTTTGAAGTGTAGGTTGGAGAATTTAAATATTAAT
Source organism: Channallabes apus (assembly GCA_030522415.1). Lineage (NCBI taxonomy): Eukaryota > Metazoa > Chordata > Actinopteri > Siluriformes > Clariidae > Channallabes > Channallabes apus. The sequence goes on along the minus strand of CM060109.1, from coordinate 38,609,266 downwards.
GTAATTTCCGATGATCTCAAACATAAGGAATAAAACAGATCTTGTTGTTTCCTAATTACAGACGATAAAAAGCCCCTCAAATCCAATTAGAGGAGAAAACAACACTGGAATCATAAATTTCCATAAAGTATTACTTTTATATTATGGTCTGAATTTAAGAGGCTTACCCAGCAACTAGGGATGAGAATTACCATGGAGCTCCCGATACTATACTATCACAATACCTAGGTGCCAATTTTATTTATATTCTGATTCTGTTCGTTTCACAATTTTAGAAATATCCCAAATAAATAACACAATCAGGGGGGTGAAATGCTCCTATCTCATGCGGTGCTGTGTTGTGTAAATATTTGTAGAGCACACCATCTGGAGGATTAGAGAGGAACAGCAACATTTTACCACTTCAAATTCAAATGTGTATAAAACAATTATTTTCATTAACGTGTCTAACATTTCTCTCTTTTTCTCTGGCAGGTACTGGAGTGGTGATTTTGTCCCCAACACGTGAGTTGGCCATGCAGACATATGGGGTACTGAAGGAGCTAATGACTCACCATGTGCACACATACGGCCTCATTATGGGTGGCAGTAACCGCTCAGCAGAAGCCCAAAAGCTTGGTAATGGAGTCAACATCATGGTGGCCACCCCTGGAAGACTTCTTGACCATCTACAGGTCAGAGCAGTGTTAACATTGATCTTAATTTCTCCAAATTTGCATTAGAATTAGAAATTATATACAATTTATAATCCATCACAGCACATCAAGCATTAAAATAAACATAAAGGATGCCTATCCCAGAGGTCGACGCGATACATGGTCTGTCCTTGGTTTAACCTGCCTATTTGTGTATTCCTTTCTGTAGAACACTTCTGGCTTCATGTATAAAAATCTGCAGTGTTTGATTATTGATGAAGCAGACAGAATTCTTGAGGTGGGATTTGAAGAAGAACTTAAACAGATCATCAAACTGCTGCCAAGTAAGATTATCTTGCTTTCAAAAACAGACTTTAGCATTTAAGTTGCCTCTAATGACCATTGATTCAGAACTTGACATTATATGTGGATTGATCTAAGCTTCTATAACTTTCATTGCTTAGAGAAGAGACAGACCATGCTGTTCTCGGCTACACAGACAAGGAAGGTGGAGGATCTGGCACGAATCTCTCTGAAGAAAGAGCCTCTGTACGTGGGAGTGGATGATAACAAGGATACAGCCACTGTGGAAGGACTGGAGCAGGTAAAGTAGTATTTCACAATCGACTTGTTCAGGAATACAGGACAAAGGTGCAGGTTAGCATAATGTAATTTAAGCATAGTCCTGAACTGTCAACTTGCCAGAGCAAATGTGGTTATTTGTGGAAAAAAAATTAGCAATTGGAGATCACACTTGAAGTTGCATCGTAAACAGTCGACAGGAATTAGCCGTTTTTAAAAGTGAAAAGAGGTGCACCTCAATGCGTGCAATGTGATAGTAACTCTCAGAATTGGGGTTTGGACTGTAAGAAAACCACTTGTTTGTAAGGTTAATTCAGATAAATATTGAACTTTGAAGCGATCAAAAAAGGTCTGATTTCAGATTGACCCTATTCCTATTGATCGCTATTACACAGCATTCCAGATGCATTAGGGTAGGACTGAAAGCACATGAAGCGATGCACCTTAGAGGACTGCATTCCCGGGGGAATAAATTTACAAACAAAACGCGGTAGCGGTCGGAAACTGGTGTAATTTGGACGGGAGCGGGCGGTCTAATAATATACCGTTCCCAACGTCCTTTCTGAACAGCATATCGGGCATGTAATTTTTGTTTTCAGCTACACCTTTCCTAAGCTACCGTGTTGGCAAAACATGTCATTTATATTTTGAATAAAAATAATAAGTATGCTACAATTTTGTGCATTGTTTCTAAATTTTTTCCCCCTGCAACACATTTTCCATATTAACCATTCTTGACAAGAAGAATAAAATAAAATATATTGTTGTACACACTACAGTTTTTTTTGTTATCCCTCTCTTTCGGTTTAAATGTGAGATTCTGGAAACAGACATTTAGCGGTAGCGGTCAAGTCGGGAAGAAAATTATTCCAAGTTAATAATTAATCCAACTGCTGTAAAACATTTGCTGCACGTTGCGGTGTCGGAATCCTTTCTTGTGAAATATAGCTACACTTTCGTCTGTTTAGTTTTAGGCATTTTAACGAAAGTTTAATTTAGCAAGCTAAGATAGCGGTAGACCGCCCGCTGCTGTCATCGCGAGTGTAACACAAACTGCTGCATTCACGCGCATCTCGGATGGTCTCATTTCCTGATGATTCATGCTTTTAATTTTTTTATTTAATCTAATAAACTTTTAATCTACAAAAATATATGAATCCAGAGAACAAATATTTCAATCGACAGTTCAGGCATTTAAGTGGCACTGAAATGACTGTACCGGTTATATAGGTACCGGTGCTGTGTTGGCACCGGTTTTCGGTACCCAACCCTACAGAGTGGGCATACATACATTGTTACATACATTGTAACAATGATTTTATATAGTCTTCTGGCTGATTATAAATTCAAATATTTCCGCCATTTGGATACTAACCAACATGTCCTTTATCATTCCTGCTGGTATCGTGGAGGTCGTCAGGGTAAAATACTGTGTTGTGAATGCTGCCTTTGTGTGTTACTTGTGTATTTGAATTGCTTGTTTTTGTTGTTTTTTGACTGTGGTAAATTTTGTATTTTGCCTCAGGGCTATGTGGTTTGCCCATCAGAGAAGCGCTTCCTGCTGCTTTTTACATTCCTCAAGAAGAATCGCAAGAAGAAGCTGATGGTGTTTTTCTCATCCTGCATGTCCGTGAAGTATCACTATGAGCTGCTCAACTATATCGACCTGCCTGTTATGGCCATCCATGTGAGTTGTTTTGCAGATCTCGCACACCTAAAAGGCTGCACACATACAGCTTTACTTTACAACTTGAGGTTATGCTTTTAAGCGGCTTACATTTGAGAGAGAATACAGCACAACCAAGCTGTTGAGGGTTGACCCTGCAGTGGCAGCTCAGCAGTGCTGGGACTTGAAACACTTTCCCTTTAATCAGTGACTCAAATTATTGAGTTGCCACTGCTCTAAACACAGTCCTCTTTCTACAGCCTCTGCTGGAGAAGCTGAATTGCCTCAAGAGGCTCTTTCTGTAGTAGCAGTTTTATTTCTATTTATGACGCACTGTGTGTAAGGAAGTACTGATGTCTACAAAGTATTTAAGCTGGTGCTTTGTGACTGGTGTGGTGTCAGTCAGGATTGTGATCCATAAGGGCTTTGTTTTAATGTTTATTATATTCACATTTTAAATCATGAAGGAACCTGTGGTTTGAGAGCAGTATTAGTCAAAGGTTTGGTGATCAGCTGGCATTTTAGTTAAATGTAAATTTATCTAAATACCAGCTTTCCTTATTACTAAATTGTATATGCATCATGCTAGGTAAAAGTGCTTTTTTGAGGTTCTGCCTTATTGGCTTCAGCATCCTAGGCGCTGTGAGATTCTTTATCATAACTGCTCAGGTTTAAGCTGTTTTTGATGTACTCATTTTGTCAATGCTTTTATATAACTGTTCTATTGTGGTTTTACAGGGCAAGCAGAAGCAGACAAAGAGAACCACCACATTTTTCCAGTTCTGTAATGCAGACTCTGGCATCTTGCTTTGCACTGATGTTGCTGCCAGAGGACTCGATATCCCTGAGGTGGACTGGATTGTCCAGTATGACCCACCAGATGACCCTAAGGTATAACATTTAAAGGCAAGCAATGCATGTTTTAGCTACTCTGGGCATGCATAATAAGCTAATTTTCCATGATTAATTGAATTTGTCAGGAATACATTCATCGTGTGGGTCGAACTGCTCGAGGTATTAATGGCAGAGGCCATGCCCTCCTCATCCTCAGACCTGAAGAGCTTGGCTTCCTACGGTTCCTCAAACAGGCCAAGGTAGCATTAATATCATTTGAAATTAACTTGAATATTTTGAACAGTAACAGTGGCTATTTCTCAGATGCATGTGTTTGTTTTTTCCCCCTCAAGGTGCCATTAAGCGAGTTTGAATTCTCTTGGACGAAGATCTCAGATATTCAATCCCAGGTGAGTCTATCTAGTTACTTTAAAATAAAGCATTAAAGTGTTTATTAAACTGATCCCATACAGTATCAGAATTATTAACAGGAGCTTGTTAATGTTCCTCTGGCAGTTGGAGAAGCTGATCGAGAAGAATTACTACTTGCATAAATCAGCTCAGGAGGCATACAAGTCGTATGTGAGAGCGTATGATTCTCACTCCCTCAAACAGATCTACAATGTACAGACACTTGACCTGCCACAGGTGGCGCTGTCGTTTGGCTTCAAAGTACCACCTTATGTTGACCTCAGTATCCTTTCAATATTTTGCTATTTTGTGTTTTTATCCTCATCACAAACTGTGTACAACCCCTGGCAAAAATTATGGAATCACCCCTCTCAGAAGATGTTCATTCAAATGTTTAATTGTGTATTTCAGAGAATTCAAGCTGTTATAAAAGCCAGAGGTGGTGCAACAAAGTACAAGTAGTGTTTTTATTTGGTGATTCCATATTTTTTTTCCTCTGTTTGAGTTGTCAAAACAGTTGTCATTGACTATAGTTATCTTTTTTATATATATATATAAGTGTTTTATGCAGCCAGAAGTTTGGATTGTTGAGTGAAAATAGTTTTGTGGCATGTATGTGCTTGTCTTTTTTTTTTCTACACAATTAAACATTTGAATGAACATCTTCTGAGAGGGGTGATTCCATAATTTTTGCCAGGGGTTGTACACAGTTTGTGATGTTGTAGTATAATGTATTTTGTACCATTAAAAATCTGAATAATTCTAGGCTTGCACCAACATAAAATGATGAGGTTGAGGAATACTACAAATTATGAATCACTAGTGAGCTAACAAACCAAGGTAAACAGTTGACATTAGGGTCAAAATAATTGCTTACATCAAGCAAGGAAAACAATTAAGGAGATTAAAAATTACTGGAACTGGGTTAAGAACTATCCAACACATTTTTAAAACCTGGAAGGATTTTCATTTAGATTTGTGAAAGATATGCTCATACAATCATGAACGGAGATCACTTAAACACTTGATGAAGGTGCATCGTAAAATAAATTGACCCTACCAATTACAGCTAGGTTTAATAGTGAAAGTAAGATTTCCACATGTTACTCGTGTTGTAGTAGTGAAACTAATCAGAAAAAAGTTGCAAATTTTGAGAATAGTTCTAGGAGGATGAGGAAACCCACCAAGTTTAATCACTGCATTGTTAGATTAAATTATTTTTTTTTCCAAGTCTAATAATGCAGTGATTAAACTATTTTTTTTTTGTGCTGGTTTTTTGCTTTGTTTTTGGCAGGCACAGTAGTTTCACTAAACGTTTGTTCTTTGGTCATAATCGGACGGGTTAATGAAGAAAGAGCCATGCTTATCTTCATTACTTATTTGGCTATATTTTTTTCTATGCTGTAGCATGTTCTCACTGAGCACTTTACACAGTTATGAGTTACATTCCAGTAATAGTTGCACTATTGATTTGAAAATGTTCTGGGAACTACACATCCAGTTTTTAAAAGTGCAAGTGCATATTTTAATGCTTCTTAGAATTATAAGTATTGTTGAAGTGGTCTGTGATATTCCTTAACATGTTTCTCTCAGATGTTCACAGCAGTAAAGGTGTAAAGCTTCAGAAGAGGGGAGGAGGTGGAGGCTTTGGCTACCAGAAATCTAAGAATGTGCATAAAGCTAAGATCTTCAAACATGTTAACAAAGGTAAGGGAGAGCGCAGACAGTTCTCCCGCTGAGTGTGACGTTTTCCTCCCGAAATGTGTTTTTCAATACAAGTTTTAAATGCTTCAGGCTAGACAACTCTTCCCATCTTTGCCTGTGGTTATTTATGCATTTTCCTATGTCTATTCACAAAAGCTGATGAAATAGTTCATTTGTCTGTTTCCATTCCACATAATTGTGGGGAGAATCTATAATGCTAGATTCTACTGAAACTCTTTAAAATCTGTATATTAATTTTTCATGACTCTACAACTTTGTACTCAACTGATTAAACATATTTTCAAGAACCCAGACAATTTGTTAAAAGTTGCATTCTAAATATTTTTATAAAGTTTTGTTCAAATAACTATAGCATGAATTAATCAGAGACAGGAGTTCAAAGACTAGTTAAGATAAATGTTAAATGCATGATTTATTTAATTGTGAACATTTTACAAAAAAAATGGGATACAAACTAGGCGGTTGATTTAAACACAATTTACATGGAACATGTGCAAGTATGCTTGGCATTGTAGAAGTTAGGAAATGGCTCAACAGGATCTATCAACATGTATGCATGGTAGCTTTATAAATATAATTCTGAGCCCAGTCAGGTGCATGTTGTTACCTTTCCTCCTAATGGAATATTAGTTTGTGTATAGAACATTAAATGTCCACAGCTCTAATATAATAGGAGGAAAATGAACAGTTAGGATGCTCCCTTTGCTCTCAGCTTGGAAAGTAGCATCTCATTCTTACGGCATTCCTAGAACAGAGCAGACGTTTAAGTGTGCATGAATATACATGAGAGAAAGATATACATTTGTATTGCTTTTTACTAACTGAGTTACAGTACTGTTAATTGAGCTGCACAAAAAGGTGCTTAGGTCATGTTAAATCTGTACAACGGTACAAACCTTTCAGTGTACAGTGTGTTTAATATCAAAATGAATAAGTGGTTATATGTATAAGCATATTTATGCAAAGTGCCTCGCAGTGAAAAACAATGCCAAGTACACCATTCAGTTACAGTGGTGTGAAAAACTATTTGCCCCCCCTCCTGATTTCTTATTCTTTTGCATGTTTGTCACACAAAATGTTTCTGATCATCAAACACATTTAACTATTAGTCAAAGATAACACAAGTAAACACAAAATGCAGTTTTTAAATGAGGGGTTTTATTATTTAGGGAGAAAAAAATCCAAACCTACATGGCCCTGTGTGAAAAAGTAATTGCCCCCTGAACCTAATAACTGGTTGGGCCACCCTTAGCAGCAATAACTGCAATCAAGCGTTTGCGATAACTTGCAACGAGTCTTTTACAGCGCTCTGGAGGAATTTTGGCCCACTCATCTTTGCAGAATTGTTGTAATTCAGCTTTATTTGAGGGTTTTCTAGCATGAACCGCCTTTTTAAGGTCATGCCACAACATCTCAATAGGATTCAGGTCAGGACTTTGACTAGGCCACTCCAAAGTCTTCATTTTGTTGTTCTTCAGCCATTCAGAGGTGGATTTGCTGGTGTGTTTTGGGTCATTGTCCTGCTGCAGCACCCAAGATCGCTTCAGCTTGAGTTGACGAACAGATGGCCGGACATTCTCCTTCAGGATTTTTTGGTAGACAGTAGAATTCATGGTTCCATCTATCACAGCAAGCCTTCCAGGTCCTGAAGCAGCAAAACAGCCCCAGACCATCACACTACCACCAACATATTTTACTGTTGGTATGATGTTCTTTTTCTGAAATGCTGTGTTACTTTTACGCCAGATGTAACAGGACACGCACCTTCCAAAAAGTTCAACTTTTGTCTCGTCGGTCCACAAGGTATTTTCCCAAAAGTCTTGGCAATCATTGAGATGTCTTTTAGCAAAATTGAGACGAGCCTTAATGTTCTTTTTGCTTAAAAGTGGTTTGCCCCTTGGAAATCTGCCATGCAGGCCGTTTTTGCCCAGTCTCTTTCTTATGGTGGAGTCGTGAACACTGACCTTAATTGAGGCAAGTGAGGCCTGCAGTTCTTTAGATGTTGTCCTGGGGTCTTTTGTGGCCTCTCGGATGAGTCGTCTCTGCGCTCTTGGGGTAATTTTGGTCGGCCGGCCACTCCTGGGAAGGTTCACCACTGTTCCATGTTTTTGCCATTTGTGGATAATGGATCTCACTGTGGTTCGCTGGAGTCCCAAAGCTTTAGAAATGGCTTTATAACCTTTACCAGACTGATAGATCTCAATTACTTTTGTTCTCATTTGTTCCTGAATTTCTTTGGATCTTGGCATGATGTCTAGCTTTTGAGGTGCTTTTGGTCTACTTCTCTGTGTCAGGTAGCTCCTATTTAAGTGATTTCTTGATTGAAACAGGTGTGGCAGTAATCAGGCCTGGGGGTGACTACAGAAATTGAACTCAGGTGTGATAAACCACAGTTAAGTTATTTTTTAACAAGGGGGGCAATCACTTTTTCACACAGGGCCATGTAGATTTGGAGTTTTTTTTCTCCCTTAATAACGTAAACCTTCATTTAAAAACTGCATTTTGTGTTCAATTATGTTATCTTTGACTAATAGTTAACGGTTTTTGATGAGCAGAAACATTTAAGTGTGACAAACATGCAAAAGAATAAGAAATCATGAAGGGGGCAAATAGTTTTTCACACCACTGTATAGTTGCGAGGGCTGTTATGTCAAAATATGTTAAGCATAGCTGCGGTTTGGTTTTACTGTTCATGATTTGTACATTCTGCAAAAGTATCTGCTTCAGAAAACCTTTTCCTTTGCCCATTTCACAATAGCATATCAATATAATAATCACTGGAAAGCTCAAGGCTTGTTCAAATAACACAAAGGGTGAATTGTAAACATGTCTCAGTCTAACTTTGACAGGGTGATTAGTTTAGAAAGTTCTATTTATTATACTTTGACATCCAAGGCAGCTCATGTGAGTGTGAACATGTCATGACAACACTTCTTAATTTCACACGAGAACAGCATTCTGATTTTCTCCATGCAATACTTATAAATTGCATGGCCCTGAAATAAGGTGAATTTCACTGCCAAACAGTGTTTAAAGAGAGTGCAGTGCACAGTTCCCACCTCTTTAAAGTCTTTCACAGTCTTAAAGTAGAGTCTCTGTTTATCCAGCAGTTCTAGATACTCATCATTAAGCTGGTCTCTCCTCATCTTATTTTCCTGTTTCTTCTTCTCCATCTACGCAAGGGTGAAAAATAAATTACTACAGACTTAAAAAAAAAAAGTCAAAGTTTGTGCAGAAATAAAAGGTTTATCTCATTAACCTTTATTCGACTCTGCTTAATTCCTTCCACTATCTGCTCCATCTGCCTAAGGAACTGCTCTTTAGCGCCGGATGATGCCATGGCTCTGAAAAGCACATACACAAGTACAGGGGGACACATCTAGCTTCTACTTATCAATAACAGCAGTAGATAAAATGGTCAATTGATATCTTTGGTATATGTTAATACATGTGTTGCACATATTTTAGGTGATGTTTCAATCATATAGCTGAAACATTTACCCTGCTCGATAATGCTTATCAATATTGATGTGATTTCTTTGACACTCACTGTTGGAAGTTGTCATGGATGGAATTGAGTAAATTCACCTGCGAGAGAAACGCAGTGTCAAACAGAGCTAAGCCTTAAGGAATCCCACTAAACACGTCCGAGGGAACCCATAAAATATGCAATCTAGGAACATGTGATTAAATTTCATGCTGATTAAACATTGTCAGAATTTGCTTACCAGACTGATCTTAAAATTGTTCAATAGACACATCATTTGTATGCATTAAATAGATTACTCACTAATTATTCACATTTATACAGGCATATTGTTTCCACAAGAACAACACTGACCATTACAAAACAATCATAGATGCTAGGTTTCCTGGGCCTTGCACAAAAAAAAAAAACATAAAACAGTGTTGTACCTCCTTCTCCAGGTAGACCTTTTTATCATCCAGAGTATTATAGAGAGTGAAGAACTGTTTGGTTTCTTTGTGTGTTGCTGCAACTGCAGGGAGACAAAAAAAAATCTTTAGTATCCAATTGAAGTTCACCAACGAGGGTCAATAACACCATGCGATTCTCATGATATTGAGCTTAGAATGTAAAGCAAGCTCATGCATAAATCATGAAGCAAGGTTGGGAGCCAACACACACACACCTTGGCTGTAGAGTTCAATGAAGCGTTTCTGGTACTGTGTAAGCTCGGCTCTGCTGGGAACCTCATCAATCTTCCTCTGCAGAATGGCGATCTCTCGATTCCTCCGGGCCTGCAGGGGATAACATTAAATGAGCAGGAACTCTCCTTCAGTCTGAAGAGTAAATGCTGATTCTCCACGTCTTACCATCAGAAGGCGGATCTTCTGCAGCTTCTCCCGGTCGGTGCTGTACTGCTGATCTATCAACCGACTTCTTTCCTGAAAACCACAAGAGACCAGAGTGGAGGAGAGGAGGAATGTGAAGTGCATGACAAACATTTTAAAAACAATGTGAATGTATATATGGATTATTGTAGAGGAAATACTTATACAGCCTAAGAATTATTGTTATTTCAATCATTTCATACTGTTATCATCATCTGTCTGTATGTAGAGTATTATTGATCGATAGACATAAAAAGATTAGTTTTTTTTTTCTTCTAGACAGCATTATGAAGCAAGAGTTAGCTTTTTTTTTTGTACAGTTCCAGATGCATCCAGAACAATGTGAGTGTGTACTCTATGAAAACTTACTTTAATTACCTTCTGATCATCAGCCTCATCTCCAAACTCTACCTTTAGGTCCTCAATACTCTGCTGTAGCCGTGTCATCTCCTCCTACATACACAGAGGAGTACAATTATTGTATGGACACGCAAAACCTTTCTGTCAGTCATTCAGAAATAATCAGAACAAACGGCATACAAGTCAGCAGACGTTACGTACTCGGCAGTGTGTGCGGAACCCCTGTTCTTGCTGTTTGAGGTTCTCATTCATGGCCACGAGAGCACGCAGCTTCTCTAGCAAACTGAAATGGAAAACTGCTTTAGTTCACTGTACACCAGAACGTACAGGTAAAGAGCAATCATTCAACCTTGTTTAAAACTGATGAGACAATCATGCTTCATTAAAATGAGACTTCAAAAAAGGAATTCTACCCAGAGTCAGCTTGAGCCTCCACATCTGCCAACGAACTGAGCTCTTTCTCCAACCGCTCACCCATTTCACTCGCCTACACACACAAAATACCAGTAAGTACCATTATAAACAATGAGTTCCCCTTTTAAATACTTAGCATAAGCAAGTGACATCTCACCTTCTGCCTCCCTCTTAAATATAATAATGTACATTACAGTATATATTCAGAGTAATAACACCTTGGATAGTAATGTGTTAAATGTATTTTATGCAATTATGTTACTTCAGTGAGTTTGGTCTTGGCCTCTTTGCATGCTGCTCTCATTTCCTGTTGCTTTGCTTGCATCTGAAACAAAGGCAAGAAACACTTTAAGCCTAAAGCTTAGACAGAACTCCATGCTGTTTATCAATATCTTTCAGTAACAGCGTGTGTGTGTATATTATATACACACACACATACAGTGCCCAGCATAAATGAGTACACCCCACTACATTTGTCAGAAAACCTTTAGTTTCCTTTCAGAATCAACATTTTCCATGAGATACTATATACTACAAAATACTCCCACAAATGTGGGCCATTGATTGCTATCAAGACTTGCATACCCAAAAAAGTCATTTACCTAACAAATTCATTCAAGCCCACGTTGCAAAAATGAGTCCACCCCAGTTATAGTTTTAGGAGAAAAGCCACACTTAAGACAACAAAATTCTAATTAACAGACATTCAACCACAGTCTAATGATTCATTTAAGAGGTGTCCAGCAGACAGGTGACTATAAACGGGCATTATTTAAAGATAAGCCCTTCCCATTTCATGCTGTCAGCAATGGCTCCACATGGAAGAGAAATGTCACAAAATCTGAGAAAGTAAATAATTTCGTTACACAAAAAAAGTGAGGGCTACAAGAAGATCAGCAAAGCTTTACATATCAGTCAAAATACGGTAGCAAAAGTGATCCAAAAATTTTAGATAGATGGAAGTGCAACCATCTTACAGAGACGTTCAGGCCATCCATGGAAGTTAACATCTCGACAGGAGCGTCTTCTGATGAGAAGGGTTGAAGAAAATCGGCATGCAAGTTCACTGCAGTTAGCTAAAGTAGTAGAAAGCCAAACTGGAGTGACTGTTTTCCTGTGACACCATACGGCGCACACTGCAGAGGAATGGCATGCATGGGTATCGTCCACAAAGGAAGCCACTCCTAAAGCCCATGCACAAAAACGCACCCCTAGTATTTGCTAGGGCCCATGCTGAAAAAGATGAAGACTACTGGGACTCTATACTCTGGAGTGATGAGACAAAGAGCACTGTTTTTGGAACTAATGGTTTCAAAACTGTATCGTGTCATAAAGGTGTGGATTTCAAAGAAAAATGCATGGTGCCTACAGTGAAACATGGTCATGGCAGTGTCCTTATGTGGGGCTGCATGAGTGCTATTGGTGTTGGGGAGCTGCATTTCATTGATGGCATCATGAACTCAACAATGTACTGCTCTATACTGAAGGAGAAGATGCTGCCATCACTCCGTGCACTTTTATAACACTACAATGATCTAAAACACATCTAAAGCTACTGTTGCATTTCTGAAGAACAGGGGGAAGGTGAATGGCCAAGTATGTCTCCTGATCTGAACCCAGTCGAACACCTGTGGGGAATTCTGAAGCGACAAGTTAAGCATCACTCTCCATCCAGCATCCAGGCTCTAAAAGAGGTTATTCTTGAAGAATGGAAAAAGATAGATGTTGCAATATGTCATCAACTTGTTCATTACATGCCTAGAAGACTTGGTGCTGTCCTTAAAAATCATGGTGGTCATACAAAATATTAGATGTAGTAGTTTTTGTTGCGGGGTGTATTCATTTTTGCTTCAACCAATATGAGTAAAACTGAAGATTCTGTGATCAAAGTTATATTATTAACCTTAATTTAATGTTATGGAGTTAAACAAGTGTTCAATAAAGCTTGGGGAAATTTTGGAAATTGATCTTTTGTTCATTGAACTACTGATTAAATTCGTACTTTTTAAAGGGGGTGTACTCATTTATGCTGAGCACTGTATGTGAAAGTCTTACCTCCTCCAGTTCTTTAGTCTTCTGCTGGATCTGTTTGTTAAGGGATGTCACCATGCGCCGATGCTGCTGCACAGGGCCATATCGTTCTGTACGATCCTCAGCAGAGCGCTCTGCCTGCAGAATCACACACTTTCCAGATTATCGCTGTAGAAGGCTGGGTAATGGATTATTAAGTGTCATGAGTCATAATGACAAGATTTCAGTCATATGGCATTTCGACAAAACATAACCAGTGATCATTAGGAGTACTCTAAACAATACGATATACCTTCAGAATTCATATTAAAAGTGTGGCTTATAGTGCCTCCAAGTGGCGGAGTTGTAAAGTGCTCGCTCTATTGTACAGAGGTGACTAGTTTGATTCCGGGGTAGTTCTGCAACCTCTTGTAGCCACAGACCTGGAGAAAGCTGATTGGCTGAGCTATCTCAGAGGTACTTTGAGCTCTCATATTAATCATGGCTCTACAGCTAGTCATGGGGGACTGTAAGCTCACGCAAGCACTACCCTCCAAGTGCATTACCCCCACCAAATAAAAACATTTTTTTACTCATGACTTCACACTACTTGGTAGTGGTATTAAGTTATTTGCACATTAGCAGTGAGTAAAATGATCAGACTACTTACCTTTTCAGCATATTCAAAAGCAATCTGCTTTATTTCCTCAGACTGCAGCCCTACAATTTGCCCCACTGTGTTAGCCGTCAACCTTCCCTATAACAGACAGATACAAAAATCAAAGCAAGCTCGGGTTATCTATTATGTACTATAAAAGTAGTACATTGACATTGCTTTCACATGAAGGCAAAAGGATCTATGAAGCTTTCAGTACCTCCTCTGTTGCCATGGCAGCCATACCAGTCATGAGAGCTTTGATTCTGAGCTGGGAGAGAGAAAAAAAATATTTAACATTAAAATTACTGAAGTGTATGAGCTCTGGAGTTCAATAATAAGCATCATAAAACTGTACAGATATAAATCTTAAATGTGTTCATGAACGTTGTATAATTTGGGCACCCTCAAAGAGATAATCTTTGCCAGTCTCAAATGGCAGAATGTAATTAAGCAATATCACACAAGAGGGAATGCTGTACTCATCAGATAAATCCGGTAATACAGCATGAACTCGAGTGTGATATTGCTTTTATATTGTAGTTCTTTAAACAACATTTATTATCAACAGATGATGATTTGTTAGTTTATTTTGCTCTACCAACACACATTCTATGACTGACGGAACTAAGTAACTAAATGCGCCTGTCAGAGCTGGCGACCATTAGTTAGCGACTGAATTAACAGGGGTGAAAGTAGTTTTAAATTCTTACCGGTGCTATGTATGCAAAATATTAAGAGAATAAAACAGAGTATATCAGCTCCATTAACGTTCGGGTTGCAGGCTTGAATGCCAAATAGCGTTAAATAGCTAGTGCTCTAGGGTGTCAATCCATTGTCACACACCCAAAGTAGGGACCTTGATCAGGGGTTGGACAGCGATTTGGAATTCATCATTGTGTTAGGAGCTACTTGGCTTTGTAGCCATAGATAAAAGAACATGGGTGGTTCAGATACAATTCGGAACAACTTGGAAGCAATTATTAAGAAGTCCAAGTGTTTAAGATAACAATGTGATCTGATTTTGTAGCTGAAAGTGCTTGTGACTGGTTTCAAATATAGTTTCCAGGAGGTAGTTGCTCCTTCTCGTCACTATGGCAGATCGTACAGACCTGCTTTCACCAACTCTGGCAACAGATAGTTGAGCGATACAGATAGTTAAACTTCCCGGTGCTGTTACTAAAATCTCTAGACGAAGGCCTCTAATCCAATCGGATTGCTCGATCTGAACGAACTGTAGTATAATTTCATTTAACTCACTCATATATAAATAGCATCTATTTTCACTATAGAATTCTGTTTCTTAGCTTCTTGCATATGTGAATTGCTGTAATAAATTATTTGACAGAAAAAAAAAAACAGCTCTTAATAATTTGGAGTCAATTATCAATACTTATGGAGGTGTGAATAATTGATATATGAGATTAAAAGAATAAAATTTTCTTCAGAACACTCATCTATAATGTTATTTATCACATCACTGTTTGGGCATGTAACTGACCTCCTCTGCTGCTTGTAGGTCCTCCTCCTCTGAAACCTCAGTCTTGCCCGGGGGCAGACTCGGACCTCCCTGCACCGCCAGGAGCTTCTTCTCTTCAGCCTGCAAAACAAAGTGTCATAATGAACACTAATTTTTAGTATAGCTGCCTAATAAATTATGATGTTAACTTTAAAGCACTTTTTGTAAGTCGCTCTGGATAAGAACGTCTGCCAAATGCCTAAATGTAAATGATTTACAAAGTTGTGCAACAAATTGAGAGATATAATACTCACTTTGCCCTGTTTAGAGTTCTTGCTAAATCCATAACGTCTGTCAAGAAAGGGAAGGAAGCACTGTAATTTAGAACTGTATAATTTAACATGGAAGCTGTTAACAGCAAAGTTAAAAGGTGTTGTAGCTTAGACACTGCACATAGAAAACATTTCTCTCGAAAAGGCATGCTAAAAAGAGAAAAAACAAACCGTTATGGCTCTCTAAGGACTGGAAATCTTCTAACTAAACACACATACTTACTGCATGTAGAGGGAAATGGTTAGGCGTGAACTGATGGAATGAGGAAAAAGATGAAAGAAGAGAGTGAGTTGAAAGTGATTTGAGATAAAGCAGTCAGATCATTGGAAGGGTTTTAAACACCATAGATGCAAAAGACCAGAACAAAGACTTAAATAATTGTATTACAGTGTATAAAATGTGTGTGTCTTTTGTTTTACATAATATTTTAACTGGTTAGTGAGAAACAGTAAAATGCTTATGCACTACAAGGTAAAGACAAAGATTGCAATAAAGTATAAAATCACAAAAAGAAGAGTGAATGTATGAAGTGCAGGAAAATTAACTGAATTATGAGAAAAAGATAAACCACAAGTGAGTAAGTGACAAAGGAGAATGATGTGGCACGCTCCACAGGGAGCCCAAAAGTCTGAATCTATAGATTTTTCTCCTTACGTACATGTAATTGGATATTTTTCCTTTTACTGCAGACCAAAGATGCTTCAATGCTAACAATACAAGATCAAACAGAATCAGACCGAACACCACCTTTTGCTTTGAGGTCACCTTAAGTCTAACAGAATCAGGCCAGAACAATCAATGCACTAAAAGAGGAAATCATCTTGCATGCATTATCATCGCCACTACAAATGTTAAACATTCATGGATTTTAGGCCACCCTGTATACATGTCTGTATGTGGATACCCATCATACTTCAGCAGTGTGTGCATGTCTGTTACCTGCCATACTCAAGCAGTGTGGAGTGGACCCTGGACTCTTCGTCCAGCAGCTCTCCTGCATCAGCCTGTCTCTTATATCGCCTCTGAGGAGCATACACACCCTACACACACACAAACAAACGATTATGCCTCTTCCACTGGATATTTGAAATTCCTCAACTAGCCAAAATGAAAAAATTCTGTGTTATAGGCAATTGTAACGCACAGTAAAATGTGACATGCAGACTACAAAAAAAAAAAGATAATGCAACTACACTGATATAGGAAATGTGTCATCCAAAAAAATCCTAGTGTCAAAAGGTACAATTAAAGATGAATTGTGAATGAGTGAGTTTATAGAGAACAACCGTAATGAGATACTCACAGATACATCCACTACTGTTCTTACTGCTTTTTGTTTTCTCTGCTCAAACTCTTCATCCTGCAAGAACATTCATTCGTGATGCAAAATATGTTCAAAGCAGAGCTCTGATAACAATCATGTGCAAGTTAAATGTTAAGCTCTGGGCAGTCTGATTTTGATGAGGATGTTTATTTAAAAAAAAAATTTTTAAAAAAACACGACAAGGCAAGTGGTTGAAGAAAAAAAAAAACAGGCAAGGGGATGCACAGGGCAGAGGCACTGCCACCCTGAAACTGATTATTTTCTAATAACAGTATGCATCATTCTCAAGCATCCTTTTATTCCCCGTACTACAGAGATTGCATTTTATTTATTAAAGAATTTTAACAACTATAAACAGTCATTCTGTCTCACTTTAATTCTTTCTCTTAATCTAAATCAGTGGTTCTCCACCTGAGGCCCACGGGCCGCATGCAGCCCGTCACAAATGCAAATGCGGCCCGCGATGCTGACCACGTAAAAAAAATATAAAAATACATTCAAAATAAATAAAATAATAATAAATGGGTTTACAATTCATTTTAAAAAATGTATTAAACAAATAAATGTATTAAACAAACTTTGAACTATATTTTTGTCACATAAAATAATTTTGGTGATCATGTTTTCATATATGTGCAGAACTGATGCAACTATGAACTGATGCAATTACACAGTTAATGCGCACACAATTACAAGCGCGTGCGCTCTGACAGATTTAAAACAGTCATCAACTAACGATCAAAATGGACAAATTTATTAGAGGAGAAAAAAGCCGAATTTCACCAAATTGGTCAAATCCCGACAACATCAGGTGTCCCGTTAATGGTAAGTAGAATTATACTCTCTAATGATAATATTACATCTAATTGTAATAATTTTAGATGCATAATATCTGGTTATTGAGCGTTGATGACGTCATATGTAAATAATATGCGGCCCGTGAACTTGGACATAGTGCGGCCCACTGCAAAAAAAGGTTGAGAACCACTGATCTAAATACATCAAAAAGAAAGACATCCAGCTATTCATGTTAAAGAGAAATGTTAAAGAGAACATGACAACTTTGGGACTCACTGCCCTCACCGAGTGTTACAAAGTACTGACCCATAAGACTCATGCACATAATTAATCGAGAAGCATCCCCCTTTAAGAAGCTTTCACATCATTAATTATTATTGATGTGCTATTTAATTATTACATTTTATTAAAACACATAAAACATCTACTAAATAAATCCCTACAAATTCAGGGTTACTACAAAAAAAAAAGACAATAGAATGAGCATATTAACACAAACCTGTGATTTAACTACCACTTGCACTACTATGAGGGCATCATGTTGTAGAAAATTGATAAACAAATACTAATCAGATTCCAAAACTCAAAAGAACTGTGGATTTTAGTGCACTCTCACCTCAGGAAAGGTGTGTGTTTTCTGGAACTGAGAAACCGAGTAGGCACGTATGTAGTCTCCCATTTCCTCCCGAGTCTCTATGGCTCTCTTCACCAGCCACTGCAGCAGAGAGGTAGAAGCACCAATTTTTCCAATAGCAATTTTTCTCCCCAATTTAGTCGTGGCCAATTCCTCCCTGTCGCTAGGGGGGCTCCCACATTAAGGCTACCACTGCCACTCAGTCAGGAGGGCGAAGACTATCACGTTTCCTCCGAACCGCGTGACGTCAGCATCACCCGGGGTTCGAACCAGCGATCCCCGGATGATAAGGCGAGCACTTTACAACTGCGCCACTCGGAGGCATCACAAGAATTATTACTAATATAGAACTGGGAACATCTCCATAATAAAACCAAGATCTTTAAGGAGCTTAAATGTTACAGATCACAAAAAGCCTTCCAAGTTCACCTGTATAACAGGAAAGATGTGGATAAAGTCAAGGCCTTGGATTTGATGTGGCTCTAGCCTGTGAGGACACTTCATCTTGGGTAGAACAGAAACTATCTTCTCTGTCAGAGCTCTGAAAAAAAATAAGCATATGAAGTACGGAAGAAGAATGCTCAGACAATATCCACTCTTGAGCAAATATTTCTGACCCAAAACTGCAGGTAAATTAAGAGAAGTTAATGGATTTTGATACAAAAAATGTTCAATATTTACTACTACTACTAATAATAATAATAATAAATTATTATTATTATTATTACAGTACACCATATATTTGTCTATATAATAATATTTAAGTAGTTAAAGTTTTCCAAAGAAATATTCAGTGCTGTGAAAAGTGATGAAATATGGTCACACACTACCTTTTTGTCTGGACCTGAATTGTCATTCCTTATATTTTGAACATTATCAGTGTCTTGCTCTGTAAAATCCAACTTACATCTTCTGTCCTATGGTGGAATTTTCTTGAAAGAGTAGATCTACATCTATGTCAAAGTTACATGTTGTGATGCACCAAGTCATGCCTCCAACCACCTGTGCGAAGATGTAAGAGAAATAAATAAATAATGTCTCAGAAAAAATGCCGGGTGGTATATTTAAGGGCCAGAAAGCAAATGTAAACACTTGACTGAACCTTATCAAACGGTGAGAGGCCCTTGATGCGTGCTCTGAAATACCCAGCAGCCAGCAACAGCTCAAGGATTTCTGCCAGCTTGATGCTCTGTTCCTCATCTTCACGTGTCTCAACCTGTTCCATATCCACAACAAATTACAAATAAATGGTTTTAGATCTGCATATACAAATATACAGCACTTAAAGCAATTTCCCTTTGGGATTAATAAAGTTCTTTGAATCTTGAATCTTAAACTCGTGCATCATGGACGTGCAAAGCTCCAGTCACACATGTTCCCAGTAGTGAAAAGTTGTGTATTAGTTGTTGAAAATGGGTCTCTCGACAGAGGGAAAAAGTTTTCAGAGTTTCCGATAATTTTCCGAGTTGAGTGGTTGTGAATGAAGACCAGGTTTTAAAAAATGTGCCAGAACTATTCCTTCCCATACAGGTCTCATTCCCCCAATCACCACCTGATGCCTACTTGTGAGGAATGTTAAAGGAGAGTGTGTTAAACTGTGAATATCCACCAAAACATGTTCCTGCATGACGCAAGCAAATTGTCTTCCTTTGCAGGAGTCTACAGCATCCTTTGGTGCACACACTTCAAACACTAACGCACTCCAGGAAATGTATACCATGGTAGATCAACACGCTAATAGTGTGTATGTTAGTTTCTTTCAGGAGAAATAAATTCACACATGACAACAAAGTAATATTGTTTCGTATTTTCGTTTCAGTACTGTATATTTTGACACATACTGCTGTACTTTTAATATTGTATAAATGTGTGATTCATGCACAGTATGCATGTATAATCTCACTCATCAGCCAATACTTCATCCTAAATCTGCCAGCACATTTAGCCAAAATCATAGTATCATGTACGCAACCATTTTTGTTCATAAGAGTGTTCTCATATTCATATTACACAATGGTAAAGAAATTGTGCTGTTAGGAAGTCTAAGATCCAGCCAGTGCAAAATTTAGATAATGAGATTACTTGTAGTGTCAACAACAAAAAGACTGAGGCCATTTACCATTACACTATATGGACCAACAAGTATTTGTCCAACCCTGCACCTGCATTTTATCCAAATACTGTACATAAACTTCAACATGTAGTTGGTCCCCCTTTTGCAGTTATGACAGCTTTCAATTTTCTAGAAAGGCTATCCAGAAGATGAGTGTTTCGGTGGGAATTCGTTCTCATTAATTCTGTAGAGCATTTATGAGGTCAGGCACTGATGTTGGATGAGAAAGACAAGAACCTTGTCTGTGTGGGCCAGACAAGTTCTTCCACACCGAACTCATCAAACCATGACTTTATAGTTTTTGCTTCGTACACTGGGGTACAATCACGTTGGAATAGAAAAGCGCCATAACTAAACTGGTGCCGCAAAGTGGGAAGCATGTAGTCCAAGATGTACTTGTAGTCCAAGATGTACTTGTAGTCCAAGATGTACTTGTAGTCCAAGATGCTTTGATATGCTGAAACATTAAAATTGCCCTTCACTGGGGATAAGGGGGCCGATTGAAACATCTGAATTCAATAATAAACAGGTTTATTCAAATACTTTCCGGGTCCTCTTTAAGGACTGAGTGAGAGTTGAACGTGAAGGCAACCTGAATGAACTGCTTGAGGCAGAAGTCACATGATGACGGTGTGTTTCCACCCCCCCCCCCCCCTTTTTTTTTCTTTTTTCATAAAATTTACGTTGTTATTGGACAGGGGTTGCAACGTTCAATAAAAACCTCCTAAAATAATTTTGAACAGCTGTAGCTGTAGGCACTTGTAGGTAACTGTTAGCATTTTAATTACTTCAGCTAACTCGTTAACTACTCAGCTGCACCGTTAACCAGTAGCAGTGACTAGTTATGCTACATCGCTAGCAACATTAGATGTGACAGCACAGAACACACGCATAGACTAAATAAACCAACCCCTTATTAGATCTGTTCGGTATTTGTTTCTGAAACATATTACACTCATACCTGGATGATGTTTCCTTCTTGGTCGTACTGAGCACCAATTTTTGAGCCTGTTCTAACTCTCTGAAAGACTGAGGTAGCCGCCATATTGGATCCGAGTTATCACGTGACACGCCCTGCTGTGGCTGAGAGGTTTGCTCCAGTCATTACTGTGTTTAACCAAGTCTTAGCTCACATATCTGCTTACTCAATACCATTTGTTTCCTGCTCGATTTCATCTATCATTTCCGTCTCCTAGGCACTTAAAAATACAAGTATATTTCTACAGAACATTAATTTTAAAAAATCTATGTTTGTAGGTGCAAACATAATTTTTCTTATTTAGCTACAATAAATAAACAAGAACAACAACATAACAAAAGCGTACAGGAACACAAGAACCTTAAATCGTGATCAACGTATATGCTTGGTTCATATAGATTCATATAGATATACTCATTCACTCATCGCCTATACTGCTTTATCGTGTGTACAGGTTCTCTTGGCCCCTGGAGCCTATCCCAGGAGATTGGAGGTGGACAGGGTGCCAAACCATCGCAGGACACACATACACACAATTACAAACTCATTCACTTATGGAAAACTTTATATATATATATATATATATATATATATATATATATATATATCTATATCCTTAAAATTTATATATGTTCTCTATATATATATATATATATACACACACACAGGTCCTTCTCAAAAAATTAGCATATTGGGATAAAGTTCATTATTTTCTGTAATGTACTGATAAACATTAGACTTTCATATATTTTAGATTCATTACACACAACTGAAGTAGTTCAAGCCTTTTATTGTTTTAATATTGATGATTGTGGCATACAGCTCATGAAAACACCAAAATCCCTACTTCAAAAAATTAGCATATTTCATCCGACCAATAAAAGAAAAGTGTTTTTAATACAAAAAAAGTCAACCTTCAAATAATCATGTTCAGTTATGCACTCAATACTTGGTCGGGAATCCTTTTGCAGATTCTTGTGTCTCTCAACTTTCTTTTCACAATATCCCACAGATTCTCTATGGGGTTCAGGTCAGGAGAGTTGGCAGGCCAATTGAGCACAGTAATACCATGGTCAGTAAACCATTTACCAGTGGTTTTGGCACTGTGGTCGTGCTGAAAATTGAAATCTTCATCTCCATAAAGCTTTTCAGCAGATGGAAGCATGAAGTGCTCCAAAATCTCCTGATAGCTAGCTGCATTGACCCTGCCCTTGATAAAACACAGTGGACCAACACCAGCAGCTGACATGGCACCCCAGACCATCACTGACTGTGGGTACTTGACACTGGACTTCAGGCATTTTGGCATTTCCCTCTCCCCAGTCTTCCTCCAGATTCTGGCACCTTGATTTCCGAATGACATGCAAAATTTGCAACCTGTAGCCCATTTCCTGCACACGCCTGTACACGGTGGCTCTGGATGTTTCTATTCCAGACTCAGTCCACTGCTTCCGCAGGTCCCCCAAGGTCTGGAATCGGTCCTTCTCCACAATCTTCCTCAGGGCCCGGTCACCTCTTCTCGTTGTGCAGCGTTTTCTGCCACACTTTTTCCTTCCCACAGACTTCCCACTAAGGTGCCTTGATACAGCACTCTGGGAACAGCCTATACGTTTAGAAATTTCTTTCTGTGTCTTACCCTCTTGCTTGAGGGTGTCAATGATGGCCTTCTGGACAGCAGTCAGGTTGGCAGTCTTACCCATGATTGCGGATTTGAGTAATGAACCAGGCTGGGAGTTTTTAAAAGCCTCAGGAATCTTTTGCAGCTGTTTAGAGTTAATTAGTTGATTCAGATGATTAGGTTAATAGCTCGTTTAGAGAACCTTTTCATGATATGCTAATTTTTTGAGATGCGGATTTTGGGTTTTCATGAGCTGTATGCCACAACCATCAATATTAAAACAATAAAAGGCTTGAACTACTTCAGTTGTGTGTAATGAATCTAAAATATGTGAAAGTCTAATGTTTATCAGTACATTACAGAAAATAATGAACTTCATCACAATATGCTAATTTTTTGAGAAGGACCTGTATATTCTTTCAATATTGTAATTGTTTCGAAAGGTGTAAAAACATGAATAATATAATTAATATAATTAACTGTCCACAGTTAGCAAAAAATAGAAGACATACAGTATAAACAAACTTAATTTTTTTAAATAAATACCAACAAAAGACAGAATAAACCCACAAACAAAAATAAATAACAAAAAAAAGAAAGAAAAGGGAAAGAATAACCAATAAACTGACTAAAATCACAGTGTTTCATTGATTAAATCCGAGAAAATAACAGAAAAGATTTGTATAAAATTCATATTTATGAATGTAAAATTCCATCATTGAAATATAAATGTTGGCAATGAATACACAATATTTGTCACTATAGCAGAAAAAAATAATTATATCCTATCCTAAAATATAATTTTCAAGTTGCAGCCAAAAAGATTGTTCATTCATTCATTTTCTATACCGCTTAATCCTGTGGAGTTTGCATGTTCTCCCCGTGCTTGGTGGGTTTCCTCCAGGTACTCCGGCTTCCTCCCACAGTCCAAAGATATGCAGATTAGGCTAATTGGTGTTCCCAAATTGACCATAGAGTGTGAATGAGTGTGTGAATGTGCGTATGAGTGTGTGCCCTGTGATGGATTGGCACCCTGTCCAGGGTGTACCCCGCCTAGTGCCCTAAGCCTCCTGGGATAGGCTCCAGGTCCCCCGCGACCCTGAATAGAAGGATAAAGCGGTATAGAAGATGAATGAATGAATGAATAATATATTCTTTCTGTTTGTTACAGAATGTACACTTTTTTAAATAAATTTTTAATTTATATAAGTTCGAATTTAAGGTGTGAAACACTGTTTCTCGATAATCCTACAGGTGCTGACAGGCAGCACAGTATCCTGTGTGGCAAGAGCGAATTGTAGTATTATAAGTTAGTTTAGAATTGTAATAAAATCTAATGTGAAAATGTATACAGAATTTTGATGTTTATAAAAACGTGATACTAACAGAATCACAATACAGATCTAATTGGCATCTACAGTACGTATCGCAATAATATTATATCAGCTGGTTCCTGGTGATTCCCTTCCCTACACTGCAAAAATTGTTAGTCTAAAAATAAGAAATAATTACTACATTTGATAAAAAAATTATCTAAAACTAGTGAAATTATCTGTCCATGCAGCAAGTAAATTTTACTTGGTAAGAAATCTTGAAATAAGATTTTTAAATCAAGCAAACTGAGCAAACAAATCTTTGAGTTTGTCAAAGAATCTTAAAAGAAGTTTTATTTTGTGAGACGTCTGGTGAAATAACTAATTTAGCTTATTTTAAGAGCTATTCTATCCAATTTAGGATTTCTGGACTAATAAAGACAAAATGATATACTCATGCTCAGTTTAAGATTATGATATAAAATCAAGTATTAAAAACAAGTAAGTAATTTTTAAAACAAGGCAAATTATCTATCATGTCTGAAAGTCAGATTTTAAATCATGGCAAGTGTCAGATAATTTGCAGTGTACAAAATAGAGTGTGATATTTGAAAGTGAACTTCTTTAACTTTGTTAGGAATAGGATATTAAAACATACACATTTCGGGGGGGGGTGCATATTGTATATATAAATATATTATAAATAATATTATCATAATATTATCACACGTATCAATAAATAACAAATATCAAAACATAAAAAAATATATACTGTATATATTTTTGGCTGACTCTTATTTTATTACATTTTTTTGAGGCGAGAGAAATGACGTTAGAAACTACGACTTTGATTGGACGTTATTTCAACCAATGGCAAAGCGGCAGGGACGGAAGTGACCTAGTGAAACTGAAATACGCTGCCTTGGCACTGTGGAAGATTGTCTGTTTACAATGTATCTGAAGTTTTATTGGCTTCTGGATTGTCTTCCTTAATTAGAGCGAAGTTAAAAATGGTGGGTAATTTAGATTTTCGTGTCGTTAGTTAGTGTAGACCAAGCAGTATGGTAAATACGGAAAATATGAGGTCATGCGTGACTGCGTCAAAGTCCGTGTGTGTTAGCTTTCGCTTTATATAAAATGTACACTACGCATACCGCGAGGTGGGCAGTGTAGATAGACAGAGCAGTTCGGCGATGTGCCTCATGGTGATGATGTGGTTGTACTATTCAAACAGAGGATTGAAATTAAACAACAAACAGTGAAATGTATAAAAGTTTTTAAATAACAGCTGATTAATGATCTATATGTCTGGGTTTATTAAGAGATCAGTAGGCTTGCTCATGTGAAACAGAGCGTTGCTTTTCTTCTGAAGTCTTAAAAAAAATGCAATTTGAGATGAAGATTTAACATAATGCTTGGAACAATATAACTGTAACAAAATGAGCCCGTAACCAATGGTCAAGAGTTCATGAAGAAAACTATTTAACAAACAGTGAAAACAGCAATACTTCTTATTGTTTGATATTTGAGATGGTGACAGACTTGCGTTGACTTGGGTCAGTCCAGGTCTCCTCTGTTACTAATCTCAATTGAGGGAGTGAAGATTGAGATGGTGAAATCATAAAATGACTTCATAAAATGATGATATAAAACATGAATTGATTTATAGCTTATTCCTATACTGATTTTATTGTGTGTTTTGCAGGTGAGGTGTGACAACAGCTGACAGTGGTTCTACAAGAGTGGTAAATTATCCGGAGTTTGCTCTGTTATTGCTGCTATGGCAGAGGTTACCGGCGGGGGTCCCTACATAAGCATGATAACCAACCGTACCAATAACCTGCTGATCCGGGGGACCATGCTGTTCGGAGTGGGTGTGTTTCTAGCCCTGGTGCTAAACTTGCTGCAGGTCCAGCGTAACGTCACGCGTTTCCCTCCTGATGTCATCAGTAGCATCTTTTCTTCAGCGTGGTGGGTACCACCTTGCTGTGGAACAGCATCAGGTAACACACTCTCATAAAGTGATAGTTTGTGACTTTCTTTGTTTGTAGAAATGACTGAACAACATCTGCTGATAAATAAATTTTTAGGCAATTATGTGTCTACATGCAGTCATTTTGTGTCATTAGGTGAACCTTTTTAAAAGTACCACCTTGGAATAGAATAAAATCTTGAAAGAAACCTATACATAATTAAAATAGAACTTATATTTTTGTGATTGAGCTTTGTGGGTTTATAAATCTCTTCTTTTCCCCTCCCTCCCTTCCTCTTTTTGTCTTTCTGTTCCTTTTTTTTTAAAAATCTGTTTCCGTCTCTCTTTTTCCTCCATCTTTTTCTTCTTTTCTCTCTCAGCTCTGATAGGGTTGCTGTACCCATGTATAGACAGGCGGTTGGGGGAGCCCCATAAACTGAAGCGTGAGTGGTCGAGTGTGATGCGCTGTGTGGCTGTCTTTGTTGGCATTAATCATGCCAGTGCTGTATCCTTCTCTCACTGCAATGGATACAACGCCCTCACTATGCTTGTATTTTACATGCCGAAACTGTATTTTACATGCCGAAAAAAATTCTCAAGATCCAAACAATTTACACGTTCCTTGAATAACGAAGGACCTTATATAGCTTTGAAGCTAGTGAACAGCTTTAAAGTTACAGTGCATTCACCTTTGAATGATATTGTTCATATGCTTCATGTGTTCTTTTGAGAATGCCACTCCACTGTGTCGTGTGTGTCATAGGGAACTTAGTAAATTAAGTACAAACTGGGGAACAAACTGGGGAATAATTATTCTCCGAGTTTAAGTGTAGCATTTAGTGGATTTTTGTATTTGTGGTAACTGTCAGAAGTACACATGGCACAGAGGTGCCCTAAGGTTTTAGGAAATTTTAGGTTAGCCTAACCTTCCCCATCATACATTGTGGCAACAATGTAGCATAATTCTTGCACAATAATTATTACTTACATTTTTCATACAATGTTTTCCTCTGGGGAAATAAGCACAGCAGGTTAAATAGAAATATTGTGTGTTTAAAGCATCAAGATGGATAATGACTTCTATTTATGTTGGTGCCTTGAACAGAGATCAGATTGACTCATGAAGTGCCTCCAGGGTTACTATAATATACTGCATAAGAAACCTGAGTGTATCTGGTGTATTTTCTTTAATTTCCTGGCTTGCAGAAAGTGGACTTTGCAAATAATGTCCAACTATCTCTGACCCTGGCTGCACTCTCAGTGGGGTTGTGGTGGACATTCGACAGGTCACGCAGTGGCTTTGGCCTTGGAGTCGCCATCGCGTTTCTGGCGACCATTACTACACAGCTGCTGGTGTACAATGGAGTGTTTCAGTGAGTTTCTCTTTTAAGAAGAAAAAAAATTAAGCTCATGTAAGAAAGGAGTTAGGAAGTGACTCCTTTGGAAAGTGCATATTCATATTATTTTCTCTCTGTGTATATGTGCAGGTATACATCTCCTGACTTCTTGTACATACGATCTTGGCTGCCTTGCATCTTCTTTGCTGGTGTGATTACTATGGGAAATATAGGACGGCAACTTGCTTTTGTAAGCACACACACACAGTTACTAAGGATGCAGTGATTTATGGGCTGTATATCGGTATCGTGTGATATTTGCTTTAACTCCAGCTGAGACATCGTCAAATAAGCTGGCATTTACAGATGGTTTTTCTGTTGCACCGCATAGGGCTGTGCAATTAATTGAATTCCGATTTCGGATCTCAACGATCACAAAAATGGTGTAATCGAAAAAAACGATTATTCACTTTTTTAAAAAGTTATTTTGACCTGCATTCTGACGCGCGCGCATCCGCACTTTCGCCCTTCCAGAAGCCCGAACTCTCTCACTCTATACCCGGGGTACTCAACTCCGGTCCGCATCCGGACCCAAATACGGTTAAATCTGGACCGACGCCAAAACAAACATGATAATTTAATCATAATCCAAATGAGTATATGTCTTTGAGTCTTCTAGTGAAGATTGCGCGCACCCCAGCGGCGCATGATATGAACGCGCCCAAACCCCGGCGCATGATCTGCACGCGCGCACCTTCTACTGTACCATCGCAAGGTAGAAGCAATTCTGTTGTTTGGGAACAGTTTGGATTCGAAGAAGCGGACGTGGATCAAAAACATATTAGGTGCAAGATTTGCTACGAGGTTGTGTCGGCAACTCCGTATCTATCCAGCTCAGAAAGGCACAAAAAAAATAACAGATGCCGTTGCATACTTTTCAGCCAAAGACATGTGCCCTATTAGCACAGTTGAGAATGAAGGATTCAGGAAAATGATAAATACTCTGGACAAGCTTTATGCTTTGCCATCTCGACACCATTTCACGAGAGTTGCTCTGCCTGCTTTATTTGAAAAATTCCGTTCAGAAGTGGCTAATGAAGTATTAAAAGCAGAGTACTTCGCCACCACAACAGTAGAAATGTAGAATGTTGTAAAATGTTGTTTTGAATTTTTCAGTTTGTTAAGGCACATACGTGAGCAAATTTATTTTGGACTAATTTATTTATTTTATTTAATATTTATATTTTATTTATTACTTGTTTTCAAAATGTTTGTGGGAGTGCACTACATTGTTGATCTTGTTTGCCTTTATCTGTTTTATCTGTCTTAATCTGTTTTAAGGAGAATTCGCTGTTCTGTTCAATAAATGCAGCATATTTCCAAAGTCAATGAGTAATCGTATAAAATAATCGTGATTTCAATCATGACCAAAATAATCGTGATTATGATTTTTTTCCATAATCGAGCAGCCCTAGCACCGCATCACTTTTGCGTTGGTTACATGTTGTGTTGATTAATTGTAGTCTGAATGGGACAAAAGTAGCCTACCCATCTGCAGCTTTGGGGAATATCCAATATCTGTGCTGTATAATACCACCCAAAACAGCCCCCTTTGCCATGACATTCTAACCCATCGTGGTATTGGGAGTGAGGAAGAGCCAGGAGCCTGTACTTAGCAATAGCCCTAGGATTGTTGTTTAGCATAGTCAGCCAAAAACTCACTTGTGTAGGGAGTTCCCCTTTGTACCGGTATACTGGGGGAAAAAAACCTACTTCATCCACACATGTCCAATATTCAGGACACTACATTCACAATTTCGTTATATATTACTAGAATATAGAATATAACAATCAGCAATTTGCGTTTAATGAAAGTGTCTTAACGATAATTGTCAATTCATTACAAAAAAGATTTAGCCTTGTATTACACTAATAACAATTTGCTTTTCTTTCCAGTATGAGTGTAAAGTTGTTCAAGAAAAGATTCATCAGGACTAAAATCTACAATCCTAAACCGTGAAGAAGAAAAAATCGAGAGAACCTGCGTGAACTCTTACAGCAGATATGGACAAGCCTTGTCTGCATTTATACAGCAGGACAATTTGGAGATCTGTGGCCATGCTCATTGGCTGCCAGTACAACCCCTCTGAAGCTGAAAATGGGATTCATTTACTGAAACATCTTTGCAAAGTGTATTATAAACTTTCATACCCATCTATGTTGGATATGATGTGCCAAAGTGACTCAGACATTTCTGTTCTTTCTGGAATATTAACTCATGACTACACTATTAACTCATACCTTCATATATGCTGGTTCTTTCACAAGGTGCTGCCAGACAGTGTTTTTGTAGGCAAAAATTGCAGTGACGACATCAGAAGGGCTGTATACAGAGGTCAAGAGAAATTGATTCTTTTTCTTGATGACCATTTCTGTTACTGTGCATGAAACATGAAATAAAAAAGTGCTGTAAAGGAAGATAAACACTTTGAAATAATTAAATGTTTGTACAAAAATAAAATAGTTTAAAGAGCAGCAAACAGTATAATGTTAAAAATTACGTATTTGGTCTGACAATGCTTAGCTTTACAAAAGGTATCATTTGTGCAGTTTTATAAGGAAGTCTGCTGATTATTTTGAGCATCTTGGAGAATCTGATACAAGTCTTCCAGAGACTTTGACTTTCTCACACTCTTCTCTTTTGTATGAAAAACCCAACAGCTATCATTATTTTTTTGCCTTTTGTTTGGTTTGTTTGAAATGTGATCTATCACCTGTTGCTTTCATCACCTTTTTATTTGGAAAAGAAATGTAAAGCATAAAATGTTTTATAGAGAGTACATAAGGTTCCTAATAATGGAAGCCTGTGTAACTGATTTTTTCAGCATGTGTGTGTAATCTAGTTACTCTTCTTTCTGTGTGTGGTCTGCATACTCACACAACATCTGAACTCATGCAGGTCACTGAGTTGTTATGGAGGATTAACCCGAGACAATTTATGCAGCTGACTGAGTGTGAACATACCCATACACTTACATGCATTCTGCTTGATTCAAAATAGGATCCACACGCTGTGAAAAATCCCACACAACAGATAACATACGGGTTTTAGGTTGTGTTTTCTCAACGACCTATGCTTTTGTTTGTCCTCTAAACGATTCATTTGTGACGTTTTGGACATAATTTCATTCCAGGTTTTACAGCTATATGTATTCTTTTTTGCCGGGATATCAGCCAGTTCAATTAAATTTAAAACACATCTTTCCATCTTTTTCAAGGTTCTTTGGCTTTGTTGAATCACAGCATTTTGTATGGTAGTCTTTAAATCTGTTGATACAAACCATTTTGCACTAGCTGTATGTAAACCAGTTGAGATCTATATTATTTGCCAATCTAGTATTAAAATATCAAGGTTATCTCTTCCAATTGTATGTGTACAGTATGACCTAAAGTCACAATCAGAACTACAGTAAGGTGTAATCACAAAGTGTAATCAGCTGCTCTCCTATTTAATATGTTCTACTATTCATTCCCATCTGGATTAATCACACTTTAGGATTGTGTTGCATGAGATGTGGTTGAATGTGGGAAGATTAGTATTAAAAGGACGGTCATCATCATACTTTTTCTGGTTAAAGAAAATATCTTTACAAGTTTTCATCATGTTTGTGTTCATTGTGCCCATAATCCTAAATATAATAAACTTCCCATGTTGCTTTCAACATGTTCATGTTTTTCAGTGATATACAATGCATCTGGCTTAATGATTTCAATTATTTGTACTGAAGTGGTGCAAATAATGTTCCTCGAAAAACAGTTTTGTACCTTTTCGATAAATGTACCCCTAATGGTACACAAAAGACTTTTGATTGTACAATTTTTTACCTTTTAAGGTAAGGTGCATTCAAGGTCCCACAGTACGAAGACATTTAGGATAGGTTAATTGGCGTTCCCAAATTGCCCATAGTGTGTGAGTGAGTGTGTGTGTGTGCCCTGCGGTGGATTGGCACCCTGTCCAGGGTGTACCCTGTCTCGTGGCCTATAAGGGCTCCAGGCCCCCCGCGACCCTGAATACAGGATAAAGCGGTATAGACGGTGATTGAGTAAGTGAAAGTCTAAGTTCAAGTAGGCTTTATTGTCATTTCAACCATATACAGTTAGTACTAAGTGAAACGAAACAAGGTTCCTCCAGGCCCAAGCTACATGCAACATAAATTTACAACATAATTGAAGGTACATAATTATTCTACCGCAAAATATTTGTAAAGCGCTTTTAACAACTGACATTGTCGCAAAGCAGCTTGACACAATCAAAAGAATTATTTAAGTTTGTATGAGATGTGAACGTGTATGAATCAAAATGATAAGATTGTCCCTGATAAGCAAACCCGAGGACAACGACTGTACCTCCTAAGACAAATGTTTCAAAGCTTTGTATGATTTTGACACAAATTTAAAGAAAGCCCCAAGGCTTAATAAGTCTTCATTCGTCCATCACTACTTGTATCTTTCATATGTCATGCTGGTTTGCAATTCTGTTTTAATTCAAACTCATAAATGACTTGTAGTGTTAGGGTTATTAGTGTTAGTGGTATAAAATAATAATTTGTGTTTATTGTACTTAATTATTGTACTGTAATTATTTCCCTTTTTTTTTCCTCCACTTAGATTTTTTTTTCTCAGATAATGCTTGAGAGAAATAGGAAATATTCTGGGCGGAATCTTTTGTAATGGTCACTCCAAATAAACTTTGTATATCTTAATGGCTATTTTATGGTTATCACTTTTCATGCACTTATTAATTATGATATTTTTTTCCTGCCATTCTTGTTCGTATTGCATATTTATGGAGGTATACCAAAAAAACTGCCAAGATTTCTCAAAGTAAAATAAATGGTTAAATTACATGACCTGAATAAAAACTTATTACAATAAAAAAAGTTTGAAATGTTCTGCATTGAAATTTGTTCTAAATGGAAAAATTTACAGCATTGTAAGGATTTTCTCCCTCCTCTTCAGATCACAACTGTTCATTGCAATTAAACATGGTATTTTGCTTTGAGGATTTTTGGCACTGATATAATCTATACACATATTTATTTAAAAGTGACAAGAGTTGTTGTACAATTTTAATGACCTTAATTGGTTTGTTATTTAGCTGAGACAAACAGTCCAAGTACTGAGGATCCACCTGACTACAGGAGTTGGCACTGGCACGCCTGTATCCTCAGTTCCGGGTGTTCTCCAGGACAGGTAAAGTTGTGTTTAAGAAAAGGAACTGTCTAATAACCACAGAAGTAGCAAGACACATTGCACAATCAATGCACACTGAACAAAATGTCACACACTTTTATTTATCGTTCCGGTCATCCTGTATTTTTTTTAAATGACAATTACATTGTCATCACCGCCACAAAGTATTAAATAGCAATGAATGCGAGATGAGCAGTGTGTGAGCGTGTGTGTGTGTGTGTGTGTGTGTGTGTGTGTGTGAAAGACTTGATTTTGCTGTGATACATGTCTCAGGGGTCATTGTGCCCTGATGATGATTATACATCATCCTAAATATAATAAACTTCCCATGTTGCTTTCAACGTGTGCATGTTTTTCAGTGACATACATGTTAATAAGGTGTCTCAAATATTGTCAAGTGCCGTGATATGTGTGTGTAGGTGTGTGACAACAACGAATATCCTATATTGATTAGCAAAGCGAGGTTTTAAAACTGGAAGCAAGGCTTGGACAGTTTTAGTAAGAATGAACCAAGTACAGGCTCTTCATGCAGGGGGAACATACCAGACTAGAATTAGACTCTCACAAGTATCACAAATTGTAGAAATTATTAATATTTTACAGCCATTGAGCCCTTTACTAAAAGAGAAGTTTAGACAAGTGTGCTAATAGTATAGATTCTTTAAACTAAAACAAAGCAAGTATGATTTTAGTTTACTTTTTATGTACTTATTAGAGATATACTAAAGAAAATTATACTTATATTTTTTTTAAATACATTTTATACTGAAAGGTTTTAGTATACTTTAGCCTTTTGGTACTTAGTATGTAGTATGACAAATATTTCATATATTTTATATATTTAAGAAAAAAATATATGTTTTTTATAATTTTATATTTTTGCCTCATATTTAAAGCTCACGTATATTTTAGTAGTTTAGTGTGCAATAGTTTCGGGTAAATAGTACAAGGGTGGAAATGAACTTGACCTTTATTTATACAGTGTTATTAACCCACACAAAAGCAGGTAAAGATTTGGCAGATTTTCCTGACAATTCTTCTAAGGTGTAAGTCAAAATATTGTATGGATTTGTTTCTGCATATTATAAGGAAAAAGAACAAATAAACTATGGACATCTGGTTTCATATTTAAACTCATACTCACTCACTCAATCATCATCTATACTGCTTTAACCTGTATTCAGGGTCATGAGGGGGCCTGGAGCCTATCCAAGGTGGCTTAGGGCACGAAGTGTGGTACACCCTGGACATGGTGCAATCCATTGGAGGGCACACACACATACACTGACACGCACATTACAGGCAATTTGGGAACGCCAATTATCCTAATCTGCAGGTCTTTGGACTGTGGGAAGAAACCAGGGTACCTGGAGGAAACCCACCAAGCACGAGGAGAACATGCAAACTCCATGCACACAGAGACGGGAATCGAACCCGGACCCTCAAGGTGAAAGGCAGCAGCACAAACCACTACACCAATTTGCCGCTTAAACTCATACTATGGAGTAGATAATAATTCTAACAGTATTAATATTAAGTTCAGTGTAACTTGTGACGGCCACCAAACATTGTTGTGTTAGTGTTGTTTGTGTACTCTATATAACTTACCACTAACCCACTGAAAGTATTTTCTCTGTGATGTTCTCTGTGTTATTAATAGTTAATTCTACAAACCGGATTCCAAAAAAGTTGGGACACTAAACAAATTGTGAATAAAAACTGAATGCAATGATGCGGAGATGGCAAATGTCAATATTTTATTCAGAATAGAACATAGATGACAGATCAAAAGTTTAATCCGAGAAAATGTATAATTTTAAAGGAAAAATATGTTGATTCCAAATTTCACGGTGTCAACAAATCCCAAAAAAGTTGGAACAAGTAGCAATAAGAGGCTGGAAAAAGTACATTTGAGCATAACGAAGAGCTGGAAGACCAATTAACAGTAATTAGGTTAATTGGCAACATGATTGGGTATAAAAAGAGCTTCTCAGAGTGGCAGTGTCTCTCAGAAGCCAAGATGGGTAGAGGATCACCAATTCCCACAATGTTGCACAGAAAGATAGTGGAGCAATATCAGAAAGGTGTTACCCAGCGAAAAATTGCAAAGACTTTGCAGTTATCATCATCAACTGTGCATAATATCATCCGAAGATTCAGAGAATCTGGAACAATCTCTGTGCGTAAGGGTCAAGGGCGTAAAACCATACTGGATGCCCGTGATCTCCGGGCCCTTAAACGACACTGCACCACAAACAGGAATGCTACTGTAAAGGAAATCACAGAATGGGCTCAGGAATACTTCCAGAAACCATCGTCAGTGAACACAATCCACCGTGCCATCCACCGTTGCCAGCTGAAACTCTACAGTGCAAAGAAGAAGCCATTTCTAAGCAAGATCCACAAGCACAGGCGTTTTCATTGGGCCAGGGATCATTTAAAATGGAGTGTGGCAAAATGGAAGACTGTTCTGTGGTCAGACGAGTCACGATTCGAAGTTCTTGTTGGAAATGTGGGACGCCATGTCATCCGGACCAAAGAGGACAAGGACAACCCAAGTTGTTATCAACGCTCAGTTCAGAAGCCTGCATCTCTGATGGTATGGGGTTGCATGAGTGCGTGTGGCATGGGCAGCTTGCATGTCTGGAAAGGCACCATCAATGCATAAAAATATATTCAGGTTCTAGAACAACATATGCTCCCATCCAGACATCATCTCTTTCAGGGAAGACCCTGCATTTTTCAACAAGATAATGCCAGACCACATTCTGCATCAATCACAACATCATGGCTGCGTAGGAGAAGGATCCGGGTACTGAAATGGCCAGTCTGCAGTCCAGATCTTTCCCCTATAGAGAACATTTGGCGCATCATAAAGAGGAAGGTGCGACAAAGTAGGCCCAAGACGATTGAACAGTTAGAGGCCTGTATAAGACAAGAATGGGAGAGCATTCCTATTTCTAAACTTGAGAAACTGGTCTCCTCGGTCCCCAGACGTCTGTTGAGTGTTGTAAGAAGAAGGGGAGATGCCACACAGTGGTGAAAATGGCCTTGTCCCAACTTTTTTGGGATTTGTTGACACCATGACATTTTGAGTCACCATATTTTTCCCTTAAAATTATACATTTTCTCAGTTTAAACTTTTGTTCCGTGATTTATGTTCTATTCTGAATAAAATATTGACATTTGCCATCTCCACATCATTGCATTCAGTTTTTATTCACAATTTGTTTAGTGTCCCAACTTTTTTGGAATCCGGTTTGTAGTTAATGCTAGCTACTTTCAGTGACTCATACACACGCAATCATTCATGCATGTAATGATTTTGTCATTCCATTTGATTTATTCTTCTAGTAAATGACAGTGTGTAAATATGTACAGGTTAGTAAGTGCCTAAGGCTGTTTCTGGATCTTGTTTCATGAGCTTGTGTTTTCGTTAATGGGTGTTGCTTCATTATATATTATTAAATATCATATAGTATGATATCATTCTTCATAAATATTTGCCATTCTTTTTTTCTTAATCGATGTACTGTATGCAAATGTAGAGGATGCATATAGTGCCACTCCACTTCTCCCACTGGGGAAATCAGATCACAACCTCATTCTGCTTAAGCCTCACTACAAACCAAAAGTTATGAGGCTGCCCACAACCGTCCGCTCATTCAGGAAGTGGTCTCTGAGAGACTGTTTCGAAACTACAGATTGGGATGTGCTGCAAGGGTCACACAGTGGGAATATTGAGGACATTGTACACTGCATGACGGATTACATCAACTTTTGCATGGATATTGCTATTCCTATAAGAACTGTATGCTGCTTTGCAAACAACAAGCTATGGATCACAAGTGACATCAAAGCTTTCCTAAATAAAAAAGAGAGCTTTTCCAAAGTGGTGATCAGCAGGAGATCAAGCATGTGCAGAAGGAACTCAAGGTTCAGTTCAGGGGGCAAAAGAACAGTACAAGAGGAAGCTGGAGCAGAAACTGCAGAACAACAGTATGAGTTGTGGAATGAAAACAATTACTGGGTGCAGTTGAAAATGGTGTGAAACCATTTTGAATTGAGGGAGATGTGGGGTGAGCAAACCAGTTTAACAACTTTTTCAATAGGTTTGACCACTCCAACTCATTCACACCTCAGAGCACTGTACCTCCAGCCCCTCCTGTGTGCACCCCTCCCTCTCTCCCAATACCAACTCATTTTCAACTCAGAACACTGCAAACCCCACTGCCCCTCCTTCCAAGTCCATCCTCTCCAGCTTAGAATATAGAAAAGAGACAACTGTCCCTCCACCTGAAATCACATCAGCCCAGGTCTGTGTACAGAGCTAATGAGACTCCACCCCAGCAAAGCAGCCGGCCCAGATGGAGTATCACCTCGACTATTGAAGGCCTGCATGCTTCTTCAGCACATCTTCAACCTAAGCCTGGAACAGAAGAAGGTCCCTAAGCTGTGGAAAACATCCTGCATTATCCCAGTACCAAAGAAACCACACCCTGGGGGGATGAACGGTCACAGACCAGTCGCTCTGACATTACACATTATGAAGACCATGGAGCAGACACTGATACATCAACTGAGATCACAGGTCCGTCACGCTCTTACATTTACATTTAGGCATTTGGCAGACGCACTTATCCAGAGCGACTTAAAAAAAGTGCTTTAAAGTTTACATCACTGGATACATACTTACACTGGGTTAACTAGGTTAAGAACTAAGTGACCCACAACAGTTTGCATACCAGGAGAAGCTGGATGTGGAGGATGCCATCACCTTCATGATCCACAGATCTCTGTCTCACCTGGATCAGGGCAGTGGTGCTGTGAGGATTACATTAATTGGACGTCTCCAATTGCCTTTAACACCACCCAGCCGCTTCTCCTCAAAGACAAACTGACAGAGATGGAAGTGAGCTCACAGCTGGTGGCCGGGATCACAGACTACTGTACTTGACAATCAGGCCTCAGTATGTGCGGTTAGGGACTGCAGGTCTGACACAGTGATCAGCAATACAGGAGCGCCGCAAGTGAACCGTGCTTTCTCCAGTCCTGTTCACCCTGTACATGTCGGACTTCCAGTTCAACTCAGAGTCCTGCCATATACAAAAGTTTGCAGATAACACTGCGATCGTTGGCTGTATCAGGAATGGAAAGGACGAGGAGTACAGAAAACTGATCCAGGGCTTTGCTGCATGGTGTAACCTGAACAACCTGCACCTTAACACCACTAAGACCCAGGAGATGGTGGTGACTGTGTGGAGCTTGTGAGGACATACAAATACCTGGAGGTGCAGCTGGACGACAAACTGGACTGAACTGCTAACACATGCTCTGTACAAGAAAGGACAGACCCGCTTGTACTTCCACAGAAGGTTGGCATCTTTTAACATCTGTGACAATTTTTTACCAGACTGTGGTGGCGAGTGCGCTCTTCTATGCAGCAATGTGCTGGGGAACCAGCATCAAGGAGAAGGACGCCACACGTCTGGAAAAACTGGTGTGGAAGGCAGGCTCAGTGGTGGGTACAGAGCTGGAAAGCCCAACATCTGTGGCAGAGTGCCAGGCACTGAACAAGCTCCTGTCAATCATGGACAATCCATCACATCCCCTGCACAACACAATCATCAGACAGAAGAGCAGCTTCAGCAACAGGCTGCCATCACTGACAGACTGAGGAGGTTGTTCCTCCCCCATGCCATGAGACTGTTAAACCGCACATGTGGGAGTTTGTGTGTGTGTGTGTGTGTGTCACTAAACACAAACTTTTTGCACATGTGTGTCACTAAATACAAACTTTTTGCACATTATGCACAAAACCACTGACTTTGCACAATAATATGCACATGAGCTTTTACCTATTTTTTGGTTGTTATTTTATTTTTATTTTTTTTATAGAACTTTATTAATCCCAGAGGGAAATTGCTCAATTAGGAAACTGGGATCAGAGCGCAGGGTCAGCCAGCTTATGGAGCAGCACCCCTGGAGCAGATAGGGTTAAGGGCCTTGCTCAAGGGCTCAACAGTGGCAACTTGAGGATGCTGGGGTTCGAACCCCCAACCTTCCGATCAGTAACCCAGTAACCCACAGCCTTAACCTACTGAGCCACCACTGCCACCTACAATTTATAGGATTGTTTTAACCTTATTTTTCTTATTTTATAGATGTAACTGTCTGTGGATTGCTGGATCTTTTTTCCCCATAGGAATGAATAAACGATCTATCTATCTATCTATCTATCTATCTATCTATCTATCTATCTATCTATCTATCTATCTATCTATCTATCATATATTATTTGTTTTGTTTATTTTGATAAATATTGATTTGCTTTTGTATTAGTAATAAGTAGGAACTAAGATATGTTTAATGTCATGTGTATACACTGCTTAAAGAGTTTTAAATATGATACTGCCTCTTTAGTTTTTATTTTTATTTTATTTTCCTGTGCAGGCAGCGAGGTAGGTTAATTTATATTTGTTTTGTTGTGCATATTTGGTTTCTACAGTGTGAGTGTGTGATGTGTGTTTATTTTGTATGTCATTATGTGTTTGGAACTGTTTAACGGTGGATTAGTGATATTAAAGTGCAATATGTGCAGGAAGAAGGTTAAGTCCACCGGTATCAGAAGAACCACAGTGCCATGTATTTTTATGGGGCTGGATTTCTAAAATACATGCTAAAATACACCAAGCAAGCCATGGCAAATACGACCATGTAAAAAGAACAATTTTGTTTCTATTTAGTTGTTTAGTTGGTTGAATTTAAGATTCCTCTGACTCAATCATTTAAAAGACGTTATAGAGCGGTACAACCTGTTTATGGAAGTCAGGTACTAATTTTAAAGTACTTGCATGACACGAATTCTAATCTCAACCTTGACTCAAGACTGTGTTCATTCTGTGAGGTTGTTGTGTTTTGTTTTTAAGTGCAGTGTTAATTTGAGATATTGAATTTTTGTAACAGTAAATTATTTCTTTTCTTATCCTGAATTGTCTTGTGTATTGTGTCTTGTGAATATCTTTTATGTGTTATCCACTGGTAATGTTCATATTAGATAACTTTAATACATGTTAAAGATACTGTATATTTTAATTACAAGATTTTATACCTACAGTGGTGTGAAAAACTATTTGCCCCCTTCCTGATTTCTTATTCTTTTGCATGTTTGTCACACTTAAATGTTTCTGCTCATCAAAAACCGTTAACTATTAGTCAAAGATAACATAATTGAACACAAAATGCAGTTTTTAAATGAAGGTTTACGTTATTAAGGGAGAAAAAAAAACTCCAAATCTACATGGCCCTGTGTGAAAAAGTGATTGCCCCCCTTGTTAAAAAATAACTTAACTGTGGTTTATCACACCTGAGTTCAATTTCTGTAGTCACCCCCAGGCCTGATTACTGCCACACCTGTTTCAATCAAGAAATCACTTAAATAGGAGCTACCTGACACAGAGAAGTAGACCAAAAGCACCTCAAAAGCTAGACATCATGCCAAGATCCAAAGAAATTCAGGAACAAATGAGAACAAAAGTAATTGAGATCTATCAGTCTGGTAAAGGTTATAAAGCCATTTCTAAAGCTTTGGGACTCCAGCGAACCACAGTGAGAGCCATTATCCACAAATGGCAAAAACATGGAACAGTGGTGAACCTTCCCAGGAGTGGCCGGCCGACCAAAATTACCCCAAGAGCGCAGAGACGACTCATCCGAGAGGCCACAAAAGACCCCAGGACAACATCTAAAGAACTGCAGGCCTCACTTGCCTCAATTAAGGTCAGTGTTCACGACTCCACCATAAGAAAGAGACTGGGCAAAAACGGCCTGCATGGCAGATTTCCAAGGCGCAAACCACTTTTAAGCAAAAAGAACATTAAGGCTCGTCTCAATTTTGCTAAAAAACATCTCAATGATTGCCAAGACTTTTGGGAAAATACCTTGTGGACCGACGAGACAAAAGTTGAACTTTTTGGAAGGTGCGTGTCCCGTTACATCTGGTGTAAAAGTAACACAGTATTTCAGAAAAAGAACATTATACCAACAGTAAAATATGGTGGTGGTAGTGTGATGGTCTGGGGTTGTTTTGCTGCTTCAGGACCTGGAAGGCTTGCTGTGATAGATGGAACCATGAATTCTACTGTCTACCAAAAAATCCTGAAGGAGAATGTCCGGCCATCTGTTCGTCAACTCAAGCTGAAGCGATCTTGGGTGCTGCAGCAGGACAATGACCCAAAACACACCAGCAAATCCACCTCTGAATGGCTGAAGAAAAACAAAATGAAGACTTTGGAGTGGCCTAGTCAAAGTCCTGACCTGAATCCTATTGAGATGTTGTGGCATGACCTTAAAAAGGCGATTCATGCTAGAAAACCCTCAAATAAAGCTGAATTACAACAGTTCTGCAAAGATGAGTGGGCCAAAATTCCTCCAGAGCGCAGTAAAAGACTCGTTGCAAGTTATCGTAAACGCTTGATTGCAGTTATTGCTGCTAAGGGTGGCCCAACCAGTTATTAGGTTCAGGGGGCAATTACTTTTTCACACAGGGCCATGTAGGTTTGGATTTTTTTTCTCCCTAAATAATAAAACCCCTCATTTAAAAACTGCATTTTGTGTTTACTTGTGTTATCTTTGACTAATAGTTAAATGTGTTTGATGATCAGAAACATTTTGTGTGACAAACATGCAAAAGAATAAGAAATCAGGAGGGGGCAAATAGTTTTTCACACCACTGTAAATTGAAACCTAGTACTATACTTTATAAGTCGTAAACTACAAATCTAACTTTACTTTTAAGTATACTTGTATAAACTAAAAAGTGAGTTAGAAATACATTACTACTATGTAAGTTTACTTATAGCATATTACACAGTAAAGTTACAGTACAAAAAAAATCTTAAATGTGACCTACTTGTGTACTCATGGTTCAAATTTTACATCTAAAGTATACTTGAAAGTGTAAGTTTAGAATGGCATGCTCCAGGGTTCTCCAAAGCTACAGATTGAGATGGCAATGTTATGTGCAGATGAATTACATCCAGAATCACTTGAGGATCTGAAGGCATCAAAAAAGTAACATCACTGTTGAGTAGCAGTTTACACAATGTCCCCTGCATGTACTGTACTGTGTATATATATATATATATATATATATATATATATATATATATATATATATATATATATATATATACACACACACACAGCGGCTTGCAAAAGTATTCGGCCCCCTTGAATTTTTCCACATTTTGTCACATTACAGCCACAAAGATGAATCAATTTCATTGGAATTCCACGTGATAGATCAATACAAAGTGATGTACACTTGAGAAGTGAAACGAAAATCATGATTCCAAACATTTTTTACAAATTAATAACTGAAAAGTGGGGTGTGCATAATTATTCAGAAAAGATTTCCAAAGCCATGAACATCCCACGGAGCTCTGTTCAAGCGATCATTCAGAAATGGAAGGAGTATGGCACAACTGTAAACCTACCGAGACAAGGCCATCCATCTAAACTCACAGGCTGAACAAGGAGAGCGCTGATCAGAAATGCAGCCAAGAGGCCCATGGTGACTCTGGACGAGCTGCAGAGATCTACAGCTCAAGTGGAGGAATCTGTCCATAGGACAACTATTAGTCATGCACTGCACAAAGTTGGCCTTTATGGAAGAGTGGCAACAAGAAAGCCATTGTTAACAGAAAACCATAAGAAGTCCCGTTTGCAGTTTGCCACAAGCCATGTGGGGGACACAGCAAACATGTGGAAGAAGGTGCTCTGGTCAGATGAGACCAAAATGGAACTTTTTGGCAAAAATGCAAAACGCTATGTGTGGTGGAAAACTAACACTGCACATCACTCTGAACACACCATCCCCACTGTCAAATATGGTGGTGGCAGCATCATGCTCTGGGGGTGCTTCTCTTCAGCAGGGACAGGGAAGCTGGTCAGAGTTGGTGAGAAGATGGATGGAGCCAAATACAGGGCAATCTTGGAAGAAAACCTCTTGGAGACTGCAAAAGACTTGAGACTGGGGTGGTGGTTCACCTTCCAGCAGGACAACGACCCTAAACATAAAGCCAGGGCAACAATGGAATGGTTTAAAACAAAAAAACATATCCATGTGTTAGAATGGCCCAGTCAAAGTCCAGATCTAAATCCAATCGAGAATCTGTGGCAAGATCTGAAAACTGCTGTTCACAAACGCTGTCCATCTAATCTGACTGAGCTGGAGCTGTTTTGCAAAGAAGAATGGGCAAGGATTTCAGTCTCTAGATGTGCAAAGCTGGTAGTGACATACCCTAATAGACTGGCAGCTGTAATTGCAGCAAAAGGTGGACTTGACTCTGGGGGCTGAATAATTACGCACACCACACTTTTCAGTTATTTATTTGTAAAAAATGTTTGGAATCATGTATGATTTTCTTCCACTTCTCACGTGTACACCACTTTGTATTGGTCTTTCACATGGAGTAAAATTTATTCATGTTTGTTGCTGTAAGGGGGCCGAATACTTTTGCAAGCCACTGTATAGATGAGCGCCACAGGAAATCTTTTCTCCCAATGGCTATAAAATGATATAACTCATCTATGTAACGTTTTCACTACAGGATAGGGACTGTCAATAGTTACTGTTCAATAATACTTTACGACACTACTGTTCCCACAACTCAAGATAAGTTCCAAGTGCAATATCTGATTACCAGTACATTTGTGCAATATTCTTTCTTTTCATTTACACTACATTTCGAGTGCAATATCTTTATATTAATTACTTTTAGTGCAATATGTACGTTACTGTGTGCTAAATTTAATTCAATTTTTATTTATATATTTTTTTCCTTTACATTTTTATTTCTTTTTCTTTTTATTATTTTTCTTTTTATTTTATTTCTTTAATTACATTTTTTCCCTTGTCTAATCTATTTTTTTTCTTTCTTCCCGGTAAATGAATCAAAGCAACTGAATAACCAAGACAAAGCAATTTCCCTCTGGGATTAATAAAGTTCTTTGAATCTTGAATATAAGCACCAGCAGAGGGCGCTGCTTGCTAAAATAGACTCTCTGTCTCTCTCTCTCTCTCTCTCTCTCTCCACAAACATAGTCCTGAATCCTGATGTAATTCCTTCTTGCTTTCTTTCTTTCCACATTTCTATTTATTACACTCACAGGGTGACCCCAGGTCAACACCAAGCTCTGTTTCTGATTTACTAAAGAGTCAGTAAGAATGCAATTTACAGCTGTGAAAAAAACAGTATGTACCACCAGTTGTATCACTGTTCTCATGGGAACACACACACACACACACACACACACACACACTGCAATGTGTGAACGAATATGATAAAGTGTTTTTCTGTTCAGATCAGCACTTTTGCAGCTGTATACTAAAGCATCATAACTCTTCAGACACACAAACACTTTCAGGTTGATTTCCCAGACATCACGTGACTGGTCTCATTTGTTTTTCAGCTCTAAACGAATACAGTGGCAAAGACAATTCCACATCAATAGTCAGTATTATTTATTATCTTCATTTCCTCAGCCC
Source organism: Channallabes apus (assembly GCA_030522415.1). Lineage (NCBI taxonomy): Eukaryota > Metazoa > Chordata > Actinopteri > Siluriformes > Clariidae > Channallabes > Channallabes apus. The sequence continues at coordinate 38,564,937 of CM060109.1, read as the reverse complement.
AGTGAATATACTATTCAGAAAAGAGTACAATTCAGTATAAACACATGATGGGATATGAGTAAAGGGAATGGAAATGTAACCTGCTTGTCCTCTCTGTTCACTGAATTCGTTTTCAGGGCAAAAAGGGTAATAGGATAGATATTACTCTCTCTCTTCTTATTAAATTAAATTAATGGTGCTGTATACTGTTAATAAACACCTCTCTCTCTCTCTCTCTCTCTCTCTCTCTCTCACACACACACACACACACACACACACACACAGCTGCAGTAATTTATATTGCTGTCCCTTGGGAGTGTCATTCAGTATGTATGTGCTGTGAAAATCAATTACCCTGCTATTGTGATCTAGAAAGTGCTGTTCTTTGCCAAATAATTAAACCTTCATGCTTTATAAAAAATATAATTTCAATCTGAAAAACAAACAAACAAACAAACAAACATATACCTGCATGTGTGTGTGTTTGTGTCTGCGTGTGTGTGTGTGTGTGTGTGTGTGTGTGTGAAATGTTTATTAACTGTATAAAGCACCAATAATTTTTAATAAAATATTGAAATATTGTTTGAATATTGAATGGGAAAATAATAATTAGTAAAATTATTTTAAAATAAAAAGCAGGTGTAACTCTGTATAAAACTGCTAAAACTGCATATTTAAAACAGAGATGGAATAAGTTAAATAGGAAAATTTTTTCCCCATTCTTACGTTAAAAAAAGCTTTTCCATCATCCATTCAAGTTTTAAGTGTATGTGTGTACATGCATTTTTTTTTCACACAACATGCATGCTGAGAGAAAGAAGTGGGGAGTATAACTGTGCTAAACTGTAGGGAGGAGTGACTAAACTGTAGAGAGTAGTAGAATTATACGTTTTTTTTAGGCTTAATGAAATTAGACTTTTTTCATTTGCTTTGCTGCATTTTTCCCCCAATAAAGTATTTTCCATGGCTTGGTGCGTGCATACCTTTTTCATCTAAGGATTTTTGGTCTCTCGGATCCGCAGATAACTGACTTAGGTATGTTGTGAGGTGTCCCTTTCGATTTCCCCACTCCCCTTACTCTCTTCTGTACGTTTGTGTGTTTTGTGACTCACCATTTTTTGCTTGTGCTCATTCGATCTTTCCTTGGGGCATGGTACTCTTTATCCAATTATGAAGTATACACTCATGCCAACAACCAGTCTATGCCAGAACAGTGCAGCTGCTGGGCTACAGAAGCTCAAATACCAGCTATCATCATTAATCTCTCTCAGTAGGAGGCATTTTTAAAGTGTAGTTTCAGAGGCTGGTTAGATTCTATCAGTCAAAGCCTGCAATCTCATCATGCTCTCACACATACATCAGGCCCATGGGGCTCTATCTCTCCGTTCACCCGGAAAAGGGGTGGAGTTGCAGGTGTACTGGTGTCTGTGTAGGGCATGATTAGTGTTGACATATACATACATATATATACTGTATATAATAGCACTGTACAAAAAGTTTTGAGCTACCTATAAATTCTTTAAAGTAAATTAAATAGATTAAATAAAATACATTTTAGCAAATGTTTTATATTTTAACAAAAAAAATATTTAATCTATTTAATTTACTTTAAAGAAATTAGAGGTAGCTCAAAATTTTTTGTACAGTGCTATTATATACAGTATATATGTGTATGTATGTGTCAACACTAATCATGCCCTATACAGACACCAGTACAGGTTGCAACATGCCAAAAGATACAATTTAAAAATTGGTTGTTTTTGTAACATTCTTAGGAGAAATCTCATTTCCCCTCTTGTCTGTTTAAACCACTCAGCATTCAGCATCACTATTTGAATCACCACATTATCTGTCTTCTGCCCCTGCTTATGACTGCTAGCTGTTTTTTATGCTTGAATGATTCATACCAAACAAAAATGTGTGTATGTCTGTGTGTCTTTTTGTCTGTGTTTGTGTTCTAGCAATTCTACCAACTGGATGTGTGTTGTATTCTAGCAATTCTACCCACTACAGAAGTGGATGTGTGTTGTATTCTAGCAATTCTACCAACTACAGAAGTGTGTTTTTACTCTTTTTAATTTTAAATGTTCTAAGTATTATTTCCAAAAATATATAGAATATTCACGCTAATTGTGTTATCCGGTTATTCTGTTATCCTGCTATGTGTTATCCTGTGAAGGTTGCAGTGGGTGTAGGACTCTTCCCAGGAACAATGGGCCCAATGTTGCAATACACCCTGTGTGAAACAATAGTCCATCAGGCCTAGAGGAGCATCCAGTCCATATATTCTGAGGTAAGAAGGGAAATCTACACAGATACTTGGATAAAGTGCACAAACCTCTACACAGGGAAGAATCAGAGCTCAGGATCAAACCAAGAACCCTGAAGCTACCTGGTGTACCACCATTTTCCCCAAATGTGTAAAAATGGGCAAAAATGGCTGTAGGCTGTTGAGCAAAAAACATATGCTCTGATATTAATTGTGTTAGAAGTCATAGATTTTAATTTATACTAATCAGACCATACACTGTAAAAAATCTTATGTGCTATCTACTTGTAAAATTGCACTTATTATTTTTAAGCAGTTTTTAAGACTTGATTTTTAGTAGAATTTACTTGAAAAATCATGTAAAAAAATCCTAAATTGTTTAGCCAGACGCATATTATTTTTAAGTATTTACGACTTGATTTTATCCCCGAGCAGAATCTACTTGAATAAATCATGTAAAACATCCTTATAATGTTAATATTTTAACATTATTAGTGGAATAATCTTTTTTAGTTTAAGCAGAAAAAAAAGGTAAAAAATGTATTAAGGAAAATTACTTAATAACATAAAAACATTTTATAATGAAATTAATAGATAATGCATTTTGGTGTTAAACGTTCTTTTATTTCATGTTTCATTGGTATCAAAATATTAAATGTGTAAAATAGTGTATATAAAATTTACAGCAGTTTTAAGATCTGTAAAACAATTTGTAAAACAGTTTGTAACTGACAATTTCTATGCCATTGAAATCAACTGTTTAGCATTATATGGTAACATCTTTTCTTGTGGGAATAGTCACATTCTGTACTAAAACCTGAATGAACTTGTACAGTAAACCATTTCTAGGTTCATATCTTTGTAACATTGTAAAACACTAACTCCCCAAATCTTGTTTCAGTAAACGTAGACTGACACTACAACAAACTCAAGTATGCTAATGGCGGACAGGATGTTTTCAGAAATGTTCACAATGTTTAATTTATATCATTTATATTGCTGACACTAGTGCAAGAAAGGAGCTTATTTAAGAAATCAAAATAAAATATAAAAATTTGTAAGGGGCTTAACTTACTTCTTAACATTTTACACTGTTCGTCTCTTCAACATGGCGTCCGAACACTGCTGTTTTTGAGATTCAAATGAAGGTGACTTAATAAAACCCGGATAATTGAGCCAATTCTCCCCATGTGTTCTGTGTCCTTCTACCCATGCCGAGGCATCGGGAGATTGTGCCAGCTGCAGTAGACAAAGGCCGACCCTGCGAGGTTCCTGAGGCATCCAGAGACAGAGAAGGATCAGCTACAGCTGGATTCTGCTTCATGATGGTTGCTCCTGTGCTTCCAGTGATCCAGACCTCATCTGCCCTCTGCACCTCATCTGTCCACTGACTCGTCCCTATGCTGAACGGGTCTTCATGTTAATTTAAATGATTTTCTGTCATATTGCACTTTCACCTGCACAACACACATCTATCTGTTATCACCCAAATGAGGATGGGTTCCCTGTTGAGTCTGGTTCCTCTCAAGGTTTCTTCCTAATGCCATCTCAGGGAGTTTTTCCTTGCCACCATTGCCGTCACCCTTGGCTTGCTCATCAGAGACTTTTCATTCATCATTCATTCATCTCATTATTACCTAAACATATTTTTCTCACACATACACACTTCCAAATATTTTCTTTTCTAACAAAATCTTTTTAATTTTTTGTGAAGCTGCTTTGAGACAATGACCATTGTTAAAAGCGCTATATAAATTAAATTGAATTGAATTGAATTCTCTTAAAATAAATATGAAGTTTTTTTTCCGCAACATTTTTGACTAAATGGTTCCTCAAATTAAGCCTAAAATTTGCACTCATTTCCTTAAAAAATAGGTAAAATGTATTTCTTAATTTTATTAGTGAAATGTTCTCAATATATCATAAAAAACACAGAAAACCATTTTTAAAAATGAAATATGCACATTATTTTTAATGATTACATAATTTTTAAAATGAAAATTACAAGCCTCATTATTCATTTTTTACAGTGTATGACCTTTTTCTGTTGCTTCAAAGTTCAATCTTTATGCTTCTTAGCAAAGTAGAACCTTTTTTCCCCCTGATTAGTCTCTCTAACAAGTGATTTACTTATGGCCACTGCTGTTTAGACCCAGTCTTGTGAGTTCTATTTGTTTTATTTCTTTATTTTTTATTTAATCTTCTTCTTATTATTATTATTATTATTGCTTAATGCAAGCACATATTTGTATGCTAATTAATTCTAACAGGCTCACTCCAATCTTTAGGGATATTTTCGGCTTCAAGTCTGGTTCCATTTAGTACCAAATAAGTGTTGAGCTGGTGCATAAGTCAGTTAGGCTGCTGTGCAGGTGTCTGTGGCTTTAGGTTCAAAGAACATGAGTGGGGTCAAATAACTGGTTTTAAACGGTGAAGCAGCCACCTGTCCAGAGTCAAAGGTTACATTCAGCCAGATCACACCAAGAGCTCACCACCCCAACTCAGGACACATACATTTTACAATCTGCTATAATGGGATCTTTAAATAGATAGGGAATAAGCCTCTTCTAGGCCTTCTGGGTGATCTGTATATACAATCTTCAACTGAAATGCTTAGACATACTGAGATACATTTAATGCCACTAAAACTATTTATCAGAATTAACAGTTAAAATCCTTTTTATATCTTTTTTGTTACTTTTCACACAGGAACAGCTCTTTGCTCAGTCAACAGTTGTTAACCCTTTTTAAAAGTGGAAGAAATCTTTACAAAAATGTTATAACGTTATGATTCGTTAAAGATTTGATTTGAGTAGAAGGGTCATTACCATACATTTTTCTTTTTAGCAAAAGAGAGTGATTAGAATTTTCATTACTAAGAATATACTTATTCTTCTTAAACAAGACCAGCATAAATACATCACTTATACCTATCAATAAGAGTTTATTACTTTGATTAAGATTTATGATTCTGCATGTCTATGCTGTAGGTCTCTTGTAGCTGTGTACCCTTTGCCATAGCCTGTGGCGAAGCCTGATGTGCACCTCCCCAGAAATGTAACTACATGGAATAGCAACACATACTGTAACCACAACAACTGTGATCGGTCTATCTGGAAGCATTGCATTTACAGCTTATATGCTTCCATATTTTAAATTGGGTTGAATGTTGTACTGATCATCTCCTCTGACCGTCTCCTATTGTTTCTGCAATGCTGTAATTTCAGTAAAAGTCATTGTTGTTCAAGATTTAATAGCTTCAACTCCAACAAGTTTCCTTTACCATTGTTTGTTTTACAACAAAAACTAACCAGAGAGTAGTGAACAGACTCAGCACAGTGGCTTAGAAATCCCACTAGCAATTAGCAGTTTGGGCGGTGTGCTTGAAGGCTGAAATAGACACACATCAGTGCACAAGTAAAAATGTTCACAATGCTATAGGTCACTTGTGTAGCCTACAGCATAGGTTCCAAATACAGTAGACTTGATGTAGAACATAAATCAAGCTTAAGGGTATATAAGATATTGGAGGAAATATTTGGAGATAAATTAGCCAGTTATGTATATTAAAATCTTTCACAACATTCAATTTTATGCCATTGATTTTGGATTAGCATGGGATATCTATGCAATTATTCTCCTGACAAAATCTTTGAACTAAATTGCTGTTTTTGTCTTCTGAATTGCTATAGCATGTTAAGTAGTCATTTTAAGCCTTGAACACGAATCCCTCTTGTCACTTTTGTGACAATCTGTACTAGCTGTTCTCTATATAAATGCTACTTTTTTGCCGTAATCCACTTTACGATTTTTGGGATTGTGTTTTCTGGAATATACTTGATATTATATAATATAATATAGTAGTTTCACACATTTTTTTAAGCATATGGGACTTCTAAATACTGCATACGTTTGTGTTTTGTCTGAAACTTATGAGCCCTTAAGACAACATAACCCAAAGCTGGAATTAAGGCTTATATATTGAGTTGATACTCAATGATGCTACATACAGCAGCTCCTCGTTGTTAAGATCTGAGAATGTTGAGGAGAAATCATGCTTTTCCTCCTGAGTGCCTCATGCTTAACAGGACGTTCAAGCTGAATGCTTTCACATACACACACCATTTTCTCCAGCTCTTTGAAGGATATTGGCTGCCATGGCAACTTCCTGTAGAAAAGTATGTACAATTCTATTGGCTGCCAAATTTTATGCTCACTAAAAGCACACATTATATATTGATGAGACTCTAATAAACCCAGTAATGTATCAAACTAATTTGAGAAATTATTTTTAAGATTAAAATGTCCCCAAATTAAGATATATAAGAAATACATTATTCATATTTCAGTTGGGCTTTCATTATGTGTGTGTGTGTGTGTGTGTGTGTGTGTGTGTGTGTGTGTGTGTGTGTGTTTTATCCTACTGCACTTGTCATGTATGGCTGATCAGAGTGCTCCCCTGCAGTGTCAGTGTATGTGTGTGTCACCGCAAAGTGAGCCCTTGACTTGTTTAGGAAATAAGGGAGCCACTGCTTTGTCCATACTCAGTGGGGCAGAGAGAGACAAGGAAGAGGAATCAGGAATGAGCAACGAGGAAAATCAAATGACAGAAGAAAGAAAAGCAAGCTGTCTAGACAATATCGCTAGCCTGTAGACTGAGGCAGTGATACTCACCCCCCTGGGAATCTTTCACTTCTCCTCTAGGCCTTGTTTCACCCCTGTCTCTGTGTGTTTGAACCAGGTATTGTGCTGCAGCAGGTGGGGGGTGGGGATACTTGCGAGATGTTGTATTTAAAACAGTCTCTAGTCAGATCTCTAAACCTTTCACCTTTCAACCTTTTGATGTCACACAGGTCATAGCAAATGTGTAGTCTTTGCCACCCACTTAGGCTTGCACAACACAGAGAGACATCATCTACTACATTAAATACAGACACTTATACTGTACATCCTGTTTGCATCTGGATTTCTGTTTAAAGCCTTTACTATGACCCATCTGCAAGAAAAAGAAAATTCCCGTATGAAGTAATACCAGCAGTGTTAATGTGATCTGTAAATTTTCAACCTTGAAGTTTGCAATCATCACTTACGTTCATAATTGGTATCAATAGGAAATATGAACAAGACTGTGCCATTATTATTCATTCATTCATCTTCTATACCACTTTATCCTGTATTTAGGGTCGTGGGGACCTGGAGCCTATCCCAGGAGACTCAGGGCACGAGGCAGGGTACACCCTGGACAGCATGCCAATCCATTGCAGAGCACACACACACACACACACACACACACACACACACACACACACACACACACACACACACACACACAATGGTCAATTTGGGAACGCCAATTAGCCTAATCTGCATGTCTTTGGACTGTGGGAGGAAACTGGAGTACCCGGAGGAAACCCACCAAGCATGGGGAGAACATGCAAACTCCATGCACACAGAGACGGGAATCGATCCTGGCCAGGAATCGAACCCGGACCCTGGAGGTGCAAGGCGACAGTGCTAACCACTACACCACCGTAGCCTTGTGCCATTATTATAATTATTTTTTTGTTTTTGTTCTAAAAGAATTTTGTTGGTTCTATAAAACCAAATTCAATTTCAATTCAATGCAATTCAATTTTATTTGTATAGCGCTTTTAACAATTGACATTGAAGAGTTATTTAAGAATTATTTAAGAAGAATTATTTAAGTTTGTATGGAATGTGAATGTGTATGAATCAAAATGGTCAGATAGTCCCTGGTGAGCAAGCAGCGGGCGACAGTGGTAAGGAAAAACTCCCTGAGATGGTAATAGGAAGAAACCTTGAGAGGAACCAGACTCAACTGGGAACCCATCCTCATCTGGGTGAAACAGATAGCAGGAAATGATCCGCAATTATACAGTGTGTTAGGTGGCAGGCAATTCAGCTATAATAGTTTATGTTAATTGATGTTAAAATGGAGTCCAGGTAGTTATTGGAGACTCCGATAGACTTGTAGAAAGTTCCAGTCCTGAACTATCGAATTGTCCAGTCCTCAGAGAAACAGCTGCCAACACCAGTCGAGGCCAGAACCGTCTTCTAAGTAGATAGAATCATCCCCAGACACCAGACGCGTCCCAAAGAGACACACGGGACAACCATGCGACGAGATCTCCAACCAGAAACGGGGCACCAGGATGGGTCAAATAGGTCCGGAGTGCAGAGGGAGTCTGGATCACTGGCAGCTCAGGAATGACATGTGTAGCTCGACAGAGAGAGAGAGAGAGAGAGAGAGGGAGAGAGAAAGAGTGAAAGGGGGAGACAGTGGGACAGAGAAAAGAGAAAGAGGGGGAGAAAGAGAAGAAGAGGAGAGATGGCAGTTAGGTATGGTCACAGTCACATAATGTGTAATGTAAATGTATATTTACTGTAGAGTTCAAGCAGGGACTCCGGCAGGACTAACTATGACAGTATAACTAAAAGGGAGAACTAGAAGGAAACACAAACATGAGGGCTCCCTGAGATGTAAAGCAAACCATCACCTCACCGTCAACAAACCTGAGTGATCAAATGAAAGTGAGGAAGACAGCATCTAAACATACCAGTTCACCATAATACTATACGTCCATGAGTCCCCCAGATCTGCTCCTTTACCTATGGCAAATCTATTTATAAAAATGCTTGGCTAAATAAATAGGTTTTTAGCCTAGACTTAAACACTGAGACTGTGTCTGAGTCCCGAACACTATATGAAAGGCTATTCCATAATTTTGGGGCTTTGTAAGAAAAAACTCTGCCCCCAGCTGTAGTTTTCATAATATGCGGTACTGACAAGCAGCCTGCATCCTTGGATCGAAGTAGGCGTGGCGGATCGTAAGACACTAGCGATCTTACTCCTATATTTTACTCCTAGCTTCTACTCATAGCTCCTATGACTAGAACATCTGTCTTATCCGGATTAAGCAGAAGAGAGTTAATTAGCATCTAATTTCTTATGTCCTGCACACATTGCTCAACTTTACTAAGCTGGTTTTTCTCATCAGGTTTTGCTGAGACATATAACTGTGTGTCGTCAGCATAACAATGAAAACTAATACCATGCTTACGGATTATGCTGCCCAGAGGAAGTATGTAAAGGGAAAAAAGCAGTGGGCCTAAAACTGAACCCTGCGGAACGCCAAACTCCACTAGAGAACATGCAGAATAATCACCATTTAAGTCTACATGCTGATAACGATCGAACAAATAGGATCTGAGCTAGGAGAGGGCTGTACCCTTAATTCCTACTACATTTTCTAATCTGTGAAGAAGAATAGCATGATCAATGGTGTCATAAGCTGCACTGAGGTCGAGTAATACAAGCATTGTTACACAACCCTGATCAGAGGCCAAAAAGAGGTCATTTACTACTTTAACGAGTGCTGTTTCTGTGCTGTGATGAGGCCTAAATCCTGACTGATACAGTTCATGTATGCCATTTCTATGTAGATATGAGCATAGCTGCTCCGCTACTATCTTTTCCAGAATCTTAGAGATAAAGGGGAGGTTTGATATTGGCCTGTAATTGGACAGCTGACAGGGGTCGAGGTCAGGTTTCTTAATTATTGGTTTGATGACTGCTAATTTAAAAGATTTTGGAACATAACCTATGCTGAGTGAGGAATTAATTATTCCCAACAGCGGTTCTGTTATTACTGGTACTATCTGTTTAAGAAAATGTGTCGGTATAGGATCTAATATACAGGTTGATGAATTTGCAGAAGAGATGAGTGAAATTAGTTAATTCTCTTCAAGGGGAGTAAAGTATTCTAGGTTCCGATCTGACATGGCTAGGTTAACATCTGCAACAATTACATTGTTCCGTTTCAAAGCTTCAATTTTATGCCTGATATTTACAATTTTATTATTAAAAAAGTTCATGAAGTCCTCACTATTGCATGATGTTGTTGTGGAGATTTCTGTAGTGGTCTTATTTCTAGTTAATTTGGCTACGGTATTAAATAAAAATCTAGGATTATTTTTATTTTCTTCTATAAGAGTGGAGAAATACGTTGATCTAGCTACACTAAGAGCTTTCCTATAGTTCAGGATGCTCTCTTTCCATGCTATTTGAAATACTAACAATTTAGTTTGACGCCATTTACGCTCTAATATCCGAGCGGTCTGTTTTAAAGTGCGCGTGTGATCATTATACCAGGGAGCGAGTTTCTTATCTCTAATAATTTTTCTTTTAGCTGGAGCTACATTATAAGGTACAACGAAGTGTCGACTCTAAATATTCAGTCGCCTGATCGAGTTCTGTGGGGTCAGACGGTGATCTAACCGAAGTTGGTAACTCTGGTAGATTACTGATAAAACTCTGTGTGTAGTCAGTGGTGTCAAAAGTATTCACATTCATTACTTGAGTAGAAGTATAGATACTAGGGTTCAAAAATACTTCTTTAGAAGTTGAAGTATCAACCCAAGCTTTTTACTTAAGTAAAAGTTTAAAAGTACTGGTTTCAAAACTACTTAAAGTATAAAAGTAAAAGTACCGTGAGGGGGGACAAAAGCATTAAGGCCTCGCTTTCTGATCATGCAACGGGGGGGGGGGGTTTTGCGCGTTCTGATCATGTGACGGGGGGGGGGGGCGTTGTGCGCGTTCTGATCATGTGACGGGGGGGGGGGGGGGGCGTTGTGCGCATTCTGATCATAAAAATAGAGTAACGAGGCTATTTTTAAAATGTAAGGAGTAGAAAGAACAGATAATTGCTTAAAAATGTAAGGAGTAGAAGTAAAAAGTCGGCTGAAAAATAATTACTCCAGTAAAGTATAGATACCCAAAATTTCTACTTAAGTAAGGTAACGAAGTATTTGTACTTCGTTACTTGACACCTCTGGTGGTAGTTGATGTGAATGTACGTTTAATACGGTAGCGCAGTGCTGTGCGTACATTATCACTGTGACACATTTGAATTGAGAGAAGATAGTGATCTGAAATAATTTCAGACAGTGGAATTGTGAATACATTTCTTATACTTAATCTGAAGAATATTATTATGTCTAAAGTGTGACCTGCTTTATGAGTGGGTCCTACTACACACTGATTTACACCTACTGAGTCCAGTATGGACATAAATGCTGTTCTCAGAGTTTCTTCTGGATTCTCAAAATGAATATTAAAATCTCCAGCAATTAACACTTTGTCTACTTTGTCAATTAACACGTTGTCTACAGAAACGACTAGGTTTGAAATGAAATCTGCAAATTTACTAAGAAATTCAGAATACGGCCCTGGAGGTCTGTAAATTATAATTAGTGGAATCGACTGAGCTGACTTAATATACTTAAATACACTTATGTTACTATAAAGAATTTCAATTGAATAAAATTTGTGTCCGTGTTTTTGTACGATATACAGATTATCATTGTAAATAACTGTGACACCTCCTCCTCTACCAGTTAACCGAGGCTGGTGTATGTAGCTGTATCCAGGAAGACTAGCTTCATTTAGAGCTACATACTTGTCCTGTTTAACCCAGGTTTCAGTTAAACAGAGTATATCAAACGCCTGATCTGTGATAATTTCATTAACAATAACTGCTTTTGATGCGAGAGACCTAATATTTAAAAGTCCTAGCTTCAGATCAGAGGTGCCGGCTGCGCATTCAGTATGATCCGAGTTTGTGGTCTTTATGTTAATCAAATTATTAAAACAGATTTTCTGAGTCTTTCTACATTTTTGCTTAGATCGGGGAACAGACACAGTCTCAATATGGTGAACCTTGAGTGACGACTCTATGCAGCTAGCAGACGGTTGGTTTAGCCAGTCTGTCTGCTCCCTGGCCTGGGCTCTGGATTGTCACCGATTAACTGGGCCTCTACTGAGACTATGAGCTATACTATAGGATGAGAGCAGCACCTTCCCGAGTGAGATGGACACCATCCCGCCCTAACAGGCCAGGTTTGCCCTCAAAGGTCTTCCAATTGTCTATGTAGCCCACATTATTTTCGGAGCACCACCTGGACATCCAGCGGTTCAGCGACCATAACCTGCTGTAAGCTATGTCACCACGTCTCATTGGGATGGGACCAGAGCATACTACTTCATCGGATATCGCCCTCGCTAATTTAAACACCTCTGTAAAGTTATTCTTACTAACCTCTGACTGACGAAGGCGTATATCATTAGCTCCAGCATGTACCACTGTCTTAGAGAACCTGTGCTGTCCTAGAGCCCTAAGATTACCTGCTATGTCTGGTGCTCTGGCTCCCGGGATACACCTAACCACTGCCGCTGGCGCCCCTAAAGGTCTAGCTAATGTCACGTGTCTCAGTATAGAGTCTCCTATAACCAGAGCTCTTTCAGGTTTCTCAGCGGGTGCATCACTGAAGAGAGCAAACCTGTTGGACACGTGAAGCGCAGAGGAGGTGTGCTCCGGTGGGCTAGCCTTAGCGTTAGCTTTGGCTGAACGAGTATGCCGCAGAGTCGGGGGCTGTTTATCTCCACCTGCGGCACCCAGACTGTCCGCTACAGGAATAACGCTGCTCTCACACTCTCTAACCCTCTCTAAAGTCTGGATGCGCTCCTCTAACGCTGATATCTTCTCCGTCAGAGTGCTCACTAACACACACCTATCACAAATAAAATTATCTTTAATGACGGAGGAAGAATGTCTAAACATCCTGCACTCTACACACTGAACGAGCTGAATGTGAGCTGAAACGTGTAGCTTGAATATTGACCCTCGTGAACTAGGCAGTGAAACCATAGGTGAATGAATGAAGACTGTAAATGACCGCTAATGAATTGATGTGGTCTTTATATTGAACTTCATGTGTAACTGCATGATTCTGTCTGCATCTAAGTAAAAAGCTTCCAGTCGAGTGACTCTTGCTGCATTCTGCAAATCTTAGCCCTGATCCACATCTCTAGTCTCTACCAGATGCCCTTTTCTTAATTACTGGCAATAACCAGTAATGTACATTACAAATTATTAATTATTGATATTCCTATTTGTATAAATTTTGAATTTACTGTCTGAACATTGTGTTATATCAATACTCCAAACTGTATTTAAAATGACTTACATGACCAGTCAAAAGCTTCAGTACACCAGTCAAAAGTGGACACAAATTTGGATTAATTTTTCTACAATATAAAACAGTAGTAGATAATTTTTTTTTCAAAAATATGAAATATTTAACAACAGTCAGTTGAAATTTTAAGACATGAAGGTCAGCTCTTCTAGAACAGTTCTTGCAATAACCGTATTGTCAAGGTTGCAAAACCCAAACCAAGAGCATGATGAAACTGGATTTCATGTAGTTCAGTTAAACAACAACAATAGAGAATCTAATATTGTCACAATTGAAGACATTTTAGGGCATTTCTATTATATGTTTTACTATATATTTTGTATTGAAATTGTTATATTAAAAACACCAGGTAAAATGAAGGACTGAAGGATTTGGGAAAAACCAGTAGTTAAGTCATACCTTTACTGATTGTCTTTCTCTCTGCTCTCCATGGTGCTGATTTGGGTTTACAATAACTAAGGTAGTATTGGACACTTGAGGCTTTGTGGTACTAGATATATCACTGGATTGATACTTTGTGGTACAGGACTTATATTGGACCAATTACTGGTATTAGTTTCATATTAAAACTAATAACTAAACCAATTTACTGAACCAATTTCAGTTACAAAAGGGTGATATCACTAATTTTGACCCTGACAGTAAATAATATTTATAATATTTTTGCCATTTTACTGCATCACATTTTTTGTACAGCTTTAGCCAAGGTTCATGTCCTTTTCTTAAATCTGTAGGATTTGGCACTTTATGAATATGTTTTGCATAATGTCTACATGTCAAACTATGTATTTTTTATAGGTATTTAGACAAATAGATATTTAAAATTTCCATTTGTTTAAATGTCTATGTTTACTGGTAACCTTCACATAAAACATATACAAATATCTGATAAGAAAACATCTGAAAATAGTCATGTAAAACTTATTTTCAGTAACTTCAATACTCCAGTAAGCAAAGCATACAAATGCAAAGCTTTAACAACTTGCACTCAATTTGTATAAAAGGTTTTAGAAATAGTGTTAATGTTATGACTCAATCTGTACATAATAAAACTCCAACAATATTGCTCTATCTTGTTTAAATTTGCATGAGCTCATCTTTGTCTTTATGTTTGTTGGTGCATATGTGTTTCAGTGTCTGTATGTTTGTCTGTGTGTTCAGTTGTAGAGAATGTGAACTTGGTGAACATACGGCCAGACATTAGCATAAGAAAGTAGTCATTCTGGTATGGGAGTGTCTCTGTCTGTCTGTCTGTCTGCCTGTCTGCCTGTGTGTGTGTTTCTAAGGATGCTCCAGATGGGCTCAAGCAACTCAACCTTTGACCCTTTGGTTGTAATGATGTCTGAGCGACTGGTTGTGACATCACATGACTGTCACCTGCATTCTCCGCAACTACAAATCAAACAACCACACACACACACACACACACACACACACACACACACACACACACACACAGTCCCTGAGGGACTCTTCAGTGTGAAGAGTAATAAATTGTGCTTTAGTAGGACAGAACAAGCAGCTTGGCCATTATCCTCAGCACATGCTGCTCAATAGAGATAATCATTTAATGATTAAACTAATAGCCTATCAATGATCATTAGCCTCTCATTACTTTGCAATAATGGCACTATACTAAACAACTCTTACACACAATTCTCTAATTAATTACCTTTAAATAGGTGGTAAATGATTTAAAATTAATAATTAATAATTTACAGTCAAGTACATTTTTGGATTGTAATGGCGAAAGTTGGTAATAATGCAAGATGGCAAGGCTGTCTATATTTCAGGCTTAAATGAATTTAGATTTGCTTTATTGGATTACCTTTATTTATTAATCAAAGTGCATATTGGTGTATAATGGAAAATAAAAGCTCATCTCTCATGTTCCTGTGATAGATCCTGGGATAGACACAACCCTGATAGAATAAACAACTTAAAACTAACAAATGAATGAATGAATGAATGAATGAATGAATGAATATTTGAGAATAGAAAGGAGCTCCAGCGACTCCTGACATTTATGGTAATCTTTATGCCTTATCATAAGAGGCAAAAAAAAAAAAACGTGTTATATAAAATATGTGAAAGTAATAAATAGATAAATTGTGTATTGTGTACAAAACAATACACAATGTAACAATACATTAATCAATTAAATGTCCAGCATATTTTAGTGGACCAAGGCTTACAACTATCAATTTCATAACTATATACCTTTTCTGTTTATTTTCATGGAGATGAAGTAATTATTTTTGAAGTTCAGTAAGGTATTTTATGTATATTTTCTGGAATGAGGCCTCTGAATGACTGTACAATGCATTTTTGAGTGTAATGTTGGTATGTGGTTGTGTATAATGGAACATAAAAGTTCATCTCTCAGCTCGTTCATCATCTACTTTACAATCCAACCTGCCAACCGTAACCAAGGCAACAACCTTGCATGTACCTTACTCTCATCGCTCAGTAAGCCAATGGGCCGAAAGAGTAAATGATGTTTCATTAGCTTCCTCATGCCAGAGTCATTGTGGGCCAATAGAAGGTCAAAGGACACGAGATCCCTCATTCTCAATCTGGCACGCACCGTCCACTCCAAACAATAAGCTAATGACATAGAGTCTGTTGTAGAATGATGTAGGTTGCGTGTGCCAGCATAGGCAAGGCAAGGCAAGTTTATTTGTATAGCACATTTCATACACAATGGTAATTCAGTGCTTTACATAGAAGAAAAGAAAATAATCATAAAATGAAATTAAAGATAATAGCAATAAAACTTTTTAATGAATTTTTTTTTATTTCATTTAAAATAAAAATGTAAAAAACTAATAAAAACTAATTAAAACATAATTTAAAATAAGAATAACACAATTAAAGATATTAGATAAACATAAAATAATGCAGTCGGTTCTGATGTAGCACAGTGCTCATTGAATAAACGGACAGCTAAACAGATGAGTTTTGAGTCTAGATTTAAATGTGACTAATGTTTTAGCACATCTGATCTCTTCTGGAAGCTGGTTCCAACTGCGGGCAGCATAATGGCTAAAGGCGGACTCCCCTTGTTTTGTGTGAACCCTTGGTATTTCTAACTGACTCGATCCTAACGATCTGAGTGGTCTGTTAGGTTTATATTCAATGAGGATATCTGTAATGTATTTGGGTCCTAGGCCATTAAGTGATTTATAAACAAGTAAATGTACTTTAAAACGTATCCTAAATGTTACTGGAAGCCAGTGTAAGGACCTGAGGACTGGTGTGATGTGCTCAGATTTTCTGGTTCTAGTCAGTATCCTGGCAGCAGCGTTCTGGATGAGCTGCAGCTGTCTAATGGTCTTCTTGGGACGGCCGGTGAGGAGACCATTACAATAATCCACCCTGCTGGTGATAAAGGCATGGACAAGTTTCTCCCAGTCTTGATTGGAAACAAAACATCTAATTCTTGCAATGTTTTTGAGATGATTGGAACATAGGAAAATGGCATATTATTATTTAGATCAAATTTAAAATATTGAATCTTCTAGCTGAGACAAAGAGCTTGGTTAAATTGCTGTATAACTGTTCTGGAGCTGGACAAAGTACTGCCATCTGTTCTTATGTAGATTACATGTAAGATTTTCAACACATTCTTAAATGTGTTTATGTGTAGTAACAAGACATCATAATGAATCTATAAATAATTATGATTTGTTTCTACAAACGACTGGATATGTTACCTTGACAGATCACACTTGTACAGTATTTTCATTCATTAAGTTCAAGTTAAACTATTAACATGTTTTGTTATATTGGTGAAAAATCAATACTGTACTCTGATCAAATTCATGAGTGCATAAAAATTATGGACTTGATTGTAAGCGTATATTGTTACACAGAGAAGTTAATAAGCAAACCAGGTTAGAGCTGATGAAGCAGATGAGAGGTGAAACATTAGTTTAAAATCAACGTCGGACTGAACTAATCCATTGGGATAACCATGGCCTGGATAACTGAGAATATTATCCAGTGTGTAACTGAGAATACACATTCTTGAGAAAAATGGCATTGTGTTAGAATTTATTAAAAAATTAAGGATTCTTATATAAATATTATATAAATAGAAAAAATACCTTTGATTCTGTAAGGTACAACATATTCCATAAATACTCACCCTTTTCATTTTTGTAGTATTACAGTCTATAATTGACATATGCTTAACTGGAAATTTTATTATTTGTTTTATATAATACTGTAACATAGTGTAACATTTAAAGATGCAAAACACAATGTAAACAGAAAAAAATATTCCCCATTAGTGCAGTGGGAGTTTGAAAAGGAACCCTAGTCATGGGTCAATGCACTCTCATTGCCTGCCCCAAGCAGAAGAATTGCATCAGGAAGAGAATCTGGCATAAAAACACATGCCAAATCAAATACTTGGATCTGTGATCTGCTCTGGTGACCTCTAACAGGAGTGTCAAAGAAGAATGGCAAGATTTAATGAAACAAAAATAAGCAACAAATAAATCCAGAAAATTGGTGGTTTCAAATTTGGGTAGAGCTGCTTCGACTCAAATTACAATTATCTCATTGGAAGGTGAACCTCAGCTCTAGTTTCAAGTCAGTTTCAAAACTGGAACAAGTTACTTCAGGTCCTATCCATCAATCCAGCTCCATCAATGTTACCATTGGCTTCCTGGTTGACTAATGTCCTCTCAGCCTGAACAGTGACAGCCTTCTTTAGGCAAAATCAAAGCTGTGCTATGTTCTTCCCATTTTTAATAATGGATTTATCACTACTCTATGGTACATTTAAAGTTTGATCATTTTTGAGTATTTGATAATCAAACCCTGATTGATACCTTTTTTAATAACTTAGTTACATATTTGTTATATATATATATATATATATATATATATATATATATATATATATATATATATATATATATATATATATGTGTGTGTGTGTGTGTGTGTGTGTGTGTGTGTGTGTGTGTGTGTGTGTTTCATGATGCATCTTGTTTAAGTATGCTCTCTAGCAAATTCTAGGGCCTACCAGGAACAAGGTGTATTTAAATTATGATCATATGAGATTTAAATACACACAGTCAACTGATATACAATTTCTGATGGCAGTGGGATGAATACTTGGAATGACAATTTTAATGATTTTTCTCTTACAAAACCCAGACATTCAGATTTGGTTAGTTGCTGGTCTCTAAATTAATTCATGGTTTATTTGACTTAATTAAGGCTATAACCGACTTGTGCTTAATGTTTCCTGGCATAGGCTCCAGGCCTCCAGCAACCCTGTAAAGGACAAGCGTTATAGATTCTGAATAAATGAAGGAAAGAAAAAGAAAAACACCCATTTTCCTGTTACAATATTATGTGCTATTTTGTGTAGACTGATTATACCAAATAATCCCTGTTAATTCTATTTTAATTTGTGGTTGCCACACGACATAATATGAAAAGTTCAAGGAGGGGTTGAATTTTTTATTCGAGGCAATGTATCTTAATTAAAATGCCAGCTGTCTTAAAAGCTTCTATCGGCTCGTACAGCTCTAATATTTATATCTATGGAAAATACACATAAATAACTATTTGAAAGTCATCCATAAGCATGTGCCTCTGTTAGACAGGTGGTGGTTAAGCCTAGACATGTGTGTATGTGTGCATGTATGTACTGTAGGTCAGGCAGGCATTCTGCAGGTCTACTGTCTCCCTGGCTCTAACCATGAATCTGCTACCGTGTCAGTTTAACATGTAGTCAGAGCTGATAGCCATCACACACCAAACACAGCTCTGATAAGACCGCTGTAACATTAAACAGAGATTTGCCTTCAGGCAAGCAGTGCTGAAGATTCCCTCATACCAGCATGTTCTTAAACACACAGACACACACTCACACACAGTAGGCTACAGTAACTTTTACTGTTTACTTAAATTGTGAGACTGTTACATTTTCATAGAGCTGTGTGTGTGTGTGTGTGTGTGTGTGTATGTGTGCGTGCGTGCGTGTGTGTATGTGTGTGTGTTTTGGGAAGAAAATAGAAACAGGAAAGAAGTTTAATGTACTGTATGGCTCCTGTCATATCCTACTATGTTATTGAAGCTATGTGACCACTGCCCATCTGATAACATCTAAACTATGATTGAATTTGATTTATGACCTCATTGCTCAGGACATTCTGACAGCTTATCCATATTGTTATGTGTATGTTTTAGAGAGAGAGAGAGAGAGAGAGAGAGAGAGAGAGAGAGAGAGAAAATTTGACTGTGAGTGTCCGGTCCTGCTTTCCTGCTTTTAGCGTCCGGTTTTCTAATGATAATAGTTACTTTACTGACAGAACAGTGACATTCTACAGAAGCACACACTCTGCAATTTCAGACTTATTTGCTCTGCATAGGTAGTGCAAGTCAAAGTGATAAAAGAGAGGGAGTTTTGGAGGAACTGAATGTGCAATTTTACTGTATCCTGTATATACATCTTGTGTGTGTGTGTGTGTGTGTGTGTGTGTGTGTGTGTGTGTGTGTGTGTGTGTGTGTGTGTGTACAAATGTGTGTAGGTTATGTTCTTAATCTGCCAGCTGTGCAATGTGATTTGCCTTCTTTTTTATTGTGAAAATTATTGTTTATATTTCAATATAATAATGCATTTATTTCACACAACAGAGATCTAAAATCATAGTAAGTTACTGTAAAAATTACTATCCAAGTTCTATTTTTTCATTGAGTTTCACAAACTATTATTAACTAGCCGGTAAATAATAGTGTAATAGTTCAAACCAAATTGTGTAAACATTTTCTGAGATAATCACTACCTGCCACATTAACATTTTTGCTTCTGTCACATGTACACAATCTATGTATTTACTGTCTGTACAAATTAGAGATAAAAAAAAAACTACAGAGGATGTATGCACTATTACAAATGGATTAAGATAGGATTAAGTAAAATATATCTTCAGCTTTAGTTTTTGGCCTCTGTAAATAGAGTTACGGTAATTGTCATTTATTACAGAACAAGATGATTATTTTTACTCTATATAACTTTTTATATAAATTGGTAGACTTTATATATTTATATGTTATTAATATTTACTCTTAAAGTGTCTAATAATATTATTAATATTTACTCTTAAAAGCATTATTATTATTATATTATTAAAGCATAATATTATTAATATTACTCTTAAAAGCATTTCACTGCATATTATACTGTGTATGATTGTGTATGTGACTAATAAAATTTGAATTTGAATTTGATTTAAAGTTTCTTCCTATTGCCAAGAGATTTTTCCTTGCGACCGTTACCCACGGCTTGCTCATCAGCGTCAATCTGGTAATTTTCAGTAAATTGAACTATGCTATACCTTTCTCCAGACAGTATTGTTGCAATTTAGCAACACCCTCTATGCAGTGAACAGTTATATACAGTCAGAAATATAATTTCCTACTTAAATGAATTAATTATGGATCACAGTGAAAATCTGGTGAAAATCCACTTCTGTAAATAAAGATTTTACAGTCAATTATGAGCTGAGGAAATATTTATTATAATGTAATATGTCTGCAACTCACAAAATAAGCTTTGTACAGATGCATTACACAGTACAAAAGAAATAGATCACCTTATGATTAGTTACAAATTGCATGCTCTAACATCACCTGAAAACATCTAGTCTTGTAGTTACAGCTACCTCACTGAAAAAAAGTGAAACTGCTGTGTCGTTGATACAAAGCATGTTTCTACATTTATCTGATGGAAATTTTTGAATTCCTATACGAAACTGATATTTTTACGTTGCTTAAAAGCAAACATCGCAGCCCCTGTTTAAACTTAAATGTAATCCGTTCACTCAAAGGACATTTCTGCTTCAAACCAATGGTTTGTCGTGTCACGTGACCTCATGACGTAGTATTATCGCGGACTGAATCACGTTCTGCTGGCGGCCATAGTTTCTCAAAGAAAACAACAGGTAAGAAAGCAAACTCATGTCATTTCTATGTTAAATGTATCTCTTCCATGAGCAAATGTATGATTTATGTCTGGAACAACTACTTTGTAGATTGAGTTTTGTGTCCGTGTTTGCTACTGTAGCTAAAAACACCTATATTACCTACAGTAGCATTAGCTAACTAACGCGGTGGTTTTCAAAAACGCCCAGAGTTTCTACGCTAAGTCGGCTGTGCCGAATAACATGAAATTAATTTAACTTAAGTACCGTCAAAATTAATAGTAATGTGACCTAAACTTAGAACAAGCCAATTTGGAGTGAGTGCTGTTTGTAGTGTATTTATAGTTAAACCTTCTTGCTAACGTGTAAGTAATGTAATATCACTAAAACTATTTTCCCTCGTATGAAACGGGGAATTAGCACATGTTCCTGACATACCGGCAAGGGCGTAGGTTTGCTCTGGACATTGGTGGGGACCTATGCACCCTGCCCCCCCAATCCCCAGCCCCCCCAAGTTTAGTTTAACTTGTTCACAGGTTAGTGTATGCTGTCTGAATACAGGTTTCAATGTCTGCCATGTTCATTTTCACCCTTCACAAGCCTAACATAACCAACAATACTATGTTTGTTTTTACATGTACAGAGCCTGGAGGTGAATGTATGAAGAGAGTATCTCCTGAAATGTCTTATGGTTTATTTAGTGGAAAATGTGGACCAACTGATTATGCATTTGTTCATAAGGCATTTCAACCTTAGAACTGAAAAATGTTACTGAATTGATAAATGAGCATTGCTCAAAGATCCAGGTGGCAGCTTTGTGGTGCTGGGGTTTGAACCTGTGAGCTTCCAATCAGTATACCAACATCCAAAAACCACACAACTACCTCTGCCCCTTCATATTCCACAAATATGGTCAGTGGCATTATCAGCTGCAGCACAATCGTTACACAGGGCCATTTTTTTTAAATCATAGTATGTATTAACATTAGTTACATACATGCTCCTAAACCTTGTGGAAAGACTTCACAGAAGAGTCGAAGCTGTTATAGCTGCAAAAGGCCAACATCATATTAAATCCTATGGATTAAGAAGTGGATTTTACTCAAGTTTATACTGTATGCATGTGAAGGCAGGCGAGTGAATACTTTTGGCAATATAATGTAATGTATAATGTGTGTGTGTATATGTATGTCAGTTGTTTTTGCCTATTCATTGACATAATTGCATTTAACTTGATGCACCTTAATCCTAGGTGGGGTTTTTTTTTTTGCACTCATAGGGAGCATTAAGTGATTTTTTATGGAGCGATATCGCGGACAATATTCAAATGCAATTGCAAATTGCATTTGCAATTGCGTTTCCCATATGTGGACGCACAAAGTGTGGCATAATTCAAATGCAATTGCAAACTTTGCATTACCATTTGCTGATTCGCCTTTGCGAGCGCACACTGACTGCCAAAAGGCGAATCAGCAAATGGTAATGCAAAGTTTGCAATTGCATTTGAATTATGGCACACTTTGTGCGTCCACATATGGGAAACGCAATTGCACACATGAATGTTCCATGTTGTTTGGCCTCATCTATGCGCTAAACTTGAGCTATGTTGGTGAGCTCAAACACGCTTTTGTGGCCCTGTAGAAAATATTTAGGGAACATAATATAAAGTTTTGGTCAATTTGTCAAACAATTGTCAGATTTTCACATGGTTAGCAAATAGGTTTATACAGTTCTTAAGCTTAAGTTATTAAAAATGCATTTTTTTTAATTTATGGTTCTGTTATTACTGGTATCTGTTTAAGAAAATGTGTCGGTATAGGATCTAATATACAGGTTGATGAATTTGCAGAAGAGATGAGTGAATTTAGTTCATTCTCTTCAAGGGGAGTAAAGTATTCTAGGTTTGAATCTGACATGGCTAGGTTAACATCTGTATCAATTACATTGTTCGGTTTCAAAGCCTCAATTTTATGCCTGATATTTACAATTTTATTATTAAAAAAGTTCATGAAGTCCTCACTATTGCATGATGTTGTGAAGATTTCTGTAGTGGTCTTATTTCTGGTTAATTTGGCTACGGTATTAAATAAAAATCTAGGATTATTTTTATTTTCTTCTACAAGAGTGGAGAGATACGTTAATCTAGCTACACTAAGAGCTTTCCTATAGTTCAGGATGCTCTCTTTCCATGCTATTTGAAATACCAACAATTTAGTTTGACGCCATTTACGCTCTAATTTCGGAGCGGTCTGTTTTAAAGTGCGCGTGTGATCGTTATACCAGGAAGCGAGTTTCTTATCTCTAATAATTTTTCTTTTAGCTGGAGCTACATTATCTAAGGTACAACGAAATGTCGACTCTAAATATTCAGTCGCCTGATCGAGTTCTGTGGGGTCAGACGGTGACCTAATCGAAGTTGGTAACTCTAGGAGATTACTGATAAAATTCTATGTGGTAGTTGATGTGAATGTATGTTTAATACGGTAGCGCGGTGCTGTGCGCACATTATCACTGTGACACACTTGAATGGAGACAAGATAGTGATCTGAGATAATTTCAGACAGTGGAATTGTGAATACATTTCTTATACTTCATCCGAAATTATTATTAATTATTATTAAGTCTAAAGTGTGACCTACTTTATGAGTGGGTCCTACTACACACTGATTTACGCCTACGGAGTCCAGTATGGACATAAATGCTGTTCTCAGAGGGTCTTCTGTATTCTCAAAATGAATATTAAAATCTCCGGCAATTAACGCTTTGTCTACAGAAACGACTAGGTTTGAGATGAAATCTGCAAATTCACTAAGAAATTCAGAATACGGCCCTGGAGGTCTGTAAATTATAATTAGTGGAATCGACTGAGCTGACTTAATATACTTAAATACACTTATGTTACTATAAAGAATTTCAAATGAGTTAAATTTGTGTCCGTGTTTTTGTACGATAGACAGATTATCATTATGAATAACTGCAACGCCTCCTCCTCTACCAGTTACCAGCTGGTGTATTTAGCTGTACCCAAGAGGACTAGCTTAATTTAGAGCTACATACTCGTCCTGTTTAACCCATGTTTCAGTTAAACAGAGTATATCAAACGCCTGATCTGTGATAATTTCATTAACAATAACCGCTTTTGATGCAAGAGATCTAATATTTAACAATCCTAGCTTCAGATCAGAGGTGCCGGCTGCGCATTCAGTATGATCGGAGTTTGTGGACTTTATGTTAATTAGATTATTGAAACAGACTTTCTGAGTCTTTCTACATTTTTGCTTAATCGGGGAACAGACACAGTCTCAATAAGGTGAACCCTGAGTGATGACTCTATGCAGCTAGCAGACAGTTGGTTTAGCCTGTCTGTCTGCTCCCTGGCCTGGGCTCTGGATTGTCACCAATTAACTAGACCTCTACTGAGACTATGAGCTATACTACAGGAAATGAGAGCAGCACCTTCCCGAGTGGGATGGACACCGTCCCGCCCTAACAGGCCAGCTTTGCCCTCAAAGGTCTTCCAATTATCTATGTAGCCCACATTATTTTTGGAGCACCACCTGGACATCCAGCGGTTCAGCGACCATAACCTGCTGTAAGCTATGTCGCCACGTCTCATTGGGATGGGACCAGAGCATATTACTTCATCGGACATCGCCTTCGCTAATTTAAACACCTCTGGAAAGTTACTCTTACTAACCTCTGACTGATGAAGGCGTATTTCGTTAGCTCCAGCATGTACCACTATCTTAGAGAACCTGTGCTGTCCTAGAGCCCTAAGATTACCTGCTATGTCCGGTGCTCTGGCTCCCGGGATACACCTAACCACTGCCGCTGGCGCCCCTAAAGGTCTAGCTAATTTCACGTGCCTCAGTATAGAGTCTCCTATAACCAGAGCTCTTTCAGGTTTCTCAGCGGGTGCAGCACTGAGGAGAGCAAACCTGTTGGACACGTGAAGCGCAGAGGAGGTGTGCTCCGGTGGGCTAGCCTTAGCGTTAGCTTTGGCTGAACGAGTATGCCGCCGAGTCGTCACCCACTCGCCCTGAGTGTTTATCTCTGCCTGTGGCACCCAGACTGTCCGCTACGGGAATAACGCTGCTCTCACACTCGCTAACACTCTCTAAAGTCTGGATGCGCTCCTCTAACGCTGATATCTTCTCCGTCAGAGTGCTCACTAACACACACCTATCACAAATAAAATTATCGCTAATGACGGAGGAAGAATGTCTAGACATCCTGCACTCCACACACTGAACAAGCTGAATGGTAGACATGATAACGTACCTCTGTGTCGGAGTTTTAGTTGTTTGGAGATGAATTCCGTTTGTTGTTCTTAGACGAGGAAACTCGCGCGTTCTCCAAAAATTGCAGAAAAAAAGGCGAAGCCGAATAGCAAGCTAGTTGCTATTAATATTGTTATTGTATAAAGCGATGTAATTTAAACGCTGATACAAACGCGAAACTTTCGCGGCAACCATACGAAAACAGGATGTAACTGTTCCCTGCTCTCGCTACAAAGCACAATGTCATCTGCAAATATCATAGTCCATGGAGACTCCTGTCTATCTTCATCTGTCATCCTGTCCATCACTAGAGCAAACAAAAAGGGGCTTAGAGCCGATCCTTGATGCAGACCCACATCCACCTTGAACTCTTCTGTCTTACAGCTCTCATACATGTCCTGTACCACTCTAACATACTTCTCTGCCACTCCAGACTTCCTCATACAACACCACAACTCCTCTCTCAGCACCCTGTTGTACGCTTTCTCTAAATCTACAAAGGCACAATGCAACTCTTTATTAACTTCTCTGTACTTCTCCACCAGCATCCTCAAACAAAATACTGCATCTGATGTACTCTTTCTAGGCATAAAACCATATTGCTGCTCACAAATTCTCACCTCTGCCCTTAACCTAGCTTCCACTACTCTTTCCCACAGCTTCATTGTATGGCTCATTAGCTTTATATCTCTGCAATTGCCACAGCTCTGCACATCTCCCTTGTTCTTAAAAATCGGCACCAATACACTTCTCCTCCATTCCTCCAAGATCTCGTTTAACAAACTAGTCAGAAACTTTCCTGCCACCTCTCCTAAGCACTTCCATACCTCCACTGGTACTGTATGTCATCAGGACCAACAGCCTTTCCATTCCTCATTCTCTTCAACGCCCTTCTCACCTCACTTTTACTAATATTTGCTACTTCCTGCTCCACAACAGTCACCTCTTCTACTCTTTGTTCTCTTTCGTTTTCCTCATTCATCAACTCCTCAAAGTACTCCTTCCATCTTCCCATCACCCTCCTGGCATCTGTCAGTACATTTCCATCTCTATCCTTAATCACTCTAACCTGCTGCACATCCTTCCCATCTCTCTTTGCCTCGACAACCTGTACAGATCCACCTCTCCCTCCTTACTGTCCAGCCTAGCATACAAGTCCTCATATGCTCTTTGTTTGGCCTTTGCCACCTCTACCTTCACCTTACGGTGCATCTCCCTGTACTCCTGTCTACTCTCTTCAGTCCTCTCAGTGTCCCACTTCTTCTGGAAGAAAGTATTTACTACTGCCATTTCCATCCTCTTTGCAAAGTCCACCACCATCTGTCCTTCTACATTCCTGTCCTGAAGACCAAACCTGCCCATCACATTTTCATCACCTCTGTTCCCTTCCCCAACATGTCCATTGAAGTCTTCACCAATCACCACTCTCTCACCTCTGGGGATGCTCTGCATCACTTCATCTAACTCACTCCAGAATTTCTCCTTCTCTTCTAACTCACATCCTACCTGTGGGGCATAACCACTAACAACATTGAACATCACACCATCATTTTCCAGCTTCAGACTCACCACCCTATCTGATACTCTCTTCACCTCTAGAACATTCCTAACAAACTCCTCTTTCAGGATAACTCCTACTCCATTTCCTTTCCTATCCACACCATGGTAAAACAATTTAAACCCTGATCCTAAGCTTCTAGTTTTGCTACCTTTCCACCTGGTCTCCTGGACACACAGTATATCCACCTTCCTTCTCTGCATCATATCAACCAATTCTCTTCCCTTCCCTGTCATGGTCCCAACATTCAAGGTCCCTACTTTCACTCCTAAACTCTTGCCTTTCCTCTTCTCTCTCTGCTTTCGAACACGCCTTCCTCCTCTCCTTCTTCGACCAACAGTAGCCCAATTTCCACCGGCAACCTGTAGGTCAACAGCACCAGTGGCGGTTGTTGTTAACGAATTTGTAAAGAATTATAATGTAAAGAATTTCCACCTGATTTAATGGCCTTCGTTCAGCATTAAGCAATTTTGTTGGCCCAACTTAATGTTTTTAGGTTCCGTCAAAGTAATGTTATTAGGTTCATTTAACTTAGTTACTACAGCTGCGTCCAACATAATTTAATACTGTTAACATAAATGAATAGGGTTGGTACAACAAATTTTTCAGTTGTAAATTAAGTTGTTCCAACTCAAGTAAATTTAAATTTCAAGCTCTGGTCAACAGAATTCTGTGAAGGAAGGAAGCAAACAAACGGGATAAAACGGATATTTTTATTTTACACCAGGAGCAACTTACAAATGAGGTCTAAAGTTGAAAAGATGTACAAAACATAAAACACCACAAATAAGTATTAATAAAAATAAAAAAACACCAACAGAAACGTTTTGTACTTTATAACTGTACGTTATGACTTTTAAATATGACCGTTAGATACGTTGGTCAGGACACTCCTGAAGTCAGATGCAGACAGGACACTTTCAGTCACAAACTCCTGTGAAAAAATACAGAGATAGATATTCAATTAAAATTCATGATACTTAATTTAGCAAATGAACAATATTTATACTTTGTTCCTCTCGCTTCACAACTCATGAGAACAGACAGAAACCAGAACCGAACTGCAGATTAAGCATGCGCATATAACTGTCTGTATTTTAAGTGTGATTAAAAATACAAGAAATAACTTAAACCAAAATAACGTGACTAAACATCGCTAAACAACAGGTGACATTTATGTTCAGTATTTCGTTTCTATTTAGAAAGATGGGAATTAATTCCTGCTTACCTTTTCCACAAGCCCGCCAACGTTTGTCTTCTCAAACTGTGTTCTCTTCTAACGATGTCTTCTCGCGATATTTCCGGCTTTGCTATTTCCGGTTTTCATATTGACAAGATCTCGTTGGTTTATCTCAACATGATTGAATCTAGTACATGTTAAGTTGTTGAATTTCATGCAAATACAACATAACTTATTCATGTTTAGCTTGGAAACATGAAATTATGTACAAAACACATATTACATTTTAGTACATGTAACAGATAGCCATGTTCATTTTTTTGAGTGTACACTGCACTGCAACATTATATATGCACTGCATAATGATACAGGACCATAGCACCACTCTTTGTTACACACTGTAGTTTATTTATTTTATAGCATTTTTATTAACTGAATCAATCCTCCTCCACTTAAAATTAAATATAGACACACAACTCAGCAAAAAAAAGAAACGTCCTCCGACTTTCAATTGTTTTTACTTTCAGTAAACTTAATGTGTAAATATTTGTATGAACACTAAAAGAGTCAACAGCATAAGACATAAACTAAAAATGTTTCACAATGTGTCCCTGAATGAAGGGAGGCTAAAAATCAAAAGTACCAGTCAGTATCTGGTGTGGCCACCAGCTGCTTGAAGTACTGCAGTGCATCTCCTCCTCATGGACTGGACCAGATTTGTCAGTTATTGCGGACAGTCTGAGCACTGATGGAGGGATTGTGTGTTCCTGGTGTGACTCGGGCAGTTGTTGTGGCCATCCTGTACCTGTCACGCAGGTGTGATATTCGGATGTACCCATCCTGTGCAGGTGTTGTTACACGTGGTCTTCCACTGCGAGGATGATCAGCTGTCCTTCCTGTCTCCCTGTAGCGCTGTCTTAGGCGTCTCACAGTGCGGACATGGCAATTTATTGCCCTAGCCACATCAGCAGTCCTCATGCCTCCCTGCAGCATGCCTAATGCACGTTCACGCAGATGAGGAGGGACCCTGGGCATCTTTCTTTGGGTGTTTTTCACAGTCGGTAGACAAGTCTCCTTAGTGTCCTGCGTTTTTAGAACTGTGACCTTAAATGCCTACTTTCTGTAAGCTGTTAAGGTCTTAACGACCATTCCACAGGTGCATGTTAATTAATTAATTATGGTTAATTGAACATGCATGGAAAACATTGTTTAAACTATTTACAATGAAGAGCTGTAAAGTTGTTTGTATTTGTACAACATTATTGTTGAAATACACAGTCCTGAAAAAGGGATGTTTCTTTTTTTTGCTGAGTATAGATGTACATTTAAAATAAAGTGAAGGAGGATTGATTCAGTTAAAAAAATGCTATCAAATAAATAAACTGCTGTGTGCATTGTGATTTTCTGTGTGAGAATAGAAGAGGTAGACATAATATATACAGTATGTCTACCTCTTATATTCTCACAAAACCACATAACACAGCAGTGTGTATATATATATATATATATATATATATATATATATATATATATATATATATATCTCCCGTCTCTCTCTCTCTCTCTCTCTCTCACACACACACACACACTCACCCACTCACTTTTACCCAAAACTTGAAAAAGAGTCTGGACTGGTCTAAATAGAGAGCGATAGTTTCACATGTGTTTCCTTTTTCTCAACACACACACAGTCTGGCATTCACATGTGGTACTTTGTCTGAGGTGCTGTCACCGTGCTTGACCCTGACTGATCCTGAAAAGCCTCTGTTGTCTACCTTTTCTCTCTCTGTCTCTCTCTGTCTGTCGGACTGTATGACTGAATGAACAATTTCACTAAGCCTGAACATTTCAGTCTTAGAGAAGCAATTATTTTGCACATCAATCTGGAAAGGACTACAAAAGCATTTCCAAACTATTTGGAGTTCAATTTCGAAAGCATTCAAGACAATCATTTCAAGAGTGGACATCCCAACACATTCACCCCAAGCTCAGACCATTCAATTCTCAGATGAATACAAAAAACAAACATGCAGACTCTAGGCCTCACTGAGCATGTTAAATATTAAAGTCCATGACAGCACAATTAGAAGATGACTGAACAAGTGGTTTGTTTGGAAGGATCGCCAGCAGAAAGGATCTTCTGTCTAAAAAGAACATGGAAGCGTGATTGAGGTTCCCGAAATCGCATCTGAACAAAGCAGTTTTGTACAGAATCACACACAAAAGTTTTGGACGCTTTGTTTAATATAAAGGACAGTACTTGTGTAAAATGCAATTTGGCCAGGTACCCTTGAAAATAAAATGCTGTAGGTTTGCTGGGATATTTGCTGAAGCTAAACACTGGCCTTCCAGGAACAACTTTAATAAACCAAAAATATGGAAATGGCTTGGATTGAAGTCAGTACTGGGGGATGTGGCAATAACTCCCAGCAGATTTCCTGTAATGTGCAAGTGCTGTAAGTGAATTGTGTGTGTACAATTTGCAAAGACAGATGCATCTACATCTATTCCTCAAGTTATCCATTGAGTTTTACTGAGCAGGCATTCCATTCACTGAATGTTCACAGTGGGCTTCAAGCCACCTCAGCCTGAATCATCACTCCCGGATGTACGACCTTCTTTAAAAAAATTTGATTCAATTTGATTCACTATTCAATTGTTTTATTGTGGCTAAAATTCTCATAATCTACTGTGCTTTTACTTTCTGTAAATGTCAGTTTTATGTCTTTTATGCCTTATGTCTGTTTTATGTTTAAACAAAAACAAAAAAAAGACTGTTAATACAGGTTAATACAGTACTTTTCCCATTCCTGCATTTCCTTAATTCCTGTAAAGCTACATATGAGTTATATATGTGTTATTTCACAGCTTTGTTACTATAGCACTGTAGTCACCAAATATTGAACTTATAATTATTCCTTCAACTCATGTCCTATTTTTTCCTGCGTGCTCTGAATAAAAAAAAAATACTACAACTTGTGTATTATAAATAGATAAAGTAATATCAAAGAAATTTAGCTATAAAATGTTTGAGCCGTTAGTCTGAGCAATTGGTGGCCCCTTGAAGAAGTAAACATTGCAGAATTTTGCTCTATCCGTTCAAATTTTGGTATGGTTCAGACTAATTTCAGCATGTGTGAGAACATTGACCAGATTTTCACGCCTTTGTGCCTGGGGAGAGTAGCGGGTGATAGCACACCCTATAATATTATATGGTAATACAGTAGTGTGAGATAAGTGTGCAGCTAGAGCAGTGTTTCCCAATCTTGTTTCTGAAATAATTACAGCCCCGCACTGTTCATTGCTGCAACACACCCACCCTAAAAACAGGAAGGACTTGTTAGATGATGAGTTAAATCTAGGACAATCTAGGTATGTTATAGCAAAGCATTAATCTGTGCAGTACAAATTGCTTATGTGTGTACATGTGTGTACACTGTAAAAAAATGTCCGTAATTTTAACAGTAAAATACCGTATAAATGCTACAGATTCAAACTGTATTTCACAAAACTTGGGATAACCGTAGAATAATTAATTAGTGTAATTAGTTTTACAAAGTAAGACCTTAAATTTAACAATTAAAAACATATGAAAATATGGTTTATCGCAGTAAAATTAAAAAAAGTTATGGATGTAACATATAAACTCTCAGAGAAGGTATTTGTTACTAATATAGTGAAGCATCAGTTTATATTTTACTAAACCTTTGTAAATACAAAGCAGTTTAAAAATCAGAAAAAGATTTGCTCTGTAAAAAATAAACGGTAAAAAAAACATCATTTTGCCAGAAATTTACCATAAAAAATACGGTAGCAACGTTATTGGTTGTACAGGATTACACTCGTTATACTGTATATTTTACTGATTTTTATATTTTTTTCTACGGTTTATAGCCATCTAATTTACATGTTTGTTATATTCCAACAGTTTTCAGTAAAAAACTGGCAGCTGTGGTTGCCAGAAATTTACGTAAAATATATATAGCAACATTATTAGTACAGGATTGCACTCATTATACTGTATATTTTAAGGACTTTAATAGTTTTTTCTACGGTTTAGAGCCGTCTAATATACATTAACCAAGGACTTTAAAGTTGTGAATGGTATTCGGCCCTTTGATAACTGTGGCAAATACAGATGCTAGCATGCGCCACTTTTCCCGCCCCACCGCTCACCAGCCTGTGCCCGCATGCCAGCAGGACACTGCCCACCAGGGGTGCGTTTCCCGTACAACTATGTAGCTCTTTGCTTAACCACCATAGTACGATGCAACGTTGAAGAAAATAACTAACTAGTCACAAGTGTTTCCCAAAACCATAGTACCTGCGTCGCACTTCCATTGTTAGAACTTTGTTGGTTTGAACCGTAGTTCTTCTTCTTCTTCGATACAATGGCGGAGTAGTGCAATAGGCACATATCGCCCCCTACTGTATAGTGTGTTTATTTTTTCTCTCTCTCTCTCTCTTCGGCTCGCATTCAATGCGCTTTCGCAGTGACGTAACGTAGAAGTGGTGTAATAATGTCACAAACGCAACATTTTTCATTTTTCAATATTTCATTTGAACTCATTTTTTATTTGGTATTGATACATCAGTACAATTAAAATAAAAAGAAATGATGGGTTTTGAAAACGCTGGGATTGTGTTGTGAACACCTGTTACCTATTTTGCTCAATATTATTTCCTATATAAGTCCCTTTACATACAGCCATGGTTTAATGAGAGTTGACGTGAAAAAATGACACGAAAACCACAATTTACTAAAAAAAAGAGCTTGCAGTTACAAATTCGGACAAAAAATTGGAATGAAATCGCACAAAAAATGTATGCTTCTGGGAATGGGTATGAGAGAAGCCCAGAGGAAGTCAGAAACAAGTGGAGGGACTTTGCAGGTGTGACCAACTTGTGGCTCAGCGGTAGCTGTTCTGCTTACTGTGTGGACGGCCCGGGTTCGATTCCTAGCCCCCAGTTTGTTGATTTATTTGGGTACATTCATTGAATATGTATCGAGTAATATTTTAAATAGGCTTACATATATTGAGTAATATTTTAAATAGGCTTACACTATGGTAGTGCATAAATTTTACAATTTCTTAGTGCTTAACACTTTGTGCACTGTATAACATTCAGATAACATTCATTATAAGTGAAAACCTCTAACATAATACTACAAATATTGTTATGAGACATTTCTCTTTGGGTATGTTTAAAGATACTCAGTTAAAAACTCGCCTTTTCTTCGCACAAACGAAACCAAGGCTGTGTTCCAACCAGCATAAATAATGCTTCTGTAGGGCACTTCGAAGGGAGAATAATTGCGATGGTACCGCTGTTATATCGTTTAAAGTGAATTTGTAATAAAAATAACCGAAAAATAAATAACCTAATATCTGAGCACCAAAACATTAAGTTTTCCAAATCGCTCAAAGTGGTTGGGAATTTTTTTAGAAACTAATAGGGCGTAGGGTCGTTAACTGTGAATAGAACACACCCAGCCGCGGTGAGGAACTATGCTTCTAACCACAGGTCGAAGGCTGTAGTTCCAACCACGTAAGTTTGCGACGCTGTTTGCGAATGTTCGTTTGAACTATGGTTTCGGGAAACACCTAGTTGTTGAACTATGTTGGTAACGACGGAACTTGCGACCATAGTTGGCTAACGATGCTTTTGGGAAACGCACCCCAGATCTGCACGTGCATACCTTTCCTTCCTTTTTTCCCTTCCTCCCTCCTTTAACCCTTTCCTTCCCTAAGTAAAATTACCCTTTTCCGTAAGACCTCGCCACAAGTCCGTGTTTATTGTTGCCCCTTGTGCCAAACCATTACAAAATACATGAACATATTTAACATCCCAGTGCAATGTGCACTTAAAAACCACAATGCAGGACAGAGGACATAAACAATTTTAACATGTGTGTGATAAAATACATTTTTTTGTGTAAAGTTGTAATAAAAGCCCTTCTATAAAATTATATAGATTGTCTGCCCAAAACGCATAAAAATGTCCACCCTAACACTTGTATATTTGATTTTGAGAATTTAAATATTGTTTTGCTGTCTTTATTAAAAATTACATGGGGCCATGCTGATGTCCAAGTCTTGAATAAATTTTGATGGGTTTTGATAATTTGATTTAGGTTTGTATTCATCAATTAGTATAAAAGTACTCTTAATAGTTTCTTAACAGTAAAATCCGAATGTTTAGCAACTTCTCTTTTAGCTCCCAGCCAATGTGATAAAATGATGCCTGCACAGAATTGCTGAATGAATTCATTGTTATTATTCATAATAAAAATTAAAAAGGTAGTGGTAGCATGGTAGTGTAGTGGTTAGCACTGTCGCCTTGCACCTTCCGGGTTCGATTCGCGGCCAGGCTCGATTCCCGTGTGCATGGAGTGTGTATGTTTTCCCCGTGCTTGGTGGGTTTCCTCCGGGGGGGAAAAAATCTGGAAACTTTTATTATAAAAATGCCAACAAGAAGTGACATTTATGTTACAGAGTAAGATTACGGTCGTATTTAGGCGTAGCGGTGATCAGCTAATTTGTGTGTGTGTGTGTGTATATGTGTGTGTGCGTGTGTGACTCACAAAGAGGGAGAGAGGGAGCATTGTCAGTTCGTCTCTGTATGCTGCGGTATTTTTGGAGCTCAGGAGCGTGGCTAACAGGTTTAACACCAACCCCGCGGCACAGTGTGTGGTCCGGACGCAGTTTAACCATCAGCTGTATCTGTCTGGGAGAGAGGGTGTAAAGCCTTGCCATGCCTAAATCTGTTCGTTATGTGTAAAAGGAGTGGAACGGTCTGCTGAAATCACAACCTGATATAAATCAGAACAATCAGTTATGATCATCTTACGGAAAATTATTATAATTGATTACATTTGTTAGAATTTAACGGGGTTCAGAAATTGTTTAGTAAATTGTTTTATAGTGTGTCTATACCCAAGCTTTACAAAGTAATGTATGGCTTATGGTATGGGTAAAGTGGTAAAGTCGAATTATAGGGATTGTTCTAATATCAAATAAACGATATTCAATTTATAAGCAAAACTGTATTGGAAATGGAGTATTGGAAAAGTAAATGGTGGTTTACACGGAATAGTCTGCTCAAAAACCTGGTGTGGAGCGTCCCGGCGGGTGTCGGGCGGCAACAACAGTTGTATATAGGGATTAGATCTTTACATAACCACGTAAATATACATTAGAAGTATGCGAGTATAAGTCATTATAGTCAAAAACACCCAACACCCCCCCCCCCACCCACACACACACAAAGGAGCAATTCTGTCTTTTCAATTTTGACTGTTATTGTAATAACAGAAAATATGATGTCCATAAACTGATAATTCGAAATTCAGGAATGGTTGCATATGATAAGCATATGCTTAATATGCAAAGCATTTGAACAGTAGACATATTTTTACGCTGGAACTGCTGACTGGCAAAAAGTTCAAGAATTCCAGACTTCAAAGATTTGAACAGTTATTGTATTTAGAATAGATTGGCATATATCGTTGCCTTTCTTAAAAGTTCAGTTAACTTCTTTTAATCAAATGTTTGAACTTGACAGTATTCGTGCGGTTCTGTCGAGCCTGTCTAGACAAGCATACATGTTTGAGCACAACCTTACCCCCCACACACATGCACACCAATCCATTTCATTTTTAAACAAGAATACACTGAGTAATGCAGTAGAGCTGCAGCTTCTGCCTCGAGCTTTCATGAGACTATAGGTACACACCTGAAAGACCATATCTGCTTAAATCTCTCTCTCTCTCTCTCTCTCTCTCTCTGAAAAATTAGTTGAAAAGAGGAAACATAACACGTCTAAATATAAATATATTCCTCCAAATTGCAGTTTTGTAATTCTCTTGGATTTGGCATGTAGCCCCAGAGTATCATCGGTTAATCTTTGGATAGTCCCGTCAACATGCAGACTTAAAGATTTGTAAAAAGAAAAAGCTACATTCGTTATCTCATCAGTGCAATCTACAGGTTTGAATATAACCAAACTTAAATTCATTGTAATGTTTATAATCTATTTTTGTCGTTTTATATTTGGATTCCACCTTTATTTCGTGCGATATTGTGTTTTAAATAATATATTGCAATTATTTAATTTAATTTCATTTACGTGGTTAATAATAGCTTAATATTTCACGAAATCACCTTATGCGCTGGTCATAACACGGGACGAGATACTTTTACTGTATAATCACTAGTAGCATTGAGAATCCATTTTTTTCTTCTGTATCAATTACTATTGCTAAATACAGCAGCGAAGACTAAACAACAATAGGCAGCACAAATGCAACTTAATATGCAGTGTAACACAAACTTCAATAATATGAAAAAAAAATATTACTGGTGATTGGTCTGTTTAGACGTCTGAATAATTTAT
Source organism: Channallabes apus (assembly GCA_030522415.1). Taxonomy (NCBI): domain Eukaryota; kingdom Metazoa; phylum Chordata; class Actinopteri; order Siluriformes; family Clariidae; genus Channallabes; species Channallabes apus. The sequence goes on along the minus strand of CM060109.1, from coordinate 38,528,273 downwards.
GCTTAAGAAGATATGAATTGGAATTAGGAGAAGCTCCAGGCACGAGGCATGTAAGTCTATTCATACCACCTAAACACAGAGTAACAATAACATAACAAAAAGAAAAGTATATATATTTCAGTATATAAAAGCGTTTATTTTTGAATCTGAAGTAGAAGGCTGTAATTGGTATTCTGACAGTCTGGTTACTTACCTCCCACAATGATGTCCACTGTCCTGTCTACAGACTACATGCTAAAGCAGCAATCTTATATTTTAGTTTCCGCAAAGGAAGTTATTCACCTGCTCTGCACAATTCAGGCTGTATTAGTCTTTCCGACTGTTAAAATCTTTGGCATGAGACATGAGATATTTGCAAGTCTGATAGTCTGATGGAATTTTAAAAAAATGTATTTGATAGTGTCATAACGTTAGACATAAAAACACATAGCCCTATGATCGAAAAATATAGATAGGGCCCCAGTATATGTTAAAGGTATACCTATATGCTATAATGATATTAATTAGAGGATATTCAATACGATTTTTTAAATCTTCTATTTAGACATATCGACCGTTTCCTCACGTCGCATTCAAGTATGCAGACTCAGTCCTGGGGTACAGTTTGTGTTTTATTCCAGCTTCATGCGTCTCTATCCTTCAGTCACTGTCGTTTTGGATAGTGGTGGTAGAGTGGTTGTACAGTCCCTGTGCCATCAAATGAAGGGCCAGTGAGTTTTTGTAGCCGCTGGATTTTTTTATCTTGGCCCGTTTGTTCTGAAACCAGATTTTGATCTGCGACTCGTTGAGGTTGAGCTCGTGCGCGAGGGACTGCCGCCGCTGCTCGGTGATGTAGCGGTTCATCTGGAACTCCGCCTTCAGCCGTTGCAACTGTTCAGCCGTGAATGCAGTCCTGGGTCGCTTATTCTCCGCCTGGCTCTTTTTTTTCTTCAGTTTGCGGGTCCTTGGCCCTGGTGTGAAAACAACAATGAGATTAATCCATGAATATCCAACGAAATGCTAAACTTATAAATCTGAATGAAAACTGCTGCCGGAAAAACTTGTAATATATATTTATATAGCCTAATTGTAGTTTTATACAACGTAACACTTAACATAAAATAACGAACGTCACTATAGCGGTAGATTGTAGTCTTGTTGTTGTTATTGAAGCACAACAATTTAGTATACAGGCTTCATTGAGAAAATACATATTTTTTAATATATATCCTTATTCGTAGTTTAATTTCAATTAACAGCTCTAGTCCGTATTTGCCTAATTATTTTCAAATATCTGTGAAGACCCAGTCTGCAGCTTCCTGATTTTAATATCAGATGGGTTGCGAAAGTTGTGTGCTCGGCGAGCCTATTTTATGAGGGGATGACGATTAGATTAAGTTTGGATTATTAAACAAACCAGATAAAGTTATAAATATTTCCCGACTCATATGCAAAAAAAAATCGTTATTTGAATAACTAAAAGCCTCCAAACCAATAAAATTACTATAGGTTTATTATAGCATATTGCTAGCACACACACCCATCAAAAGTTTGGACCAACTATTCCATGGTCTTTCATTGACTGTTTTTATTTTCTGCATTGTAAAACAAAGAAGAATACATCCAAACTAAACAACTTTAAACATGCTCTGTAAAGTATTCATATCGGCCCTAATCTAAGGTGCTGTTACTTGATGATTTTTGAGGCTAATAACTCTAAATGAACTTCTGTAGAAGAGGTGAGTTTTGTATTTGCCTTCCTGGGATGGTCTTCATGAGAGCCAGTGTTTCATCTCGGTATTTCATGAATTATGCAAATGCACTTGAAAATACTGCCCTGGTAATATTAAGCGGTTAAATGTCCCAACCAATTCTCAAATTTCAAAAGACTGGCATTTCAAACCCCTGTATAATTTAATTATGTTATTTATCTTATTTCATGATGTGCTACAATGAACTCGTTCACTTAACAAGAACCAAACTTTGGACTGACCTAAAGTTGGTAATTAGTTGTGCAAAAAGTGTCTTATAAAATTATTTTTATATGATTATTATATTTGAGTGTTAATTGCTGTTAATGTAATTTATAAACATTTTCTGTTACTTTTACACAAAAAGTATAATTTTAAAAGCATAAGCAGGCTTATTTATATTCAGTTAGTGACCTTGACAAAAATTAGACTATTGCCGAGATCCAAATTAAGTTCTTAACGGGCTTGTGGGATAACACATTTACTATGTAAACCAAAAGTTCAAAAGGGTTTTATTTAAAATTTTGATTGATTGATTGATTAATTGATTTCACTTGTTTGTTTGTTCACTGTATTTTTGCCGGTGGCACTTTGAACTACATCACATTATTTTTTTTATAACCGAACGTTACAGCAACCAGCAAAAAAAACAAACCTCCAGTGCTTCTAGGGGGAACAGTGTTTTAATCGACAACCACCGTTAATTTCGCTAACGAGAAATCAGAATTTTCAACTTTTTCTTTTTCTTATGTTTTACATAAAAAAACTATCTCTGGGCTGCGTTTCCCAAAAGCATCGTAAGCCTAAGAAGTTCGTAAAAAATTATCGTACGAATGATCTTAATATTACGGTCTGTTTCCCAAAACCATCGTAACTTAACTAGCACTTGAAAATCTTCGTAGATCGACGAGTGCTCTGGAGTAATCGTAAAGCCTTAAGTGCATCGTAAGGAGACAGAATTATGAGGGCGCCACAATCGGAATAAAATTTACTTCTCTTCAAAGTCATTTTTCATTTTATTTGTACGTATATTTTTTTTTATTAATTTCTATTTTCTACTCATTACACAATTCAACAAATAAAAATTAATAAAGAAATAAAATAAAAATGACATAATAAATGTTAAAATGAAAAACAAAAATACACTGTTGTATATAATAAAATTATAAAATATAAAAAAATATAAAATATTTAATGTGCTTGAAAGATGACACAAATAAAGGATGACTTGCTGGCGTGCATGAAACCCAGCCATGAATTGAACATGTCTTGGTTGAGCATCAAGAAATCTCATCTCGACTACATTCTCTTCCTCCACCTCTTCATCTTCCTCCCTGATGTCCAAGGGCATTCTTGCCCTCACTGCAATGTTGTGCAACATAGCTGCTACTGTTATTACAGCACAGTACTTTTGTGGCACAAAGAGAGCTCCACTTCTTCTAAAATAATATTAATTTCTTCTTTTTGAAAAATGTCTTTTCTTTGTTTTTTGATTTCAGCCATTTTGCTAATTTCTCCACCCCTAGGTATGTGCTTATTTAAATTTTTCTGCTATTAGCAAATGCACTTCAGGTGAAGATAATTATCTTTAAGGCTAAACTTTTCAAAAATAAATGTAAGAGCTTATTTATTTATGTACTTATTTATTTATTTTGATATGAGATAAGCAATTGTTGGTAAAGAAATTAATAAATAATTATACTTAAATAATTAAGGTTTCATATAAATATCGAAAATCATGCTGTCAAAACTGTTAGAATTTGTTTTATGCGAGATTGGAGCAAGACGGTATTTTTTACAGAACGACATTTCCAGTTTATTTATGTTTTTAAACTTGCTCAAGAAGATATTACAGAACTTTTTATGTTATTCGAGTTGAATATACATTCACACAAGTAGAAAAAACGGAAATCAAAGCTTAGATGGATTGCTAAAACAGCATGTGCAACAATGACGAGCCATTCTATTTCAGCATGCAGCAGATATCTCTAACCCTAACCCTATGACTCCTAAGTAGCACTTAAAGCAGGGCTACGTGCAATTGTGTTAAGTGCATGTTTGGGAAACGCACGTGAAACAATAACGAACGTTCGCAAAATGACTCAAAACTCTCTTAAGCGCTAAGATAAATCGTTATCGGGAAACCGGGCCCAGGTCTATTCCACATAAAAATGTTTAATGAAACGCGTATTGTGTACATTGTCGCCATTTAGAAATTGAATTACAACATTGAACACACCGAATAATCCTCCGAAACAAAATACATGTAGGGTTTTCTTTTTCTTCATGGTTCATGTTTAAGACAATAATATTAAGAAAATTACTTATCATTCGGGCATGATATGCGATATTATAATTATTTCGGCTTATATTGTGTATACCCTGAATGACAATTCTGCCTTTTATCATGCGAGGACAAAGATTTGTTTATATTATTTCTTTTTCATTTTATGTAAAAAGCTCTATTTTCGACTGTTTGAGTAAACTGCAATAAATTACTCTAAACTGAGGGCAAGAAACTTATTAATTTTTATTCAAACACGAGTCAGGTCATGGGACAGTCAAATTCAAGTGAACATTCAGGCTTAAGTTAGTGAAAATGTGATTAATTTGCGTATAAACCAAATCTATATTAAAGATTTAATCCGAAAATTATTATTGATATTTTTATGCAAATATTAGATTATGCTTATTATGTAAAAATGCTGATGAAATTATTAAGTAAGGACCATATATTTGCCAAAATTAATATATAGTTAAAGAAAATGCGTTTCCATTCATATACCATAGATAATTTTAAAGTAATTGTATTTAAATGCTTGGCTTTCTTGGGAAATATGATCGACATCTAATAACACACGAGTTCAAATGCATGAAAATGATGACACTTGTTGGCAAGCTTGTGTAAACCTACCGTTAGTAAATAATTATATTCCACAAGCAGCATAAATAGATTAAGCTATACATGCATATAAGCGTACAACAAAATCTAGCATTGTATATAATGCATCTAATACATTACACATTTGAGGTTATAGCCAAGAAAGAATTATATAAATGAATCGCTTGATATTTTTTTATTTATTCATAATTTTATTTATTTATTTATTTGGTTAAGAACATTCTAGGTTAAACTGCATAAGACCTCGTCACTCTAACATTCCCCGAGTAGTTGATGTGTAGTGAATGAGCTGTAACGACCGGTTGCCTTACCGGATGAAGGCCGGTCTGAGTATCTGGTGCAGTAAACCCAGGCGGGCCAAAGAAGCGAGCGAGGGTCTTTGCCGCCCTCCGCTTCTCCGCTACTGAGTTCCGCGCTACCAGCTGATTCTCCGTCATGGTCTGGTGTTGTTACCCTACTAGATTTGTCCACTCTGGACTCTTTCTGGCTTGATGGTGACGAGGCTGAAGAGTACGTGCAAGAGGAAACGCTCTCGGTGGAGTCTGGGCATTGGGTTCTGGGCGGCGGCGGCGGCCTATTCTGCCCGCCCCTGCCAGAGTCATTAGCCCGCTCCCTGGGTCTTATTCCCGGATCCTTCTTGTACCCAAAGTCAGGCCGGAGTATGTCATCAATGAAAAAGTTCGTGGTCCTGTGAGCTGGATGCAAAGCAGGCTGCAGCAGAGGCCGCGGTGGAGAGGCCAGCCTCAGTGAGAGAGAGGCACTGTCCGCTTCACTCGGGTCCCGACTGGAAAGATCGTGCGAATCTTCCATAACTGACGACTGCTTTGCTTTCCAGTAGGCGCACCAGTCGGGTCTGGAACCAGCAACTCTTTCCTGAATGTGACAAGGCATAAGGCGTTGAGACGTGTTATCTAAGACGACGCGCTAATTGCCTGAGCGGATTGGAGCGCATTTTAACAGTCTGCTCGTCGACACGCCTCGGAAACGCAGCCTGCGCGTGCTCGCCGCATCCGTGTTTTGACAGCGCATGGTGCGCAGCCAACTCGCGTCGACTCCACGATTTATGACATGCACTGTTAGCCCAAACGGATCTCCGGAAACAGACGGAAACAACGTCAGCTCACTCAATGTTTTGGGAGTCTACCTATGAACGAGGCTGAACCTGCCACGTGTGTCTTCGTCCAATGTGGATAGTTTTCTTTTACCCACAGACACGCTCAAAGAATTTGATCTCAAAACAGGACACCAACCTGCAGACTTTGCATGCCGAGAGGTTATAAACCTAAACAAATGAGCATTCAACATAACATGTTATGTTATAACATAACATTTGCTGTATGCTATTATTATTGTTTATTGGATTGGATAATTATAATTGTTTATTATTATTATTATTATTATTATTATTATTATTATTTGTTTATACTACTACTACTACTACTAATAATAATAATAATAATAAAAGAGCGTAACATAATTAATAGTTATAGTAATAAGACTTCAATGACTCACTGAAATTTCCTAAATTGATAAATATGACATTAGTGAACAGCTTTGTGCTGTAATCCGTTAAGTGTGGGTGTGGGCAGGTCTGAGAACTCTATCCACAGCTCTGTTTGTTGAAAGGTAATTAAATTCTAATTAGGACACCAAGGCTTGCCCGTTTTGTAAGTCAGGTCCATTCAGGCTCTTAATGGCCGAACAGCCTGCTATCTCTCCTGCAGGAAGCGCATCGAGAGCGTTCGTGAGAGATAATTTATAGGGTTTAATTACTCCGCATTCAGCATGATCAGCTTGGCGTTCATCATATCGGTGCGAATAGAGTAAAGTGAACCCCGCCGCTTAATCACGCGCGAGCGGGGAGCATGAGCGCCCGCTGTGCTGCGTTACTCCTACGCTGTGCGCTAACCCCGGGTTCACTCACACACCATTTATATACAGAACCTGATTGACGCTTAAGCGTTTAGTGATTAATTTCAGCGCGATACATAAAAACATGATAAATGTCGTTTTCAAGGAGGGTAAACATTGCTTAATGTGCAGCTAAATATGCTGGACTTGTTCCCATGAGAAATCACAGAAACAATGAGTCCTTACTGCAAGCACAGCACAAGTCTATAACTCAGCTGCTTTTAAATTAGACAAGAGGTAGTTTCGCCCTCTTTAACTGATGCACATTTTTCGTAGTTATTACGGTATTTATTGCAAACAGTTGAGTACTAATGTATGATTTAATAATATGGTAAAAAAAAATCCCTCGTTCAGCAGGAAGAAATAAAACCAAAATATAGCTTATAGTAACATACCAACTCTATTACCGCGTTCCTTTCATTGGTTAAATTGTATTTTATTGTCTAGAAAGTTTCTTAATTTAATCGAATTAGATTTTTATTCTTATGATAATTCTAAATGCTGTGATTTAGAACTAAATGCTGTGGAAAACGAAGGCTAAATCGAACGAGCTAATTATAATGTTATAATGGACTATCACACGATTACAAACTTCTTTTGGAAGCACTGGTTTATTCATGCCCTGTAATCACACAACAAACGTGGCTAAAACACAGCATCATCTATGCTATTAAAAACAACACGCTTTATATTACCTTTATATTCTGGTGTACTGGCAATGCAAAAACAAAACAAACAAACAAATGAATAAACAAACTAATTACTTTTTTATTACTCACCACCAGCGTAAAATAAACAAGCACATGACACTATGGATGCAAACAACAAAAACAAAACAGCACCACTACAAGAAACAAAACATTTCACCTCTTGTATAAACCGGTACCCTGTGTTAGAAAATGTCTACAGATATACTGCAGAATTTTTATTTTTAATGAAAAGCTCGTTATGACCATATAAATAATTTATTATAATGAATAAAATACTTATATATCTATATTCTTATCCATATATTATTATAATTCCATTACTGAATTTTAATTCATTTTATCTGCCTTTCTACAGCCGAACTAGGATGCTTGGGGTTTTTATTTAATTATTTTTCGGACTGTTTTGCTTTACTTCGACGAAAGTTATTTTAAGGAAATAAGGGGACCCAAGATTTATGCAGCATTTCACACACACAAAAAATAGTTATTAAGTTGTAAGCGGGGGGGGGGGGGGGGGGGGGGGGTCCTACTCACGCTAGAAAGATAGAAAGAGCGTACGCATAGGAAGGTTTTATCCAAAACCTGAATAATATGAAGTTGCAACAGCCTAGAAGCAAGCACGTGGAGTAAAGAAATCAAGCTTTAAGTGTGGTGAAGTATTTTTGAAACCACCTTACTCCATCTAGTGGCGAAAAATGGAGAGGCAAATGATGGAGCAAAATGACAGCAGTCTATTTAGTTAGTGGATATCTAACAAGATTTTCTTACAAGCTGTTATTAAGCATTAACCTGTCTATACAAGTAACAGTCCGCAGTTAATGCAATGTGACAAGTTTTACAACCAGTTGTATAAATGAGACAAATATAAGTTTCCTCTGGATAAGAGCATTTGCATAATGCTATGTAATGTAATCTATCTGGAAACGGAGTCATGGGAACTTTGCTTGGTTGATACATTTCATTACTCATCCAAGTAGCTTCTTCAATCTAAGGTAAGTTGAAAAGTTCTTCATATTTAAGTCCTACTGTACAAGGTCAAAGGATCTGCCCCCATCTGGAAAGGGGACATTGGAGGACTTACATACTTAAAAACATATTCATTTAAATGTAGTCATCTTTCAAAAGCATCAAAGAGGGTGGTCAAAAAATAACATAATAATGATAATAATAAGTGTAAGAGAGACACTATAGGGGAAGTATTGTATTATGGCTATACAAAATGTATTATGACTAAAGTGAGCAGTCATTACATGAAAACCACTAAAAGGTGAAGTGAACAATGATACCTGTGAAGTGATGGGATATATTAGGCAGCACTGGGTGAATCTCAAAGTTGATGTATTGGAAGCAGGAAAGTGGTCAGATGTAAGGATATAAGCAACTTTGACTTTGATCAGAGCATCTCCAAATGACAGTTGTTGTGTGAAGTAGTCAATACCTACAAGTAAGTGCACAGTAATGTGAATGTGGAGCAAAGGCTCACCAATCTGATCCAATCGCAAAGATATACATGTACCCCCTACCTAAACATTGTGTCAAAAAAAGTACACCCCTTTATGACAATGGCATTTCCTCATGCAAAGGCTTCTTTCAGCAGGTTATTGCACCCCATCAATGCACCCCACAATGCTGCAAAAATTGTTCAGAAATGGTTTGAGGAACAAGATGTGTGGAACTGGTCACACTGGTGGTCACTGGTTTCTCTAAATCTCAGTCTGATCGAGCATCTGTGGCACATATTGGACAAACAAGTTGAAGTCCATGAAGGTCTCACAATGCAACCATACTGGGATACATACAAGGATCTGCTGCTAATATTAATGTCAGATTCTACAGCAGATACTACAGGTCTTGTAAAGTCTTAATGAGTCAAAGCTTTTTTGTGGCAGAAGTGGAATCTACTGTATATTATATTAGGCAAGAAGTTATAATATTATGGCTGATCAATGTATATTTCTTTACATCTTATTACATCATATTCTTCACAGCATACAATTCACTGTTAAATGGAATGTCCATTTATATAATAGCTTGCAGTTGCCATACAGCATGAATGAGTAAATTAGTTACTGCAACAAATCAATGTGTTCATATATTTTCTCTAGTTTTAACATTTTGATTCTCTCTGTAACTAGTGAATTTATTTATCTGTAACATTCTGCAGTTATTAAATAAAACTGAATAGAAGAAATCATATTACACAATTATTTAATATTGAATTTAATTATTTAAAATATTATATAATTAAATTATATCAAATAAAATTTAATTTGCATAGTCCTTTTAACAATTGGCATATTCAAAACTTCTCACTCACTCATCGTCTATACCACTTAATCCTGTATTCAGGGTCGTGGGGGGCCTGGAGCATATCCCTGAAGACTTAGGGCACAAGGCGGAGTACACCATGGGCAGGATGCCAATCCATCACAGGGCACACACATACACACATTATGGGCTATTTGGGAACGCCAATTAACCTAACATACATGGCTTTGGACTGTGGGAGGAAACCGGAGTACCTGGAGGAAACCCACCAAGCACGGGGAGAACATGCAAACTCCATGCTCACAGAGACAGGAATCAAACCTATCTAGGAATTCACATCTTCACTTGAATAAACATTCTGGATTAAAAAAACAAACAAACAAACAAACAGTTGTCTGAAATGAGCAAGCCAGAGTTGAAAGTGGCAAGGAAAACCCCTTGAGATGACATGAAACCTGAAGAAACCTGAAGAAACCTTGATAGTAACCAGACGCAAAAACTAACCCATTCATATTTGGATTATACTAGATAATAAGATCATACATAAATCCCTTTTATAACTGTGTTATTAGGTTGATTGTGTGTTTGTTTAACAGAAAAAAAATATATAAAATTTGTTTAAAACAACCAAGATTTCCACACACTTATCCAGAATTGCCACAGCACACAACATACCTCAACAGAATAAGTATTTATTCTCTTCTAATTCTCTCCTAATTCTCTCCTAGCACACCAAAGTAATTTCTCACATTTAACAATATTTATCCAAAGCAGCCCACAAATGAGGTGTCCTGCTAAACGGGTAAAGTGCCCGCCCTATCATCCGGAGATCGTTGGTTCGATTCCCGGGTGATGCTGTAACTTCTCACAGCCGGAGGTCTATAGAGAGCTGATTGGCCGAGCTCTCTCAGAGGAGAGGGATGAGAGGTACTTTGTGCTCCCACGTTAATCATGCCTCTACAGCCAATCAGGGGCGTCTGTGAGCTCACGCAGGCGGAAGGAGCAGATAGCGCTATCCTCCGAGTGTGTTACGCCGCCCCTAAAGGTGCATGAGCGAGCAGTTTGAAAACATGCGGTCGGTTAGGAGGAAACGCGTGATAGTCTTCGGCCCTCCCGGCTCAGTGGTAGTAGTAGCCTTAATGTTGGAGCCCCCTAGTGACCAGGAGGAATTGGACACGACTAAATTAGGGACAAAATCGGAAAAAAGGAAAAAGCAGATGTGTTGTACAGAAAACTGTCAAGTCACCCGGGTTTAGTTAGTTAGTTTGTTTAAAAGAGCATGCTTTACATCCTTTTGCATGTTTTTGAACACTCCCAATTTTAGTTAGTCTAAACAGACACCATATTGGTACAGTTCATTTTCTGCTTTATTAATGACAGTCAGGACTTATGTTATATATGATGTTCTTATAATTATAGAGATCAATGTTCATGCTTAGATTTTTTTTTAAATCCTGTGTTGTGGAGCTACAGAAAAAATGGGCTGGAATTCTTTAGAAATTATTAAAGTAGTGAACTCCCTGAGAATTTGAAAAATGTATAATTTTGGAGTGTTTGTTTTATTAAAGCTTAGCAAGAAAATGTAGACAATTGTCAAAAACTGAATTTAACGTACACTCTCTGGCCAAAAAAAGAAATTTTTGTGACTTTTTTAATTAATATGTATTTTTATCAATAAATTTTGAGCAGATACTGTACCTTGTCCTAATAAGTATACTTCATATTGCCAACTCCGATATTCAGGTCCATACTGGGCCCAAAATATTCATACACACTTAAAAACATACGCCTCGTTTTGACGGTAGCATCAACGATGGTGGACTACTGACATCTACTGACATGAATACGGAAACATAATACTACAATTATGGCAATTATGGTATTGCCATAATTTAATTCGATTAAAAAAAAAAAGAATAGATAACCACCGTTGACGTGTGTATGCATTTTTCGAGCACCATGTATTAAAATTCATCCACTAGGTGGAAGACTAGGCTAAATTTACAATAGGAGTCTTGCCATTTGGTCATTATCTAGTTTCTTTGGTTTCAAGCCTTTTAATCTGGCATTGTAATCGAAAGAAGTAAATTGTTCTAGTTTCTTTGACTGAATTCAATGTTCTTCATTCATGACACTGAATAACCTTTGGAGTGAACTCTAAAGTTTAACATGCATTATAATAAATAAAAAACTAATAATCTAAATACAAAGAAATCCATACACACACATGCACGCACGCACGCACGCACACACACACACACACACACACACACACTGAAAACTGTCAGATCACTCCAGTTGTTTGGTTGTTGAAAAGTGCATGCTTTACATGCTTTTGCAAATCTTTGCATGTTTTTTGAACATAGTTCGTCTAAACAGATGAGATTATTGAACAGATTGTTGCTACTTTGTGTTATATTCTTTGTGAAATGATCTTTGATGTTAGAAAAGTAGTATATAAATGAAACTAACAACCAGAGAAATAAGTGTGTGTATGTGTGTGTGCCCTGCGATGGATTGGCACCCTGTCCAGGGTGTACCCCGCCTAGTGCCCGAAGTCTCCTGGGATTGGCTCCAGGTCCCCCGCGACCCTGAACACAGGATTAAGCGGTATAGAAAATGAATGAATGAATGAACCAGAGAAATAAATTAACTGATCCAATGCAATATACTTATTTGTTGTAATATTGTAATGGAAAGCAGATAAATAGATGAATAAACGTTTAAGTTGTCAGGGTCCCTCTAAATATGAATGGGAGGTTAGAGGAGCAGAGACAGATGGGAAAAGGCAGAGACTGACACCTTCCATCCTTCAAAATTCAACATGTATTATTGTAAATGTGATTACTTAAAAAATCATTGTATATGCTTATCCACCCCTTATACATTTGTGTATACATTTGAGGGTCTTGGGAATTTGTTGTGTCTATTCAGGTACAGGTTATTCCAGCATCCTCACTGTGTTGGCAGTCATTCACTCCCATGCCACGGTGTTTACAATCAAATACGCTGGACTCTGTTCCTGCACACTGCAAGTCATCCAACCAGATTCTACCTGTTCCTGAAACATATCATGCACAGCATTTGGTTTGCACCCCCATAAGGTATGATGATGTCAGCATGGATGTTAGTGCAGAAATTATTAATAAATAAATGCATACTACAAGCAGCAGTCTGTCATGAATTATCATAAAAAAACTCCATTACAACTAATCTTACAACTAAACTGATTATACTATATTGTATTTGTACTTTCTTTGGGTGTTGTTAGCCTGGTGTTTCAAGGTAAAAAAAGGTATTGGCTTACCTGGTGGTGCTATAAAAACTCGTGTAACTCGCTGGAAGCCCAACATTTTACACAACACTGTGGCGTCCATTGTGTCAAAACTGTCATCACACACCGTGCCCCACTCTCCACTATACAGTACCTCTACTCTGCCTGAAGTACTAGAGCCAACCAAGCGCACCACTAAATAAGCAAACACAGGACAGACACAAATTAGGTACCCTAGATGAGAACCTCTAATTATGTTGCTAGAGATGTAACATACACACACACACACACACACACACACACACACACACACACACACACACACACACACACACACACACATGTGCAATACATAAATATTTCAATAATACTGATAGTTCATTAAAAGCATAGTTACTTTTACTAGCTCCAGCTTCTCCCCTATTTCCTTTAGGACCTTGTAGTCCTTGATCTCCCTTTTGCCCTTTTTGACCCATAGAACCTAGAGAACAGGAATATATCCAAAAAACACACTTTCCATAGAACTAAAAAGTCTGATACTAAATAAACCATTTGTCCTCATATACTGTATGTGCTTCTCAAAATACACAAAGCAAAGGAATCTTTACACATACCTGGATCACCTTTTGGTCCCTGCAAACCACGAAGGCCTACAAGATCATTTGAGCAAGAGACTTGTAAGGAGTTCCTGAACATGCATAATAAATCTGAGAATAAACATTAACATGATGGTACTCACCAGGTTCTCCTTTACTGCCTTGTGCCCCTTTAGTTCCAGATAATCCTGCACATTAAGTATACTATAAATATGCATTCATGATTTATACTTGATCATATTCTAATAATCAAGTACATTAACCAAATGTCTGTAACATGATAATCAGTTTATTGTTTGATTTACCACTTAATCCTCTGTCTCCCTTTTGCCCTGGAACACCTTGAATACCTTGAGAAAATTGCATACTATTATAAAACTCCATATCTACCCTATGTGTGATTTAATCATAGCTATTGTGCTTGTGCTCTTCTTACCTGCAATGCTTTCACCCGTATCTCCCTTTTCTCCAGGTGAACCTTTCTCTCCAGGGGGCCCTGGTGGCCCGCTTAGGCCCTGTGGTCCAGGAGACCCTGACAGTTTAAGATAAAGTTTACATTAACTGAGATCTGTTTACTCATCAAGTTATTATCTAGGCAACAGTGTGAAAAAGGCGTGAATCTTTGAGTTAGCAGGTCTTCAATTCAATAAACAACCAATACTTTCTATCCATTTTTTTGGATAGAAATCAGACAATGAGTACAACTCAACAATATGTACAATTCAATATTTTTTTGGGCAATAATGCAAAAAAAATGCAATAACTGACATTTCTATGTCATCTGATAATTCTAATGGAAACTTGAAGAAAAACATTAGAACAGAGTCAAGATTTTAACACTGCACCATTGTATTGCTTAGAGATTAGAGACATTCTGCACCCTTTGAGATAAAGTCCTCAGTGAGCAATTGATACTGCTACATACACCTCAAGGGTAGACCTAAAAGAGATACTTCTAGCTGACTCTGTTAAAAATTATCTTTCGCTGTGCAAGATAAAGAGGTTAAGCAGGTTTTCACACTTTCTTCTTGGTTGCATACAACTGGACCACATTTGGTCTAGTGAATTGTACAGTACATTCAAAGGGCCTATCAGTAAAGTTAACAAGAAGTGAAATCATGGTCTGTGTGGTGGCTCCAGTGTAGCCAGTAAGGTAGCCTAGAAAACTCCATCCTTCATCAGCTGTTGTAACTTCCATAACCAACACTGTGTTGCACTCATTTGTTTCTCATCTAGAGTTCATTTAAATGCTCACAATAATGGGATAGAGGTGCACAATCAGAGTGAAAACGGACAATTTCCCTGTATTTTATTCTTAATAAGCCTATAATTTTTTCTAATGAATATCTCTTGGGAGGCCAAGACCTGGGGGGGTTTCTTCCAGGCACTCCGGTTTGCTCCCACAGTCCAAAAATTTTTTGGCATTGCCCAAAAATTGCCCATAGTGTGTTAGTGTATGTGTGTGTGCCTCACGATAGATTGGCAACCTGTCATTGGCAACCTGTCACCCAGGATTTTGAATGAAACATTATCTCTTGCTCACCTCTTGGCCCTGAAGCACCTTGTTGTCCTTGGAAGCCTGGCGGTCCTTGATTACCTGGTGGTCCATGGTTGCCTTGTGGCCCAGCATTACCTGGTTCTCCTTTCTGACCATTTTCGCCAGGAATACCTGGAGAGAATAGATAATGATTAAATTAAATTATTAATGTTATGTGAATACAATAAAAATATTTAAACACAACTCAAAAACAGTCAAGTGATTTCAAATGATCAAAATGTAAAAATATAGAGATGTATAGCAATTAACTTATTTTAAAGCATTTTAGGTGAATACAAACCATTAGAACCATCAAGTCCCTTTTCTCCCTTAATACCTGGGACACCTGGAGACAGAAAAGGAAGAGAGATGACAGAAATTACTGAGAGCTGTACATGGGAGGAAGATATACTGTATGTAGTAAAAAAAAACCCTGCAGTATCTTTATAGAATCATACTACTAAAATATGACAAAACATACAACCAAAGTACAAATCTTTATGGTTTATATTAGACTTGCAGTAGATCTAGGTGCTGGGGGTCTTATGGTTTTCAGTTGTCCTTCGGCTAAAATTCTATTTAGATTAAAACCTTAACGATGAGTAGTTAAATGTTTTTAGGATTTATATGGAATTATCATTATTATCAGAAGATGAAATTAATTAGAAATGTAGTAATTGATGGGTAAGGCTTTTCATTAATTGTTTCCTTATTGCATAAAATTTAATTTAATGGTATTGCAGGCATATTAATTAAAAACAATTACTATTTGTTGCTACTATGACTATGCATGTTGGTGGTGGAGGTTTCCCAGCTAATGCTACAGCCCACACACACTATTATTATATTATATTATATTATATTATATTATATTATATTATATTATATTATATTATATTATATTATATTATATTATATAATTCATTCATTCATTCATTTTCTATACAGTTTAATCCTGTGTTCAGGGTCGCGGGGGACCTGGAGCCTATCCCAGGAGACTTCGGGCACTAGGCGGGGTACACCCTGGACAGGGTGCCAATCCATCGCAGGGCACACACACATACACACACTCACACACCCAATCACACACTACAAGCAATTTAGGAACGCCAATTAGCCTAACCTGCATGTCTTTGGACTGTGGGAGGAAACCGGAGTACCCGGAGGAAACCCACCAAGCACGGGGAGAACATGCAAACTCCATGCACACAGAGACGGGAATCGAGCCTGGCCGGGGAATCGAACCCAGACCCTGGAGGTGCAAGGCGACAGTGCTAACCACTACACCACCGCCCCGCCTTATATTATATTATATTATATTATATTATATTATATTATATTATATTATATTATATTATATTATATTATATTATATTATATTATATTATGTTATATATGATTTTTAAAATTATATTATACATATATTTTCAAATTTTAATTTCTTTCTACATTATAAAACAATGCTGAAGGCATCTAAAATATGCAATAATCTTAAACAGTTGATTTTGAGATGTGTTTGCTACTTATGCTCTGGTCTTCATACCGGTTCTAATCTGAGGTGCTGTAAATTGGTGATGTTGCCTTCATGAGATCCAGTTTCATTATAGTGCATGACAGGTTTTGTAAATACCTGACAATACAGTTCTTACAAGAACTATTCCAGAACAGGAATAACAACTGCCTAATGCCACATGTGTTATTTCATAGTTTAGAAATTGCCAGAATTGTTTAAGAATGTAGACAAATAAATCCAAACTTGTGTCCAGTCATTTGACTGGTGTGTCCAAATGTTTGATGGGTACTACATATATGCATGTAGTGCTTTAGTACCAGGGGGGCCTGAGATCCCAGATGGGCCTACTGGTCCTGTGATGCCTGTCTCTCCCTTTTCTCCCTTTGGACCTATGGCTCCAGGCTCACCCATTCCACCTAAACAAAGTATAAATACAAACATACAAATTTGCATAGCAAGTATTGTATGTAAAGCAAGGTTGTAGCGCAATAAACAGATAAATACAAACACATAGACAGACACAAACTGACCTTGTGAACCTGGGTCTCCTTTAAGTCCTGGCGGTCCTGTGAGTCCATCTAAACCTTTATCACCAGGTAAACCTGACAAAAACAGGCATAGGGCAACATTTAGGACTATAATTATAAGAGGTCATTGTTTTGTACATTTAAATGTATTAAAATTCTTCTAGAAACAGATTTCAACAAAGGAAACAAAGGAAAATAAATGTGAATAAGTGCCTCATCAACGACATAGCTTAGTACCTGTAGATGGAAAGGTGCATTACAAAAAAAAAAAGATTTCTTACTTCAATGATCAATACTTCTTATAAACATCATTGTTATACAGTCATGACAACACACAACCTGCTCCCCTGCCTGTGAATCATCTTTATTGCATACAGTGCATCCGGAAAGTATTCACAGCGCATCACTTTTTCCACATTTTGTTATGTCATAGCCTTATTCTAAAATGGATTAAATTCATTTTTTTCTCAGTATTCTACACACAACACCCCATAATGACAACATAAAAAAGTTTACATGAAATGCTTAAAAATTTACTAAAAAATAAAAAAATTGAGAAAGCACATGTATTCACAGTCTTTGCAAAATTGAGCTCAGGCACATCCTGTTTCCCCTGATCATCCTTGAGATGTTTCTGCAGCTTAATTGGAGTCCACCTGTGGTAAATTCAGTTGATTGGACATGACTTGGAAAGGCACACACCTGTCTATATAAGGTCCCACAGTTGCCAGTTCATGTCAGAGTACAAACCAAGCATGAAGACAAAGGAATTGTCTGTAGATCTCCGAGACAGGACTGTCTCGAGGCACAAATCTGGGCAAGGTTACAGAAAAATTTCTGCTGCTTTGAAGGTCCCAATGAGCACAGTAGCCTCCATCATCCTAGAGCTCTTCCTAGAGTGGCCATCTAAACTGAGTGATCGGGGGAGAAGGGCCTTAGTCAGGGAGGTGACCAAGAACCCGATGGTCACTCTGTAGCTCCAGAGGCCTATATTGTACTGTAGAGTGGCCAGACAGAAGCCACTCCTTAGTAAAAGGCACATGGCATTTGCCAAAAGGCACCTGAAGGACTCTCAGACCATGAGAAACAAAAATCTGTAATTGTTCATGTTGAAAATTGCTGTGCTAGTACTGTAGCTAGTAAATAATGCAAAGGATAATTTGGAATCTAGCAGTTCAAGAGTATAATACCAATACAGTACTGGACACTAGGGGGCAGTAAATACAACCTTTAGTGAGTGAAATTTGATCTTGAGGTAATTTAGAGTCAGTTTAAACTTCATCAAGTCTACATAGAATAGAAACGTAAAGTCATATATTGTGGGTATATGACGTAAAATCATATATTTCTGACTATTTCTAGGAAAGAGGAAAATATATGGGCGCCAAAGAGCAGAATACAGGTTTGACACAAAACCTTGCAATCCCCTGACTCCTGGTGGTCCAGGAGGTCCCGGAGGTCCACGAGGTCCAGGAAGGGCTATGAACAAGAAAACAAAGGGCACATGTAGTGACTGAATAACTATAATTTATGCTTTACAATCACACTACAAAGCGTTTATTTATCTTAACAGTGAAATATTCTATTGTAAAGAATTAACAGAGAGAGAGAGAGAGATACCTTTTTCCTGACTGATGCTCTCCACCTGATTTTGTAACTGAAGAGCACTGGAATTGAGTAGGTACATTTGAAACATCAGAGACTCCAGAACTCTCTCATCCCCACAGAGTTTGGACAGGCAATGCTATAGGATGGCCAGAACTTAATTAAAGCTGTTTTTGTTTGTTTGTGTGTGAATGTTTGCCAGTTTGTGTATGTGAGTATGTCTACCAGATCCAAATGAGACTGTTGTTTTAATAAGGAGGCAAATTCTTGTTTATCTGCATTTTCTTCTTTTGTCTGTTCAGAGTGAACCCATGCCTCTAGAGTGAAGACTGTGTACACACATAAAAACAAAAACAGTAGATCAAGACTATATTATCACCTTTAATTAGAATTACATTACTACATTATTAAAATAATAATGTTAGCATCATTTAAATATTATATAATATTTTGAGTTAAAACACATTTCAACTTTATAATTAAAATAAATTATTTATTTAAATATACTGTACTTACTATGCCTAAAACATAAAATTTTTATAT
This sequence comes from Channallabes apus, assembly GCA_030522415.1. NCBI lineage: Eukaryota > Metazoa > Chordata > Actinopteri > Siluriformes > Clariidae > Channallabes > Channallabes apus. The sequence continues at coordinate 38,509,157 of CM060109.1, read as the reverse complement.
TATTATTATTATTATTATTGATATTGGCACATTAAAATCCAAATCACTTTGGCCCATAAACGAGTACTGTATATATAATACTTGTATTAATACAAATTAAGAGACAAGTATAATATTCTCTCTCTCTCATTCACTCTCCATACCACTGATCCTCTACAGGGTCACGGGGGTCCTTGGAGCTTATCCCACGGAACTTGGGGAACTACCCCGGTTACACCCTTGGCATAGTGCCAATCCATTGCAGGGCACAATCTCTCACATATTATGTGGAATTTGGAAATGGCAATGCAATGGAAATGCATGTCTTTGGACTGTAGGAGGAAACCAGAGTACCTGGAGAAAACCTACCAAGCATAGGGACTCAAAGTGTTGATAGCAGAACCTGAACTCTGGAGGTGCAAAGCCTCAGTGCTAACTACTATGCTACCATGCCTCCACATTGACATATTCTGTTAAATTTATTTCATCATCTTCCATTAGCAGATATGCTATTTGAAAAAGCATTTTTCAGTCTTTACACACAAATGATGCTTTACCTTTATAAGTTAGAAAGACATTGAGTCCTAGTAGTAGAAGTAGAAATATAATCACTGTAGCGCTGCATGCCCTTCTTGATGACTTATTAGGTTTAACTTCTGCAAAACCACAGGAAAAAAGCACAGGATGGCACATACTGTCAGGAATTCAAAACTTTGAACCAGAAATATAAAGCATTATGATTTAGCATCTGCTGTGTTCTGCTAAACTACATTTAATACTACTACTACTACTACTACTACTACTACTACTACTACTACTACTACTACTAATAATAATAATAATATGATTATTAACAACAACAACAACACCACCACCACCAACAACAACAACAACAACAATAATAATAATAATAATAAAAAGCACAAAAAAAGCCTCAAAACAACACAATTGTATGTAAACCTTAACAGTCTCTGCTTCTCAAAACCGTTTCTGAACATTCCAAACAAGTAAATTGTTCCAAACAAGTAAATTGTTGTACTTTTTCCAACTGCATGTCCGCAAGGATTGGAAGTTTCTGTTTATGCACGAGAAGCAAACCACCCAGGTCATTGTAATTTTTAATGATGAAACTCTAAATAAGATGTTTAACCATACCGAACAATTAAACCTAATGAAGCGATTAAGATAATCATTTAAACAACGTTTAAAACATTTTTGTCTGATTTATATGTTATTTGAAATTGTGCTGCTCCAGTCCATTTTAGTGTAAAATCCTTTAATCCTTTGTCTTAAAATCTTTTTGGTAATTAAAACTATTTCTAGTCAAAATTATGTATTTCTTACTGTAAGATTATAATAAAATTTGTTTGTCAATTTTTAGACATATATTTCTATTTAAAAGCTTTAAAGTTTATTTCTCTTTTCACTTATAATTTTGCTTCTTTCTAGAACTTACTTAATATAATGAGGAAAATTATTTGCCAACAGATTTCTAAAACTTAAAAAGGTACAATATGTCTAGAAATATGCTTTTAAACCAAATTTTGGTTTACTTTAATCTTGTAATAAGAAACAGTAAATACATTTGACTAGATTCAAGATATTTAACTTGCTAAGAAGTCTTTTTTTTGCAGTACGCCAGTGATATATGGGAGTAGCCTTGACACTTTATACTACATTAAGAACACAGCAGTTGCAAGTGACATCTGACAGTTGAGATCTGATGCTCAAACTGGAATTAACCCTGTACAGTTCTGCTATTGATGCTTATGATACTCACCATTTGTCTGGAAATCATATCGGCCTGAACTGGAGAAATTCATGTCTGCACCATAGAGTAGGTTTTCTTTGCCTACTGTTGTGTCTTTGTCCTGATTTCCATCCAGTGCTGTCTCCATCTTCTGCACTACATCAATCAGCGCAAGAGAGTCGAGACCACATGACAAAACTGTAGATTTAAACAGTTCTCACAAGCTGACTCAACAACTTAGAAGTTATTTCCTTAAAGACTTTATCTTAGAAAAAGGAACCAAAACATCCTTCTTACAAACAGCACAGTTCTGTTTTACAGCAATATGTACACATTTTGATTCCATACTGTCCATATTCATAATGTAATAATATTGTCAGCATCAGTGACATTTAGAGAGAATTAAGGAACATTTTGAGAATGTAAATCCAGAAGCTTCACAGCTTTCAATTAATTACAAGACTTTAAACTGATGGATGGATGGATGAATGGATAGATGGAAATTAATTAAATAACCAGAGTATACATAAAGCGTCCAGGCCTAAATTACTGTCTTAATCTGGCCCTGACATAGACCCTGATTTTACAATAACTCAACATCAATCTTTTGCTGAAGTCATTGATCCATAAGAATAAGAAATAATGAAATTATAAATTACATAGGCATGACTGTAAAAAAATCTTTTTTTTTAAAAAAAAAAAGGTCAACATATAATGTGTTTAGAGCTTTGTGACAATGCTTAAGGTTACAGACATTGTCCTACTGTGAAAAGCCAAAGTAAGATAATGCTGTGTAAGCATGATTAACTGTAAACATGTGGCAATCCTAAAAGTAGAGTCACAAGCTGATTCAGCACATCAGAAGTCAACTGACTGTGGGCACAACACATACATTTTATTACAGTATCTTTTAATCGGACTACATGGGACAGAATTCAAACCATATTAGTAAGAGTGAGGTGAGGAGGGCTTTAAAGAGTATGAAGTGTGGAAAGTGCTTAGGAGAGGTGGCAGTAGAGTTTCTGACTAGTCTGTTTAACAAGATTTTGGAACAAGAGAGAAGAGGGGAGAGGATCCCAGAGGAATGGAGAAGAAATGTATTGGTGCCGATCTTTAAGAACAAGGGGGATGTGCAGAGCTGTGGCAACTACAAAGGAATAAGGCCATACAATGAAGCTTTGGGAAAGAAGTGAGGATTTATGAGCAGCAATATGGTTTCATGCCTAGAAAGAGTAAAGTAGATGCAGTATTTGCTTCTGTGGTATTGTATGAGGAAGTCTGGAGTGGCAGAGAAGAATGCTAGAGTTGTGCAAGATATGCATGAGAGCTGCAAGACAGTGGTGAGATGTGCTTTAGGTGTGACAGAAGAGTCCAAGGTGTAGGTGGGTCTGCATCAAGGATCAACCCTGAGCCCCTTCTTGTTTGCTATGGTGATAGACAGGATGAGGTTAGACAGGACCTCATCCATTCCATGGACTATGTTGTTTGCAGATGACATTGTGCTATGTAGCGAAAGCAGGGAACAGGAGGAGGAAAATGTAGAGAGTTGGAGGTATGCTCTGGAAAGCAGAAGAATGAAGATTAGTTGTAGCAAGACAGAATACATGTGCGTGAATGAGAAGGACCCACGTGGAATGGTGAGGCTACAGGTTGCAGAGGTAAATAAGGTGCAGGACTTTAAGTATTATGGGTCGACGGTCCAGAGCAATGGAGAGTGTGGAAAGGAGGTGAAGAGGCATGTACTGGCAGGTTGGAACGGGTGGAGAAAAGTGTCAGGTGTGTTATGTGACAAAAGGATATCAGTGAAAATGAAAGAAAAGGTGTACAAGACAGTGGTGAGAGCAGGCCTAGAGGAAGTCCAAAGAGGAGATTTATGGATGCAGTGAGAGAGTACATGAAGTTAGTTGGTGGGAGAGAAGAGGATGCTGAGGATAAGGTGGGATGGAGGCAGATGAATCGCTGTGGCGATCCCTGACAAGGAACGGCCGAAAGACAAAGAAAGAAAAAGGCAAGAGTGCATCAGTGAGCCTTGGCTGCCCATGACCCTGTCCTCAGTCCACCATTTTCTTCTTCCTTGGACCGCTTATAGTAGAGCTTAACTAGTGCATACTGAGAACATCATACAAAAGCTGCTTTTTTAATTTTGTGGCTCTGTCCCGGTCGTATATCCATTACTATTTGGTCCTTGTCAGAGTTACTCAAATCTTTATATTTGCCCATTTTTGTGTTACCAAGCATCAAGTTCAGGAACAAAATGTTCACTTGCTGCCTAATATATCCACCCAATTCGAAGTGCCATTATAATGAGATATTGTAACTATGGTACTATATAGTATACTTGTCATAGTAGGTACTATGACAAGGGCCAAACTGTGATGGCTAGACAACTGGAACTTCAAAATAGCTGCTCTTATGGAATGTTACACAAGAAAAATACAGTGAACTGGTGGCATTCATGGTCCTTGGGATTCATGATGGCTAGACAACTGGCTAGACAACTGGAACTTCAAAACAGCTGCTCTTATGGAATGTTACACAAGAAAAATATAGTGAACTGGTGGCATTCATGGTCCTTGGGATTCATGATCAAGGACCATTGATGCATGTAAGAAAAATCTGGCCTGTGTAGTCCAATCGAATAGAAAAACAGAATCAAATAATATATACTGGTTTGTATAACTAATATACACTTTCACGGGCAAAAAAAGTGCACATTATAATATTTGGTAAGATCACATTTAATAAGGTGTGCTTTTACTATGACATTGTTTTGACATACTTATGCTTGAGGTTGCATAACATTTATCTTGTCTGCAAGCTTGTATTGATGATGAGAGAGTCTTCTCTATAACATTCCATTCAGTCAGCTGACCTTTTTTTAATTGCAACATAATGTTGCTGAGCTTAGTCTTGACCAATTGAAGCAACACTGCCTGAAGCTTGTACAGAGGCTTGTACAGTGGGCACTATGCATGATAGGTGCATCGCTTCATGTGCTTCCCTTCTTCCCGTGATATCAATCTGGAATAGGGTTAACAGACCATATGACCTTTTTTTGATTAGCCCTACAAACAAATGTTTTTGGCCACACAGCGGTTCAGGCTCAATCCTGTGATTTCTTGTTACACATGTAAAAATACTCCTTTCACTATTAAACATATCTTTGATTTCTACAGTGAATTATTTTAGAATGCAATTTCACCAAATGTTTAACTCATCTCTGAACACAGTTGTAAATTATTTTTTCAATTAGTTTTTCTTATGAAAAGTTGATGATACACCATTTATCTTCTAGGATTTAGTAGTGTTACGCACTTCTTAACCTCCTTGCAGCAATTTCAGCAATCTCCTTAGTTGTTTCCTTTGATTAAAGTCACCCAATATTTGACCCTTATGAACCACAGCAACATCTTTTGCATGACTATGGGATATGTTTTCGGACATAAATGTTTAACAAATACGAAGCTACTCAATACCTAAGTTTAGGCTAAAAGAATGGTTGGCTGTTAAACATGATAATCACTGTAGTAATAATTCAATCAAATTCTCCTAAATGTTTGCTTATTTAAAGCTAAACAAAGATTTTTGGCATGGCACTTTAGTATAACTTACCATTTAAAAGTTTGGACACATATTCCAATTCAATATTATTTTGTGATATACTTTCAACATTCTAGAACAATACTGAATATTTCAAGACAGCAAGGCCAGCTGCGCTGGAAGAGTTTTTGCAAAAACAGTATTGCAAAAATCATCAAGCACCGTGATAATTTATGGAATTGGCTTTCATGAAGACTATGCCAGGAAAGCAAGACCAAAACTTAACTTGGCCACAGAAAAGATCAGCTACCAGCCTCAAAAAGCACAAATTAACAGCACCAATTAACATAACATAAGTAGCAGACACATATCAATATCAACTGTTCAGAAATTATTATTGTATTTTGGATGCCTTCAGCATTTTTTATTTATTTTTTTATTTTTACAATGTAGAAAGAAATAAAACATCTGAAATGATCTGTGTACTTGTCTCAACATATGGCTTTTCAACAAGGAACACCTAAGACCTGCATGTTTTTATTATAGCATTACTGTGTCAAATTGGGTAATTATGGTAAAGACAGAGTATACAAGCCAGGAAAATTGGACAATCCAATCTGTAGCCTGTAGGACACATGTTTACTGATCAGTAGCTTCTGAAGTCTCTTGACTGCTCTGAAAGTGTGACCTTGTTTACTCTAACTGCATGCCATTGATTTGTTTATACATTTCTCTGGTTGTACATTTGATGAGGGCAGCACGCAGATGCTGATGTGTGTGTTTTTTGCTGATGATCTGGGGTGACCCTGTCAGAGTTCATCTAAGAGCTCAGAGCAGGAGAGGCTCTCTTTCTTCAGAATATTCTGTATACACAGTCATTCATACCAACTAATTCATCAAATTCATGTTCACATTCTGAAACACAATATTTGATGTTTAATTTATCAATCTTTTAGAACATGTGTAAATAAATAAAAAATCACCCACATAAAATTACACTAAATACACTTTAAATTTGTTATATTTGGTAAATGTGGTCTTTGGTATAATTAATACCAACTTCAAAAATACTAGGCATTAGTCTTGCCCCAAGCACATGCTAAAATTTAATATATTAGAAATATAAGCTTTAGTATTAAGGTTGCTCAGGATCCTTTTTTCAGCTGGGTCAGTAAAGTTTGTTGGGTAGCGTTAGCCTCTTCCATTGCTTCAGTAGCTTCCCTGTAAGTATTCTACACAATTAAACCTGGGCATACAGCAAAGCATAGAGTATACAGTAAGGTTCAAGGATGCAGTAAAACTTTATAATTGTAGGCTTATTATAAAAACAATCTTGGCATTGTGTGGAACATAAACTAAATGTGTAAGAGTTCACAACTCTTTCACTCAGTATGTTAGCTAGTTAGCTAGATCACTTCTAGTCTTACCTTGACAATTGGGCAAATCCCAGACGCTTGAAAAGAAGCCAAAGAATCTGCAGCCCAGAGACAAAGTGGCTGGGATCTGGTGCTCAAGTAACCATCAGTCACTTTTGTGCATTAAGCAATCTGCCCTGCTAGTCATTTCTTTAAACTTCTAGTTGGACTAGTGGAATTGTTTTGTTTCTGTCCTTCTCATGTGGGGTGTAACACAGTTGTGATATGGTGTGTCTCACAGCCTAAAAGATTATGCTTAAATTAGAAAATCAATGCACTTTTTGTGTTTGTAATGGAGTAGTTGCACTTTGTTACCTACCACCGTTGCCTGAAAATACCCCTCTCTTCTAAAGCCTCTTATTGCACCTGGCTAATAAGTACATTACAAACCCAAAGGACATGATACTCTATGGAACATGAGTATGAGAATGTAAAGCATTAACTTCATATAATAGTAGCAGCACATCCAAATTATAGAAATGTACATGTGGCATTGCTTAACAGGTAGCCAGAGTTTCAGCACTGAAAATGTTTGTTTAGCAGCAATTCTGTGATCAATCATCCATTATTTTAATATTTAGCATTTGAACTCTTACTGACACTCTTACTGACACTTGTTATGGAACATCTTGTGAAGAATGATGAAGAATGTGCAGAAATAAAAACATGAACACGTTCAGTAAATAAAAGTTTTATTTATCTTAGCTTTGTGATCAATTCAATGTAATTAATACCATCATCATATAACAATGCATGTACATGAAGTTGTTTAGCAGATAATGTACCATGCTTCATTTAAATGGAAACATATGGCTCCTTCTATTATTGCCTCTGCATGATGCATGAGATTTACAGGCTTAAACCAAAGTAGAAAATTGTATGGATGTTCACACAAGCCAATCTAAACTGGCATCCACTTTACTTCACAACTATTTAAAGCCCTCCAGAGTAATGATAAAACAGTAAAAAAAAAAAGTCATAATAGGTTTGTTTAGTGTGTATTTAGAAATACTTGCTCACACATATTGTACCACAACTACAGAGTTGCAAGAAACAAAGAAAGCTAAAAATGACCTCTAATACTGTATGAAACTACAAACATCATTTGAGGAACTCCCCAAAAACTGAAATTCAGGGCTAGGAAGGGGGCAGGGGGTGGATGTTATGTGTGGTAGGGGGGTGGAGGTTGTCAATGGAAAATTTCACCTAGGGTGCCAAACAGATTAGGGCTGCCTATAGTGATCTGGATTGATAGTGTAAACCTAACCATATGCTGCACACTAAACCAAGAATGGCTGCAGGGCTGAAGGTCAATAAGGCAACACTAAAAAAGGCACAATTGATCTTTGCTTAAACAGAGAAAAACATTTTTTTTTCTGATTGGTATAAGAAAAAAATCTTTTTAAAAGAAAAATAATGGCTCTTTGATTAAAACAAACAAACAAACAAACAAACAAACAAACAAACAAACAAACAAACAAACAAACAAACAAACAAACAAACAAACAAATAAAAAAAGCAGAACATTTGTTTTATTGATGGGGAAAAAACCTTCCCTTTGCTTTAAGCTAAATATTGTAAAGGTTAACTAATACTGTGTTATAATAATACAGGTGAATGTTGTTGGTTAAGTGTCAAATACAATGGCATGTCAAACAAGATCCTGACAACAAAATGACATTTGAAGGAAATAGATTGTAAACAATAAATTTTAAGGATGGGAATAATGATGTACTTGTAGGGGTGGCAATAATATTGATCAGATCTCTACTTTACATTTTTAAGTTGCTTCATAGCTTTAGTATATCAGACCCATTGTTTCTAATCCACAGTTTTGTGCACTATTCTGTTTGTTATCAATAATATTTATGAAAGATTGTTAATGAATGTTGATTATTAGCTCTGTTGCACTACTTTCAAGCTGTTCTTCCACAAGCTAGACTCTAAAAAGGCACCTGTTAACAAATTATATCTATGCTTGTTAACCTTGATCAAGTATCATAAAAAAGGAGAAAAGCTATAAACGTTTTGTGTAAAATCTATGATCTTGTTTCAGGTTTACAAATAAATTATATATTATGCAACTACGTAAATTGCATTAAATGTACATAATAACATTCAAGAAAGGCACTAAGACATTTAGAGTTTAATCTTTGAGTGGATGACTGGCATGCTTCTAGCCGATTTAATAGTTTACACAGATTAATCTGCCAGTGTGCTTCAGTGGCACACTGTGTAAATGCGTGAGATGAATTATTATGATTATGATATTAAAGTCTATGAACATATTTTTTGACAAAAAAATATTGATTTTAGAAAAATAAAAAAACAAATGTTTTCTACCCTGTAGGATTATCCTAATTATTACATTTCAGAAAATTTGATGTGTGCCAAATCTTGAACATTATATAAGCTTTAATTACTTAGTGACACACCTTAGAATAGATAATCGTGATTTTTGTTTACTGACATCTAAGAGTATTTTGCATGTATAGTATGTTCTTGGAAAATAGCTGATTATTTTCCATTTATTTACCATTATTTATTTACCCCTTGGTTTAGGCTTTGGGCAGATCCAGAGTAGATCTAGGCGAGAATACACCATGTATAAGACACCAGTCCATTATAGCATACTATGCACACTAATTCAGGCACTCATTCACTTCCACTTCAAATTCAAATTCAAATATAAATTTTATTTGTCACATACACAGTCATACACAGTACGAAATGCAGTGAAATGCTTAAACGACCGCCAGTGACCTTAAAAATAAAATAAAATAAAACTTATACGTAAGGAATAAATATGAATAAAAAAAGATACTAAAGAAAATAAACTTAACTAGTAAGATAAACTGTACAAGTATAAGGGCATGATAAAAATATAAAAAAATATAGAAATATATATAAAAAGAAATGGATATATATAAAATTTGAAAGTGGCAGTGGTTGTGCAAATATGCATAAAAAGTGACTTATTAAAGTGTCTTGTGCAATTGTCCAGATATATAAATATGTAGTGCAAGTGTGTATGAATATGTCCATGATTGTCCAGTCAATGTCAATGTTTAAAAGATGTTATTAGTCCTGTGTGGTGTTGTGATGATTGAGAGACCTTATCGCCTGTGGGAAGAAGCTCCTCCTCAGTCTCTCTGTGTTGGCCTTCAGGGAGCGGAATCGCTTCCCAGACCGCAACAGAGTGAACAGTCCATTGTTGGGATGGCTGAGGTCCTTCACGATCTTCCTGGCCTTGGACCAGCACCGCTTGCTGTAGATCGAGTGCAGGTCAGGGAGCTCGGTGCGGATGATGCGCTCAGCTGATCGCACCACCCTCTGTAGAGCTCGTCTGTTCTGCATGGTGCTGTTCCCGAACCAGGTCGTGATGTTTCCCGTCAGGATGCTCTCTATGGTGCAGGAGTCGAAATTCCTGAGCAGGGCAGTCTGAAGTGTCTCAATCGTCTGAGGTGGTAGAGACGTTGCCGGGTCTTTTTCACCACGGTGTTGATGTGACAGGACCATGCCAGGTCCTGCGTGATGTGAACACCGAGGTATCTGAAGCTGTCCACTCTCTCCACTGGGTTCCTGTTGATGATGGGGGTCTGGTAGTTCCTCTCCTGCTTTGTACTGAAGTCCACTATCAGCTCCTTTGTCTTGCTGACGTTCAGGAGGAGATTGTTTCTCTGGCACCAGTTCTCCAGATTTCCAACCTTCTCCAGTCAGGCCGTCTCATCGTTGTTCGTGATCAGGCCGACCACGACAGTGTCGTCAGTAAACTTGATGATGGCGCTAGAGTTGGTAGTGGCCACCCAGTCGTAGGTGTACAAAGAGTACAGCAGGGGACTCAGAACACAACCCTGGGGGGCTCCAGTGCTGAGAGTGAGGGAGGCTGAGACATGTCTGCCCATCCTTACTGCCTGTGGTCTGCCAGTCAGAAAATTGGAGATCCACCGACATATAGATGAGCTGACTCCCAGGTGCTCCAGCTTGGTGGTGAATGTGGAAGGAATTATGGTATTAAATGCAGAGCTGTAGTCGATGAAGAGCATTTTAACATAATTCCCTTTCCTAGTGTCCAGGTGAGTGAGTGATGTGTGGAGAAGATTTGAGATTGCATCGTTTGTGGAACGGTTTGTGCGGTATGCAAACTGTAATGGGTCCAGTGTGTCGGGTAGTGAAGAAATGATGAAGTCTCTGACCAGGCGTTCAAAGCACTTCATCACTACTGAGGTGAGGGCTACAGGGCGATAGTCATTGAGGGAAGCAGGATGGGGTTTCTTTGGAACAGGAACAATGATGGACTCTTTGAAGCATATGGGGATCACCGACTGAGATAAAGAGATGTTGAATATCTCAGTGAACACAGCTGCTAGCTGGTCTGCGCAGGATCTGAGAATACGGCCTGAGATGCTGTCTGGTCCTGCTGCTTTCCTGGTGTTCACTCGCCTGAAGGCTCTCCTCACATCGTGCTCGGTGATGATGAACACGCTTCCGGTGCTGGCAATATCTTCCTGTCTGCAGCTGTTAGCGCCGCTAGCATTAGCGCCGATAGCATGAGCATCGCTAGCGTCTTTAGCTGCAGCCTCGAAGCGAGCATAGAAGGTGTTCAGCTCGTCTGCCAGAGTCGCGTCCGCGTTCATCATACCGGTTGTTGGTGCTTTATAATGCTTTATAATAATTGTCCTTAATCCCTGCCACAGGCTCCTAGAGTCACTCTGTTGAAGCTGTGACTCTAGTTTTCTCCCATAGCGCTGTTTTTCCTCTTTCACCACCTTCCGGACGTTATATGACGCAGCCTTGTATGGTTCCATGTCCCCCAATGCAAGTCCCGTGTTGTAGGCAGCGGTGCGAGATCTCAGAGCGTCGCGGATGGTTTTATCCACCCACGGCTTCTGGTTGGGAAACGTTCTGATAGTCTTTTTCTCCACAGTATCATCCGCTAGCTTCCCAATGAATCCCACAACCGCTTCCATAAACATGCTGACGTCATCATCGGAGCTGTTTCTGAACATGTCCCAGTCTGCGTCATCGAGTGCGTCCTGTAACGCGGCCACCGATTGGTCCGTCCAGCGCGCGACCTCCCTCTGAACCGGAACTTCCTGTTTCAGCCATTGTTTGTATTTTGGCATGAGGAAGATGGCGGCGTGGTCGGATTTTCCAAATGCTGGACGAGAGGGAATGCAATTGCACTTCTAAGGGAATTTTATCCATTTTATCCAAGTCTATAAAAGATTTTTTGGTGATCCCTAGATCCTTACCCTAAGGATCCTTAGCAGAAACTTAGCAATGAAAAATGACCATGTTGAGTCAGGAAACAAATGTCACCAAACTTCCCAAAATATACAGGAAATATTACTGGAAATGTTGCTGTTTCATTAGATCTCTTCAGAAGCTAAACAAATAGAAGGAACAGAAAGTGTTCAGTGAACTTGTTTCATTGTGATCAATCTTTATTGTAGGAGGTCATTTCACAGGTCAGTATTTGGTGAGAAACGTGATTTGTCTTTTAGTACCAATAAGATAAATGAGTTCACCCATGTTTGAATGAGTTCAGATTTGAATTATGGACATTTTATTAAAGGGAAAGAATTTCATACAAGTTAATAAAGGAACAGTAATAATAATAATAAATAAAACTTAGTAAATGAATACAAAGAAATACATAAAACACGAATGAGACAGATTAACCATAATGTCAAAAATTAGTGCCGCCAGTTGGTATAACATTCATTCATTCATTCATTCATTCATCTTATATACTGCTTCATCCTGTATTTAGGGTCGCGGGGACCTGGAGCCTAACCCAGGAGACTCAGGGCACGAGGCAGGTTACACCCTGGACAGCGTGCCAATCCATTTGGTATAACATAGCAATGTTAATATTTTATACAGTACATTATTTCATTGCCGTGAATTGTCTGCAAAGTTAGTTCCTTTTATCCTGTTATAGCAGATATACAGTAAGCTATTTATATAGCAGATGTAAACATTTTGTCATGATATTGAGAAATTGCTACCCTAAAAAATAAATGTCTCCCTTCACCACATCTTTGTCAACTAAAATCAGATTTGCAATTTGTTTATTAATAGCCTCATATTATTGTCATGCACACTCAATCCGCGACTGGCACTAGGACCCGGAAGTAATGAGGTCGCGAACCAGGAAGTATAAGAGGAGTAAACAAACCACTTCACATTGCTCAGTCATTGAGTTTGGCCCATGTCGGTTCAGGTCGTCAATCTTCGAAACTGTGAGTACTCACCTTTCTTGGGTTTTTGCTTTCTGATCTTGAGTGTGTATTTATAGGATGCGGGTTAAATTTGTGTTTTTCCCTTGCTCCCCTTTCGTGAGAGTCCTTAGAATAAATTGCGTGGTTATCCTATCCATTCGGCTATCTCTGCGTTTGGGTTCACTATCCACGCTACATTGGGCTAACCGCTAAAGCGACATCTTCTGGTCACCGAGGTTAGTTCATCCTGACAGAATGACTGAGCCGTCCGCGGTGAACCCAGCGGATCATGCGCGCCTCTGTGACGTGGTAGATCAGCATGCCATGCTAATCAATAAGCTAACTGGAGAGATCACTACTCTTCGCCAGGGTATCCAAGACGTCGCGGCCTTGCGCCGCGAGGTTGCGGAGCTCAGGCGGCAGAACGCGGATCTCCGTGCGGCTGTTACTAACGCGGCTAGCCGGCCTCCCCTTCCCCTTCTGACGTTTTTCTATCATTACCAGAAAAATGGAATGGCACGGACGGGAGGTGCAGTGTGTTTCTAACAGCACTCGATCTGGTGTTTGAGTTCAACTCCACCAAGTACTCCACCGATTGGCTACGCATTGCTCTACTCGTTTCGTTGCTATCAGGGCAGGCAGCTGAGTGGGCCACGGCAGTTCTCGAAGCAGACACGGACACCGCCCACTTATACAATGAGTTCACCCGTCAACTCAGGCTTACCTTTGAACACCCAGCGGGCGAGGTGGAGACAGACACAAAACTCTACCACCTGCAGCAGGGAGGATCATCCGTGAGCCGGTACACCGCCGAATTCCGCACCCTTGCCGTACAGAACACCTGGGGGGACGCCGGCCTATGTACATCTTTCTACGAGGGGCTGGCTTCACGAATAAGAAATGAGCTCACCGGACGAGAGCTCCCCGCCACGCTGGAAGGGCTGATCCAGCTCGCTCTACGCATTGATCAGCGCCTTCTCTCTCGTCCGAAGCCGGCCCCGAGGACCCTGCTGCCCGCACCCACCTTCTCCCACTCCACTCCAAGGCCACCTGCAACCTTCACTACCACCACTACGGGACCTGTCGGTTCTCCACCTCCTGCCGTGGTTGACACCGTAGCCGGGGAATCCATGCAACTAGGACGCGCCTCCCTGACCGTAGCTGAACGTGCACGCCGGTATAGAGAGGGTCTGTGCACCTATTGTGGGTCAGCAGAACACCACCGGGCGATCTGTTCCACCTCACCATCGTATCATCACCACCCATCATCCTAGGATATCCCTGGTTAATCCAACATGACCCTCTCATCTCATGGACCCAGAGCAGGATTCTACAGTGGGGCGCGACCTGTACTGAACTCTGCCTGAGAGCTTCGGCTGGGACGTGCTCTAGGGAGTCCGAGGCCCCCGACGTCGACACCAATGCCATCCCCACCGTCTAACGGGATCTGGCGGAGGTTTTCTGTAAAAGATGGGTAACACACCTCCCTCGTCACCGATCCTACGATCTAGCAATTGACCTCCAGCCAGGCTCGATCCCACCCCGCGGCCACCTCTACTCCTTATCAGCAATGGAGACGCAGGCGATGGAAGAGTATGTAACCAACGCTCTCCGGCAGGGAACCATCCGACCCTCCTCCTCACCCGCCGCCGCGGGGTTTTTCTTCGTAAAGAAGAGGGGAACTTCGCCCATGTGTCGATTATCGGGGGCTCAACAATATCACTATCAAAAACCGACATCCACTGCCTCTTACCAACTCAGCCCTGGACGCCCTCTCTGGCGCCACCATTTTCACTAAGTTGGACCTTCAGAGCGCCTACAACTTGGTGCGCATCAGAGAGGGTGATGAGTGGAAGACGGCTTTCATTACCCCCACCGGACACTATGAAAGTTTAGTGATCCCATTTGGACTGTGCAACGCCCCCGCCGCTTTTCAACATTTCATAAACGATGTCCTCCGGGACATGCTCGGCCGGTGGGCATTCGTTTACCTGGACGATACTCTTATTTATTCCCGCAACGCTGACGAAAACGTCCAGCATGTCAGAGCGGTTCTAAAGAGATTACTCGCCCATCAACTGTACTGTAAGTTGGAAAAGTGCGCTTTTCACGAGCGCTCCACCACGTTCCTGGGTTTTGTCATCTTGCCCCAGGGTGTGGCCATGGACCCGCAGAAGCTAGAGGTTGTGCGTCATTGGCCCCTACCCAAGACCCTCAAGCAGCTTCAACGGTTTCTCGGGTTTGCGAATTTTTATCGTCGCTTTATCCGTGACTACAGTACAGTTGCCGCCCCCCTAACCGCTCTGACCCGTCCCTCATCTCTCCCTTTTCACCTCAACCCTGCAGCTGTCTCCGCTTTCAAGTCACTTTGTCACCGCTTCACCACGGCACCGATCCTCCTCCACCCAGATGTCAGTAAATCATTCGTTGTGGAGGTGGATGCTTCAGATGTGGGCGCTGGAGCTATCCTCTCACAACGAGGTCCAGATCAGAAACTACACCCATGTAGTTTCTTCTCCAGAAAATTTGACTCCACTCAGCAGCGATACGGGGTAGGGGACCGCGAGCTGCTGGCCATAAAGTGGGCTCTGGAGGAGTGGCGTCACTGGCTCCAGGGTGCCAGGGAGCCATTCAAGGTCTGGACGGACCACCAAAACCTCATTACAATCAAAAACTTAAAACAGTTAAATCCACGACAGGCACGGTGGGCATTATTTTTTGAAAACTATGATTTCCACCTCTCATACCGCCCGGGGTCCAAAAACACAAAAGCGGACGCTCTCTCCCGACAGCTGGAGGTAGACATTCCCCGGGCGGACCCCGTGCCTGTCCTTCCCTCTTCCAGGATCATCGCCCCACTCCAATTAGACCTGGAAACGAGAGTTCGCCAGGCACAGGCTACAGAGACCGAACCGGCAGGTGTGCCACCTGGACGACTCTTTGTGCCCGAGAAGATGAGATCTGAAGTCCTCCAGTGGGGTCACTCTTCACCCATTTCGGGGCATCCGGGCACACGACGGACCCTCCAATTTCTCCAGCGGGATTTCTGGTGGCCATCCATCATGAGGGACGTCCAAGAGTTCGTCCAGGCATGCCCAGTGTGCACCAGGGCCAAGAACACCAATCAACCAGCCCCAGGTGAACTGCAGCCACTCCCAGTTCCTCGACGGCCCTGGACGCACATTGCCGTCGACTTCATCACGGGCCTGCCGGCCTCCGAAGGAAAGGACACCATCCTCACAATCGTCGACCGGTTCTCTAAAGCCGTGCATCTGGTGGCTCTCGCCGGACTCCCGTCAGCCAAAGAAACAGCAGAGCTGATTTTAGAGGACGTAGTCCGTCTGCATGGGTTCCCCAAGGACATCGTCTCGGACAGAGGGCCCCAGTTCACAGCCTGGTTCTGGAAGGCCTTCTGCCGTCTGATCGACTCCACCTGCAGTCTGTCATCTGGATACCACCCACAGACGGTCAGACGGAGCGGATCAACCAACAGCTGGAGCGCTATCTGAGATGTTTCATAGCAGATCGTCAGCGCTTCTGGGCGCGCTACCTCATTTGGGCTGAACTGTCACACAACCTCCACACCTCCTCTGCCACCAACCTAAGCCCATTTGAGGTATGCTACGGTTTACAACCTTCGATGTTCAACCACCCAGAACCGGAGGTTGATGTACCGTCCGCCCAACAGTTGGTCCGCAGATGTCGGCGGCTATGGATTACAACCAACCGGGCCATCCAACCCGCCAATACCCGCTACACCCACCAACACCGCCGTCGACATCCTCCGGGACGATTGTACCACGTAGGTGACAAGGTATGGCTTTCTATTAAAAACCTCCACCTTTACACCGAATCAAGAAAGCTTTCACCCAGATTCATCGGACCATACCGCATCACCCACAGGATTAACCCTGTCACCTACCGGCTCCAGCTGCCTGCGGCGCTCCGGATCCATCCAGTATTCCACCTGTCCCAATTCAAGCCTTTCATCACCTCACCCATGATTCCACCCACCCCCCCAGCTCCTCCTCCCCGGATCATCGACGGCGGTCTCGCCTACACCGTACGCCGAATCCTCGACTCGCGCCCTCGTGGCAGAGGTACTCAGTACCGGGTTGACTGGGAGGGCTACGGCCCCGAGGAGCGGTCTTGGATCCCGGCCCGGTTCATTCTCGACCCCGAGCTGATTCGAGACTACCGTCACCGGGTATCCTCCACCCCAGGACCGTCAGGAACGGGTCCTGGACGGGGGTACTGTCATGCACACTCAATCTGCGCCCGGCACTAGGACCCAGAAGTAAGGCGGGCGCCAAACCAGGAAGTATAAAAGAGGTAAACAAACGATGGCTTACCGCTCAGTCATTGAGTTCGGCCCATGTCGGTTCAGGTTGGCGTTCATCAAACCGTGAGTACTCACTATATTTTGGTTGTTGCTTCCCATCGTTGTGTGTGTATTTATAGGACGCGGGTTAAATTTGTGTTTTTCCCTTGCTCCCCTTTCGTGAGAGTCCTTAAACTAAATCGCGTGGTTATCCTGCCAACTCGCTGTTACTCCGCGTTTGGGTCTAAAAATGTGTGTATTGTATTGCTGTTAATCTGTTCACATACAGATATATACACTATGAATGAATGCAGGCCAGTGGGTTTAGAAGGCCCTGTTGAATTTATACACATCTGAAGTGCTAGAGATTCTATTGATTATTTCTCTTTTTATAGTCTATGTTTTTTTCCCAATGTACATCATAACCATAGTGGTAACACAGTGTTTAAGGACAAGCAGCTTTGTCATAATCTTTTATTTGTCTCCAAGACCAAGAAATTTGTTTAAAGTCTTCTTTTTATTGTCTACTCCTCTGTGTGGCAGGACGCTTAGAATAAAGGGCTGTATGAATAAAGGGCTGTTCAGTAGGGGTAGCAAGTCACTTTTAATGACCTGCCTCCTATAATTCAGAGAGACACACACACACACTCCCGCCTGATCCAGTTTAACATAATAAAAATGAAAAATTCTAATACGACCCAACGCTGCATATTTTTATTCCCTGTGCTGCTACTCTGCCAAGTCTTTTTAGCCATGTTATGTGACTAACAGTAGTATGTGCAGTTTATTAATATTATGTAAAGTGTCATTACATACAAGGACTTTCAAAGGTACAGTACTAAAGACGTGATTTGCATTCTGATTCCCTTCTGGCCATGTGTCCAGCTGGGAGGCTCTCCCTCTCTCTTCTTCTCTCTCTTATCTCTTCTGTATTTCATAATTTAATATGACATGTGTGTCCATGTCCATGTGTGTCTACGCTGCAGGGCCAGACTGCTGAGAGAGACAGTGTGTGTGTGTGTGCGTGTGTATAAAAGACCGAGAAAGTGAGTGAGAAAGAGATGCTTGTTTATCAGGCCTAATTGGAATGACCTCTTTCTTGTATGGAAAACAAATGAGGGATTATCAAGGAAACATGTAGGTAAACCCTAACATGAGAGCTGAAAGAAGAAGAAGGAGCAGAATAAAATAGAAAGAGAAGGACAAAGAAAGAAGTCAATGGTTCTCTAAGTTGTTGAGAATCTTTGGCTTAAATACCTAATAGAGCTTTCACTTCTTCTTATCATTCTCCTGTTTTAGAAGTAGAAGTATGTATGAGAAAGGAGAAGAGTACTTCGGCCTGTCTCTTTAGATCAGAGGGTTCAGCCATCAGTGCAGGACACTGGATGGGGCAAAAGCGGTGATGTGGAGCGTGTGCTGTTGTTTTATTCGCTGTGACAGAAGTTGAATGTGTTATCTGTCACCGTCGGTGCCCAGATGTCAAAGAGATCCATAAAACACACCTGTGTCCTGTCTCTCTCTCTCTCTCTCTCTCTCTCTATCGCGCTCTCTCTCTCTCTCTCTCTCTCACACACACACACACACAGCTATCTGTTATATCAACCTAGAGGAATTAAAAAATAAACACAAACCTTTCTTGGGGTTCATTGTTTAGCATCTTTGTTGCAGTTTTCACTGTGAGTTGCCAAATTATGAATTTTTTTTTATTCCAACAGCACTTTACAAGCAGAATTAATTTGGCCAGTAGCGCAACAAGGCAGAAAAAAAAGAATGTCCATTTACTCAAAGTTCATATAAATACATAGGGCACATCATGGACAAGATTATCAACTTTATGAAAACCTCAAGTGTTATACTCAAGTATTATTTTGGAGTATTTAAAATATTGAAATGAAATACTTGTACTCTTAATAATCTCATCTTTAATTACTTTTAACTTTATTTTTGTATAGACCTGTAAGGTAGTAGTTACATACACTATATGGCCAGAAATATGTGGACACCTAACCATCACACTCATGCATGTGAGTGTTTAGTTTAAAATGAGTGAACTGGGAAATTTGACCTCTGTGCTTCAACACACTTGCCAAAAAACACATACATATACACACAATAGTGTTTCTGAATGTTGTCTTGTTTTTTCAATGGACAAAGAGGTATATAACTTCTAGGTCAATTCTAGAGTGAATATAAAATACTTATGTACTACGTCCATCTGTTTCTACATCAAAGAGCATGCGATATTCACATGTTCTTTAGAAATCAGTTCTGATGAACCATAGGAAACATTTCCATATAATGAATGCAGAAGAGCTTAGGAACAAACAGAGAGAGGGAAGCATGGGAAAGTTATTACATTAAAAAAAAAAAAGTAAACACTAACAAACTAACAATGAGTTTCCAAAACTGTTGCAACCAAGTTGTTATTTTGTGTTGTAGCTTTACATGGTTCGACTAGGGTGGTATGAAAAAAGTTTAGTGGTCTGAACATTAATTACTTTTAAAATAAGTTGGAATGCTAACTGCATGCGAGATCCTTTCACCAACATTAATGCCCAACTTTTAGAACTTTTATCCATGGTCCAATGATCAGTTATCCACAAACATTTGGCCATATTCTGTATGCCTGCAAGTATAAAGATAATTAGCATTTCTGAAATGTTTTAAAATCTACTGGGAATTTTTTGAATCGGAATAATTTATATTAGAATATTAATTCTGATATTTCTAAAGAATCAGAATAATTAATATACCAGTAATTTAGCGCTTGTATTCCTAGAGAAGGGAGTAAAGAGCCAATCAATGTGATAGTTTACCGTGTATGGACAGAATGTGTGAAAGAAACAGAAATGAAAGCATGACAAATCATGGCTTACTCTAAGAAAAGGTAAGTAAACTCTTAAACCTTTAAAGGTATATTAAACCATAGTACATATGCATGTATCTTCATTCCATCTAAAAAAGCTGGAAGTTGTCTAACATTCTGCTTTAGGATTTGTAACTGGTGCTGCAGCAAGAACACATCACTGTAATCTATATGACATGGTGCAATAGACATCATTGCACCTTAGAAGGAAATCTCACTGGCTACTATTTATTGCAAAGGCTTTAATGGGTAAACTACCTCAGTACATATGCGATCTACTGACACGTCGCACGAACGCTTACAGTACACGTTCATCAGTAAAACTCCTTCTTCATTCTCCAATAACACGGACAGAGTTGGCAAATGTAAAGCACCACTATGAGATAAACCATAGGTTGTTTAAGCAAAGGTGAGGGCATGTAAAATACCCAAACTGAGAGCCGTAATGGCAAACCACCAGAGTCACATTCATTTACAGCCCAGCAGTGTGCAAATGTATATCCAGTAAAGATTGATTTAAGATTATTTTGTATTCCATACTACTGTACAGTTGCCACTGTAGGGCCTTTGAGCAAGACCCTTAATTCACAACTGCTCAGGTGTAAGAAAAGATAAAAATGTAAACATTTTTTTTTTTAAAAAGCAAAAAATAAAATGCACAAATGTTTGCGCAATATCATGACTAGTACATTACTGTATGTAGATAGACCAGTCTGCATGAATTGCAAGTTATTTCATGACGTTAACAAAAACAAATTGTTCTTCAATGGTGATTGTGCAATTGGGAAACTGGGAACAGGGAAATGCTTTTTGACACTAGATAGCACTTTAGCCAGTGTCATACATTACACATATAATATAATTTTCAACTACCTCAACTGTTGGATAAATAGCAATTTTTTTAGCTATCGGCCAAAAACAAACAAACAAACAAACAAACAAACAAACAAACAAAAGAAAACAGGAAATAGCACTGGAAGAATTTTTATTTGTGTGTTTAATATATTTTAATAATTTTAATATTTAGTAATTGTAATTTTTAAGAACCCTCTCAATTGTCTTCACCTTTTTACTGTAAGTCACCACCCCAAGTACTCTCATAAACTTCACTCTAATTTGTCAAATTCAAGAACTGATTTGACTAGACCCACAGTTGCACTAGGACTTAAATATGTCTGAGCTTTGTAGAGTCAGGGGTGGGTTTATTATAAAGCTATGGTAAGTACATTAGAAGAAAAACACCTTGTGAAAGCACAACATGCTAAATGTTAAAATTAGATTAGCTATCATAAAAGAAAACATGGATGAGTGTATTTAACTCTATGCATCATTTATGCATGTGGGTGTAGAGCTTTGAATGCTTTCTGATATTGGTGTTTAAGTAGTTTTGCTATGTATGCCTGTACAATAGCTACGTACTGTATTTGACCTGAGCTTTCTAATGGAGTGCAAGAGATTGCAATTAAACCTCTCTGTCAAGGTTTTTTTCAGTCATTTCCAAAGATACACACTCCTACACACCAAACTCTTCGGTGACATAATTACCATAATAAAACTCTAACGGAAGTTAAAAGAGGTCAGCAGCACTGGCCTTTAGCTAATGAGAGCTGGAGTACCTGGGGACCGAGTGCAGGTGGAGATCAGCCACAGTCCCACAAATATAGCACACGCACACACAGGGTTCTGCAGAGTTCAGCCCTAAGCACATGTATAATTCATATAGCGCTGTCTTTAACTTTGATTGACAGGTCCCAGTACCACTAACCAGGTCCATACTCCCACACCCCATACCCCTCATAATTTTTTTAATGATTGATAATAATCTATAGAGTAGAACTAGTCTTCTTAAATGTAGCTGACAGTTCTTTGTTTTTATATCCATATAACAATGGTTGCAAAAGCAATTTTAAATAGAAATTAGAGTCAGTATATTTGTGTTTGCAAGCTGGTTATCTATCCCCGTCAAGTCACACACTGTGACATGCACGTCCTGTTGATATGAGCTACCACTCTGTCATCCAGTTTCATCCATGAATACATGGAAAGAAATTTAGGGCCAAGCAGATTAAAAGGTTTGGGATGAGTAGTTGTGTGTTTATATATGTTTTTTTTTCTTGTGTGTGGGTGTGCATGTGAGTGTGTGTGTGTGCGCACACTAAGGGACATGCAGCTGAGACCACAGTGACTGTTTAAGAGGCCACAGGCTAGATTTATATTTAAATTCAGCACCTCTCATATACACACATAGACACCAGCTGCACTTGGCTGAAACTATCCTTCAACAATTAATAGAGAAAATTTTGCTCATGGTTTCTTTGAGTCACAAGGGTGTTAAAAGGTACAAAGAATTATCCAAATAGTTTTGTTCATGCCAGCATAGTGGTTTAATGGTTAGCACTGTCGCCTTGCACCTCCAGATTCTGAGTTTGATTACCGCCTTGGTTTTGTGTGCACAGAGTTATCATGTTCTCCCCGTGCTTGTTGTTTTGGACATATCAATGTTATCATATCATTTTAAACACTTTAAATAAAAAAGGATGTAGTCACAATTTGCAGTGAAGCCCATATGTGTCAGACGTACACAATTATATACGGCCTACATGAAATGCAAACCACAATATTCATTTTAGTGCCATGATGGCTTAGTGGTTATCTGTCACCTTATCAGTCTGGGTTTGCTTCCCACCTCAGGGTCTGTGTGCACGGAGTAGCATGTTCTTTCTGTGCTTGGTGGGTTTTCACTGGTTACCCATGGGCACTTTACACCACCCAGGGTGTCCTCCACCTTGTGCCCTAGGTCTCCTGGCAATGGCTCCAGGCCCTCTGCGACCCTGTATACAGAATAAAGCTGTATAGACAGTGAGTGAGTGAACAATCCTCTTACATACTTAGAATTGTTTCATCTAAAATAAAATACCAAATATCTTCCTGTTTAAAGACACTAAGTTTATAGTTATCAGACACTAACTTAGGCAAAATAGTGAATAAATTTGCTATGTACACAGCTGTAGAGTCTGGGTCTCAGAAGCTTAAACTATCGAATACGATCACTCACTAAAAAAAGATACTGTATGTCAGTTATACTATTACAGAATACATCCACATAGGATATTACAGCTCTTTGTGTCTGTGTTTTTATTATTATTATTATTATTATTATTATTATGATGATGATGATGATGATGTATATGTATATGTATATGTATATTAAAACATGTACAAGAAGCATTTTAGATTTTGGAGGAACCGGTGTCAGAGCTGACCCCATGGCAGTAGTTACAGTTTTACCGAATTTCACTTCTCAGCCAAATCATTTCACTTTCATTGTGCATTAGGGAAGAAAAATGCATTTAACTGAACATGGTATATGATTTACAACTGCTGTGTAGCAGTATGGAAGGTGGTGAATTGTGGACCTCAATAATGATGTGTCAGGATGATAAGAAACTATCCACACATGGATCATAGTATAAAGGTACACACACACACACACACACACACACAGATCCATGTGTGGATTTCAGCGCAGGCCTTGGGGCTCAGCAGCTCTTGATGATGGATATTTCATAACTCCATAATGGCCTATTATGTAAAAGACTCATGAATAGAGATGCGACGGGCAGTGAGGTAGCAGGACAGAGGTATGGAGAGAGAAAGAAACGAAGGGAGCTAGGGAGAGGAGGTGAGGGAATGGCCAGCGAATGTCTGTGCTCATTCAGTCTTTCTGATTTACTTTCTCATTATCAGCCATAATTTAGTCACCATGACGACTGACCGCAGACTGGACTGGTTTAACGTCGACGATACAATTCAAAAGTCACACAAATCACATATGTTAGGGATTTAGTCCTACTGACCACACAGCATTTCAAGCTGAGCTGAGATGGCTGCTCCTCCGAAAACTCATCTATGGGTTTTAAGGAAGGTGTGGCCTCTCTACTTTGGTGACCAGAGGCAGGGGTGGGGTATACGAGGTAAAATTGTAAAGGGTTGGCTTCATTAAAGTTGGAAGACCAGTATATTAGATTTTCAAGGCGGGTCTGACCATGGGGACTATATGACTGTCCATGCTCCAGGAATTTACTTCAAAGTCTGTACAGGAAGAAAATGCTGAATGCAAATTTATCTGATAAATGTTATTTATCAGATAAATAACATCCCATCTGTCTTCTTTTATTTATGGCTACAATCCTCTTAACACAAGGCTACATTTAAAATTACTCTCCAACCCCTGATCAAGAACACTACTTGTTATTCATGGATTATACACCCTAGAGCACCAGCTTTCCTTTTATTTGTCACATACACAGTCATACATATGAAGTGAAATGCTTATACGACCGCTGATGACATATATGAGACCAATGAGATGTGGCGACATAGCTTACAGCAGGTTATGGTCGCTGAACCGCTGGATGTCCAGGTAGTGCTCCGAA
Organism: Channallabes apus; assembly: GCA_030522415.1. NCBI lineage: Eukaryota > Metazoa > Chordata > Actinopteri > Siluriformes > Clariidae > Channallabes > Channallabes apus. The sequence continues at coordinate 38,484,623 of CM060109.1, read as the reverse complement.
AATAATGTGGGCTACATAGACAATTGGAAGACCTTTGAGGGCAAAGCTGGCCTGTTAGGGCGGGACGGTGTCCATCCCACTCAGGAAGGTGCTGCTCTCATTTCCTGTAGTATAGCTCATAGTCTCAGTAGAGGTCTAGTTAATCGGTGACAATCCAGAGCCCAGGCCAGGGAGCAGACAGACAGGCTAAACCAACCGTCTGCTAGCTGCATAGAGTCGTCAATCAGGGTTCACCATATTGAGACTGTGTCTGTTCCCCGATCTAAGCAAAAATGTAGAAAGACTCAGAAAGTCTGTTTCAATAATCTAATTAACATAAAGACCACAAACTCCGATCATACTGAATGCGCAGCCGGCACCTCTGATCTGAAGCTAGGATTGTTAAATATTAGATCTCTCGCATCAAAAGCAGTTATTGTTAATGAAATTATCACAGATCAAGCGTTTGATATACTCTGTTTAACTGAAACATGGATTAAACAGGACGAGTATGTAGCTCTAAATGAAGCTAGTCCTCCTGGATGCAGCTACATACACCAGCCTCGGATAAACTGGTAGAGGAGGAGGCGTCGCAGTTATTCATAATGATAATCTGTCTATCGTACAAAAACACGGACACAAATTTAACTAATGTTACAAAATTCTTTATAGTAACATAAGTGTATTTAAGTATATTAAGTCAGCTCAGTCGAGTCCACTAATTATAATTTACAGACCTCCCGGGCCGTATTCTGAATTTCTTAGTGAATTTGCAGATTTCATCTCAAATCTAGTCGTTTCTGTAGACAAAGCGTTAATTGCCAGAGATTTTAACATTCATTTTGAGAATACAGAAGACCCTCTGAGAACAGCATTTATGTCAGATCCTACTTGACCGATCGTTATCAGTATGTAGACTTAAATGGTGATTATTCTGCATGTTCTCTAGTGGAGTTCCGCAGGGTTCAGTTTTAGGCCCACTGCTTTTTTCCCTTTACATGCTTCCTCTGGGCAACATAATCCGTAAGCATGGTATTAGTTTTCATTGTTATGCTGACGACACACAGCTATACGTCTCAACAAAACCTGATGAGAAAAACCATCTTACTAAAGTTGAGCAATGTGTGCAGGACATAAGAAATTGGATGCTAATTAACTTCCTTCTGCTTAATCCGGATAAGACAGAAGTTCTTGTCATAGGACCGCATACAGCTAGAAGTAAAATCTTAGGTCACACCGTAACTTTAGATGGCCTTTCTGTTCTATCAAGTGCAACAGTAAAAGACCTCGGCGTGATTATAGATTCCAGCCTTTCATTTGAAGCTCATGTAGATAATATCACCAGGATAGCATTCTTTCACCTCAGAAATATTGCCAAGATAAGAAATATACTGTCGCTAAACGATGCAAACTAGTTCATGCTTTTATCACCTCTAGGTTGGACTATTGTAATGCCTTACTGTCTGGTTGTTCAGTTAGGTGCATAAACAAGCTTCAGCTAGTCCAGAATGCAGCAGCGAGAGTCCTCACTAGAACCAGAAGATATGAGCACATCACCCCTATCCTATCTTCAGTACATTGGCTCCCTGTGAAATTTCGCATTGATTTTAAAATATTACTCTTGACATATAAAGCATTAAATGGTCTCGCGCCGCAGTATCTGAGCGAACTGCTAGTGTCTTACGATCCGCCACGCCTACTTCGATTAAAGGATGCAGGCTGCTTGTCAGTACCGCGTATTATGAAAACTACAGCTGGGGGCAGAGCTTTTTCTTACAAAGCCCCAAAATGATGGAATAGTCTTCCAAATAGTGTTCGGGACTCAGACACAGTCTCAGTGTTTAAGTCTAAGCTAAAAACCTATTTATTTAGCCAAGCATTTTTATAAATAGATTTGCCTTAGGTAAAGGAGCAGATCTGGGGGACTCATGGACGTAGAGTATTATGGTGAACTGGTATGTTTAGATGCTGTCTTCCTCACTCTCATTTGATCACTCAGGTTTGTTGACGGTGAGGTGATTGTTTGCTTTACATCTCAGGGAGCTCTCATGTTTGTGTTTCCTTCTGGCTCTCCCTTTTAGTTATGCTGTCATAGTTAGTCCTGCCGGAGTCCCTGCTTGCACTCTACAGTAAATATACATGCACATTATACATTATGTGACTGTGACCATACCTAATTGCCATCTCTCCTCCTCTTCTCTTTCTCCCCCTCTTTCTCTTTCCTCTTTCCCCCTGTCTCCCCCTTTCACTCTTTCTCTCTCTCTCTCTGTCGAGCTACACATGTCATTCCTGAGCTGCCAGTGATCCAGACTCCCTCTGCCCTCCGGACCTGTCTGATCCATCCTGGTGCCCCATTTCTGGTTGGAGGTCTCGTTGCATGGATGCCCCGTGTGTCTCTTTGGGATGCGTCTGGTGTCTGGGGATGATTCTATCTACTTAGAAGATGGTTCTGGCCTCGACTGGTGTTGTCAGCTGTTTCTCTGAGGACTTGACAATTCGAAAGTTCAGGACTGGAACTTTCTACGAGTCTATCTGAGTGTCCAATAACTACAGGACTCCATTTTAACATCAATTAACATCAACTATTATAGCTGAACTTCCTGCCACCTAACACTGTATATATACAGACCAGGGCCCGGTTTCTCGATAACGCACACTATTCGCGCGCTAAGAAGACTCTTAAGATATATCTTACGTTAAGTGATAACTTTTCTAAGTGTATTTCTCGAACTGTCTCTTAGGAGTCTTCTTAAGTCGCTGCCTCTTACGTCCGACGTTACAAGGCGCTGTCTACAGTGAAGGTCCTGAATTAGCGGACATCGGTGGCTCTGGAATCGATTTTTGACTCCTTTTGCATGACAGTGTTAAGAAAGACGGCACTTTCTATGCAAATTAAACATTGCACTAAATTCTTTTAATAGCGTTTATTTCGACATGTGTTAACTTAACAATAACATGTCATAATAGACAAATATATAAATTAATATTAATTAATATAATAATATAATATATAATATTTTCATGTAACATGTGGCCGTGAAACGAACGGGGTTTTACAATCATAGTTGATGGACAAACAGCTGATAACACACTTCACCAGCTTCAGAAACAATGTGAAGTGTCAGTTGTTGGGGTTGTATAGCGCACTTATGGAATGAATACGATGAGATGACAGGGTGGAGGTTTAATACCCCTATCTCACCTACGCGGGGCCGTAAGTGCGGTTCATTATGATTCGGCGCGAGTTTTGGTGCTGTTATTACGTTTCCATTTTACCACGCAAAAAAATAAACATGTGGAAGCTTGCGGACCTGGCAGATCTTCGTATCCGCCGTCGGGCGCCGGTCACTCGAGGCAAATCACGGTGCCTAATACCCCTCTCTCACCTGTGTGGCCTGACTCATCTCCGTGAGCTGTCACGTTTGCCCACGACGTTCCTTTAACGTTCCGCGACGTTCTGCAAAGTCTGCAAGCTTCCGCGAGGACCAGCAAAAAATTAAACGTTGAATTTTTCACGTGGAAAGATGAAAACGTAATCACAGCTCAAAAACTCGGGGTGAATCATGATCAAGCCTACGGCCACAGCGTGAGACCGTGCAGGTGAGATAGGGGTATAACACACCGCATCTCACACCGAGTCAAACCGCATAAGTGAATACTGTAGGGGTATTAAACATTACAATCACCCAGAAAAATGAATGGATGCGGGGTTTGAAACTCCCAAGGTTATTTTCTCATTTAACTAAATCAAATTTCATAAAAATAAAACGTGTCAAAAGAAAAACCCATAAAGTCATGGCTAATGGCTAATGAGCAATGAAACATATTTTAAACAGAAAGCAGCGAGCAGCTGGACATCGGGACGGGGAGTGTACAGTAAGTACAGTAAGTACGACGCGTTGGTCTGGCACGCGCAGGTCTGAGCAGCTCAAGAAGCTCCATAATCTGTTGCCTTGAAAGGCAAAACGTTTATTTTATATATTTTTTAATAACGACCACGGGGAAAATATGAAAAGGGCTGAAGTTTTGTCTAAAGGAAAAATGTACATAACTCACACGGCTCCACGGACGGCGCCGTCTTCAGTTTAACACAACACGCTGTATCGCTGCCTAATTGTTCACCACCTGTTTAATATTAATTGTGATTGGCAATTTTAATGCGGTAGTCACATTATGAAATAGGCTAATTAAAAGTCACTCTATTAGTTCTGATATCAAATAAAATAATATTCTTAAACAGGTCTACAGTATATTCCATCATTAATACGACTTTGATAACGTGCCATAATGTGTTTGCATACACCGCTGGTTTATAAAGACTGCTGCTCAGTGGCGGCGACTAGCGTCTTGAGCTGAAACTACGCTAAGTATGAGTTAAGGTTGGTCCAGACCAACCTTACGAACGTCTGACTTAGCTAAGAGATACTTAGCGTAAGAACGTTTCGAGAAATGCGCCATAAAGTTAAGAGTGAGGTTAAGGTACGACTTAAGAACTACTTAGAGATAAGAAGCTTTCGAGAAACCGGGCCCAGGTCACTGGCGGTCGTGCAAGCATTTCACTGCATATTATACTGTGTATGACTGTGTATGTGACAAATAAAATTTGAATTTGAATATAAGAAACCATGTCCAGTCATGATCAAGACAGTGTGCAATGTGCAGAATATGCAGGATAATGAGCAGTCCAAGTCAAGTTCACAGTTCAAAGTTAAACTGGTATAATTGGAAATATACAGAGAAATTTACAAAATATACCTGACTGTTCACCACTTCCATATTTTATTCTCCTCACCTAGTACCAGTAAGAATTTAAAATTACTTCCAACCTTGTTAATTACTAACTCTCAATCTAATTGTCAATTACCAGCACTGGCAGTTTCAGTTAGTCGCAGAAGCATACTGTGGCGTGGGCGAGGGGGCGGCTGGCGACCATCGTGCCTTTCGGGAGGTCTGATATGTGTTCACCCTTTTGGGGAAAGTTGTTTAGGTTGAGTGGCTTCGGCCATGTTAGTGTGCTATCTCTATGTGTGTATGTGCTGCTCATGCTATACATTGACTGCCGGTGAAATAAACCTCTCCCAGCCATTGCATTGGCCAGCAAGAAAGCTAACCTCCAAGTTCCTTTTAGCGGTGAAAAATGCTACAATACTGTATATGTTGGTGGAGTAAACTGGTTAAATGGTTAAATAAAGAAATAAATTATCATCTTTTCATAATAAATGGTTTGATGTGGAACTGTTGTATAAAACTTGAGGTCATGCTGTTTTGCTGAATGTCAGTATGACTGTGATGTTACCACTGCATCATATCCGTGCTGATTTTTACCATGATGGCACTCCCTCTCATGTGATATTGCTTAATTATCTGTAGCATAGATCTATAAACTATGAACCTTTACGTTCTCATCATCATGTTACACATTTCTTTTTGTAATAAAATCCTTATATTTATGAAGCTTTCAAATGTTTTTTTTTTTGAGTGTTTATATTGTGGGAGACAATGGAGATGTTTTTCTACTGAACCACTGGTAGTCCATTTTTCGCAAAAAGTGTTAAAACACATTATTCTAATCAGCTTCACTTGCTGAGTCAACAAACACTATTAATAGAATCTTAAAAACAATATAATACCCTACCCATTAAATGATTTTCTTATACTCTACTTACTCTTATATAAACATGCTCCCTCAAGTTTTGTTATAAGCCTTTCATAAATCATCCATTATACATTTATAAGCGTTATGTTGTGTTTATGAATAAAAAATTAATTGTCCAGTGCAAGCACGAAAATGACTGATAACCGGAATATTCTTTTGTCAAAGCGGAAAAGATTTTTTTTTTGATTACTCAGCTGCTCCTGACCTATTACACAAAATGCGTATGGGGGAAATGGAAAAATTGTGAAATTGTGAAACTTCGTGCCATTTATTTTTGGTAAACAATAATGTACAGTCTGGTAAAAAGTAAAATAAAATAACCTTTCATAATATATGCTTGATACAGTAGTAGGCTCCTTAACAAAAATGAATAGAAAGTACTTTCGAGTCTTATTTACTTTTCATATTTGAACTTTGTTAATGGTCTGTACCATTGAAAAAGAAAGGAGGGGTATACTGAGCACATGCACATCCGGAACAGTTAAGGTAAATACTTCTAAATACAGTCTGTGTGTGGGACTGACCTCCACAATGTACTGTGTATAATCCCTCATTTCACAATCCCACATTCTTAAGATCACTTTCTTACCAACAGACCAGCAATAGTTTAAAAAATACATACAAAGATCTCCAAGAATTATGTGCAGCTGCAAAAAATCTGTTCGCTTTATACCCACAATAGTTTTAAGATCATCATGGCATGTGAGCATGAAGTGATAAACTAGAGATTGACAAGGCATGTACAGTATGGCATGTGATTCAGTGAAACATGGGTGAGAAACAAGCCCAAACCTCCAAACTCATGCACCTCCTGAATTCACTAATCCTGAGTAATCATGCAATAGAAAAACTCTTATCACCATACAGTTTCTTCCACAGTCTTTGTAATTAGAAGTGATTGGATAACTGGGACTGTGTATTTTCAACTTTAACAATTAAGTGGTTCATGTTTACCTGCTAAAATGTTTTTTTTTTTTCAAACAAAAATTGTAGTAACTGCTTTTTCTACAGTTTGGTTTAACTGACTTCTGTTTAAAGCACTTATGAATGAAGTATTCCCCACATTTGGGCTTAAAATTAAGAGCTGGACCCATACAAGTTTTATTAATTGGCAACTTGTATCAGTTTTCCATTCTTGTTTGGTGCAAATCTGTACGAATCAGTTATGCTATTTGACAGTTGTACCCAAAGAATGATCAGTATTCGACCCTAATATGGGGCAGCACAGGTTGCCTGTTGCCTGAAGTAGAAGAGATAACAGGAGGATGTCTCCAGGTCTGGACATCTGGATGCCTGTAGCTCTGACCATAAGCCTCATCATAAGCTGTGAGACAGCTCCTTATTGAGTACAAGCGCTCTAAAGTATGTTATATACAGTATGTTTGTCATTGAGCAATACCTAAGTCTCAACAAATAATACATCAATTATACACCCTTTTCAATAATGGCATTAAATTAAATTTGCACACATCAACAACAATAACAGCATAATTACTTCCATAAAAATGTAACAAGTCCTGAGTATAAGTATGTTTTAAACAAAGCTGCATTTAGGTGATAAACAGTATTGAACAGCTCTTTGGTTCAGTTAAAGAGTTGCCCTTGATGTCTTCTTGTCCAGCAGAGAGATAATGATGAACTAAAGTAACAGTGACACTTATGACTTATGTAATGGATAAATTGTAATCACTGGTGGTTCTAACAGATGATTCTCATGGGGAGTGATAAATGTGTTATCCAAGGGGTGGGAAAATTGTGTAAATAACATGGTTGTACACCAGCTGTCCAATTTCACATTATCCCAAAGACTCTCGCACTATCCCAAAGACCTCTTTAACATGTATGCATGCCCATTAACAGTATGTATATTTTGTCTGGTATTTTTTTAGTTGTCAACTGGCCAGTTCTGTTGAATATGTGCCCAGTGTAGACTCATTTGCCTGTTCTTGGCTAACAGGAATGGAAACTGCAGTCTTTTGCTCAAAATGTAGTCTTTTGCTGTTGGGGGTCTGAGGTGTTCTATATTATGACATGGTTTTCTGCTCACCGTAAAGCATTAATATTTTAACTAATAGAGCATTCCTGTATCTATTGTGCAGATATACAGTAAAGACAGGTCTAAGACCAATAGAGAAAAAGTTTGCATTTATTTCTAATTTATTAGAACACTTTTCATTACAAATTATACTAATGACAACAATGTAAGCAAAAATAAAAATAAAGCAAAAAAAAAAAAAAATGCAAATGAGCTTGAGAGTTTTAATTTGGTATGCCCCCCTGCAAAATTATAAGCCCTTCCGATTACACCTCCTCCCCAGTTTTATTTTTCGATGTAAAAAATGTTATCTTGATTTTAATTTTTGATTTTATCTTTATCTTCATTTTCACCTTTATTGTAAAATGACAACATGCATACTGTTCTCTCTCTCTCTCTCTCTCTCTCTCTCTCTCTCTGACTCTCTCTCTCTCTCTGTCTCTCTCTCTCTCTCCTTAAGTGATTTTGAATGTTTGGTTGGTTATTTTTGCCAAATGGTTTTCTGAAGTATTTCTGAAAATGGCTGATCAACTATAATTTTTTCTCCCAACCATCTCCAGGGTTTGGCGAGAACTATAGCGTTAGTAGCACATGACGGGAAAAGAGTTTGAGAAATAGTTAAAAGGTTAAAACTAAAAATAAGCTAATCAGTTTGTACATGTACACAGCAGAACTCTCTGACTAACTTATTAATACAAAGCATTACATTTTTTTTTTTTTACATTTTTTAATAAGGTTGTGAATCTATGCCTTCTTGACGCTAAGTAGTACTTCTTTCATTGTGAGCTAAATACACTTCCTGTTTGGTAATTGGAGAGTGAATCACAGATGAGAAATTGAAAAAGTAGATAGGGTAAAGATTAAGTTTTGTCTTGACTCTAATGCGTTCAAAATCCCCTTATATCACTTCAGCGCTTTTATGGAAGCAGTAAAAATCAGTGGTGTCAAAAGTATTCACATTCATTACTTGAGTAGAAGTATACTGTAGATACTAGGGTTCAAAAATACTTCTTTAGAAGTTGAAGTATCAACTCAAGCTTTTTATTAAGTAAAAGTTTAAAAGTACTGGTTTCAAAACTACTTAAAGTATAAAAGTAAAAGTACAGTGAGGGGCGACAAAAGCATTAAGGTCTCGCTTTCTGATCATGCGATGGGGGATGGGGGGTTTGGGGGATGCATTATACGCGTTCTTATCATGCGACCGGGGGAGGGGGGGGGGTGCGCTTTCTGATCATAAAAATTGAGTAACGAGGCTATTTTTAAAATGTAAGGAGTAGAAAGTACAGACAATTGCTTAAAAATGTAAGGAGTAGAAGTAAAAAGTCGGCTGAAAAATAATTACTCCAGTAAAGTATAGATACCCAAAATTTCTACTTAAGTAAGGTAACGAAGTATTTGTACTTCGTTACTTGACACCACTGGTAAAAATATTAACTAATCTTAGTAAAAATATTCCGTTTAGCTTTTCTAATTAATATCTATTGGTACAAGTGTTTGTTTACATTGCACAGTTAGCTTATTAGTACTAGCTTAGCTTATTATAGATTAATAAATCAGCTTTTATTCAACATTTTGTTTTGAGGTCTCAGTTCAGGTATTTTACATGCCCTCACCTCAGACTTCTGTGGATATATTTACTCTAAGCCGTATTTTAACTCATAGTGGAGCTTCACATTACTGTTTGTTATTAAATCCACATACAGTATTGGAACATATGACACAAACTGGTTTTAAAATTCCTGAAAGGAGAATAAACATTTATCTGCCCATTCATCTTTGAAGGTTCACTTTTCATAGTCTACTCTTTTTTGGAGCAAGCTTTAAGTAAGTGTCACGTGTTTATTTCTAGGTGCAATCAACATGAAATTTTAAAAAGTACTTTTATAATTTTCCTCTTAACATTTACTGGAATATTTTACCTACGTAAAATAGGTATCTCTATTGTTAACAAACAATTAAGCTAAGTAAAAAATTTAATTTTTGTACTATTGACCAACAGTTGGATGGTATTTTGAGAAAGAACTAATCACGGGTTTTAATTAAAATGCGTGCTATATTTATCTTATAATAAATGTTTGATTTAGAAGCACAACCATTAAGGAGAGCTTTATTTAACATTCTGTCAGTTCTTTCACTCAGTGGGTGTCAGAGGTCAGTCTCTCTGCTACAGTAGGAGAATGATCAATGATTGGTAGCCAAATTGGTGCTAAGCCAAGGCTCATTGTGTTGGAAGCCTGACAGTTGAACCAGCCAACATCTAACACACACACACACACACACACACACTTGCTCTTATACACTCCTACAAAGACATTCATAACGGCTGAGATGATGTTTCCCAGTCTTCCTTTACTGATTTACTGAAATGTACATAAACACATTATTTGGTAATGTCACTTTTATATCATACACAGACAGCAAATGTTACATTAAAAGGTTCTGTGGTTAAATCTTGATGTGCTCAACATCAACGTGTGGATGACATTTAATACATACAAAGAAACCAGTTATACAAAACATAATTTATTGAAATACCTAAATAAAATATTAACAGTGCAGTATATAAATTGTGCTACAGCACAGATACATTATACATGACTAGCAATTCATCAACATCCCAGATAGACCTACACTAATAATTCAGATATTGTCCTCATAATCTTTATTTGACATATAGTTCAAATACATGTTTGATACACATAAGATACAATCAAACAGGTTACACAACAAAAAGCCCAGTGCTCAACAAAAATCTTCCCATTTACAGAGCATAGAAAGTGTGCCTTTGAGTTCTTATATGGGGATATAAAATAAATTTATGAGCCCAGATAAGCTCTGAATAGGTATGCTTTACTTGTCATCAGTGAAAGTTTGCCATGTAATTGCATCCAGATGTGGAAGGACAGTCAGGGTAGCATTTTTGAGAGAATCATAGAAATGTTTATAATCTTTACATTTAACACTAGCTGTAGGGATATCACTGGCTCATAAATTCATATATGAGGTCAGTTGCCTGCTTTTGTAAATAACTTTAGCAGGTTGTACAATAAAACTGTATTCAAAACAGAATGGCACTTTAAATGTGCTTTAGAGTTTAAAACTCCATCAAGAAATTATTTTCAGGACTGGTACGTTATAATGTGTTAAATAACCTTATTTTATACATACAATAACATTTTATTTACAGTGTACTCAAAGATACTCTTCACGTTCTGCTATCTTCACACAGATTATATTTATTCTTCTAGTGTTTTTGTCTCATACGGACTTGCACAAATGCTTAAGGTGTTAATTATACACTGGGAATCTTGCTGTGTGCAAAAAAGAAAAAAATCAACATTAACTCCTTACTGGTATTGTATACTGTATGGTTCAGGCTGTAAGTAAAATTCCCACATATACACAGAAATGAAGCACTAGATTGCACAGGGCTTCAACCTGTGTTTGTCAACTTGGTAAATGATCATTCACTTCAGTGTCTATTGTTGTGCTGCAGCTCAGTCCGGGTACAGTATAAAGCCAGAAAAAGTGCTGTATTTGTTATTATTTCCACCATGTGCCTTCCCACCATCCAGTTTCACATATATCTCATCCCCTGAGTCCAGATGCAGCACTACACTGTTGCTTGCATAGTCATAGTTTTGGTCTGCATCCTGGGCGATGGCACTCGCTCGGACCTGTGACCCAACAAAATGTCAAATGAGAGATTAGACATGTATGTATGTATGTATGTATGTATGTATGTATGTATGTATGTATGTATGTATGTATGTATGTATGTATGTATTTCAAAGATCATGCGACTGTTGTGTATGTATGTATACATGTATGCATGGAACAAGTGTATATGGTTTATTTATAAAATTAATAAACCCAAAGCCATAAAAAATTAATATGTAGGCCTAGTTGTTAAATTACATTTAAATGTAATTAAAATTTTGTGACCTGTTGCATACATAAATTTTACATTAAGTTTAGTTGTATTTTCATTGAAGATACTGTATGGGCTTGGTTTTAAGTTTAAGTTAAAATGTTTAGACTGTTATAATAATAACAATGAATATATTAGCTTTTACAGCTTAAACACTGATGTCATTCATTCATTCGTACCTCAGGGCAAAAGGCTCGTATAGGGTGCCAACACATTTCAGGGCAGAGAAGAATGTTTTATTTCAAAAACAGTTTACAGAAATAAATGACATTATTTTATAGATGTATTATAAACATCTACAGAAATTTATGACGTTCAGTGTATATACTTCTAAGCATAATCGCCGTGATGTATGCTGGAGTTTAGTTGTAAGTTTCTTACAATTTAACGCATCTTCTGATCACCTCTAATAAAAACAGGTTCACTCGCGTCAGTCGATATTTGCATCTAAATTTTAGTTTGACGGATATATCTGAAGCATCTGAATATCACTTCCCCAAAATTAATTACCTGAATGAAAATGTACAGTATATGCTATTAAAATTAGAGTTTAACAAAAAAGTCATTTACCTGTCCGTTTTTACAAAGGTCTGCCCACATGCTGGTCCCGTCTCCTCCGCGCATCAGGACATGATAAGTGAAAAAGTAAATTCCAGACACCTGGCATGTGAACTTGCCAGTGGACGGGTCGTAGTGGTTGCCCAGATTAGTTACCACATCATCAAAACGGAGCACCTCATAACCTTCATGGGGATTTTTAAGACCGACGTAAAACGCGATCTTGACACTCCCAAACGCCGAGCCAATTTCCCCCGTTTCAGTCCGAGCTGTTCCCTGTGGACTCCCGGTCAAGCCGATTTTCCCGGAATCTCCACGCTCACCGGGTGGCCCTCTCGGTCCGGGGGGACCAGGTTCACCTGGAGGACCTCTTGGTCCAGGCTTCCCAGGGCGGCCGGGTTCTCCCTTGGTCCCACGGGAGAAAGACGGGGGAGGCGGCGGAGGGATGGCGCCAAGGTCCTGCATGACTTCCAGCGCCGTTGCGCTCGCTTTCGGGCTGTACGGGTCACAGATCATGCGACAGGTGCCCATCATCTCGTAGTGCGCGGAAATAGTGAAGGTTTGAACCAGTAGAGGAATCGCAACAAGCAGCACCAGGACCATGACGACGAAAACCAGCACTGCACCGACCAGCCGCTTCCTCCGCAGCGCCAGAGAACCTCGCGTTAAAACGCTGTCGTGGGTTTTGGGGGCAATGGTGGACCGCCGCAGCTGCGCAGACAACGAGCACTAAAGGGGAAAATGAGCAGGTGGATGTGGTAGCTATCACTCTTTCCCGGATTGTAAAAAGTGCATGGATGTGTCGTAACCTTTTTGCTCAAATAACCGGAGGCGGATTTTGCGTGGTGCCACTCTCGCTTATACTTCACAGAGTTGACAGACAAACTCTCCGCACTGGCACGGCTGTGATGCGCGCTGCGAGCTCCAGACCGAGCAGAGGAGAGACCAAAGACGCGCTGACGTAACCAACGCAGAGCAAATTGCCCGCTGCCTTTTGGATTAGTGGAGCTGTGATCATATTTACCAGCCTAACGCATGAATAACAGTTGTCACCTGTTCCGGAGATTACACAGATCAAGGAGAATTAAGGACGCGCACGGGTGCTTATTAGTATGCAGACACTAATCCTAAATCTGCACCTTTATCTCGACTTTGTCTAAATATTTGGCACCCTGAGGCTGATAAGTCTCGTCAGCTCAGAGCTCGATACCCCGAGGATCTGCGTTAAAATCTGCAGATTCATGTTCATGCTGAGCACAAGCTGGAACTGTTCGTTCGGAACCTCCACATTGCATGAGTGACGAAGACCAAAGCTCAAACTGTGCAAAGAAAGTACAGGACCCAGCGTGGCTTAGAGCAGCCTCGACATTGGAGGACATGCCCTTACCAGGGTGGTGAGAGTTATAGATTGGGTTGTGGCCTAGGGATAGGTGCTGTGGGTTGCTGCAGGCTCCTCCTCTTTAGTCTTAGAAGCAGATAGATAAATTGACTGACTGACAGAAGGCCAATAGATAGATAGATAGATAGATAGATAGATAGATAGATAGATAGATAGATAGATAGATAGATAGATAGATAGATACTGTAGATAGATAGATAGATAGATAGATAGATAGATAGATAGATAGATAGATAGATCCACTCCTCTCCACTTCTCTCATCAAATGTTAAGCATTATCATTATTATTCACCTCCTCTGTGTCTGATCCTGGATTTAGGTTTCTCACTGCACTTTTAATAAACCTATAATAGTGTGAACTATGGTTACTGTGAGATAAGGATCACATTTTTGTCATTGTCTGGCAACAAACATAAAGACATTAATAAAGTCCTTTGTTCTTGTTACCACTTTATCACAACATGTTCACGCTGTTGGAAGACATGCAATTACATGTTTATTAACCCAAATAAATATTTTTACATATTTATAATGTTACAAGATCAGAAGATAAAATTAATCTATTTATTATTATATGACTTTGATATACACTGAACATATAATATTGATGCTGTTGAAAACCTATATACAGTAGCATACCTATATCGATTTCTGTCATCTTATTTTTAAATGAGCCTCCATTTAACTCTCCTCCTTTAACCAGACTTGGTATTAGACACACTCACTAAGGACAATTTTAAAACACCAATTAGCCTACCCTTTATGTCTTTTGACTGTGGGAGGAAAGCAGAGTTCTGGGTGGAAACCCATCAAGAACAGAGAGAACATGCAAACTCTACAGTATGCACACAGACCTGAGGCCCGAGACAGGGCTCACTGCCTCAACCCTGGGTGGGCTGTGTTAACCACTACACCACTACACAAAGTGCTGTAAAACCACTAATATAATTTTCGGGCAACTAGCCATCAAAAATAACAGAATCGCTTTAGCAGTTAAAGTGTCACCTGATCTTAATAGAAAGTTTAATTTATTCCAGACTCTGGACTTACAGATGGTTCTTAATAAACAATTAAACAATTTCCCTTTGGGATTAATAAAGTTCTTTGAATCTTGAATCTTGAATCTTCTTTGACTGATCACTGATTCTGGACATATTAAAGGTCAGGTTAAAGACACATCTCTTCACTTTGGTTTTGAAGTTGGGCCTGTCATACTGTCCTCTCCCATGTTTGATCTAACACCTTTTTCTATTCAAGCTGTGATTTTCTTTTCACTTTTATTAATTAGTTACTAATGTTTCTATGTTCTTTTCTCTTAAATGTATCTTTATCTTAATATCCTTAGAACTTTTAGAAATGTCTGTACAACACTCTGGACAGTGATAGCTGTTTTTAAATGTACAGTATAAATGCAATTTACTTGATTATTGTCCTTGTTATTTAATCACTGATGTTTGGACAGCTAAATTTCTCAACATTTAGTAATAAATTAAATGGTACCCCATAGAATAGTTAATAAAGGAAGACTCAGAATGCCACTGAGACAGATGATACCCCTTGCATGGAAAAAAATATTTGCTGTGGACTCCAACTGTACACCTACAAGGTCAACCAACAAGATTGATTTGTTTTGTATAGAATATACACTTACTGATGACGTCATTCAAACCAGCAGCACACACATCATCACAGTAAAAACTAAATTAAAAAGATCTTTGTGGATTGTGGTGCCCTTTAGTAACTACTACTGCTACAAATATGAGTGAACATAAAGAACTCTGCCTGACAAGACTCTGACTTTTGGTTTTGTCATAGGCAGTGTTCTCCCTTTGGCATGGAAAGACAGATTTAAAACAGACAAAATTGTTAAGGATCTTACAGATATGAGCAGTCATAACAATCTTCGCTTTTCTTCAGTTCACATTCAGATTGATTCATTTTCACATATTTGCAGATTTTGCAGATGCCTCTCTTGCTGTTAGGAGGACATCAGACAGACAAGGGCATACATGTGTTCTCTCTCTCCCTCTGTCACCCTTTTCACATGCATGCATGCAAACATACGCAAACATATTGCATTATACTGAGATAATTTTGTGTGTGCATGTTTGTGGGTGCGCTTGTAAATGTCAGTTTGCTGCTGGCAGTACCTGGTCCTGGTTCTATGCCACTTCTGCATACATTTACACTCTTGGAGGTTGAGCAAGGTAAACAGCTATCATATAAGAAATGAATGAAACATTCCAGGCAAATTATAATGAAACAAACTGATTGAAAAGGCTGGGCTATTTAAAAGTTCATTTTGGTAGCAGTGATTATTGCAGGGACCGCTATACAATTTCCTGCATGCTGTTTTGCCACTGTCTGAATATAAATAAAATAAAAAATATGATAAATACTTCTGCAATGTTTAACAATGTCCTACAATGTCCTTTTTATTTTTCTAAAGTAGAGTAGAATAGAAATATGAAATGTCCCCTACTTAAAATATTGTGTCTGTGCATTAGTGTATGGTAACTGTTTATTAGTGTAAAAGATGAAGAATCAAAGCTATAAAGTGTTTTAGTCCAGGTCAGCATGTAGCCTTAAAATAATTCTGCTTCCAAAACTATCTACTCTACCACCACTTCAGTGCAGTATGTGTTTGAGGCAGCCTTATGCTTGTCTACTCTTCAAAATATACCAGATGACTTGGCGCTTATTACAATGTGCAGAAATGTGGGAATTTTGGAGTGCTTAGCCTATAAAAACCCTTATTAGCTTTAATACTAAGCACTTAATATCTGTGATCCGTCAGTTTCTAGTACACTAATAATCAGTTACCATACACAGACACATTATAAAAATAAAAAAAAAAGATGGGAGATTTTTCCATTTCTATTCTACCATTTTTCCATTTCTATTCACTTTTTTCACCGATTTATTCACTTATTTTATGCAATAACGGTGGACTTCTTATTGTTGTTTATTGTATTATTTAGATTTTTTGGTATTTATAATTTTCTTATTATTGATTGTTTTTTATAGTCTGTGTCTATGTTGTTGGTCTTTCGGCTGCTCCCGGCAAGGGGTCGCCACAGCGGAATATCCAGTCCGCACTACAACTTGGCACAGGTTTTACGCCGGATGCCCTTCCTGACGCAACCCTCCCATTTTATCCGGGCTTGGGACCGGCACTGTATCCAGTGGCTGGGGTGTGGGCACTGGCTGGAATCGAACCCGGGCCTTCCACATGGCAGGCGAAACACCTACCACTGAGCCACAGACACATAGTCTGTGTCTATGTCTGCAGCTATTTTTGGATTGTACAGCACTTTGGTCAACTGTGTTGTGCTAAATGTGCTTGAAAATTTTATTTGACTTTGACAATAAACAAAAGTCCCACCCTAACCATAACCTTTAAAAATTTTCATTAACAATACAAACTGAATTGTGCAACGTGCTATGAATTGACAAATTTGCACCTCAAAACATGCACCTCTTCTAGCCCCCATATGGGCACAAAATCACCTGCAAAATATGCTAATTGATATGACAGTTTACAGATAACACAGAAAAGATTCAGGATTACAGAAAATTATAGAATACATCTCTTCAGCTGTATTTTCCATACAGCTTGCGTAAGGTCACGTGGGCCCAGATCCTATTTCAGGGAACTCAGGGCCCAAGCATGCACACTCACATTTACGTAAATTCCGAAGGTTTGGCAGGTGCAGATGCAAAGCAACTTACAGTCTGTATTAATGCATGCACCATGATACTGGTTCACTAAGTTACTGAATAAGAATACCATACCTGTTGGGGAGCTTTCACTCATACATCAATTGGCTATTTGAAAATAGCAATCATTTATCTAGAGGAAGACCAAAGAGGAGATTTATGGATGAAGTGAGAGATGACATGAAGTTAGTTGGTGTGAGAGAAGAGGATGCATAGAATAGGGTTAGATGGAGGCAGATGATTCGCTGTGGCGACCCCTGAAAGAGAACATCCGAAAGACAAATAAGAATCATTTTTCATGTCTTTGCACAGTGTGAGGAACCTGGAGCAGCCTAATTTGAATGCTTATTTTACTGAGTTAATGCTGGCATCCAGATTGTTTTTACTTTTGGCTTATGTGCCTATTTGCCTGAACTACGTACCACTGAAATCATTATATCATGTCCACTTAAGCAGCTACCTCTGCCCTTTCAAACAAAACATTTAAATCCAGACCTGACCAATCATTGGTCTGGTAAATTCTCATGAAAAACAGAGTGTTGTACTCGAAAACCAGTTCTCACTCAAGAACTTAGAAGTTAGCTCAACTTTTTCAGCTCAAAATGAAGATGAACATTATAGCTGCTTCACTGCTTATCATGGGATTCTATGGACTGACTTACTGTGTTGTGAGGGAACACTTCTATGTGAACAAATTAGTGACTTGGGTGGAAGCTCAACAGTACTGCAGAATGTATACTTTTGATCTATCGACTGTAGCGAGCCGTGAGGAGATAAACTCTCTTCCATTTTTTCCAGCTTTGTCTTGTCCCAACAACACAAACTACTATTCAGTATGCCAGTATTGGAAGTGGATTGGAATATATACGGACAGTAATAATCAGACAGTGTGGTCAGGAGGTGACCATGAACCATTTTGTTCATCTTCTGTTCAGACAGTAACATACTCTCCAGGAATGTGTGGTATAGCATGGAATCTATGGGGGGTTTGTTTTCCTGTTCCATGCTCACGGAATCTCAGCTTTTACTGCATGATGAGATTTGATGTGATTCTAGTCAATCTAAGCATGACCTGGAGAGAGGCTGTTGGCTATTGCAGGAATAACTACATCGATTTGGTCGAACTGAAATCCCAGTTTTGGATGAACGAAGCTGTAAAAGTTGGTCAGGCAGCAAATTCAGCATATGTGTGGACTGGACTGCGCTTTCTCAATGGACAATGGTTTTGGAGTACTCAAAGTGGCCTGAGTTACCAGGCCTGGTCTAGTCAGGGTCAACCCCAGTGCCCTGCACCAAACCTGCGATGTGGAGCGTTAGCACAAAATGAAGGGGTTTGGGAAATGAGAGACTGTGAGGAGAAACTGAACTTTCTCTGCTACCGTAAGTCACTGCTCACACCGAACTAACTATGATATCATCTTTATCAATGGAAATGATGCTCTTCTTTTGCTTTCTGCTCTTCCTCATCCCCTCATCATCATCATCCTCATCATCATTATCTTCAAAAATGCATTTACAGACATATTATGAATTCCACTTTGTTTGTTGAACAATCTGTCATATGTATAGGAATATTGGAGAATGTTTATTCTAAGATTTATGTATGATATTTACTTTGGTATTTCTGTACAATTTATTTCTAGGTTTCACTAAAGCTTTCACTCTTAAAATAATAAAGTTGTGACATTTCTGGTAAACTAAAATATTTAAGCAGTTACTCCATTTTTGGGGTACGTATGGTATTTGTAGACTGCTGTGTTTGCACATGTCATGTAAATTTATATTTCTGAAATCTGTTACTGTATCTGTAAAAAAAAATGAAACACATTTCATTGATACAGTACATTATTAACTAACCAAATAAATAAATAATTTGTTAAATGTCTCTACCATTCTGAAGCTACTCACTGTTAGTACATATTTATTTACTGAACATAATCAGATTAATAAAAAGGCAGGTTTTTAAAACTCACCCAAATATTCTGCATATTTTTCAAATCCATGCAGCTATTTATTTCTTCTTTCTTTATTGCTAATTCCACCAACACTATCCAGCAATGAAACAGAAGTTGAAGTTGACTGTAAATGTTAATCAAAATTTAATTTAAAGGTTTTGGATTAGGGAAATATGCTGTCACTGAGATCTGCAATATACAGTAACATATTTTCGCCAGGTTTAATCTCACTGCACATATCCTCCTTCAAGATTGTCTTTCTTCTGATTTACCCCATATATTTTGTCTAGCTACAGTATGCACTGCTGTGAGGAAAACATGACACAATAGAAAATGAATGTAGCAATGCAATACAAGAAATAAAAAACAATTACAGTGGCTGCAAAAAAAGCATCTTTATTTTTCCTCATAAATCATGGATGAAAGTGCACTGTCCAACATTTACCTGCATTCTTCAGCCTGCGTCTACCCATAGTCAGACCTTGGTTTCCAGTACCCACAATCATGGTTCTTGTTTCATGGACACGTCTCATACCTCTATCTGGCTGTCTTCCAAAACACATTGTAAGTTTTCTTTTTATTTCAATGACAATCAATTATCAGTATTTGTGTTTCAATTAGCATTAGCAGGTTTCTCCATATTTATGACAATAATTACCACATTCAGCTGAGAAACAAACAGTTTATGGGACGGCCTTCATGAGAGCCAGTTTCATTATGGTGCTTGACGGATTTTGCAAATGCACTTGACAATACTGTTCTTGCAAGAACTATTACAGAAAGGCCGACCTCTGTGTCTTAAAATAACAACTAACTGGTGTTTTTGTTGTTGTTACATAATTACCTAATTCCATGTGTTATTTTATAGTTTTGAAATCCCCAGTATTGTTGTAGAATGTAGAAGATAAATCACTAAACAAAAACAAAGACATTTGCAAGTGACCCCAAAACTTTTGAATGGTAGAGTATATAAAAAATGAGTTTAAGAATTGAATTAGTGTAACACATACAAACAAATTTCCCTAAAAGGCCAGAACACCTGATATTAGTATACTAAGTTAGTAATAATACAATTAAATCATTTAAGTAATGTCCGAATGTATCAGCATTTGTACAAAATCAATGGTAACTGACATTCTAGTATTACTATTTGTAATAAAGTTTAGATTATCTTTACAATTGAGGCACCTTCATTGCAAACTATTGTAAATAATACTTCACTAAGCAATACTCTACCTGACAGAACCCATGGGTCAGCATGAAGATAAACTTGAATAATTAAAAAGAAAAAATACTCCTCATTTATTTATACCTATATCAAGAACCATGTCAACTCATTACAGTCGATGAGCAGCCTATGTTATACAATGTAATTAACACAATACTGAACTGTGTTCATTTTACTTTGGATAAGCCTCTGGACTGCAGGGATGAATTTGAGAATTTTAAGAATTTACCTGTTTTCATTGTTGATGTTAGGTTAAACTAGCATTCAAGTCAGTAACTAACATAAACAGGCGTGTACATTTCCAATTTTATTTGAAAGAGATTTTAACTTTTTATCTATACTTTAAGCATAGGTTCTCAGAAACATTTGCACACCTACTCACTTCTCGTTCTGTACTGTAGGTATTATTTGAATACAGTATTATTTGAATACACCTAGGGCCGTATTTGTTTTATTTTCAGACGGGTGTATTTAAGGCAATTTGTATTTTTTTCGTCATCCTATGTCTGATTTACTGCGTATCGCGCATGCTTACTCACCTATAATTTACCTGCACAGATACAACCCCTACTGTCTCTCTGAGAAAGCGCTAGGTGACCCAGAGGTGCTGAAAGCAGTGTTACCATCTTATAGTTCCAAGGTTCCAGATGTAAGCCTATCAGTTCTATTTATTCTATGACACCGAGTTAGGGTTTATGTTGGCATGTTCACTCTTTGTCTGTGTAGATTTCCACCACTTTCCTACTTATGTTTAAATTTTGATTTTAGATTAATTAAAAACTAATGATTATTGGAGTTTTTCATCTGCTTTGGTATATTATGCCCAAAATTTACATTACCTATTTTTGCAAATGGTGATATTTTTGCCACCCTTTTAGTCAGTGGTGCCAAAATAAAGAGTCACTCACTGTCTAAGGCATGGTTGTTGATCCTCACAAATCAAATTTAATGCTTTCAGGACATGGTTCTTACAGATATTGCATTTTTAACGACAAAAATGTAATTAAAATGTATATTGCCTGTATCAATGCATAAGGACATTTCTTTATAATTTTATATAAGAATAAAAATAAACTAGCAATGCAATACAAGAAATATATATAAACAAAAAACATGTCATATGTATGTAAGACAACACATGCATTCTCCCGCCTAAATGTTTGAACTATGGATTTAACCTTGGATTGCCTTATATTTGGCTGCAATCATCATCCTGTTTCTTCCACAGCAAGCCCATCATTTCCAGTCTGCATGGTCCATAATCATGGCTCACACTTTGATACCTGTCTGATTTTCTTTCTCTCATACCTCCACATAGTTTTCTTTTATTGACAAGCAGTTGGCATTATACTGTAGGGTGCTCCAATTCTAACCCAAATGTCCACATTCAGCTGAGCGTTACATACATATACTGTATATGCTTTAAACCTCTACAACAAGCATCTGTGAACTAGATTTTTCTTTGTGATGCAGGTGTCAACCTTATATTGACTGCCATAAAAACTACATAAAAGGCAACGAAAAGTCATTAGTTTAATTTTAGAAACTGATTTCCTATACGAAACTGATACTTTTACGTTGCTTAAAAGCAAACATCGCAGCCCCTGTTTAAACTTAAATGTAATCCGTTCACTCAAAGGACATTTCTGCTTCAAACCAAAGGTTTGCCGTGTCACGTGACCTCATGACTTAGTATTGTCGCGGACTGAATCACGTTCTGCTGGCGGCCATAGTTTCTCAAAGAAAACAACAGGTAAGAAAGCAAACTCATATAATTTCTATGTTAAATGTATCTCTTCCATGAGCAAATTTATGATTTATGTCAGGAACAACTACTTTGTAGATTGAGTTTTGTGCCTGTGTTTGCTACTGTAGCTAAAAACACCTATACAAGTCCTTCTCAAAAAATTAGCATATTGTGATAAAGTTAATTATTTTCTGTAATGTACTGATAAACATTAGACTTTCATATATTTTAGATTCATTACACACAACTGAAGTAGTTCAAACCTTTTATTGTTTTAATATTGATGATTGTGGCATACAGCTCATGAAAACCCAAAATTTTAGCATCTCAAAAAATTAGCATATCATGAAAAGGTTCTCTAAATGAGCTATTAACCTAATCATCTGAATCAATTACACACAAGTACCGTAAAATTAATAGGAAAGTGACATAAACATAGAACAAGCCAATTTAGACTGAGTGCTGTTTGTAGTGTATTTATAGTTATTCTTAAAACCTTCTAGACTTGCTAATGTGTAAGTAATGTAATATCACTAAAACTATTTTCACTCGTATGAAACGGGGCTTTAGCACATGTTCCTGACATACTGGTGACACTTTATGACATGTTCTTAACGTTATCAGTATATACTGGCAGCAATTTGACACGTTGATTTAAGGTCATGAATGAAGTTTAAAAGTAAAAATGAAATCTTTATTCACTTTTGTGTTTACAGGTCTGTTAGCTTTTCTGAAAGGACATTATTTTACCCATACTGCAGAAAATAAGTTCCAGAATGCACAAATAAAAACATTATTTGGATAAATTTTGAAATGGAAACGATACAATAGAATTGCTGTGAATTTAGTAAATGTCAGTGTAATCTAAATATCCTAAAATAAACTTTTTACAACATTCATCAGAAAGGGAAGAATTGTCAGAGAGAAGACCAGAGATATAATCGTCATCGTCAAGTTCTTGATCTGGTATGTACTTGCTCAAAAAAGCAGAAATTAGCTTGGTGTCAAATGTAATATTGTGAATGGAAGCCACAGGACCTGAGCAAGGCATCCAAATCAAGATGGCTGTGACGAACTAAATTAAAACATAACTAGCAGAATAAAACATTTTAGTTTAACTTGTTCACAGGTTAGTGTATGCTGTCTGAATACAGGTTTCGATGTCTGCCATGTTCATTTTATCACGCTTCACAAGCCTAACATAACCAACAATACTATGTTTGTTTTTATATTCCCAGAGCCTGGAGGTGAATGTATGAAGAGAGTATCTCCTGAAATGCTTTATGGTTTATTTAGTGGAAAATGTGGACCAACTGATTAAGCACTGGTAAGTATTTGTTCATAAGGGATTTCAACCTTAGAACTGAAAAATGTTACTGAATTGATAAATGAGCATTGCTCAAAGATCCAGGAGGCAGCTTTGTGGTGCTGGGGTTTGAACCTGTGAGCTTCCAATCAGTATACCAACATCCAAAAACCAAGTTAATTTCTACTTTTTCAACTACCTCTGCCCCTTCATATTCACAAATATTGCAAAAGGCCAACATCATTGTAAGGATTTCTTGAATTTTGGTAGACCCCCTTTGGTCTACTCAGTGCTCCGCCTGCATTCTGCTGTCCCGCCTGAGCTCAGGGAACCCCTCACTGAATCACACAAGTCAGTGCTCAGTGAGACGTTCAAAGTTTATTGTGGAAGACAGAAGTATATATATATGCACACACACACACACCAAAAGGAGGGTGCAGGAGCTGTTGCATCTGGTCCGGAATGTTTATAAAAGATAACATGGAGAAGAACAGGAGCTTGGGAGTTGTTCTTAGATAGGAGCCTCCAACAGTTTCATGACCTGAACATAGATTATACTAAGGAATGTGTTTGCTGATAGCGCAGCATGTCGAGGTCAAAGAAAGAAAACACTCTTTTCTCGTGCACACATTCATTCATTCTCTATATCGCTTAATCCTGTGTTCAGGGTCGCGGGGGACCTGGAGCCTATCCCAGGAGACTTCGGGCACTAGGCGGGGTACACCCTGGACAGGGTGCCAATCCATCGCAGGGCACACACACATACACACACTCACACACCCAATCACACACTACGGGCAATTTGGGAACGCCAATTAGCCTAACCTGCATATCTTTGGATATTTTGGACTGTGGGAGGAAAACGGAGTACCCAGAGGAAACCCACCAAACTCCATGCACACAGAGACGGGAATCAAGCCTGGCCGGGGAATCGAACCCAGACCCTGGAGGAGCAAGGCTAACCACTACACCACCGCGCCGCCTCGTGCACACGTAATATCTTGAAATACACTAGAAATTAAATATACCCTACAATCATATTAAATCCTATGGATTAAGAAGTGGATGTTACTCAAGTTTATACTGTATGCATGTGAAGTCAGGGGAGCCAATACTTTTGGCAATATAATGTAATATATAATGTGTGTGTGTGTACATGTATGTCAGTTGTTTTTGCTTATTCATTGACATAATTACATTTAACTTGATGCACCTTAATCCTAGGAGGGGTTTTTTCTCCACTCATAGGGAGCATTAAGTGATTTTTACATGCATACATCAGACGCTGTTTTGCCAAATAGAGCAACTTGTCTAACAAATGTCCTTTCTTTTATTAGGTTGTTCAGAAAGATGAAGCTCAGGCAGAACTTGTGAGGTGCACGATGGCTGTTTGTCCTCAGGTAGGAAGAGGACTGTCACCACATGAAATCGGGATTGTGACTTACTGTCGCACATGAATGTTCCATGTTGTTTGGCCTCATCTATGTGCTAAACTTGCATTGTTTTATTTATTTACTTTTTGTTTTCTGTCTTTTAATTGGAGAAATAATGGTACAACAAAAAGAATAGGTAATGTATGGTTTCAATGATGGTAATAAATGTTTTTGAGGAGAACTTATTTGTTCATTGTCTTCATTTATAAATGTAACTTTTTAAAAAAAGTTACTTACTTCATTCATAAATGTAACTTCTCTACATGAATGAACTTTTTTGGCATAGAGATAAGTACATTTCTTTATTTCAGAAAGACTTTGTTGATCTTTATGTATAATTCATTCAAATTCAAATTTTATTTGTCACATACACAGTATGTGTGTATATATATATATATATATATATATATATATATATATATATATATATATATCTATATATATATAGAGAGAGAATTTAAAGTGACGAATGGTTGTGCAAATAAGCATGAAAGGTGACTAGTGAAAGTGACATGTGCAATTGTCCAGATGTATAAATATTTTGTACAAGTGTGTATGAATGTGTCCATGATTGTCCAATCAATGTTGTGAGCTTAAAATTCATACAATTAAGTTTGTACGTAATCATACTTTTAACTTGAGAATAATGAAAAAGATAATACTATAATTTACTCCTATTACTTTATACTACATGAATGTAATTTGTTTCTTTCAAGGTAAACACTAAACTTAAATACAGTGGTGTGAAAAACTATTTTCCCCCCTCCTGATTTCTTATTCTTTTGCATGTTTGTCACACAAAATGTTTCTGATCATCAAACACATTTAACTATTAGTCAAAGATAACACAAGTAAACACAAAATGCAGTTTTTAAATGAGGGGTTGTATTATTTAGGGAGAAAAAAAATCCAAACCTACATGGCCCTGTGTGAAAAAGTAATTGCCCCCTGAACCTAATAACTGGTTGGGCCACCCTTAGCAGCAATAACTGCAATCAAGCGTTTGCGATAACTTGCAACGAGTCTTTTACAGCGCTCTGGAGGAATTTTGGCCCACTCATCTTTGCAGAATTGTTGTAATTCAGCTTTATTTGAGGGTTTCCTAGCATGAACCGCCTTTTTAAGGTCATGCCACAACATCTCAATAGGATTCAGGTCAGGACTTTGACTAGGCCAATCCAAAGTCTTCATTTTGTTTTTCTTCAGCCATTCAGAGGTGGATTTGCTGGTGTGTTTTGGGTCATTGTCCTGCTGCAGCACCCAAGATCGCTTCAGCTTGAGTTGACGAACAGATGGCCGGACATTCTCCTTCAGGATTTTTTGGTAGACAGTAGAATTCATGGTTCCATCTATCACAGCAAGCCTTCCAGGTCCTGAAGCAGCAAAACAACCCCAGACCATCACACTACCACCACCATATTTTACTGTTGGTATGATGTTCTTTTTCTGAAATGCTGTGTTACTTTTACGCCAGATGTAACGGGACACGCACCTTCCAAAATGTAAAACTTTTATCTCGTCGGTCCACAAGGTACTGTATTTGCCCAAAAGTCTTGGCAATCATTGAGATGTTTTTTAGCAAAATTGAGACGAGCCTTAATGTTCTTTTTGCTTAAAAGTGGTTTGCTCCTTGGAAATCTGCCATGCAGGCCATTTTTGCCCAGTCTCTTTCTTATGGTGGAGTCGAGAACACTGACCTTAATTGAGGTAAGTGAGGCCTGCAGTTCTTTAGATGTTGTCCTGGGGTCTTTTGTGGCCTCTTGGATGAATTGTCTCTGCGCTCTTGGGGTAATTTTGGTCGGCCAGCCACTCCTGGGAAGGTTCACCACTGTTCCATGTTTTTGCCATTTGTGGATAATGGCTCTCACTGTGGTTCGCTGGAGTCCCAAAGCTTTAGAAATGGCTTTATAACCTTTACCAGACTGATAGATCTCAATTTTGTTCTCATTTGTTCCTGAATTTCTTTGGATCTTGGCATGATGTCCAGCTTTTGAGGTGCTTTTGGTCTACTTCTCTGTGTCAGGTAGCTCCTATTTAAGTGATTTCTTGATTGAAACAGGTGTGGCAGTAATCAGGCCTGGGGGTGACTACAGAAATTGAACTCAGGTGTGATAAACCACAGTTAAGTTATTTTTTAACAAGGGGGGCAATCACTTTTTCACACAGGGCCATGTAGATTTGGAGTTTTATTTCTCCCTTAATAACATAAACCTTCATTTAAAAACTGCATTTTGTGTTCAATTATGTTATCTTTGACTAATAGTTAACGGTTTTTGATGAGCAGAAACATTTAAGTGTGACAAACTTGCAAAAGAATAAGAAATCAGGAAGGGGGCAAATAGTTTTTCACACCACTGTATAATGTTAAATTTTGAGGTTTTTCTAAAGTGATATAATCAAGTTGTTAGAAAATAAGTTTTACTGCCCTAAGGTATCTTTTGTTTCTGATTTGGATGGATGAATTTCTTTTGCTTTGGGGAAACTTAAAAATATATTTATATTTAATCCAAATTAAACCTTAAATAATGTTATAACATTTGATTTGAGAGTAAAAAAAAAGTAAGTAAAAAAATTGCTTGTAACAAATTGAAGCAATTTTTTTAAAAGTTGATCCAAAGTATATTTTTTTTCAGTGTACTTAAAAGTTTTAATTTTTACTAAAGTGAAAATCAAGTTGTTACAAAGTCGAAAAATTAGTTTTACTGGCCTACGGCATTGTAACAACTTTTGCTTTTGATTTGGATGGATGAATTTATTTTTGCTTTGGGGAAACTTAAAAATATATTTATATCTAATAAAAATTAAACCTTAAATAAAATTATAACATTTGATTTGAGAGAAAGTAAAAAATTGCTTGTAACAAATTGAAGCAATTTTTTAAAATTGATCCAACGTATCACTTTTTTCAGTGCACACACACACACACACACACACACACTGAAATTAGCAATTAGTCTAATCTGCATGTGTTTTGACTGTGGGAGGAAACTGGAGTACTGTGCAGAAAACACACCAAGCATGGGAAGAATATGCAAACTCCACACACAGACCTAAGGCCGGAATCAAACCATAGAACTTATGGTAATGTTAATCAAATACACTACTCACAATAAGTTAGGGATATTGTTATTTGCATGAGTGCTTTTCCTATTTGCTCTGAATTTGAATGAAATAAGTAAAAGTTCCCTTTGATATTACTAATAATGTATGACAAGAAACACCATTTTCATTAGTTTAATATTTATTATCCTACAAATTTATACAATAACAGGGATAACAAAATAAATAAAAAATGTCAGTAGCGGGTGTTTCCACCATTTGCGCAATGACAGCTTGACAGCGACATCTCATGCCCCTCACTAGCCTCATGATGTTGTTCTGAGGCAATGCGTTCCCCTCTTCCACAAGTGCTACACGCATTTCTGCCAGGTCATGTGGGGGTGGGGTACAATCATCCAGTCTCTCCTTCAACTGGTCCCAGACGTGCTATATGGGGTTCAGGTCGGGGGACATTGATGGCCATACCATATGAGGCACTCCAACTTCCTGAAGTCGAGCTGTGACAATTCTGCCACAATGTGGTGGAGCATTATCATCCATGAACAGAAAGTCGGGGGGTGTGCTGGTGGAATTGGGGGATGATAGGTTCTATGATGTCTCTAAGGTAAGAATGTGCAGTGACTGAGCCATGTACAATAACCAAATCTGTTTTGCGCTGACTGGTGATGCCTGCCCAGACTCTTGCACCTCCTCCACCAAAGCAAACCCTGGGGACCATGTTGACCTCAGCGTATCACTCACCTCGCCTACTCCAGCAACGCTGATGACAATCATCAGTGAACAGAACGGTAGACCACTGCTGCATTGTCCAGGTCACACGGTCTTGTGCCCACTGCAAACGTTCACGTGGTGTCTGGCATTCAAGCCAAAGCGGTGGAGTCGGTTGTGAATGGTTTGTCTGGAAACCCTAGTACCCCTCGCATCTCGTAAACGGGCCTGCAGCTGTGTGGTAGCTGCATAATGATGTCTGAGTGCATAGGTCCTTAGGTACTGGTCATCGTTGCAGTCTGTCTCTCGTGGGGCTTCATTCCAGGGTCTGTCATGAACTCTGCCAGTAGTTCTGTGTCTTGATGCAAGTTTGCTGATGACACTTTGAGACACACCAAGTTCACAAGCAACATCTGACTGCCTGCCACCGACCCGAAGGCATGCCATGGCCAGGTGGCACTACTCGTCCGTTAAGTGACGTGTGTTCATGCTGTTTGAATGATGAACTTGGAATGACTTACTGACAATACCAGCTTTTTAAACCCACAGAATGTTGAAATTGATGCCACATTGAAAAAGGTTGTCTTTCGGGATTGGCCCCAATATGAGGCACACCTGTACACACTGAGACCATTACATGGAAAACACAAAATAAGGTGTGTCTATCACCCCAATGCAATTGCCTCCCTATCCCAAAAATCTCTGAAGTGAAACAAACACCGTATGTATGACATCCACTAAGTCACTCACAATATCCCTAACTTATTGTGAGTAGTGTATATACAATGTAATTAATAGTGATAAAAAAATGAACTGACAGAAATTGTCACTTGCTTCATCTGTATGTTGAGGTAAGTTTACATAATTTGCTATGATGCTATGAGGTATTTACATTTAACTAAATTAACCTGTTTTTATTGCTAATGTCAGGTTATACTAGCATTCATTCCGGTAGGTAACATAAACAGGCCTGGACACTTCCAATTAAATCTGAATGAGATTTTTGACATGCTATCTATACTTTTATTTAAGCATAACTTCTCAAGCCCTTTTGCACAGCTACTAGCATCCTATTCTGTAGGGTTTTCCCACTATTATTTGAATACACCTGACCCGTATTTTGTTAATTTTCAGACACGTTTTAAGCCACTTTGTTTTTCAGTCATCCTGTGCCTCATTTACTACGCATTGTGCATGCTCACCCATAATTGACCCACGCAGGTACAACACCTATTGTCTCAGCAAAAAGGAGTAAGCAACTTTTTCACGTCTACAATTCTGTCCATATAATTACTAACAATTTATTTTTGTAGTTTTACAAATTTTACATACTGATTTGTTTTATTCTAAATTTCAAGTTAGAAGTTTTACATTTTTTCTAAAGCAATCATGTGGCTCTAAAATTAAAAGTCATACTTGGTAGTCACAATAGAATGTATGGCTTTTAATGCATTTTGTTCAGTACTTAGTGATACTATAAAAATAGACAGATTCATAAAATGCTTTTAAAATATACAGAAAGCATATTTATGTTGTGTAGGTATCATTGTTTTACCTTACATTGCCTGTCTTTAAACACCCTATTGAGAAGACAACGAACGACAATAAACTGATTTGTTGTTAAATAATTCAATAAATAATAGTAAATAATATATATATATTTTTTTTATTTACCTTTATTTAACCAGGCAAGACAGATTAAGAACAGGTTTCTTATTTACAACTGTGGCCTGGCAAAGGCTGAGCCTTTTGATAAAATAAAAAAAAATTTATTGGATAATTATGTAGTTTACATTATTTGAAAATGTATGTTTTGTGTTATCTTTTAAGCCATCAAACAATGATGCATACCTATATAATTAAGAGTTAAAATAACTTAATGTTACATATACAAATAATGGTCAAAATGCCAGTCTGCCATCTTTGTGTATGCTGGGGTTTCTCAACCACTTAGCCATGGACTACAGATAGGACAGATAGGCTGTAAATGCCCTCTAGTGGTCAGTAGCTCTACATCAGAAGTGGGTGGCTCTAGCCTTAGCAGTGACAGCACGTCATATCATACTGCTTTTTCACATTGCTGTTGGGTAACTTTTTGCAAAAAAGCAAACAGCTTAGCTTTGCTTGATGACTTGTAACCATCCATCTTTCTCTAGATGACATTCCAGAAGTTTTTTGTAAATTAAGAGTAAATTGCAGTGGTTTCTTATTTTTTTTTATTCCACAGCTGTATATACTCCATATCATACAAATATAAGTGGAAAAAAAGAATGGAAATATTTAGACTGAAACTTTTAGAACTGAAATATTAATTTAGATCTGCATGCGATTATTTAAAATTTAATTCTGTGGCTAATAATAAACACATAATTTACACACTGTGTGGTGAAACTATTCACTGCTTTATTTGGTCAGTACTGGTATTTTGTAATCATGCATTTACAACAAGCATAAAGTGGTCAAACTATATGATTCCTAACCTAGAGATATATAGGATTCTATGAAGCTACACCTAAAGCCCATAAGATTGAAATCAATATAGTTTTAAAAATAAAGCAGTAAAATATTGTACGTATCACTAGTCATTTTGTCAGTACTGTAGTTGAGTTTATGGCTCCAAGTTTATTGCTCTAAAAAGAGACTAGCTCTTTTTCAATCTGTAAAAATAGAGTCCTCAAGACCATTGGTTCCAGATAAATCTCAACCCGATATCAATGATCTATAAGCTGGGATGGTAGAACTTGAGAGATTTAACTTCTTAAGTCTTCCGTATGTAACGAAACATAATAAAATGGCATAACTGGGTCTAGCATGGGGAAGAGTAACATTTATAAGTCCAGTTTGAGTCTTGTGGAGGTGTATTGTGTGCATAAGCGGTCACTAGTGGATTCGGTGAAGCTTGGTGATGAGGATAGACCGCTCCCTTTAAAAAGATAGAGAAAAAAAAGTAAGATTTTTTTTAGTTAGCTGCAATAGCCAATATAATGTCTATGGAAGAGCAACATCATTAAGTGGGACATGTCCAGTAACACAGCCATTTCACAGTAAGAGTTTCATCACACCTCTCTAATAAAACTTATCTATACAGTACAGTACAATTACAAATCCTCATTTAGAACTATTTATACCCTGGTCAAGTACCTGTACAGGTTTTTCTATTACATGTCATGTCTGTGCAAGTTTCTCTAGCACACCATCCATGATTTTCAGAATAGGTCATGGAGTTTTTGCAATCCTGACCAGAATAAAACAGTTGCTGAAAATGAATAAATGAATCTTCATGATGCCGATGTTTGGTTGTCCCACAGTGCTCCTTATAAGACTAAAACAGAGTTTGTTGGCCTGCAATGATCAAATTCAAACACAGCAATATGAGTCAAACCTTCTTTGTTGTAGTATCTTAAATGGAGTACTGTGTGGAATATATACTACTTAATATAGTACTGGAATATAGTACTTTTGAGGGTTATGTTCTTTTTGGCATTACTGGTACCTCACAAAAAAGATATAACCAAATGTAGCACAAGTACTTGATTCACAGTATGATTCACCTGCCAAAGAAAACAATACATTTTGGGGATATGATGCAGGATTTCATATTTCACTATTCTGTACCACAAGGTCTGATGATAAAGTGCTACAGTAGTAAAGCATCACCGACATGTCATAATTACATTGCTTTCAGCAAAGAGTTAGCCACGGTCACTTTGTGTGTTGGTATGCGTTCCCTGTTGGTTTCTCCATTTGATCAAATAGCTTATTATGAATATTACAATTGATTATTGAAAAACACTTCAGCTTTATCCAACAAAGGCAAATAATGCTAAAAACATTGATCATAGTTTACTGCTTATTCTCAGGTGTGCTTTGGAGAGCTTGGTTTAGCATTGAGATTATGTTTGCATGGTGAAATGACAGGGCGAGGAGCTAAATACATGAAGTTGTAACTCACCTCTTATGAGACTGTACATGTTCAGGTAGTTGCTTCCTGAATCTAATATGGTATACCAGCTACGTGATGTAGAGTGACCCTGCAGAGCATTTTAAGATAATGAAAATAAGTTTTAGTTATATTATCATTGTAAAGATCTAAAATCAGCCTTTGATGTGGCTGATATAGAGACCTACTTATTTCTGCTGAATTAATGATAATACATGTTGCAGGTACACACCTGAATCTTACAGGTGTCAGTGCTTGTGCTGCTGAAGTTGAATGTGATGTCATCGATGAGCCTCATTACAGGAGTGGTGCGAGTGGCTATGATATCATCACCAATTACAGACACCAGCTACCACGGAAATATGGAATATGTTATCAGTCAAGTGAATTACATTTTATTTTGTTTGGAGACCAACACACTTGACTCATGTACAAACTGATGAGTTTCTCTCTCTCTCTCTCGCTTTCACTCGCTCTATCTTGAATAGATACTCACAGAAAACAGACATTTTTGGCTCTTTGGGGGGCAGCTCTCTGTTGTCCACTCTTTTATCTGGTTGACCAGAAGGGAGGAGGCATCAAAGCATGGAATGTCTACACTCCTGTGAATATCAGAATCACATGACATTACATATTTATTTATTAATGAACAGTAATAATAATGATGGCACATATGAGTTTACATAGATCACAAGTACAAAGCTTCACGTACATACATAGTATAATTAATTTTAATATATTATCGCTGTTCTTGGAGTCTCTGTACATATAATAATAACAATAATAATAACAATAATAATAATAATAATAATAGCAACAACAACAAAAACAATAATATAACAACAATAATAATAGCAACAACAACATTAATAATCGGAAGTCGTAGTAGTAGTAGTTATTATTTCCTCCTGTTGGTTGAAGAGCAGATGGTTTCAGTGGCTTGTTGTGCAGTAGGTTATGAGCGCGTACCTACCACGTGACTGAGCATTGCGCGTGCAGTGGTCCTGCTGCCAGAACGGAGAGCAGCCCACCAACACCAAGCACTAGCACTGCCATAACGGACACACACCCTGCCCTGCGCTCAGGCCCTGCTACTGCTGAACCGGCGCTATCTCCAGCCGTCACGTCGCATAACAAGTGTTTACATGGACTCCTCATGTCCATCACCCTTACACATTCCATCCGCTCCCCTGCGGTCTCCTCCTTCTTCTCCTCCTCCGCCAATACCGATCATATGGAACGCCACATGGGTCAATTTCCCTGAGAAAAAAAAATTAAATAAAAACGCTTTAAGTCCGGGGTACTGAATAATTTGTTTTGTTTTTTTATTTAAATACCGATTTTCCGAATTTCATGTTTGTGTTAGGATTCAGGTCAAGTCTATGAAAAATAACCAATTTAAATTTCCATAGCGTTTCAATAATATTTATTGTCAACGTTCAGTAACAATGTTAAAGGACAGTTTTAACCTTGTATATTTTCTTGTGTTTGTATGAAATAACCAATCTTCAGTAAATCTTCATCTCTCTATATGTTCTCTATGTGTCCACCAAGGTAGAGAAGGGTGTTTGGGTTAGTGCAGTGGTTCTCAAACTTTTTCTGTCATTCCCCACTTAAGGGGGTGAGCAAATTTTCAAGCCCCACTTGTCAACAAAATAATAACGAAATCTGCCAAGTTTACTGTTTATTGAAATATCAATTTCTAAACCAATAAGATCAAACAACACCAAGTTAAAAACAGATAAAATACACGTGCAATTGTTATAAAAGGCTTACGTTGTCACTTATCTTTGCATAACTGACCCCATGTTTATTAGCTGCTCAGCAATCGTTTGTAGTTTTTTTTGCACTGGCCAATACTGTATGCAACTTTGAATGAAGCCATTTATGCTTTGCTGTCCACTGATTCAGATTTTACCATGCGATTCTCCTGCTGTCTGTATTTTGCCAGCTTTCTTTGAAAGAAGTCGAGTGGCTTATTAACATGTGTTGTCTCTAAGTGTCTTCCTAATTTGTTGGGTCTCATGCGGTCTGCTGCCAGCGGTATAAGACACAAAACACACACAGGTCTCTCCTCTGCCCCCACCATCCCCACCATGAAGCAAGTTAGGCTTCATTAGTGGTGGGCGATATAACCAAAATCTTCTATCACAGTAGAAGCTATTTTCTACCTCGGAAACAATATAATCACAATATAGCAATTTGTTTCTGAAAATGCATAAATAAAAATTCAAACACAAAGAAACTGTTTTACATAATGTAATTTTATATAAACTGTGAATTGCTGAGGTTTGCCGCATTTTTTTTTACTTTGGCCATATTCGTTTGGATGCTTGGATTTCAGATGATAGAAGAGGTTTAACGTGTTTCCACCACTTGTTAAAACAGTGAACTTGCGTACCTTGCAAATCAAATTCAAAAATTCTATTTAATTCAAACCTTAAAATAAAAGACTATGAATAGGAAATAAATATGAAAAATAAAATAGGGGGTAAATGTAACTAGGAATGAATAAAATAAAATATAAAAACTAAAGTTAAAATAAAATAACTGCACAACAATACACAATATAGAAAATATATGAAGAATATGTGAACAATAAGAGCAGCTGTACGAGTAGGAAAAGAATGGTAATGTCCAGGGTTGTGCAATCCACATGTTTAAAGTGGATCACATTCGTCTCATTCGTATCACTTTTCTTACCCAAACCAATTCCACACCACAGACGTGGCACCTTTTTTCTTTACAATCTCCTCGTTGTTGGTTTTGTCACATATAAGCAAGCTCACTGCTCGTCTTCTTCCATTGTCGAAGTGTATGTGAAGCCAAACACATCAAAAGTGGGACGAAACCGTGGCACCCGATTGAACCAAATATCTGCGCAAATACAGCGCAGCGCGACTATCTGAATAGCGCAGTGATGATCTGGTTTATTTGCGCAGCCCGGTGGATCGCGCAGCGCCGCTCGAATGCGACCCACTATGTTTTGCACTATGGGGCCAGGAGTAGCTCAGTGGTTAAGGCATTGGACTACGGTTCGGAAGATCCCAAGTTCAAACCCCACAACCACCAAGTTGCCACTGTTGGGCCCTTGAGCAAGGCCCTTAACCCTCAACTGCTCAGATGTGTAATGAGATAAAAATGTAAGTCGCTCTGGATAAGAGCGTCTGCCAAATGCCTAAATGTAAATGTAAATGTTTTTATTTACAAACTATTTAAAATGTCAGGACTGTTTATTATTGTTTCCGCCTTGCCATGCCTGGTTTGTATGTGCACATCCCAGAAAATTTATTTTGATGGTCGGCGCGGTATATTTCTGTCAGAGTCGCGCAGCGCTGCCCAGTGGGTCGCGCAGGTTTGTGATTCGAGCAGCGCTCCTGAAGTTGGCCCGACGTTAAACCGTTATTGTTCCACTATGGTTCCACTTTTTCTCCCGGCCCACAACTGATGTTATTTTAAATTTACTTGTATTAATGATCCATTTATTTGTGTGTGATTGTTTAGTTTTGAGCGTACGCTCTTCATTATCAATAAAGAAAAGCATGAATTAGAATAGGTACTTTCCTGTTATTTGCTCCCGTTCATTGCGCCCCACCTGTCATGTCTGTATTCCCCACTAGTGGGGCGCACCCCACAGTTTGAGAACCACTGGGTTAGTGGTTTCGGCCAAGTTTGTGTGTGTGATGTGTGTGCTTGACCTGTGTGTATATGCTTGTGCTGAGTTTAATAAACTACTCCCCAGCCATTTGCATTGGGGAGCAAGTAAGCTCATTCGTTCTCCAAGATCCCTGCTAGCGTCGAAAAACGCTACATTGGTGTCAGAAGTGGGATGGAGAGTCTTGAGTTGGAGCAATCGGCGGAGGACCTGTGGAAGATCCAGGAGGGCCGCTGAGTTGCAACACAACTCCGGAAGAAGGAGCATCTTCCGGACGGAACCAGCAAGGTGGCACGACGAAAGCGGAGTGGAGAGATTAGGATTCCGGCACTGGATCTCGGAGCGGAGCCCAACGTTGACGCTGCGCAAGTGCCGGCGCAAGCTACAGCGATGTGCCTCCTACAACGGCGCCGTCGAACCCTATGCGTTCTTCGCCCAAGTGGAGCTAGCTGCCGACTTCGCAGGCTGGTCTCCGGTGGAAATGGTCGCAAGGGTAGCTCTCTTGCTGGAGAGCGACGCGCTCCGGGCTGATGACCGGAAGGACTGCGCAAAGCTCCAGTTCGGCGCGGGTGACCATAAAGAGACGGCGTGCGAGGAGCTGGTGGTGCGCGAGCGGCGCACGTCTGAGCCTCTGGGCGCGTTCGCCATGGACCTTGCCGGGGCTATCCAGAGCTCGAGCACGATAAACAAGAAGAGCTAGCTCATCGCGCGTTTCTCCGAGGCCTCCGACCACCGCGGCTCCGCGAGCACATCAGGTTAGCAGCACCAGCTTCCCTCACCGAGGCGCTACGCGCAGCACAGCGTGCTGAACCCATCCTGGGTGAAGATTGCGGCGAAAGAGCCGAGCTACCTCCCGCCGTTCGGTAGGCGAACCTAGCCGTGGACAGGGCTACCCGTCACGGCTGGGCCACGAACTAGTCTCTGGGGTTTCGCGGCGATGCCGAGGCACGGGACCTCGAGACTACCGTGGCAACGTTCGTAGGCCTAAGGGACAGCGTACCCCAGCAGCCGTCTACGGTTTATCCTGACAGCCGTGCAGCAAAGCGCGTCGTCGGTACTGCGAGCGAGGTGAAGAGTGCGTGTGCCGAGTTACTGCCTCGCCGAGAGCATCGCCCGCAGTCGTTTCGCCTGCGCCGCAGCTGGACAGTGAACGCGTTGTCCACTACACGGCAAAGAAGGGCCCCACACCGCTCGCGGGCAGCGCTGCAGGACTTTCGGGTGGGGTCACCTGGGGAGCGTGTGGGCGTGGACACTCACAGCCGGGGGCGAGGCTTTGCTGCTGGGGAGCAGGTGTGGGTGTGTTCCTCCAGAAGGAAGAGAGGGCTCTCATCCCAGCTCACGTCTCACTGGGTGGGCCCCTGTACGGTACTCGCTCAGCTCTCTGGTGTCATCTATCGGGTGCGGTTAAACAGACAAATTTACATCCTTCACAAATTGGATCTCATTTTAATGCTGTTTTGTTCTGTCCTTTATTTTGCTTTGGTACAAAATAATTTTAATTAAGCCAGTAACGATGTCTGACAAAAATATGATGAAGGAAACAGTGCAAAATGCCTTCATCTCTAAATCTGCACAGAACATAAATTAATTTCAACATTAACAAAGTTGACAACAACTTAAATAAAAAATTAACAACTCCTTTACTATTTCCCCATCTGTAGAGGGCTTGTTATGTTGGTATGGCTTGCTCTTCATATGCTCTGTGTTGGGCGGTGAGTGAGTGAGTGAATGAGAGAGCACCTGTATAGATCGCTCATACTGCACTTTAAGCTCATCTATTTTCCTCGCCCTTACCTCAGACTGCTGGGGGTAAAGTGTCTATGTTTAGCTTCGTAATGACGTTTAATGTTTACACTTTTGACACCCACAAATAAGACACACAGGCCTCATAGGAAGAATGAATGAATATTTCCCCACCCATTCATTTCGGAAAACTCGGTTCTACGAATCAACTTTTAAAATTTTTGAACGTGACTTTTTTTTTTTGCCCTAATCTGTCTGTGTGCTGCTCTTGCTTTCTGCTCTCTTCAATGCACGCATGTTGGCACATATGAACGTAACGGATGGCGTGGTAACTGTAGTAGCACTGCACTACATAGCGTCTATGGGAGTCACGTGTTAAAAGAACAAATGACTCGAGACTTGAAGACTTATTGCTGAGAATCATTCAATACTGTTTCCTGTATATAAAGTACGGAGTTTTTGCGATGCTTTGCGCATGCGCGCCCAATAGAAAATGAACGAATCACTCTCCTAGACGACTCGTTCATCTGAGTCATGTTAAAGATTAATTCAAAAAGAACGAATCGTTCATGAACGACCCATCACTACTGGGCAGTACATTAACGTGAAAGGACTCCGGTTGTTCGGAGCTCAGCCCGCACCTTGCATTGATAGGTATATATTTGCTCTAATGACCCGTGTTATATGTCATAGTAACTCACATTACTGCTTTTTATTACCGCCTAGGTTTGTGAACATATGAGACAAACTAGTTTAAGGCAGGCGTTGCAGATTTGCAACTAGATTTGCAACTACTGTACCTAAACAAATGTAACAAAGTGCTTTTCAGTGGCAGAACAACAAAAACAATATGGGATCTGTAGTGGAACCGATTAATGTTTTAAACTGTCATACTGTATGTCCCAGCTTACGTTAGGAGATGTATTGCTTGAAGTTAAATGTGTTTCAGAGGTTAAAGCTCAACGAAGACCCAAGAGGAAACAAAAGGCTGCTCGGCAGGTCACGGGTGCAGCACAGGCAACCAGAAAAGGGAACAACACCTACAAGACTGTGGTTACGAGAAATGCTCTGCACACCTGAAGAGGAACAGTGCAGAGATCAAGTCTGAGAGAACAGAACGTTCTGTTCCAAGTTTGGCCGGAAGCCAGCCCTAATACCCAAATATGTATTCTATAGAATGTGTAAGATTAGTCAGTAGCAGTATAAGCTTAGTTTTTGATTGCCAGTGTTTACCGTATAAGGTCAAGGCCTGCTAATTGGTTAAGAAGCATAAGACTGCTAGGACATGAGTCACAGGACAAAGGTATAAAAGGGTTCTGTTAGACTTTGGCGGGGTTCTTCTTCTTTGGTTCGTGGGGCAGTGTTAGCATACATTGTTCATTTGAGTTCACAAGACTTTGTATTCTTTTATTTTCCATTGAACTTTTTGCTTAGTATTTGCTATTTGTATTCACAATAAATCTACCTCATTTTATTTGCTTAAGTTGTAATCTTTGGCATTATAAAATAATAAAAGGACTGCCTCCCATTGCGAGGCCAGTACCCCCAGCACGGTGCCCAGAGTGTGAGTTTGTTTCCTGCATCGAGAACAGACGGTTCCGGGGACTACATTTCCAAGGACTTCTTCTAAGGTGAGTCACGCGCTTGTCTTTACAGAATTTGACACCGGTAATGTTTCGTCCTTTGCATATAGACATTCCTTATTCGGATGATTCAGGTTATGTTTATTAAATGCAGCAAAACAGATCCAAATCCAATATCTCAAATCCTCAAAACTCAATTTGAGCCTGAAAAGGTTAAACGTCCCATAGGAAGAATAAACATACACTGATCTGTCCATTCATCTTTGAACGTTCAGTTTTCATAGTCTACTTTCCTTTTCTTAGAGTAAGACATGCTGCTTTGCATGTGTGTTTCTATTTCTTCC
Organism: Channallabes apus; assembly: GCA_030522415.1. Taxonomy (NCBI): domain Eukaryota; kingdom Metazoa; phylum Chordata; class Actinopteri; order Siluriformes; family Clariidae; genus Channallabes; species Channallabes apus. The sequence continues at coordinate 38,444,643 of CM060109.1, read as the reverse complement.
TCACACTATCTATATGGTAAACTTGGTTGATTGGCTCTGTTGAGTGACACATACAGTAAAGCCACACCCACCTCGAGGGAGAAACAGTAGATTATACTCAAGGTATAAATTGAGTGTAATAATAATAATAATAAATAAATAAATAAATAAATAAAGCTAGTGAGTCAAGATGTCTTTATGTGGTCTGAGTATTGAATACATGTAGGCAACATCTATTCTATCCATCTTTCCTTCTTTCCTTCCTTTCTTTTCTTCCATTATTAATTCATTTTCAGTTCATATTCAATAATTCAATAATTGTTTTATGCTAGTCAGGATCATGGTGTATTCAGAACTTACCTTTGTAAGTTCTGAATACACACAGCAGGAGTAAGCTGTCCTTGATGTGAGTCCAGTCCATCACTAGGCACTATTTATACATTCATTTACTCATTTGCCAATTGCAAAACCAATGTTTTTATATATTCATTCATTCATCTTCTATACCGCTTTTCCTGTGATCAGGGTCGCAGGGGGCCTGGAGCCTATCCCAGGAGGCTTTCTGGCACAAGGCAGGGTACACCCTAGACAGGGTGCCAATCCATCGCAGGGCACACACACACACACATTCACCCATCCATTCACACACTACGGGCAATTTGGGAACGCCAATTAGCCTAACCTGCATATCTTTGGACTGTGGGAGGAAACCGGAGAACCCGGAGGAAACCCACCAAGCACGGGGAGAACATGCAAACTCCGATTTTATATATAATTATATAATAATTACTATTGGGAATATTTAACATTTGTAGGCTACTTATTGGTTTTTTAAAGCTACAGTATCTCAGACTGGTTTCGACAATGATGTGTACCAAACCCTTTATTTCCTAGTTAACATGCTTTGCCTTTTTCTATGATTGTGAATGTAGATGAATGTCACCTTTTGTGGTTATATACTGCACTTATGTAGTACTATATTTGTTCTATTGCAGTTTCATGTAAAAAGTATTAAAAAGATTCTCTTTTGCCACCAAAACAGCTATGACTCATCGAGGCATGGAAGGATTGCTGTAGTATCTGGGGCCAAGACATTGGCGACAAATCATGTACTGTATATCCTGCAAGTTATGAAGTGAGGCATCCATGGATTAAAATTGTTTGGCCACCACACATATTGTAAGTGCAGAGGTGCACATGAAGACCTCTTTCATATTGCTCAGCCCATTCTTAAGCACAATTTTAGGGCATATCATCATGCTACGCAAGGTCACTGCCATTAAAGGAAAAACCACAGCCTTGAAGGGGTGCATTTGGCCTGCAACATTGTTTAGACAGGTAGATAGGACATGTCAAAGTAACATTCACATAAAGTCATGAAATGCTTTGGGCGCACATGACCCTGTCACTGGTTCACTGGTTGTCCATCTTTGATTTGATATCTAAGAATAAAATAAAAATGTTATTCCTCTAGTATATGACTACTAATGTAACTATTGGGTCAAAGCTTTAGGATATTCCATAAGAGTTAATAAAATGGTCACAAATGTCAACATTGACCCCACTCTCTACATAACACTATAGTCAGAGATACATCAGATTAATTATTTTTTATTACTCAAAATAACCACACACAAAATTTCCTGAGGTCCACAATAAAAAAAATATGATTTGGTGACAATTTACATACAGTAAATGAATATATCTGTTTTTGCAACTTAACCCTTCATTTGAAATTTGCCAGAAGTTTTTTTTTCTTGCTGAGCCTGATGTTATCTGATAAAGGCTGTTCAGCTTGTTTTATATCACGAATGCACAGACGGGCAATGGGGTGGAACTTGGGTTATGCAGTATGCACACACCCATATTCTCTCTCTCTCTCTCTCTCTCTCTCTCACACACACACACACACACACACACACACACACACACACACACACACACACACACACAGTACAGAGGGCAGAGACACGCTGGGGAGCTGCTCAGGACACCAGTGAGTAAAAGAATGCCTAACTTCCAATTCAATCTAATAAATCAGATGAACGTTTTTCATGTAAATGAATAACATATTGCAATTCTTATGTCCAGATCTGTCTTTAAACAATATTACATGCTGGATGAGTGCATTGAATTCTATTCTTATGAGAAATGACACCTTACTATATAGGATTTCATTAAATCATTAAAATTTTGTAAGCTTTAAGCTTTCTGGTCATTCTGTTGTGTTGACAAAAATATGTAAATTCATGAAGAAAGGATCAAAGTTAGACAAAATGTTCGGTCATTTGTGCCTTTAATACTTTTGTTTCACTGTGAACAGTGAATATAGTGTCATTAATTTCTAAATTAATAAGGTCACTGGCTCTAGGGACCACTTATGCATCTTAAAAGCATAACGCTAAAATCTAATTAAAGGTAACATACATGCACCTTCACAGGTACAATGTACATAATGACTTTACAGAAGATTCACCCTTGACCCCAGCAACTAGTTTATTACTGTATATACATTTTCTGTGAATATGTTCTCAAGAGCAATTGTAAATTTTTGTACATGATCATAGAATTATATTTTAATATCCATTTTATATGCAAGCTCATGCTTTTGCTAAAAATTAGCTACATGCTTTATTTAGTACCTTTTTTTTAAATCTAGAACCTATGTCCTTCTGGGAGAAATCTTAAAACTTAAGTATATACTGTATATCTCAAGGATATTTCAAGGTATGACCAACAAAATTCTTAACTATCCAGAGCTTAGTGGACTCCCATATTTCTAGGAGTGTCTAAGAGTTTCAGTTGCTGAGAGCATTTACTGTGGCATGGTATTATATTTTTTATGGAACACGTCTTTCAATAACAGAAAAAGATTCTACCCACCAGTTTAAATGCAGGAAATTCTGTTTGTATTTCATACACAGGTACAGTAGCTATGTCGAATGAGATGGCTGCCCCCCTTATCTTGGATGAAGAATACACAAATGATGCTGTGCATATGACTTGTCCTTCCACTGTGGCCATTTTGGGTTCTGGTGACTTCTCACGGTCCTTGGCTATGCGTCTGGTAGCATGTGGCTTTGGAGTGGTGGTGGGGAGTCGTTGTGTCAAGCGCATCTCTCCTGGTCTCTTTGTGGATGCAGTGGAGCTGAACAGTCAGGAGGCAGCAGTAGCAAAATCCAAGAGGCTGGTCTTCATGGCATTGTTCCCTGAATACTATCCATCCTTGCTGGGTCTCAGGAGTGCACTGGCCGGAAAGATTCTCGTGGATGTGAGTAATGCTGTGGCGATGAACAGCAAGGGGCCATCTAATGCAGAGCAACTTGCTGAAATGTTCCCAGACAGTGTGGTCGTTAAAGGCTTTAACACAATTCCTGCGTGGACTCTACAGACTGGTGCACATGATGGCAGCCGACAGGTCAGTGATGTTTAAGACATGCAATTAGAAAAATTTCAATTTTAATGATATTACAAGAGCAGTCAGTATTGAAATATTTAAGGGAAGTGGTATCAAAAAGTTTTGAGACTAGTTTTGTAACACATCAACAGATGGCAGCACAAGGCTGCACACACAGTCACAGCGAGCACTGACTTCCATAAGTCAGTATCCCAAAAGACATCATCCTGCATACATTGGGAGTTATACAACTGGTGCTAATCCGACAATGTGCATTGCGAAGTCAGTTATTTCATAGTGGACAGCAAGTTAAGACAAAGAGCAAATGTGAAATTCTGTGTGAAAGAGCAGAAGAACGTCACTGGAAAAGCAGAAGAACATAACTGAGGTCTCTATTCAAGAGCATGTCAAGGATCATTACCAGTGACAAAACTTGGGTGTATGGGTACGACCCTAAGATGAAGCGACAATCTTCACAATAGCAGAGCCAAATCCAAGCACGATCCAAAAGAGCAAGGCAGGTCCACTGCATCGACCAAGTACATGCTTATCGTCTTTTTCAACATTTACTGGATTGAGAATTTATAAGAATTTGTCCCCTGGGATCAGACTTCCTATAGCGAATTCTACCACCAAGTCTTAAGGCATCTGAGCAAGAACATATGGAAAAAGCTCTGTTATGCACAAATCCAAAACTTTTTGTTACCCCTCATACAACAGTAAAAAACAAATGGAAATGCTGTGATTCTGTAGTATCTACTAATGTATTATTTTTTTGATAACATCACTTGTTTAGTTTCTTTGGATGGAACATTTATAAATAAAAAATCTGTGATTGCTCTAATTATAAAAGGTCACACAGTTAAATATTTCTTTCAACAACGTGATGGTCAATGCATATGTGAAAATTATTCTCTTGCACAATTTGAATCTTGAAATAGGCCTGTACCATATGAAAAAGAAAAAATGAATAGATGGGATAACCTGGTCATTCAGTACATTCTGGTAGTGAGCTGACGTAATTGTACTGCCACATAAAGATGCTGAGCCCCTACTTGTCCAACTGAAGCAACCCCAGAACGTAACACCACTTCCAGTCTCATATACATAAGACACTATGCATGATGTGTGCATAGCTTTATGAGCTTCCCTTCTTACCGCCTCTGACATGGCAACATTTCTGGAATAGGGTCATTCTGGACTCATTGGACTGCATGAACTTTTTGCATTGCTCCAAAGTCCAACCTTTATGATCCCCTGCAAAGTGAAGCCTTTTTTCTGATTATTTTCACTAACAATCCTGTGAGTTCTCATCACATTGTGAATGAAGAAATTATCTGACTATTAAACATAGCTGTGATTATAACTGTCAACTGTTTAACATCTTTATCATCTCTGATCACAATAAAATGTTATGTTTTTGCTGACTGCATTACTTTTTCAAAGTTGACACCTCAGCATTATTTGAGATATTTAGATGTTTGGCTACTTTAGACAACTCAAGTACAGGATAAGTTAGCTGAAATAAGTTTAGGTGTTACTTTAGATCTTATGCAATTTATTGTAGTACATTGTGTTATTGTCAAAAAAAGCCTTTGCATACATATTTGCACACCCTCCAGTCATTTTTCTCTATTTGCAAAAAAAAAAATCCATATTTTCTATATTTTTTTACTTTTTATTTTTAATTATTTTACTAAATATTGCACAGAATATTTAATTTGTACAGAAATATTTAAAATAAATTTTTACCTAGCTAAATTTTATTTTCTATTGTGTTTCTATTTTATTCATACTTATTTATTATAACTACTGTAAGCTTTTGCTTTTAAGGTCGTGTAAGCATTTCACTGCATATCGTACTGTGTATGACTGTGTATGTGACAAATAAAATTTGAATTTGACTTATGTCCTATAAATTCTCTGACTTTTGACCTGACTCTACTCTAGGTGCTGCTGTGCAGTGACAATGCAGAAGCAAAACACGAGGTGGCCCAGCTCGCCCGGCGCATGGGCTTCTACCCTGTAGATGTTGGCAGTCTGTGTTTCGCACAGGATCTCGAAAAAAAGCCCTTACATCTCTTCCCATCATGGCGCGGCCCTGTCTTAACCACCTTCTTGATCTTCTTATTCTTTTATTGCTATGGATTTATCCGTGACATTCTTCTGCCATACTTAGCTCATAGGCAAAACTCTTTTTACCGCCTGGTCTTTGACCTAGTGAATGAAAGCTTGCCATGCGTAGCGCTGGTCAGCCTGTCACTGGTGTACTTGCCAGGACTGTTTGCAGCATGGCTTCAGCTGTGGAGAGGCACCAAGTACCAACGTTTTCCCTGCTGGCTAGATACCTGGCTGTTACGGAGGAAACAGCTTGGCCTGCTGAGCTTCCTGTGTGCTGCTCTGCATGGAGTGTATTGCCTCTGCTTTCAACTCCGTACCATCACACAACGCAGGCTCATCAACACTGCTTACTCACAGGTACTGATTTTTACATTTGGATACTCTTAAAAAAATGTTACTCTGTAGAGTGAGACCTCCATAAATTGGACTTGTTTGTCTGGAGCATCCTATTGGTGATCAATCAGGTTGGAGGCTGGAGGCCAGGCCAGCAACCTGTTCACGCTTTGCCTGCTGACCAACGTGAACAGGCCCTGGCAGGCTGTGTGTACAGGGTGTTGAGGCACCTTTCTATAATGGCCACCATTCTGTCATCAGTTTGCTGATATACTGTATAATTAATAATCATAGTCAATGCTATGGCTGATAGATTTTCCGCTGTCCTGATGCATCTGTTTTCAGACAAGTACTTACATCTTAAAGAGAGTTTGAAAAAATACAGATAAATCAATTACCTCAAAATAATCCTTAGAACTATGGGGCAACAATTTTTAATGTTTATACTGAATATACTGTGTCTTATTGTTTTTGTTTACATTACCTTCCTTTCATTAATTACAAAGCCTTTAATAGACTAAGTCCTGGGACATTTAGGCCAGTTTTTGGTTTATAGTAGAGGTAGGTGCTGATATACAGTATATTTGACAAAAATGAGAATTGGACAACTAAAAACACCTGTTAGTACTTATATAGGTATATGTGTAGTTGTAGTTTCTTCTTTCTCAGTATCATGATAAGAATTTTCTTTGCTGGATGGTTACAGCTGTAATGATGTATGTGATTACAAAAGTTGTCTTAAAAATACGACTATAATATATTAAAACAAAATGGTGATCATTCATTCATTGTTTTTTTATCTATTCATTAGCAAATTTCCATGAAATGGTAGGAATAAACCAGATTGAGCCATGCTGTTTTATTTTTTGTGTGCGTTTGTCAGGTGAACTCAGGTGTGGAAATGCCATGGGATGAACAGAAGGTATGGCGAACTGACCTCTATTTGTCCAGTGGAGTGTTAGGCCTAGGCCTTCTCTCCCTGTTGGCCATCACATCTCTTCCTTCAGTAGGCAACATCCTCACATGGAGGGAGTTCACCTTTATTCAGGTAGGAAATACAAATCCTTGTAAGCAGCAAACACTGGTAAAGACTTCAAAGGCCTCTTATCTTTTCTTATTTTCTTTCACCAGTCTGGACTTGGTTATGCTGCGTTGACCCTCTCTCTCATACACACATTGGTGATCGGCTGGGATTTTGCCTTCTCCTCCAAGGCCTATGCATTCTACATGCCACCAAGTTACATGCTAGCTGTGGCTCTGCCATGTGCCGTGTTTCTGTGCTGCTGTATCCTGCTGCTGCCATGTTTCTCTGCCAGGTTGGCACGAATACGCAGAGGCTGGGAAAGCATGCGCAAATGTCCCGTGTCACACCACAACCGAGCGCGGATAAACAGGACAGGTCCAGAGGTCTAACTGGCACTTCCATGGACATTTTCAAACTGCAACCAGATAGTGTTATTACCTTTTTCCACCTGTTTATAACAGTTAATGGGGATGAGAAGAATCTGCAATGGCCTTTCTCATGATTTTAGAGACCAAGCACACATTACAAACCTCTACAACCTATTACTGGGCTTTGAACCAGTATTTGTGCAATATGCCAGTACAACTACAAGTAATCATTTGTCTAAGGTACACTATTTCCATATCAGGTTATGACGGTATAATTAACAAACAAGCAGACAAAACCTTCTGGACACTCATGCATTCATTTTGCCTAGCCAAGACATTTAAAACTTATGCAGTTTCCTCAACAATTCAGGAATTGCACTGCCACTAAACTGTTGCTTTATCAAATTATATTCCCTTGGAAATTGGCATGTTGTAAACTGATAGAGATTGCTGTACGTTTTTATACTCCTACATCCATATCAGCAGCCAATGTCAGCCATTTTTCAATCCAATATCCTGTCACTAAAAGCCTACCTCTGCTGACCCACAGTAAACATTTTATCAGTAAAGTTATACCATAATCAGTGCTTGTTAATGACTTCCTACAATGCCCATGCTAAGCCTTATTACAGCAATTAAGAAGTACCTAGTGAAAGTTCACAATGATTATATGAGAGGAAATCTCTTGTACTTTATATAGCCCATTAAATCATGCTAGCACAGTTCCAACCTGTAGTCATGCTTACTAAGATAACATAGGCTGTATTCATTATATAGGTTGTACTCATTCTGCCACTGATTTTGAATGATCTATTATCAAATTACACTATTTCATAAGGGAAATTCAATTAAAAACATTAAAAAAATAATAATAAATAATAAGTATATAATGGGGGACAATTATATATTTATGGGGGAAAGTTTGTTGCCATTAAGGGCCTAGGGTTGACACATGGGCGTGAGGGAAATCTTGAAATCTGAGGCTTCAGAGTTCAAACTGTGTATTTGGATTTTTGGATATGTCAGGCTGAACAAAAGTTAGCATTACTTTTATCACTACCGGAATATGGGAACAATATCATAAAAATGCAGAACTCTCAAAATGAGCATAGAAATCATAGAAACAACCATAAAAACACAAGATCATGTGTATATGTGCTATTTCATTGCCTGTGTGACCCAGTTTAATATTTTTTAATATATTGGTTAATATGAACTACAATTCAATATTACACTCTACACTACACAATCCAAAACAAAGTTTGGATAAAATGCTCTGAGCTTTATGGCTACATGAGATGTGTCTTTTTTACATATAAACAAACAATATGATATACATTTCGATATGGGAGATTTTTAAAAAGTAGTGATTGTTCCTATTATGGTAAAACAGACAAAATATCATTTTAATGAGATTTATTTAATAAACACAATTTTAATCATCTGGACCACTCACAGATAAGTAATTAAAATAAAACAGCAGGTACTACAAATCGACACATTTTTATGCATGCAATCTGTTTCTTTTTATACTGTTAAATAATGTTAATGCATTTGTCATATCTCCTCTATTAAATTTGCCCAACTTGTGGAACCTCAAATTATTATCTGTCTTATTTATTTGTCTAAAATAAACACTGCTGTGTATCCATCTAAAATAAAGGCTGCTGTGTTTTTTCCCCCAACGAATGAAACCTCCGCTATTCAGGATGTAGCATTGCTTCTTCTAAATAAAACACACCAGGAATCCCTCACAAATGTCACTTTCCTGTGTCTTACCACACAGTCTGAGGATTGGCCTTGAACTTTTCATAGTCACTCATCTTGAAGAGGGCCAGCTCTGTTTCATTGGCTAGAAGAAGAACAGAGACAGAGTAAGCACAATTACATTTTAATTACATTTAACATTTGCCAGATGCACTTATCTAGAGTGACTTACATTTTTTATTCTCATTTTTACCTACAGTATGAGCAATTGAGGGTTAAGGGCCTAATAGTGGCAACTTAGTGGTGATGGGGTTTAAACCTGAAACTTTCCAAACAATAGTACAAAACCTTAACTACTGAGCTACGCCCTGCCCTGTGAGATCAAACTAGATATAAATTGAAAAAAAATTCAAACTTTGCACAAACATGGCCAAAAAAAACTGTAGGACTAATTGCAAATTTACAGTACTGATCAGTACATTGTGAAGTGGGTTTTGCATGAATTGAAATTGTTCGGCGACCACATTCCATAAGTGCATGTGACACCTTTAATAACAACTATTTGTCATGTTTCTTAGACCATTCTTGAACAATTTCGTTTGCTGTATGTCAGGGCACATTATTCTATTGAAAGAAACCCACTTTAATGAAGGGGTGTAGTTGACCTGCAACATTGTTTAAGATGGTAGAACATGGAAGTAACATTCACATGGGCACACATGACCCTGTCACTGGTTTACTGGTTGTTTCCCATCTTTTGCTGGGAATTTCTGGTAATAACATAAAAATGTTGTTCCTTTAGTGTGACCTGCGAGGTTCCTGAGGCATCCAGAGAAGGACCAGCTCCAGCTGGATTCAGCTTTATGATGGTTGGAGCTACACATGCTGCTCCTGTGCTTCCAGTGATCCAGACCTCATCTGCCCTCTGCACCTACTGACTCGTCCCTATGCTGAACTGGTCTTCATGTCAATTTAAATAATTTCTGTCATATTGAACTTTCACCTGCACAACAGACAAGATGTTATATCATTTCTATCTGTTATCACCCAAATGAGGATGGGTTCCCTGTTGAGTCTGGTTCCTCTCAAGGTTTCTTCCTAATGCCATCTCAGGGAGTTTTTCCTTGCCACCGTCGCCGTCACCCTTGGCTTGCTCATCAGAGACCTTTCATTCATCATTCATTCATCATTCATTTATCTCATTATTATCTAGACACATTTTTCTCACACATACACACTTCCAATTATTTTCTTTTCTAAATTTTTTTATTCAATTAATTCATTTTTTGTAAATTTTCTTTCATTTTTGTGAAGCTGCTTTGAGACAATGACCATTGTTAAAAGCGCTATATAAATAAAATTGAATTGAATTGAATTATTAACTGACAAATGTACAGTAACTAATGTGTCAAAGCATTAGAATATTTCATAAGAGTTTAAAAAACAAAAAATCTGTCAAAAATTTTAACACCCACTCTCCTCATAACACTATATTCAGGGATACATCATTCTTTAAAAGTTCTATTTAAAGGGGCCATTTGCAAAAAAGTAAAATAAAATAAAAGCAAAATGCCATTATTCCTACAAGCAAACTGTCTGTATCTAATTCTTTACACATGCCACATTCAGAATCCTAAATCAGAGGAGTTATTTTTACATAATCCAAAGAACCACACACCTATTTGTTTGATATTTCCTGAGGTGCATAAAACAAATTATGATTTGTGACAATTTATAAATGTTTGCAAATAAACTCTTCATTTAGGTTTTGACAGAAGTTTAGTTTTACTTGCTGAGCCTGCAGAAATCTGATAAAGTCTGTTCAGCTGACTAATATCATGAACATACAGATGGGCAATGTAGCGGAACTTGAGTACAGCTCACATACATCCATTCTCTCTCTCTCTCTCTCTCTCTCTCTCTCTCTCAGACACACACACACACACACACACACACACACACACACACACACACACACACACACACACACACACATATATACAGGTGGTACAGAGGGCAGAGACACAGTGGGAGCTGGTCAACACGCAAGTGAGTAAAAGAATGCAGTACTTCTTTTATATTTCTATTCAATCTATTAAATCAGATTGATGTTTTTATATTTATGAATTACAGAAAATGCAGATCTGTCTTCATATCATGAGTGCACATATTCTCCTGTTTTTTGTGCCTTTAATATGTTCCTTTCACACTGAACTGTGAATATAGTGTGACTTTTTAAAAGATTAAAGTAACTTGTCATCAGGACCACTGATGTACCTCAAAAGGATTACTCTTAAAATTTACAGAAGGTACAGAAGATAAATCCCTGACTGTAACATCCCAGCAAAAACAACAACCAAAAATAGTTTGTTACTTATGTTTCTGAGAGTAAGTTCACACTAGCAGTTTTACATTTTTCTGCCTGGTCATCTATTTTGCATGCAATCTCAAGTTTTTACTGATAGTAAGCTACTATATACAATATGTTTTATGGTGAATCCAGTTTTTTAGAAGCCAATTTATGTAAATCAAGAACCATTTTCCTTCTGGGGGAAACCTTACAACCTTACAACTTACACGTATATTCAAAGCCAACAAAATTCTTAACTATCCGAAGCTTTGAGGACACCATTGAAAGCATTTACTGTGGCATGGTGTTATATCTTCATGTGACATGTCTTTCAGTGCCAGAAAAAGATTTTAGTTATCAGTTTAAATGCAGCAAAATGTTGTATGTATTTAATTCTATACCATTTTCTCATACACAGGTAGAGTAGCTATGTCCTATGAGATGGATGACCCTCTTCCTATGGATGAAAAGGATACAATTGATGCTGCACATATGACTACTTCTTCCACTGTGGCCATCCTGGGTTCTGGTGACTTCTCGCGGTCCTTGGCTATGCGTCTGGTAGCATGTGGCTTTGGTGTGGTGGTGGGGAGTCGTTGTGTCAAGCGCATCTCTCCTGGTCTCTTTGTGGATGCAGTGGAGCTGAACAGTCAGGAGGCAGCAGTAGCAAAAGCCAAAAGCCTGGTCTTCATGGCATTGTTCCCTGAATACTATCCATCCCTGCTGGGCCTCAGGAGTGCACTGGCTGGAAAGATTCTCGTGGATGTGAGTAATGCTGTGGCGATGAACAGCAAGAGGCAATCTAATGCAGAGCACCTTGCTGAGATGTTCCCAGACAGTGTGGTCGTTAAAGGCTTTAACACAATTTCTGCGTGGGCTCTACAGACTGGTGCACATGATGGCAGCCGACAGGTCAGTGATGTTTAAGATATGCAATCCTTAAAATGAGACACTCATTAATATTTTAATAGTTTTAGATTTAGATAATCACATGCTAATGGAAAATAGTATTTAAATACTTTGAGATGTTATAAAACAACAATAACAACAATGACAAAAAAGAAGGAGAAATGCTGTGACGCTGAAGTGTCTATATAAGAAGTATTGACGTCATATATAAAAATAGTGTAACGGGTTCTGATTCTATGAGTGGAACACTTAAGGATAAAATATCTGTGATGGCTTTAATTAAAAAAATTTAAAAATAAATCACATGATCAAATATTTAATTCTGCTTAATTACGGAATGCAATGTGATGTCCAACTCAAGTGTAAATAATTCCTCATGTATGTGCCATCAGGAAAGAAAAATGCATAGAAAGAATAACCAGGTCATTTAGTACATTGGCTGACTTCATTTTATTGCTACATAAAGTTGCTGAGTGTAGACCTGCCCAATAGAAGCAACCCCAGATCATAACACTGCTTCCAGTGGCTTTTACTATGGACATTATGCATGCTGAGTGCATCTCTTCATGCACTTTCCTTCTTACTCTGACATGCCTACCTCTTGTATCTCCTGTCTATGAGTTATATGAATTATTCCATAATAAAAGTTATGTGTTCTAAGATTATAAGGTGAATGGAGGATGTTTTCACAATGAAGGAGATGTCTAGGCAGCCCTTTTCTAGATTTTGGCTACTTAAGACAACTAAAACTCAGGTACAAAATAAGATAATTAAAATGAGTTAAGCTGTAACTTAAGATTTGTTAGATACAGCTACAACATGTGGTTTAACCTACAGATTATAATTTGTGAATGTTATGAAAAAGCAGCAGATTATTGGTATTGTGCCTATAATAAATCACATCATAATGTAATATACTTATTTGTCAAATAAGGTTTTGAATGCTAGACTAATAAAACTATAATATATCTATTGTTATGCCCTCTAAATTCTCTGACCTGACTCTACTCTAGGTGCTGCTGTGCAGTGACAGTGCAGGAGCAAAACACGAGGTGGCCCAGCTCGCCCGGCGCATGGGCTTCTACCCAGTAGATGTTGGCAGTCTGTGTTTTGCACAGGATCTTGAAAGAAAGCCCTTACATCTCTTCCCATCATGGCGCGGCCCTGTATTAGCCACCTTCCTGCTCTTCTTATTCTTCTACTGCTATGGTTTTATCCGTGACATTCTTCTGCCATACTTAGTTCAGGGAAAAAACTCCTTTTACCGCCTGGTCCTTTCCCTAGTGAATGAAAGCTTGCCATGCGTAGCGCTCGTCAGCCTGTCACTGGTGTACTTGCCAGGGCTGTTTGCAGCATGGCTTCAGCTGTGGAGAGGCACCAAGTACCAGCGTTTTCCCTGCTGGCTAGATACCTGGCTGTTACGGAGGAAACAGCTTGGCCTGCTGAGCTTCCTGTGTGCTGCTCTGCATGGAGTGTATTGCCTCTGCTTTCAACTCCGTACCATCACACAACGCAGGCTCATCAACACTGCTTACTCACAGGTACTGATTTTTACATTTGGATACTATTTAAAAGAAATTCAAATAAATAAATAAATAAATAAATAAATAAATAAATTTTTTATTTCTTAACAAAAATCATGGTCATGTTCACTACCTTTCAATAAACAGATCAACATTTAATATTAAAAACATTACCATTATAACATTATCATAAACAATCATCCTGGGGTCGGGAATTTAAAGGACAGGTCAACAGCCTTTGACACTAAGCGGTTAAAGGCACTTACAATCTGAAAAGGCACTTGCAATCTGTGTTGCTCATGGTAACATGGTGGCACAGACTTTTTTCTACGATTTATGCTGCATTGGCTTTTTGTCTCTGGGATCAGAATGGACAGACTGACCTTTGGTCTGTGCTGGCATGGTTGAGCCTTGGGTGCCCATGATCCTGTCACCAGTTTATTAGTAATGTAAATAATTGATAATAAATGTTAATGTGTTAATGTTATAATAATGACTGATCAGTGTAAATGTCCCATTGGCCCGATCAGTCATTGCTATATTATATTCCCGTCCCGTTTTAGACAGTAATTATTTTATTGTTGGTCTTCCTTTTGTGAGGTGGAACTATAAATATGAAAATGTGACAACCAAAAATACCATTTAGCACTGTTATTGGTGTAAATACACCCCATTAATATTTCTTTAAAGAGTACAAGGTATCAGCACTTTGTAACAGTCACGACTTTTCTTCAGTACAAAAGTCTATAAGACAGCCGACATTGCATTTTCTGGTTTCTCTGTATCATAAGCTGGATGATTTTGTTTATTTAAAGAGAGTCTGAGGGAATGACATTTACAGCTGAAATAATGTATGTTATAAGTAGTAGAAGTAGAAGTAACTTGAATGCAACTATAAACCAGCCATGTTTTTATTATTTTATTTAAATGTATTCATTGGCAAATTGCTGTAAAAAGAGAGCAATAAACACTTAACTAACACTTACTAACTAACACTTAACACTGTATAAATGCAGATCATTTCCTGCTATCTGTTTCACCCAGATGAGGATGGGTTCCCTGTCGAGTCTGGTTCCTCTCAAGGTTTCTTCCTATTACCGTCTCAGGGAGTTTTTCCTTGCCACTGTCGCCCTCGGGCTTGCTCGCCAGGGAATATCTGAACATTTTGATTCATACACATTCACATTCCACACAAACTTAAATAATTCTTTTGATTGTGTAAAGCTGTTTTGAGACAATGTCAATTGTTAAAAGCGCTATACAAATAAAACTGAATTGAATTGAATAAACCCTATTGGGCCCTGTTGTTTTATTTTTTGTTCGTGTACTTCAGGTAACCTTGGGTGTGGAGATGCCGTGGGATGAAGAGAGGGTATGGCGCACTGAACTCTACGTATCCAGTGGAGTGTTAGGTCTGGGCATCCTCTCACTGATGTCGGTCACATCTCTTCCCTCAGTAGGCAACATTCTCACATGGAGGGAGTTCACCTTTATTCAGGTAGGAAATACAGTACAAATCCTATATTGGTAGACTAAAAAAGCAAAGACTTCAAAGACCTCAAACTATATAACAATCATGCTTATACAATTATATAGTACTGTATATAATTAGAGATTAATGCAATCAGACAACAGCACTTTTAAGAAAGTAAAGTACAAATATAGAGTATAAGTACTTGAAATATTATCTTTTCTTATTTTCTTTCAGTCTGGACTAGGTTATGCTGCTTTGACTCTCTCTGTCATGCACACGCTGGTGATCGGCTGGGATTTTGCCTTCTCCCCCAAGGCCTATGCATTCTACATGCCACCAAGTTACATGCTAGCTGTGGCTCTGCCATGTGTCGTGCTGGTGTGCCGCTGTATCCTGCTGCTGCCATGTTTTTCTGCCAGGTTGACACGCATACGCCGAGGCTGGGAAAGCAAACGCAAATGTCCAGTGTCACACCACAACCAACTGCAGTATTTACAAACCAGGCTTTGACTGTATAATTAAAAACCCTCTGGACACTCATGCATTCATCCTACCCAGTCTTAGGTATTTAAAACAATACATAAGAAAACATTTCCTTAACAACTCAGGAATTGCATCATGACTAAAATGTTGATTTATGAAATTACATCCACTTCAAAATTGGCATGTTGTAAACTGGTAGAGATTGCTGTTTTTATATCTTTACATCCATATCATAAGCCAATGTCAGCCATTCTCCAATCGAATATCCTGTCATCAAAAGCCTACCTCTGCTGACCCACATTAAACATTTTATCAGTAAGGTTATACCATAATCAGTGCTTGTCAATGACTTCCTACAATGCCCATGCTAAGCCTTATTAAAGCAATTAAAAAGTATCTAGTGAAAGTTCACAATGATTATATGAGAGGAAATGTGTTGTGTATATAGTCCCTTAAATGATACTAACATAGTTCCAAGCTGTCGTTATGCTTGTAAGGCTGTAAGTATTTGTTCTGCTACTTAATTTGAATTATATCAAATTACAACCTTTCATATAGGAAATGCAATTACAAACACGCGATTGATATTTGCATTTGCTAAATAGCTTTGGAATTTACATAATGCCTGGAAATTCTGCATTATTAGCTGGTCACAGTTTAAAATCTTGAATGATTTGAAATTTCCACTTAAAAAAGAACTCACCTACATATACTAATAATGCTTTCGCGTGTGTAGAAATAAGTTGAAATTCCAAGTAAAAATGCCAAATCTGGAATACATCAATTAATATTTGTTTTGTTAAGCAAATAATAAGGACAAAGATATTAAGTGAGATTTACATTCTCTATACACAAGCAAATACACTGTACATACAAATAAACAATATGATATACACTTTGGTACAGGAAATTTTTAAAAAACTAATGATTGTTCCTCTTATGTTAAAACAGACAATTTGATTTTAATGAGATTTATTTAATAAACACAATTTCAATCACACCACTCATAGATAGGTGATAAAAATAAAACAGCTGGTATTAAAATTTACACATTTTGATGCATGTACTGTAACTGTTAAATAATATTAATGTACTTGTCAACTCTCATCTATTACATTTTCCAACTTATGAAACCTCAAACTACTACCTGTCTTATCTGTCTAAAAGAAATGCTACCCATAATGTGAATTTGTTAAACTGACCTGAAGAAACTAGAATAAAATTAAAACAGCATTTCTGGTCTGGTTGATCCTTGAAAATATAAACACAGGTAGACGTGAAACCATTCAGGATGTCGCACTGCTTCCTCTAAATAAAAACACACCAGGATTCCCTCACAAATGTCACTTTACTGTGTCTCACCACACAGTCTGGGGATTGGCCTTGAAGTTTTCATAGTCACTCATCTTGAAGAAGGCCAGCTCTGTTTCATTGGCTAGAAGAAGAACAGAGACAGAGAGAGCAAAATGAGATTAAATTGGATATAAATAAAAAACCTTCACAAAACAAAAGACAAAAAAAGTAATGTGCAAATAATGACATACAGCGAGATCACATGACGATCTTACTGCATGACACTATAGTGACATAATGGTCCATGGTTGCTGTTTTATATGAATTTATCAACATTTTGCAAGTGGTCGGCTAAAAGTTGAGTGACAAACTATACTGTCTGATCCATACATCCTTCATTTAGGTTAAAAGTTACTGTAAAAAAAAAAAAAAGCTGTATAGTATTAACAATATACGGGATTATACTGCTAGACACTATGATTTGTCTTACAACATATTTAAACAAACTGTTGATCCTGATGTGTCACACATTAAGAATTAATGTAACATTAAATAATTATGATTTATTTTACCACCCATAGAAAACACATTTGTTAAATGATTTCGCAATCAGTATGACCGAGCCCAGCAGTTTGAAAGAAGCATAATAAATACATTTTCTATATTTTAGATTTCAGTATAGAAAAAAAAGTGTATATGACAGGAGTATGGGATAAAACAGCATTTACCTATACCACATGTTCGTAAATCGAGGCCATTGTGCAAAATCAGCTTTTCATCATCCTCTAAACTCATCACCAGTTCATTAGTCTGAAATGACAAAAGCCATATTATATGTTTCAGCATATTTAAATACAGACTAGGGTAAATTTTTCAGCATGTATTTTTGCGGAAGTTTATGTTCAAGAAAGCCTGACCACCCAGGATCTTGTATGAGGGGCGTTCAAGTCAGTCAGAGACTTATGACTGTGCAGAATAACAGAACAGTTATTTCTCTATATAATCCCCTGCTACATTAATGTACTTATCCCAGTGTTTCACTAGTGCTTGGATACAATCATCGCAGAAAGCTTTATGAGTGTGCCAGAGCTATGATCAGACTGCTTGCGTCGTGTTTGAAATGCTGACCTCCCAGGAACCCCTCTAATGGCCCAAACATGTTAAAATGGCTTAAGGGAAAGTTCATGTACTACCTGGGATGTGGCAATAACTCCCAGTTGAATTCCTGATTCGATTGTGTATACAGTTCTCATAGACAGATGCAATTGTCAAGATTCAGGTGTTTAACTTTCATATGAGATCATCCTTATCATCTGGTGTGTTGTTAACTAGCCAAGCAGAGTCTCTGCTGTATCGCTCTTGAATAGTTTATGTGATTGAGGCTATTGATACATTTAGGTATTTGGCAAATGCTATTATCCAGAGTGACTTTCAAAAGTACTTTCCGTCATTTAGATAGGTTTTTATGTTAGATGTTTTGGAGATAAAGTCAGAGAGGCCAGATTGAGGTGGTTTGGACATGTTCAGAGGAGAGATGGTGAGCATATCGGTAGAAGGATGCTGAGGTTGGAACTGCCAGGCAGGAGGTCTAGAGGAAGACCAAAGAGGAGATTTATGGATGCAGTGAGAGAGGACATGAAGTTAGTTGGTGTGAGAGAAGAGGATGCAGAGGATAGGGTTAGATGGAGGCAGATGATTCGCTGTGGCGACCCCTGAAAGGGAACAGCCAAAAGACAAAGAAGAAGAAGATAGGTTTTTAGTCATTGCCATTGTTCTTTAGTCAAAGAACGCCAGCGACACCTAGAGGAAGTTCATTCCACCACCTAGGAGCCAGGATAGAAAACAGTCCAGATGCATGTCTTTTCAATCCATGAGAGATGGTGGGACCAGTCTAGCAGTGCTGGAAGATCGGAGTGAATGTGGTGATTAGAGCTGAGTAATAGTCGGTGCTGGGCCATTTTTAGTTTTGTGTGTTTTGAATTTGATGCAGGTAGCTACAGAAAGTCATTTCAGGATGCAGAGAAAAGGGGAATTTTTTTTTTTGCTGGCACCAGTATTTCTACACTGGATTTCTCATGGACGGTGAACATTTCTGGAAAACGACAAGTAAGAAAAGAAGACTTTTTTTTGGAGGGGGGGGGGGGGGGGACCTGATTGTTTTAACACTGCAATAGCTTCATAATTTCTGTTTGTGACATCAACATAACTTCTTACAGGAATATAAAAATGAATGCAGCAAATTAGCACAAGACTCACAAAGAACATCACACACATTTCATTATAAACAAATTGAACTTATTTCATGGTGGACTTGTATCTGAGTCAATCCCAAACCTTTGCTCCATGTGCTTGATGAATGATCTTCATAGTATCTGTAGACATGAGAGGGTAGTGTTATGAACATCTCTCCTGAACAGAATGCATTTCACACATGGACCTGGGTAAAGTTAACTTACCATAGCCATATTTCTGAAAAGGTGGGGGCAAACCATCTCTGATGGAAACATCTAAATGCGAGACATAAAAGATGTGTAGATTCAGCATGCTAAAGTGATAGCCTGATGTTGGGTAAGTCACAAACATTTTATCAAGTTTGTAAGAACATGCATTGCACAGTTTACCTTTTTTTACAAAAGCAATAAACTCCTCGACTTTCTGATCTAAATCCACATCTCGGAACACTACTGGTCTGAAGTTGCGATGTTCAAAAGAGCGAACCAGGCGCACAGTGAGAACAGTTTCCGATGACATGACTGTCAAAATTAGCTCAAACTAAACCGCTAACGAAGCTAATTAAGCAACGATGCTACTCTTCGCTAAAGTTTACTCACTCTCGGCTTCTGTCTTTCCTCAGAGATTCGACTCTTCGTTTAAGTGACAATACACAATATGGTTATGAATTACGCATTACCAGGCACATTGCGTTTCTTTGAGTTTGGATCATTTCAGACTAAAGTAGCTGCACCCACGAGAAAAAAAAAACTGATGAAGTAGTCTAAAGCAATCGAACACAAGCACACTCGATGCGAATAAATAGCGGCGAAAAAAACATCCTTCAATAGAAGAATGAAGCAAATGTTATATTGTGATAATATTATCATATTGTATTGTATTAATTTCAATGTAATCTGTTGTTTTTACGCAAATTTCCATAATAATACTTACAGGTCCAGAGTTGACGCAAACTCTAAAAAAGTATAAAAGTAATAAAGTTGTTGTTCTTGTTCAACATAGTGCAACATATTAATCCATCCATCTATCTAGGAACATCTGTAGTCCAACTAGGGACTGGGGAACCCAATGGTGATTACCATTGTATTTTTTTTTTTTCCTATTTTACAACATTTGTAGGACCTCTGGTCAACATTCAACCATTTGGGAGTGCCAAGTAGCCTAATCTGCAAGTCTCTGGATGGTGGGAGGAAACCCACTAAGAATGGAAAGAGTATGCAAACTCCACGCACATGATCCTGAGGCAGGAAACAAACCCAGACCCTGGAGGTGCAAGGTAATAGTGCTAATTACTAAGCCACTAAGCCATTAATGAAGTCTAATCTAAATCTAAATGTAATACTGATGGCATTATATTGGTGAAAAATAATGTAGAATCTGGTCAAACCTGCAAACAGGATCCCATGAATCCTAGAGCATAAAACGTATGATTCCTGATAATAGAGAATGCATTTTATATGCCAGTGCTGTTTAATTCTTAAATCTGATTGGTCAGAAGGTCTTGATTCATTTTCTATAACGATTAAGTTAAGCCTTCAATTGCCATAGTCTTAGGCACAATATCATATACAGTACAAAGGTTGTTATTTATGTTTATCTGTCATGTCTGCATCATTATGTACAAAATCATTCACTATTTCCAAACATCTCGCAAAAAATTATTAATAAATAACATTACAGAAAACAACATATTACACAACAGACCAGTTTTCAGATAGAAACAAAAAACTTAATTTGAGCTTCAGGGTTTTGCATGAAAATAGAAAGGAGCAAGTATGACAAAGTTACTAGAAGAACTCCAGCACACTCAGTATAACCTTCCAGCTGTTTTTGCTGTTTAAAAATGCACAAGTCTGATTTTTTTTTATTATTACTCTTTAGTGCTCTTTATCAAAGTTTGTTTTATGTAGAAATGTTTTCAAAGGCATATTAGCTTCTGACATTTTTTTTATGTTTCCAAGACTTTTGCACATTTAAACCCAGGAGCCTACATTAGGTTTTTTTTCCACCTGAAAACTGCCTTGTCATATAATATGTTGCCTTCTTTCCAGGCATGTAAATATTCTTCTGAAATGTTTTTTATGTATTGATTTTAAAGGTATAGTTGGATATAGTGTACTATTTGTACTAAAGATAATCCAGTACCCATGACTAGCACAGTACTGTACATTACTGCACACTGAAGTTCATTCTTCACATATCCCAGCTTGGGGGCTGGGGTCAAAGCAGAGGGTCAGCTATGAGACAGTGCCCCTCCAGCAAACAGGGTTAAGAGCCTTGTGTAGGAGGCCAACAGTGGCAGCTTGGTGGAGCTGGTGCTTGAACTGCCAACCATCTGACCCAAAGCCTTAACCTGCTGACTACTACTGCCTCTGAACATCATACAGCTGTACCACCACATTCAAATATACGAAGTCAAGTTTTAAATTTAAAAAGGTTATTCTTTTAAAAGATTATTCTTAAACAAAAAAAAATCATAGAATAATTAACAAGACTTTGCTTCACACCATACCAGAATACACACATCTGTCATCAACAACTTTTCTTATCCAAAGTTGGGTAGTGGGGGTAGCAGATCCAGTTGAGAACCCCAAACTTCCCTCATTCCCCACCACCTCAACAAACTCTGTCTGTTTGGACTATTAGACATTAAAAGGCGTTCCCAGGAAAGTGTAATCTCTCTTCCTAATCCTCGGTCTGCTTCAGGGCCTCCTCCCAGCTCGATGTGCCAAAAATATCACCCTAGGGAGGCACCATAACAGATGCACGAACCACCTCAGGTGACTTAGGTGCAGTCTTTGTTTATTGTCTCATAAGTCAAAGTCAAGTAGCAAGTATTAGGAAGAAGCAAATATTAGTAAAAGTGAGGTGAGAAGGGCGTTGAAGAGGATGAAGAGTGGAAAGGCTGTTGGTCCTGATGACATACCTGTGGAGGTATGGAAGTGCTTAGGAGTGGTGGCAGTAGAGTTTCTGACTAGTTTGTTTAACAAGATCTTGAATAGTGAGAGGATTCCAGAGGAATGGAGGAGAAGTGTATTGGTGCCGATTTTTAAGAACAAGGGAGATGTGCAGGGCTATGGCAATTACAGAGGCATAAAGCTAATGAGCCATACAATGAAGCTGTGGGAAAGAGTAGTGGAAGCTAGGTTAAGGGCAGAGGTGAGCATTTGTCAGCAGCAATATGGTTTCATGCCTAGAAAGAGTACATCAGATGCAGTATTTGCTTTGAGGATGCTGGCGGAAAAGTACAGAGAAGGTAATAAAGAGTTGCATTCTGTCTTTGTAGATTTAGGGGAGGCGTACGAAGGGTGCCAAGAGAGGAGCTGTGGTGTTGTATGAGGAAGTCTAGAGTGGCAGAGAAGTATGTTAGAGTGGTGCAGGACATGTATGAGGGCACTAAGACAGTGGTGAGATGTGCTGTAGGTATTACAGAAGAGTTCAAGGTGGAGGTGGGTCTGCATCAAGGATCGGCTCTAAGCCCCTTTTTGTTTGCTCTGGTGATGGACAGGATGACAGATGAGGTTAGACAGGAGTCTCCATGGACTATGATGTTTGCAGATGACATTGTGCTTTGTAGCGAGAGCTGGGAACAGGTGGAAGAAAATTTGGAGAGGTGGAGGTACGCTCTGGAAAGCAGAGGAATGAAGGTTAGCCGCAGCAAGACGGAATACATGTGTGTATTCCAAGAGGAACGGTGAGGCTACAGGGAGCAGAGGTAGAGGAGGTGCAGGACTTTAAGTACTTAGGATCAATGGTCCAGAGCAATGGAGAGTGTAGAAAGGAGGTGAAGAGGCGGGTACAGGCAGGTTGGAACGGGTGGAGAAAAGTTTCAGGTGTGTTGTGCGATAAAAGAGCGAGAATGAAAGGAAAGGTGTACAGGACAGTGGTGAGACCAGCAGTGCTCTACGGCTTAGAGACAGTGGCACTGAAGAAAAGACAGGAGGCAGAGTTGGAGGTAGCAGAGCTGAAGATGTTGAGGTTCTCCTTGGGAGTGACAAGGATGGATAGGATCAAGAATGAGTTCATCAGAGGGACAACCCATGTTAGATGTTTTGGAGATAAAGTCAGAGAGGCCAGATTGAGGTGGTTTGGACATGTTCAGAGGGGAGAGTGTGAATATATCGGTAGAAGGATGCTGAGGTTGGAACTGCCAGGCAGGAGGTCTAGAGGAAGACCAAAGAGGAGATTTATGGATGCAGTGAGAGAGGACATGAAGTTAGTTGGTGTGAGAGAAGAGGATGCAGAGGATAGGGTTAGATGGAGGCAGATGATTCGCTGTGGCGACCCCTGAAAGGGAACAGCCGAAAGACAAAGAAGAAGAAGAAAAAGAAGTCAAAAGTCAAAGTAAACTTTATTGTCGATTCTGCTTTGTGTACAGTATATACTGTACATATAGAGAATTAAAATGGTTACTTTCAGTCCTTTACAAACAACAATGTAAAAGAAGAAATATTCTAAAGTACAAAAATTTCAATGTAAAAGAATAAAATCGTAAAAAAAAAAATTGAGAGCTGTGTTGTGTGATAACTGCAAGCTCTGTCATGTTTTATTCCTTCTTTCCCATTCAGCTGCATAATAATGTTACATCAATAATACTTTAATACTTTCTCATTTTCACATGCACCAGGCTTGAATTCTTATTATATTACTATTATTATTATAGATTCACGTGGTGGTCACTTAAAATGTATTCAATGTTGTCAGGCAAAATGTGTTAGTGTTGCCTACTGCAACATTAGACACTAATGTAACACTGACTCGTGCTTACGTTTTTATAGTTACTAAATATGTTGGAGTTTAGTCTTTAGACTAAGTGGTTCCGAGTGCCCTCTGGCCTAGTTAGCAGACTTCCAACATGTGGTGAGCTAATGCCACTTGTATCTACAACCAGGTCATTGTTAATCTGCACAAACCTGATTGGTTATAAATGATCGTACATGCTGAAACAGCCAATGTAGTTAACGTAGGCGGGGCATACAGTACCCTCTGAACCATGCTTGTGAAGTTGCGATGTGCATTGTGACCGTTGTGGGTAACGGATAAACTACAGCCATCATGTCCGAGGTTAGTGACTGACTGCTATGGTTATGTTTTTTTCTTTCGCTAGAACATCTTGAATAGGTCCCTTGGTATCGATTGTCACTAAAAGACAGCTAGCCAGCTGCAGGCAGAAACCTCTGCCCCCAGTTTATGGTCTAATGAAATATTTTCTAAAATGTTGTAACAATGATTAGCCACGGCGCTATCTAATGATTCAGTCAAACCGAATTATCATAAATAGGTTATTTAATTTTGCGTGTAAGACGTTTATAAGTCATGGAATTGGATTTAGGACATAGCTAAAGTAGCTAGCAAGCTAGCTGATTAACGGCACTGAAATGGCACGCGCTAATTCACGGTATAATAATAGTAAACAGCTTTTATGCGACAGCTTGCGGTTCACAAAACTACACAGACTTATTTATTGAAAGATTCGAGAGTACAAAATTCTAACCGTTTAAGAAATAGAGAGGTATAGAACCTGGGCGTGGCTTCCTGTCTCCCTGAATTTATTTATTTATTTATTTTTACAATCGAAAAATTAAATAAATCAATGCATTGTTCGGAATTTCGGGTATTCTGGGCATTGATCACGGTATAACCTGCTCTGGACAGGTACGGGTTGAGCACCAGGTTTAGTTTATGGTGGATATGAGTAAGATAATGGTCTGGTGATTTGATCGTGGGGTCCAATGTTCAGATGTGGTGTAGATAGATAAAGAGGAAGGTTTCCCAACCCAGGAAAGGAGAATAGACTGCCCTCACTGACCGGGCCATAGATAAATGTAAGAAATCGAGAAATCGTGCATCAGGCACTACTGTACTGTACTGTACTCCATCAACTCTCTATTGTACTCTTTCTTTATTTAATTAATTTTATTCTATTTGTTTTATTTCTCCCGAAGTCCTTGTGTATGTTTAGTTTGTGCTGCTGCAGAACTGCAATTTCCCTCCAGATGGATAGATACATAAATACGTTATTTTGTTAATCCCAAAGAGAAATTGTAACATTACAGCAGCAAGTTCACAAGTTATACAACAACATAGCAATAATGCGAAGAAGAATATTAAGGTTAAAAATTCAAAAATAAATAGAATAAAGATTTAATAAATATTTAAGCCTTAATGTGTTATCAGTTTGTAGTGGACCAGAAACTGTAAATGCCTGTAAATTTTAATTTTCAATAGTCAATTTTAAGTTTTCCCCCCTTTATGTAGTATAGTATTTACCCCTTCCCTCTACCTCATGGAGTTAGTTCTTTTAAGCATGCTTATTACTGTCCACTAAATTAAGATTCATCCATTTCATTTGGTTTAACACAGCTGTTAAGTTTCAAAAATGTTAACATAATACCCCTGCTTGTGTAAGAACATGTACACGTGTGTGTGTTTGCACCATCTTGTGCAAGTCCTTTGTTGCACACAGCCTTCCCCAAAGCGTAGTTCTTACTAAGCTAATACTGTGTAAATCTTGTGTGCAAGTTCAGCTCTTGTGTGCAAGTTATTGCTAGCATATTCTTTGACTGGACGTTGCTTCTGCCATCCTATTGAGGAGGCTTGTTCTTTAGCTGCAGAAGACACACTGCTACTCTTTTCCCTTACTGCTATATGCACTATGCAGGTCAGGGGGTGGTAGAATGAAATAAATAGATTATACACATGATAAATAATTTGGTGAAAAGTTGGTGCAGCTTTGCATTTTATTACTGTATTTATGTGTTTAATAATTAATTTCATCATGCGGCACTTGTATATGTCATAAAATCTGTCAGGATAATAAACAGCATTCAGAATTTATCCAGAACAATAGATGCTGAATCTAGTGCTTTAGTAGCTTGCAGTGTTAAAGGCTGCCTTAAACCTCATTTATGCTTCCACTGCAGCAGACTTAGGCTGAATCCCATTTCTACCCCTTACCCCTTCACATAGCCCTACCCCTCCGTTTGGCGCGTTCACGTGAAGGGGTAGGGGTGTCTCATTTCTCTTTTGGTTGGAGGGGTAGGGGGAAGGGGAAGGGCCAGATAGCCCTTCAAACGAAGATTTTTCAGGACCTCACTTCAAACGAAGGGCTAAGCGAAATTTTCAACATGGCGGCTCACTCGAGCAAACAGACCCATAAATGTAAATTTTTGCCATAAATAAAGATTTTTATGACAAGTTTTCATTATATGTATATTACCTCTAGTCTTGTGTTTGTGTTTATGGTGATGTTCTGTAAAGAAATGTTTGCAAAAAAATCGCTAAAGTTTGCTAGCGGCTAGCACCGATTGCACGATATTACAAATATATATTTTATTTTTATATATTTTTATAATTTATATTATGTAGAGGGATGAAATACGGCGCGAAAATACTTTGGGAGTGAGTAATCTCTCTCTTATTGCAATGTGTGATAAACATCGGCGCATGTCCTTTAACGTAACATTAGGAACTAGTGACAACGTATGATGACGTATAACAGTGTTGTAGTGGTGTCCCATTTCTTAGGGGAAAAATTTAAACCCTTCCCCTTTCCACTTCGTTTCAAGGGACAAGGGGAAGGGGAAGGGGTAGGGGAAGGGGAAGGGGAAGGGGTAGAAAATAGAAATGGGATTCAGCCTTAGTGGGGATAAACATACTTAAAAAAAAAAATAATAATAAATTACAATACAGTGTAATCTACATATTTAAATATACTGCATATTCAATTTTACATCATAACGTGGGGCAATTTGTCGAGAAGTCGTACAAGCATTACGCTTTAATTTAAATTACTTCATGGCACAGTCATTAGAAAAATTTGAAAAAAAATCAAAGAATTTTACTCAGTTAAAATCTTAAATAATTAATAGCAATATGGGTTAATTAATTCAATGTAATTTAGGCAGTTGTGAAATAATGACAATATTAAGATAATTGTTAACTTTACAAACAGGATCATGAATATTTGTCCATATATACTCTGCCTCAAAAGGGAATAAGGATATCTCTTCTCTTCACACAGGAGGCGTTTCAGAAGGCAGCGGAGGAGGTGAAACATCTGAAGTCAAAACCAGCTGATGCAGAGATGCTGGATATTTACAGTCTGTTCAAACAGGCCACTGTAGGAGACGTCAACACCGGTGTGCCTATACACTTTTTTTATTCCATAATTCAGTAATACAAAGTGATTAAAAAAATGTTTCACATGTTCATCATGACTGTATCAAATCTGAGTGATAAGTTAAACATTCCTTTTTCCAGCTCGGCCTGGCATGTTAGACTTTACTGGTAAAGCCAAGTGGGATGCCTGGGAAGCAAAGAAAGGTTAGTTCTTTTTGCTTGTCGCTATATGGTACTAAAGACAAGTTATTTTTTAATAAAGCTAAAAATCAAATCATGATGCATTTGTCGAATCCTGAACCCACAGAGTGTCAGGTAGAAGTTGAGCAGTGACCCCTTTTTTTGACAATATTAATTTATTGTGGGTCCCAGTACATTCACTTTTTATTTATTGGTATAGTAAATAACATGCAACTTCTCTGTACTGTCAAATTATTATAAACTTGAACTGACAGTTTAGAATGTTGATAAAAAAAAATTCTCTGACCATTATATTATTGTTATAATATTAATATATTATAATGTAATCTGATTGGATGAGAGGCCTTCCATGTGTGGTGATAATGGATGGTAACAGCACTGAGACACTTTACTATATCTATCGCTCCACATCCCAGGTGTTCTAATAAGTACAGTTCATAGTACCGAGGACAGAGCAGCTACCTGCCAAAATCCACATTCAAAACCGGACATGGAAGCACTTCCAACAAGAAAACACAAAGTTGTCATCTTAAACAACACTATGTCCTCTTCATAATTGCTTCTAAGTCATTCCAAATGGCCTTCATGTTTTTCAAAGCTAACTAGCTTTTAACAATCAAGGACACTACTTTGGTGTGATTGCACTTTTGTAGAATATTACATTTTCCTTTAACTCTATTTGGGATTTAACCCCAGATCCTTAATGTAAACCTAGCTGATATATTAATGCAGAATATGTGAAAATATAAAGAGAAGTTTGAGATTTACATGTCACCTCCATGGTTTATTCTCCTCACCTTTTGGCTTCATAGTCTTCTTCTTTGTCTTTCGGCTGTTCCCTTTCAGGGGTCGCCACAGCAAATCCTCTGCTTCTATCTAGCTCTATCCTCTGCATCCTCTTCTTTCACACCAACTAACTTCATCCTCTCTCACTGCATCCATAAATCTCCTCTTTGGTCTTCCTCTAGTGTTAATTACACTAACTGTTGGTCATCAGCTCTGCCAGTCGTGCTTGGTTAGTTTGGCTAGTCACAGATGGATATGTGTTGGAGGAGCAAAATAACAGGTTAAATAAAGAAACAAATCACAAGTCGTTTATAATAAATGGTGTTTATAGAACTATTGTATAACAGCAGTATCACATTTGAGGTTGTGCTAGATATAAGCATGGCTGTGATACCTTGACCGCGCAAGCTGTGCCCTGCCGCATCATTGCCATGCTGATATCCAGAACAACAGCACTCATTCGCGTGATATTGCTCAATTATAGAATATTTATATACTCATAAACCAAATCGAATTTTCCCATAAGAAATATTGTAAACTCAAATTATTTGTTCCACAGCCCCCAAAAATAAATACTTAAAAACAATTAACATAAAACATAAAGTAAAAATAAAACAAATTAACCTGCTTTTTACCTTTAAAAAAAAAAAAAGTAAAAATAAATCCAGACAGATAAGTGTTTCCGTTTGTGTGCGCATGCGCTGTGTATGTGTGTGTGAAGCTAAAGGTAGGAGCCCCTCCCCTCTCCACCTTCTCGTCTTACACATTTACCCTTCCTCCACTCTTTTCACACACTATGGAAACACTGTTTTTTTCGGGAAAATAAGAAATCCCTCTAATAACACTCGATTGAGCGACACGCTAATGGAATCACTGCTGTAAAGTAAAAATAAAACAAATTAACCTGCACTTTAGCTTTGAAAAGAATCGCGACAGAGCAGTGTTGCTGTGTAGAGCAGAGAGAGTATGTGTGTGTCTGTGAAGGCGAAAGTAGGAGGTGTCGGGGTGTGTTTGTGTGTGGCACGGTGTGCAATGACACATCCTCACACAGACACAAAGAGCAGGCTGATACAAAGAGAGAAAATGGATCTTTAACCTCTGTTATGAGACTTACTTACACACACGCATACAGACACAAAATAAAATATGTTTTCGTGCACACATGTGGCCACAGTGTTATAGTAAACAGAACACATGTGCACGGATGTTGATTATACCAGTAAGAGATGCGAACTAAGACCCAGCAGTGGGGACGATTGTCCACAATTCCGCAGCGCAAGAGAGAGAAAAACCGTTGGCTTAGTTGTGATCACGTGACGCTCAGCGTCAAAACAGGAAGCGAATGCGTACTACAGGATACTAGATAATCGTAAACCAAGATTTGTTTGTTTTTCAAGTCAAAATTTATTTAAAAAAAATCTTTGCTTGTCTTGCGGAACACTCGCAAACCGCGTTACTCGCTATCCGAGGTTTCACTGTATTGAGATATATTCACACACAGCTGACATTTATTAAAGCTGTTACTTTTCCAGATCATCATTATTTCTCTATATATGTTTTATTAAACATGCGTCACATTTAACTGCATTGCATGAAACTAAATGTGTATTTTTTTGCAATGCTTTTAATATTACCTCTTTCACTCTAGGCATGAGTAAAGAAGATGCAATGAAGGCTTATATCAGCAAGGTGGAAGAGCTGAAGGGAAAATACGGAATCTAAAAGTGTACCTGTGTGACTCACTAATTACTGCTTATGACAAGTCTGTCAACACCACCGGTCCTGTGTAAAGCCTTAAGCATCCTGGTGTGTCTCCATGTTTGTGTTTAACATCTGTCACATAAAGAAAGAAAACATAAAGCACAACCTGATGTTGGGATTACAGAAACCCCACTAGAAGTTTTTACATGTTTCTAAGACCATAAAGTCTGTTGTCTTTTCTGAATTTTTGTGGCTCTTGTTTTATTTACACATTTGTTGAGCTGTTAACAGCTGCTTGTGTCAGTCATCAGTAGGGCTGCACGATATATAAAAAAATTATCGTTATCGACATAATAAATCAACAATGGTATACGCAATATCTTTCAAAGAATTGCGATAAATGAAATCGATGAGTGTATGGTTACACGTAAATAAAAAGTAATGTTTGAAAGTAATTCATATTGTGTTGGCAGGTCTATGGTAACAGCAAACCAGAAGTCCGAATATCTGCTGAGGGTTTTAAGTCATTCATAGTGTTTTGAAGTCTAAATATTTGCTACTTCCTTGACATATCGTTTCTTTTTAGCCTGAAATAGATTTAATTACATCAGACGAATATCTATTACCTGTTTATTTTAGTATGATCATTACATATATAAATTATTTTTTAAAAATAGCCAATAATAAAAAAATGCATTTCTCTAGGGAAATGTTAAATTGCAAGAAATATCGTTATCGCAATATTCAACAACATATCGCATATTTTCCTAATATCGTGCAGCCCTAGTCATCAGTCAGAATAAATCAACATTGTGCAGGATTTTAAACAGCTGGCAGTGCTTTTGAGCTGCATAAAAATATAAATGCTTTTTTCAGATAATTGATTTTAATAGGTGGATTAAAAATAAATGAATAAAAAGTTAAATGGAGAAAAAAAATTAACTAGGGAATGTGTACTCCAATTTCTATATGTATTAGGGCTAGATACAACACAACATTAGCAGTGGTCTTCTTTTCAGAATCTCTTGTGTGTTTTGTACCACCAGTATGTGTAATACTGAATAACCACCGCACAGCTCTTATATTTGAAGAGAGGATATCAGTAGAGATTAATGCTACTAAAACTCACTCTTTGTGATTAACTTGAGAACAGATTAATGAGATATAGAGTTATATAGAGCTATAACTTGTACCTATAAGTCTTGATCTCTATTAAGTCTTAAAAAGTTACAAGCATTTACTGTAAATCCCATTCTTTACAGAGAGTATTTGTGAATTTCAGTAGAGTTTTTATTATTGTTTTTTTTGTCAATTACACCCAGGAGGCAGAAGAAATACAATGCATACCTGTTGTGTCTGCATTAAATTTAACTATATTTTGTTTTGTATCGAATACTGTAGCTTTCATTTCAGCTCTTGTATGTAAACTGGTACTGGACTTTATTCTATATTTTTCTGTTAGTTTTCAAAGAGCAAGTGATATAATTAATAACCATTTAATATAATACTGACAAGTTGCGTTTAAGGGTCAGCCTACTACACTTTGATAATCTTTGTTTTCTGTCTTTCTGCTGTTGCTGAAAAGTAAAGAGATTACGAGTTTAACCTCACAATGCCTCCTAACTGACTGTGGTTAGATAATTAACAGTGTACTGCTGATTCTTGTCCGTGACAGCTAATGTTACAGACAGAAATTACACTTAGACCGTTGCACTTTCGACTGGTGTCACAGGTAGTGTGGGTGTGAGAGAGACACCTTTAAGACTGGGCAAAGTTTGGAGTTGTTTACAGTGACAGCGCTAGGAGTTATGGTAAGGTTTCTTATTTCCTTTTTCTACATTTCTAAAACATTAGTTTTGACTATAGAAGTTTATGGAGATGTATGTGAATAACATTAACTGCCTTTAGAAATTCATAATATCTAGTGATATTTAGTAATAGCATAATGCACTATTTATAACTGGCCAACATGAGCACTATCAATAGAGGGTGAAGGGTGTGTGTGGAAAGCAAAGAGCATTCTGAAATCACCTGAACACAGGGCCTAGCCAAACTTACTTTTGTTGCTTTAAAATTATAATTTTTTTAAATATATACTGTATTCTAAATTAGTCTTTTCTCTATATACAATATTACAATTTTCAATACAATACTGGATGGATTTTTTTTAAATGCACAATGTTTGTTAAAAGCAAAAACATCTGCCCGTCTTCCTTTTGACCATCAGAGCGTGACGCTTTTAAGTACTGTACTGTACTTTCATACATCTTCTATACCACTTATCCTTTACAAGGGTTGTAGGGGGTCAGGGCCTATTCTAGGAGACTTTGGGCATGAGGTTGTATGGACAGGGCGTGCACACACACTGGGCGATTTGTAATGCCAACTAACCAAATGTGCTTGTCATTGGACTATGGGAGGAAACAAGAGTACCCAGAGAAAAACCAATAAGCACGGGGAGAACATGCAAACACCACACACAGACATGAGGCAGGAATCAAACCCTCGACTGTGGAGGTGCAAGGCCACAGTGCTAAACATAACACCACTTTGCCGCCACCTTTTAAGTACTCTTACCGTTGTTGACACTTGTAGAAATAGTTTATATATATATATACTGTATTCTAAATTAGTCTTTTCTCTACATACAATATTTCAACTTTGAATACAATTCTTCTGAATGGATTATTTTTTTTTATGCAAATTTTTTTGTTAAAGCCAAAAACATCTACACTTCTTCCTTTTGACCACCAGATGTCAGTAGCATGACGCTTTTAAGTACTGTACTGTACTTTCATACATCTTCTATACCACTTATCCTTTACAAGGGTTGTAGGGGGTCGGGACCTATTCTAGGAGACTTTGGGCACGAGGTGGGATGGACAGGGCATGCACACACACTATGGGCAATTTGTAATACCAACCAACCAAATGTGTATGTCATTGGACTGTGGGAGGAAACCAGAGTACCCAGAGAAAACCCACCAAGCATGGGGAGAACATGCAAACACCACACACAGACATGAGGCAGGAATTCAATTCAATTCAATTCAATTTTATTTATATAGCGCTTTTAACAATGGTCATTGTCTCAAAGCAGCTTCACAAAAATTAAAGAAATTTAAAAAAAAAAAAAAAAAAAAAACTGTATATAGAATAATTATATATAAAATAATAAATAAATAAATAAATAAAATTATAATAGAAAATAAATAAATAAAAACAAATAATAATAATAATTATAGAAAAGAAAATAATTGGAAGTGTGGATGTGTGAGAAAAATGTGCAGATAATAATGAGACGAATGAATGAAATTCCTCTGATGAGCAAGCCAAGGGTGACGGCGACGGTGGCAAGGAAAAACTCCCTGAGATGGCAATAGGAAGAAACCTTGAGAGGAACCAGACTCAACAGGGAACCCATCCTCATTTGGGCGATAACAGATAGAAATATAACATCTTGTGTGTTGTGCAGGTGAAAATTCAATATGACAGAAATTATTTAAATTGACATGAAGACCAGTTCAGCATAGGGACGAGTCAGTAGGTGCAGAGGGCAGATGAGGTCTGGATCACTGGAAGCACAGGAGCAGCATGTGTAGCTCCAACCATCATAAAGCTGAATCCAGCTGGAGCTGGTCCTTCTCTGGATGCCTCAGGAACCTCGCAGGGTTGGCCTTTGTCTACTGAAGCTGGCAAAATCTCCCGATGCCTCGGGATGGGTAGAGAAATACAGAACAGATGGGGAGAATTAGCGTAGTTGCCATTCGGTATAGGTGTACTGGAGTATGAGTACTGGGATGAGTTATGTGTATGCCAGATTAAAAAGATGCGTCTTGAGTCTACTTTTGAACTGAGAAACCGTGTCTGCTCCCCGAACACTGTCTGGAAGGCTATTCCAAAGCTTTGGAGCTAAATATGAAAAAGCCCTACCCCCTTTTGTAGATTTTGAAATTCTGGGAACTACCAGAAGTCCGGAGTTTTGTGATCTTAAGGCGCGTGGTGGATTGTAGCGTATCAGAAGACTGGTTAGGTATGTGGGAGCTAAACCATTTAAGGCCTTGTATGTAAGTAATACTATTTTGTAATTTATTCTAAACTGAACAGGTAGCCAGTGCAGGGATGATAATATTGGGGTTATATGATCATATTTCCTGGATCTAGTGAGAACCCTGGCAGCTGCATTTTGGATTAACTGAAGCTTGTTTATTGAGGATGCAGGACAACCACCTAGTAATGCATTACAATAGTCCAGTCTGGAGGTCATGAATGCATGAACTAGTTTTTCTGCATCAGATACGGATAAGATGTTCCTAAGTTTAGCAATATTTCGAAGATGGAAAAAGGCTGTTTTTGTGATATTTGAAATGTGATTTTCAAAAGACAAGTTACTGTCTAATATTACTCCCAGATCTTTTACTGCTGAGCTGGTAATAACAGTACATCCTTCTAAGCGCAAGCTGAATTGTGAAAGCTGTTGTGTGCTGGTTTTTGGGCCAATAAGTAATATCTCTGTCTTATCTGAATTTAATAAAAGAAAGTTATTGGTCATCCAATCTTTTATGTCCTGGACACACTCAGTTAATCTAGACAGCTTAGGTATTTCGTCTGGTTTAGTTGAGATATATAATTGGGTATCATCAGCATAACAATGGAAACTAATCCCATGTCTTCTAATGATGTTACCCAAGGGAAGCATGTATATTGAGAACAACAGAGGTCCTAAAACTGACCCTTGTGGGACCCCATATTTCACTGGCATTATACCAGACGGTTCTCCATTTAGATCTACAAAATGGTAGCGATCAGACAGGTAAGATCTAAACCATTTTAATGCCTGTCCCTGAATACCTATATAATTTTGTAAGCGATCTATGAGAATATTATGATCTATAGTGTCGAATGCAGCACTAAGATCAAGCAGGACTAGCAATGAGATGCAGCCTTGGTCTGAAGCTAAAAACAAGTCATTTGTAATCTTAACTAGTGCAGTTTCTGTGCTATGATGGGGCCTGAAACCTGACTGAAATTCTTCAAGGATGTTGTTATCCTGCAAGAATGTGCAAATTTGAGCTGATACTACTTTTTCTAGTATTTTTGATATGAACGGGAGGTTTGAAATCGGTCTGTAATTTTTTATTTCATTCGCGTCTAAATTAGATTTTTTAAGAAGCGGCTTAATAACTGCTAACTTGAAAGGTTTAGGGACGTGACCTAGATGTAATGAAGAATTAATAATGTTTAGGAGTGGCTCTCCAACCGTAAGCATCACTTCTTTTAAAAATCTGGTTGGGATTGGGTCTAACAGGCACGTTGTTGATTTAGCCGAGGTGATGAGTTTATACAGCTCTTCCTGTCCTATACCTGTAAAGCAGTGAAAATCTAAATGTGAAGCTATAGGCTGAACTGGATCGTGAGATACTATTAGAGGTTGAACCTCCATTATTTTCTTCCTGATATTATTGATTTTTTCATTAAAGAAGTCCATAAAGTCTTCACTTCTAAACTGTGATGGGATACTCTCTGCGGGCATCTTAGGTTTTGTTAGGCGAGCCACTGTACTAAATAAGAACCTGGGATTGTTTTGGTTTCTTGCTATCAGTTGGCTAAGATGCTCGGTCCTAGCAGTTTTTAGAGCCTGTCTATAGCTGCACATACTGTCTTTATATGCAATTCGAAAGACTTCTAATTTAGTTTTCCTCCATTTTCGCTCGAGGTTACGGGCTGCTCTCTTTAGGGCGCGAGTATGACTGTTGTACCACGGTGCCAATGTTTTATCTCTGACTTTTTTTAATCTGATGGGAGCAACAGTGTCTAATGTACTGGTAAAAATAGTGCCCATGCTGCTAGTCACTTCATCTAGATCATCTGCATTTAGGGGTCTAATAAGAAATTGGGACAGATCCGGCAGATTACTTGTGAATCTGTCTTTAGTGGTGGGATTCATATTTCTAACAGATTGATAACGTGGGGAGACACAGCTAATCTGTTCTACGGGTAGAGTATATGTCAGGAGGTGATGATCTGTGATATCATCACTTTGAGGTATGATCTCTATATTAGAGACATCTATACCATGGGATATAATTAAATCTAGCGTATGATTAAAGCGGTGAGTTGCTCCAATTATATTTTGCTTAACCCCAAAGGAATTTAATAAATCCATAAATGTGAGTGCTAAAGCGTCGTTAGCATCATCTACATGAATGTTAAAGTCTCCTACTATCAATACTTTGTCAGAGTTAACCAATAGGTCTGATAGCAGATGTCCAAATTCTTTAAGAAAATCGCCATATGGCCCCGGGGGTCTGTACACGGTGGCCAGGGTAAAATATAGCAAGGGTTTATTACGTATTTCATTTAGTGCAACATTAATGATAAGCACTTCAAATGAATTAAACCTGGGCCTTATTTTCTGGGTAACAGTGAGTACATCATTGTAGATAGTGGCGACACCACCACCGCGACCAATTAGACGGGGCTCGTGCTTATAGAAATATCCTGACGGAGTAGACTCATTCAGACCAAAATATTCATTTGGTTTAAGCCAGGTTTCAGTGAGACAGAGTGCGTCAAGGCAATAATCTGAGATAATTTCATTAACAATAAGTGCTTTAGGCGCAAGGGATCTAATGTTGAGTAGTCCAAACTTTAGAGGTGGATTTTGACTACTTATTTTGCCTTTTTCTGGTTTTATGGTTATCAGATTGTTTCGGGCAAATTTAACAAATTTATTCTTTTTTCTCAGTATTCGGGGAACAGACACAGTTTCTATAGGACAAGCTATGTGTGTTCGTCTATCACTACGTTGAGTTGTGATGTGTCTAATATGTTTGGAATCTACAGTATGACTTACCGCCAGTCAGATGGTTCGTAGTGTTCTGGAGATGTTGTCAGAGAGGACCGCTGCTCCAGCTCTGCTAGGGTGTAGGCCATCGGTGTGATAGAGCCTAGGACGCTCCCAGAAAACATTCCAGTTATCAACAAAGCGTAATTTCTGTTGTTGACACCAAGATTGTAACCATTCATTAAAAGCAAATAATCTACTGAACTTCTCGATTCCTCGCTGAAATGTGGGAAGCGGTCCAGATACGATGATCCTTGTCGTGGGTGATGTGCTGCGGACCTTCTCGACCAGGCTCCTGAAGTCCTTCTTTAGGATCTCCGTCTGCCTCAGCCTGGTGTCGTTCGTGCCGGCATGAAGAACCACAGCTCCAATGTTCCTCCTCAGGGCAGCAGGCACCTGTGCAGCAACATCAAGAACACGTGCACCAGGTAAACAGCGTGTGTGCACCTTACCTTTAGCCGTGGTAGCACGCACGTGACGAACGATGGAGTCTCCGATGACCAGGACGTCTTGTGCCGTCTCGCGGAGAGGAGCGAAGCGGTTTTGGGTCGAGATGTCGAAGACGGGTGGTGGTGGTGGGGGGGGAGAGGGGGAGAATCAAACCCTCGACTGTGGAGGTGCAAGGCCACAGTGCTAAACATTACGCCACTTTGCTGCCACCTTTTAAATAGTAACATAGTAATTAAAATCTAGTGACTACTTCATAGATACATTTCATAAATTCATATACATGTATATGATCACTTTCTATTCAGATGCACAATTATCTTGTATTTGTATATATATAGATAGCTACAGTATATTAATATATTATCAAAACCATCTAGGAGGATGTCCTCCTCTACTTCCTTCATCAGTAACAAGGGGACCCTCTGATCTGATATGCGTTGGGTGTTTTTTTTTTTTTTTATCAGGATGGCATCTACGGTATTTTTGTACTATTTTAAGAAAAATGAAAACCTGTATCTTTTTTATTGTCTTTCCCTAACAACATGATTCACAGGCTATGGCTCCTGCTGCTCAGGAGAAGTCTCGTCCTTGTTTCCTGGAAGTACTGTGTAGCACTCTTATCATCTTGTGTGTGGCTCTCTCTATCGTCCTGTCCTCCATTGCAGTCTGTGATGGACTCTGGCTGCTGAAGGAGCACCGCATGTTTGGCCTTTGGTTCTTTTGTGAAGTGAACACAGAGAACTCTGGTGCACCCCCTATCTGCAGCAGGCATATTGCAGAAGAAGTAGGACAGCTCCTGGAGCACGGACTTGGACTGTGTCGCTGTGTTGTCTGTCTGGCTGTAGTGAGTGCCATCTTTGGCCTGGAGCTGCTGGTTTTGTCACAGGTGAGCGAGGGACGGTCATCTCGGCAGCGGTGGCATCTAGGGGCGTGGCTTGTGCTGCTGGCTTCAGGATTGGCTGCTGCAGGGGTCATGGTCTTTCTGTTTTTATTATGGGATTATGCTACACCTCTAAGACCCACACTAACTTTCTGGTGCCAGTTCACTGCAACATTCCTCTTTTTCCTCAATGGCATGGCAGCACGCCAAATCCAAAATATGGCCTATTTTCTGCCATCCAGTGGAGTTGTGGGGAAACTGAATGATCCATTGTTGACTAACCACTGCTGAGTTATGAGCAAGGTTTAAAGAGCAATAAAAGGGGGGAAAATCATATTGTATATCGTAATGCTGGATTTATTGAAGTTAATAAGCTTAACAGTTTATCTGAAAGAATATCTGTGCAGGTAAACAGAATGTTTTAAAATTGCACTTATAAATTTAAGTTGGTTTTAATCTTTTTTAAAAACTCAATAAAGATTTTTCACAATCACAAATTTTATATCATGTCTATAAAAAAAAACAAGCCTGTGTGTTTCTACTTCACACTATACACAAATTTTGACTTTACTCATGTTTATAATCTATTGTACTAATCAGCAGCAAAAAAAATACTACACCATTGGCCTATAGCAAGTAACAACATACATCTCCTTCAGTGCTTTATAATGTGCATGTAGACAACACAACAAGCTAAATGGTATTGAAACTGGAGAATAAGGGCTTAATTTTCCCAGGAGAAGTGCTCTGAGAAAATTATTTTCTGCAAATGAGTCCTTGGCTATGAATATCATTTAAACTATAGTAAACAAAGACAGTAGAACATGATCCAAGATCATTGAAACAATATATTATTTGGAGTGTTTGGATTAGTCTTGAAGTATTTGATTCAGTTTGCAAAAACATTGATAATTTATAACATCACATAAAATAAACATAAAAATGACTAATCTACTCCTTATTTAGCCAGTTAGCCAGTTTGTGGGCCTTAAAGCTACTATATGGTATCATATAAATACAACATGAAACCTTGTCCTTATACTACAGTGTTTTAAATAGCTTGACAAAATTATTTTTAGTAAACTTTTATTCTATTAACAGCAGAATAATGCAACTGAAACATGGCAACTGAGATTTTGCATGTCTGTGTATGTGTGCGTGTGTGCGTGTGTGTGTGTGTGTGTGTGTGTGTCACTGTTAATGTTTATAATTTGTAAATATTAAGAGCTTATGTTTTTTTTTTTCTTTACAGTTGATTGTGTGTATAATTTTTTATTGAGTTTGACTTTGTTATAGTCTGCTGTGTGATTGTTAGGACATATTATTATGTCTGCCTAAGAGAGAGATCTGTGTGAGTGGAAGGCCACTTTGGCTGAGGGAACCATGGTGCAATCTGGCGTCGCCATGGACACTCTCCTTTAGGCGCCACCGTCGCCAGCGGCGTGTAATCTCATGCTGAACCTGCCAGAGGTCAGAGGGTAGAAAGAATTGTTAAGGTTTAAATACAAGAAAAGTCCATATCAGTATAGGCTCAAAAATGGAAAAGAACAAAAGCAGCAAAATGCAATATTCCTAAATAGTGTTATTAGACAGCTGAAAATATGTAAAAAAAAATATATATATACATTTGTTGCTATTTAAAGTATAATGTTTTAATGCATAATAAAGTAGAATAATTGATCCACTTAATTATTTTTGCTAGGAGACCTACAACATTTCTCTAAGTTCAACTTCCAGATAAAAATCTGTAATGAGTGAAGTGAGTCACAGACATTCACCTCTCCATTCAGGAAGCAGTATAGAAGTGCTACTGTGAAGCCCTGTAAAACAGACGAGACACACACAACCACATAAAAGAGACATCTTAGTGCCAAAGTTTTTTTTTGGTAAGTGCAAGGTATAAAAATGAGATGAAGGTAATAGTGATGCATGCTTATATAGGAAAATAAACAATGATGTGATGCCCAGTCGGATTTGAGAACATACTGTAAAAGCAGTGTGGTATAAACATATTTGTTAACATATTGTTTTTATCTGCCATAACATACACTCACTAAGCACTTTATTAAAAACACATGTACACTTACTCATTCCTGTATTTAACTAATTAATCCATCATGTTGCAACAATGCAATGCAAAAATCATGCAGATACAGACCAGCAGATTTTGATCATGTTTCCATCAACCATAAGAGTCTGGAAAAATGTGATCTTAGTTATTTTGGCTGTGGCATGAATGTTGCTGCCAGAAAGGCTGAGTATTTCAGAAACTGCTGATCTAATGGGATTTTCCTATGGAAATGCTATGTTGATGAGAGAAGTCTCTGACATTCGCCAGACTGGCACTCAGATAACCACATCACAATTTTGGTGAACAGAAAAGCATCTTGAGGTTCATGAACATATGAAGATATCATTGATATCATTGCGATATCGTTGAGTTACACTTCTGTCAGCCAAGAACAGAATTCCCAAAACTGGACATTAAAAGACTGTAAAAATTCAGAATTCTGATGATTTCTGATTTCTGCTGAGGCACACAGATGGCAGGGTTATAATTTGGAGCCAATAGCATAAATCCATCGACCCAAACTACATTGTGTCAACAGTCCAGGCTGGTGGAGGTGGTGTGATAGTGTGGGGAATGTTTTCTTGGTGCACTTTTTGCCCCAATAATAGCTTAAATGCAACATCCAATTGAAGCCCATTGATGGCTACTGTACATTGATTGCTATTGCAAAATAATTTCTGGATAGTGGCTTTGCTTCATGTCAGGCCACATTACAGCACTACATTGTTGATTATTTTCATATAACAGCACACCTACTGTAGTTTATAGCTCACGTACAGGTATATTCAAATCAAATTCAAATTCAAATTTTATTATAACTGTAAGCATCACCTGTGTGGAGGCCAGGGCAAGCTCGATGGCATTACATATCTGGAAAGTGAGGAGGTTGACTCCATCAGGAAAGAAAGTGAAGAGGGCATACTGCACACCAAACAGTGACACTAGCAGCAGTGTAGACTTGGCCAGCTTCCTTCATCCAACACAGCAAACGAACAGCACCACATAAGTAGGTTACAATAAAACACAGAATTGTTCCATCTGTTTTGTGTCTCTCCACTCTTTCCTGTTCAAACATCCTGTACCATCACATTTTTGTGTAGTGCTTAGCATTGGCTGTTGTGACTTTTACTTACTTGTGCTGTTTAAACTCATTTCCAATCATGTCCGGACCTCTCATCTTGCTTACTATTGTTTGCATGATTCTCAGGAAAAACAGGAGGTTCACCTGAAGATGAATGTGAAATCATATTTGTATATTAAGTTAAGATGAATGTGAAATCATATTGGTAATTTAGGGAAAAATCTGATATAAATCTATTTATATAATAATAATAATAATAATAATAATAATAATAATATGCTATAAATATCAAATATAAATTTTATTTAGGTATGATGTGTCATTATTATAATAGAAGATAGTATATACTGCATAAAATGTTACTGCTTTCTGACTATTAAAGATGACAGATAAACGTTTTCTGACTTCCGAAAAATGTGTCTGTATTTTGACTTTGCTTTGATGGTGTAGTGCTTAGCACTGTCTCCTTGCACCGCCAGGGTCCGAGTTCGATTCCCGGCCAGGCTCGATTCCCGTCTCTGTGTGAATGGAGTTTGCATGTTCTCCCCGTGTTTGGCGGGTTTTCTCCAGGTACTCCGTTTTCCTCCCACAGTCCAAAGATATGCAGGTTAGGCTAATTGGCGTTCCCAAATTGCCCGTAGTGTGTGAGTGTATGTATGTGTGTGTACCCTGCAATGGACTGGTACACTGTCCAGGGTGTACCCTGCCTCGTGACCTACGCCTCCTGGGATAGGCTCCAGGCCCCCCGTGACCCTGACTACAGGATAAAGTGGTATAGAAGATGAGTGCTTACAGTAATGAACAGGATTACAGGAACTCTCAGAATCCACCAGATCCAGCCTCTGCTTCTTGTCTCCCAACACCTGCACACACACCCAAACAAAGGTGGAACCAAATATCACAAAGATGAGTTCATTAAGTTTTATTAAACATTTATTATTTATTTTTGAGGTTATTACTGATTGAAGAGCAAGTGAGGGGTATTTGAATTTACAGCATGTGCATCTGCTTTATGTTCATATTAGTCATTAGTTCTAATTGCAAACAATGCAACAAATTTTAGTCTGTGTGAACATACCCCTCATCCTCCTGCAAATATTTGGCGACACTCCACGCAATGATGATGAGCATAGGAGCACCTGAGTAAAAGAAACAGAGGCAATGCTTAATTCAACAGTACAAATTTGAACCATCATTCACGAGTGTAATAAAATATCACAGCATGTTGATAATAGGAATATGAGAGACATTTATGTGAGGAAAAAGTTTACATATCTAGGCATACATAACTGTGTATGTGTTTGAGAGATATTAATGTGTGTTAGAATGATTGAGAAAAATGTGTTGGAAAAGCCTTAGTTTTATTTATTTTTAATACAAAAAGAAATAGGAAAAAAAGTGCAACCTCATATTTGGCAACTGTTTTCTTCTGAAATCAAAAAGCAATTAATGGTGCATGTAGCATTGCTATTTCACTGTAGTTGGTTCCTCAGCTTGTATTATTGTCTGGCTCAAGTTCGGCACATTCTTGCTGCTTTTGTGTACATTTCCTCTGGGTTGTCTAGTTTCCTAACCTCCCAAAAACACTTCATTATAGGTGGATTATCTACTCCATATTGACTTTAGATGTGTATATGTACTGTATGCATAGTCATATGTGATGGACTGCCATCTAATCCAATGTATATTCCTGTTTCATACCCAGTGTTTTCAGGCTGGGTCCTACATGCACTGTGACCCTGACTAGCATAAAGCAAATGAATTAATGAAGAGTGAATGAACTTCATTGTCTTGGAGAGTGTCAATGATTCTGGTGTTAGCTAATGTTATATGAGAGAGAGTGAGACATACCCCACCCAAAGCTGATGTACCAGTGCAAGCGTTTTCTTGGGGAATGTAGAGACAGATGAATGAGGCTGTGCAGGTAATGACCCTCGACCAGCAGCCAGCTGTAGTTGGCCAATATCCCATAGTTAGAGAAAATCAGTGCCACTTTACATCCAATCTAAAGAAAATACAGAGACATATTTTACACAGTCAGAGAATAAACACGTATCTATGTAAACTATTAAGAGAGATTATATTTAGCTAATTCTATCTGCATATTATTAATGGATGTGTGCAAAAAGAACATGTGTGTATGAGTACCGGGTGAAAGTCACAGTGGTAATAATCCTCTGAGTTGTGTAACACTGCATCTCTGATGAAAATTAAAACAGCCCGCAAAATGAAGGACAGAAAGAGCTGCATGTGGATGAAATTCCGAGTGCAATGGAGCTTTCTGACAAAAGAGAACATTTCATAATGTATTTATTTCAAAGACTCATTAGATTTATATAAAATAACTGTATACACACTGCAAAGGCTGTACCTGAATACACACAGCAGCATGAAAGCAATGGTGAGAGAGAGGAGGGAGATGCTGTAACCCACTGAGTACATGATCTTTACCCACAGAAAGTACTCATGTGACACCAGCGTCTATGCACACACACACAGATGTCATAAAATCAGAAGATTTTATATAGTAAATGTACTGCAATGCAAGTCTAAATCAAGCTTAGGATTATCCCTAAGATGAAGGAATACTTCAACATTTTTCAACCTGATGTGTATCACATCTTTAGCAAACCATGATTACTATGCATGTTTTTTTTCTTTTTCTTACTCTTTATTTTAACTCTTTTGGATAGGCAGCAACCACAGATTGCGAGACTATACATTATTAAGAAGTTGGTAATTCAGAAATATATTTGGAAACTTCACCAAGTCACTAATGCCTTGTACAAACACTTCACAATTTATCATCAACATCATGGTTGAAAATCAAGTGAAGGTAGATGGGAGATGTGTTTTAGCTGTTTAAGCAGGTCTACCACTTAAGAAAGAATACAGATGTTTATAATGTAGATGTCTACAGAATGGAATTCATGTGAGAAGGTGTTTCCCAAAACGTGGTTCTCAACATATCATTAGATGGCCAGAAACAGACAGATGGTTGATTAAATGTGTGAAACATCT
Source organism: Channallabes apus (assembly GCA_030522415.1). Lineage (NCBI taxonomy): Eukaryota > Metazoa > Chordata > Actinopteri > Siluriformes > Clariidae > Channallabes > Channallabes apus. The sequence goes on along the minus strand of CM060109.1, from coordinate 38,400,291 downwards.
GCCATGTAGTTAATTTCCAAGCGTTTGAGTGCTTATTGGAACCATGACATCAACTAGTGTTTTGGAATAATTTATTTCTGATACTAACCATATGGATCTGCAGAAAATGACACCAAAACTGGAGTAAAGGGCTCCGTATGTTTACTTGTTTCTGACACGATCCAGACAAGCCAGGACTCTATGACTAAGGCAAGTAAGCACAGAATTGCAGTAGTCTACACATGATGACAAATACTGTACTGTACATGGATGATCCTTGTTATATTAAGAAATGATCAAGTATTAAAGTAATATTCACAGCAAACAACTAAGAACACTTTTTTTTCCTTAAAACTAGTTTAAATAGAAATCTAAGAGCTTTTTAAGTTTGAACATTTAGTGACCATATAGCTTTCTAACATTTGAACAATGCAAGTACAGTTATTTAAGTTCTCTCTACATTTTTGCATTATCTAAATACCATCAGATCCACAAAACTGCATAAGTGACAATACATAAGCAATACATCTGTCTTCTGAAAAATTATTCCCATCTCTGAAATGATTCATACAGATTCAATCCTTCTGACAAGGATATACAGTAGAGGCTCCTGAAAATGTATAACAAATGTGGCTTATTGGTGAACTATAAAAAAAAAAAAAAAGACACATTACACTTCCCATTATATTTAATTTTCTTTCAGTAAAAAAAATGCTGGAATATTCCTTCAAATCATTATGTTTAAGGTTGTGCTAATCATACCATGTCTGAGGGAGGGTTCCCAATGACATTCGAGTATCTGCAGGCCAGCACATACGGTGGAAACGGATCTGACCACCCATTCTCTGTACAGTTTCTCCTTACAATTCCTATTCAGATGCATAAATTCATACCATATCTGTTATAACAAGGCTGTGCTGAAAGACTGGTTTAAAGCCATGATCAAACCAACCTTTGACCAAGAGGAACATTGGGCACTGTTGAGAGATCACATCTCCAACCTCTGCATGAGGCCAACAGTTCACATCATCCCATAATGGACTGCATCCTGCAGGGGTTATATAAAGTGAAATGATGTTGGCATTACTATTATTTTACTTATAAGCATTATGTACACAGAACAGTTCCCATGTGGCAGATGAACTTTGCCTCTCTTCGACATTTAAGTTCAAAGGTCAAGGATGAGAAATAAACAACATCTTCCCTCATAATGATGAGAGATAAACAAAATGTTTTTGCCCTTAACGTTTACAGGAAATATAATAATCTCTACATCAGCCGAAAATATCTTACAACTGGGTCTCCAAAACTCCTCTGCACCTCTTCCGTTCACTTTAATAGTTAGCCCTAAACATGCACATCACTTACAATAATGTGATAATAGATAATATGATCTAAATGGTCTCCTCATTTGTAGTTGCTGTAATTGAGTAAGCCAGTCAGGAGATATAATCAGTCAGAAGAAATCAGGAACTGCAAACACAAACACATGCATACACAGCATATCAATCACAAGAGAGGAGCCATTCCCATGCTGATTAATGTTTTCATTTTAAGACAGCAGACATTAAGGATTCCGCCTTTCTCTTTTGTGCGGTAACATCTTGGTCTGCTTATGAATGTCAATATATGCCACATGTTATTGTAAGTGTGTTTCACACAGGTTGAAACAAATGTGGATCTCACTGTCTTAGATAATATATTTTATGATTGAGTATACCAGAGAGTCCTGTATTGCATTTCAGTGTTATCTTAATGTCAGTGTACTGACAGGATGGAATTTATGGTGCGTGTGCAAGCCTGCTGTTACTGACAGTCTTAGTAAGCAATCATACAGGTCTAAATGTTAAGCATCACATTATGCAGACCGTAATCTAAAAATATCCACTGGTAACATTGAAGATAAAGTGCACTAACACAAAATAAATGTCCTTGGTTAAGGAGTTGACTAAGGGCTAAGGTTGTGTACGAGAACTGGTCGAGATGGACGAGGCTACATGTTTAATGTGATAATAAGCCACGCTGCATTTTTGTGGTTCATGGTATTCATTATATTTGTTATTAGGTCAGTTTATATATTCCAACGATTATTCCAAAATATGATGTTTGTACACTGACATGTACACTCATACAAAAGCAAATGGATATGAAAATATATCAAGTGCACCATTGTGGACGGTACTATGTACTGTATTACCCTACTGTTTGTACAGAAGTTTGACCATCCTCTGGCCCAAACATATTGGGTAAAATTAGGAGCAAATAAACAGTAAAAATAGGTGACATAAGTGAATATGAATTACCTGTGGAGTTAGCATGTGTAATGTTGTCTTGGTGAATGATGTTTTTGCAGTTCTCCTCTTCCTGAAACCAAAAGTACTCCGGATCACACTCTAAAGGGATTGATTGTACCTGCACGCTCAAAAACAATAATTTGTGTTAGACTACTATAAACCCAGTTGCCATGCATTTTAAAACAAATTAGCACTGGACCATAACATATTTAAAATATTTTGTACATATTTCTTTGGCTGTCGGACTGCATATATCTTAGATGTCACCATGGTGCATACTGTGTACTGTACCACAGGGTTAGTTTTAATTACAAACATTGCTTTTTCAAAATCAAGTACAAAAACATACCAGCCCACAGGGGGGGGGGGGAGGGGACTACAGTAATAGACAAAACAGTAGAAATAAGGTATATAACAAATATTAGATTTAACTACGTTGATTTAGAAAGAAAGTGCAGTGATAAAACATTGAGCAATGCTATTAAAAATATATAATATATCTATATATAATATATCAAAATATGAAATAAAACATTTATGATAATAATAATATTAAAACAAGATTTTTAAATCGAGTCAGGCTGTGTGTATGTTCCTTTAGTATCACCTGGATATTAGCAATGAAATAATCACTTCTACAGTAAATTAGTTTACTCAGCCAGTATCGGTTTGTTTCAGGAATATTTTTGGATGCTGTATTTGAAATGTTTTTAATTTTATCCTTTAATTTTTATTTTCTATATGGGTCAAAAATAACATGTTTTAATTTTTTTTATTAAAAAAATGTAGTAACTTCAGGGGTAGTGACCCTGGGTGTAGTAACCAGGGTTTACCTGGTTAAGTCCTTAATAAGACTTCATAACCTAAACATGCTTCTTTGAGGCATTAGACACTTGGATCACACTGAATTACAATATTAATAAATGTTATTAATTAATAGTTAATGCATATAATCCAATGAATATTTGTTTTAATCTTAAAGCCCGCGGACAAATTTGTTATTGTAAAATACATTCTAATAACTGAATAGTTAATAATAACGTGTGTGAGTGTGTGTATTAACTCTACAAAACACTTGAATACTGTAAGTAACTCACGTGGGAGGATGAGAAAGTGATGAGAGCCGCAAGTGCAGTTTGGTGGATCTCTGAAAGCTTCATTGTGCTGCAGTTGAAGTGACGCTCTCTCCTGCACCGCGCGCACAGGCGTTAAGCTTCCCTCCTTTTAACAGCACGCATCTCACCTCAAAGACGCATTCGCACATTTCTAGGCTTGTAATACGCATGGCTCCGCATGGATCACTCGATTGTGCTTAAGTTTATATTCCAATTATCCCTTTAAAGTAGCAACATGAAACGTCGACCCAAGTCCTGTATTATACTGTATGACTGATTGGAGGATCGTGTTACACGAAGTCATGTGAAAATATTGTATTCCCGAGCCGCTTCCCATTTCTTAGTACCTTTCTAAACACTCACTCGCCCCCTCCCATAAACGGAAAAAAAAAACCCAGTTGGCCACACTGATTCATATTAGTTTCCGACTTCCCCAAACATCCTTCATCATTTATGTACCCTTGCAAGAGCAGAAAAGCCATCATCCTTAATAAATCTATTATTGCTAACCTTGTATTATGCTCTGCTAGGCGACATAAAAATAATGCTCTTCACTATGGATTAAATCATCCTCTCTGTCTCTAAACAGCTTCCCTCATTTGGAGAAAACTGAGATTTCTTTGTATGTGGGAGAGTGTTCAGGTTTAATGTTTAAACCTCAGACATGTGTTACTGTTGCTGTTCCTTGTAACAGCTGTAACATTCATTCATTCATTCATTCATTATTGGGGTGAGGTTTGTCATTGGAACAGCTTCATCTGCAACCTAAAGCTCTGAAATGATACAAATCATGTTGATGTGGAAAGACACACAAGTGCACACACACCATTTTCTTTATTATCCTTCTCTGATGACGATCTTAGTTCCACCTTACTTTTTGTTGTATTAATCGGGTCAAGGTTACAGGCAGTCAGTGAGCGGAAGGCAGAACAGGAACCCTGTTATGTTTAAATGACATAAGAAGTGTGTCTGGGCTACTGTAAGTTTTAAACTAAGAGAAGAAGAGTTTTAGCTTGCTGTGTCCGCTGCACCTTGATACACTTACCGGTCCGGGCCCGATCCACCGGGAGAGACAAACAAACACATACACAGGCATGAGGTCTAAGGATCTCTGTTTATTCTGAGCAAAGAGAGCACATTTAAACGGTGCTACGTCCTGAACATCAAAAGAACCAGTCATTAACATGTCAGTCATGGGGGGACCCAGACACAGACAGGAGAGAGGAAATACATTTGCATTCGCATGATTAAACAAAAGGGTTCTAGCGGACAAGAGCCGTTTGGATTTATATTTGTCTGGATACAGGATATAGATAGTGTTATCACATAAGGCATAAGGAAGCATAGTGAGGGGTCTGTTCTTAAGGCACAGGAATCTTATTATTAGATTACAATGACTTACAATATTATAAAACCTTACAAACCCCATATGAGAAACAGATAGCAGGAGGCTTCTGTTGTACATGCTTGTTTGTCTTGATTTTATAGAAGTCTAATCATCAGTAGTATTGCTTGCTCTGTTAGGCAAAACAGTTTTTATGAAATTATTTAATCCAAGCTTGACATGTACAGTAAAGAACTCAGACATATGAATAACAGTTAGTGTTCCATTTAGCAGCTCTAACATGCATTCATTCATTCATTCATTCACTTACTCACTCAGTCATCTTTATAAAGCACTTTATCAATCTTTTTGTTCAGGGTTTTTGAACACTGAGCACATGGTGTGGGTTGGCAGGTTGAAGAGATCCCAGTCCTCTGGAAGAAATCATCACACCTACTGTAGGGAGTTTTTTTTTTTTTTTCAAAAATCCGGGAGAAAACCAGAGGACCCAGAGGAAACCCACATGCGCACAACAGACGTGAAATTTCACACTCAGGACTGAATCAGGGACCCTTGAGCAGTAAGGTGGCACACTACTGTACCAATTGTAACAGAAATAACAATCAGATTATATATATTATTAATAGACAAACAAATCTAAACAGTTAAATACGTTGCATCCCATTTTCCTGAATGCAATATTATTATTATGTATTTCCCAACTCGACAACTCAATAATTTGTAATATTCTCCAACATTTTTACTGACATCTCTTCTGACACTGTTCTAACCTTGCAGCTTTAGTCTACGCTTTGATTTGGGTTTTGCATGTCTTCATAGGTTTTCTCTGGGTTCTCTGTTTTTCTCCCACCTCTTATAAAAACATGCTGGAATGTATTGCCTAGGCTGAGTTGCTCATAAATGTGTATGTGTGACAAATATAGTACGTTGTGATAGACTGGTACCACACTTAGGGAATATTTTCACCCTGCAACCCAGATCAGGGAAATTTACACTTATTCATTGTTAAAACTGTGACCAGACTGCATTCTAGATTCTTTACTGTTTACTAGACTCATTCATTTCCCAGCCACATGTACCTAGCCTTCTCAGGAGGCAGTAACATCAATCAAAAAATTACAAGTAATTACAGTTTGCATGTATTTTATGATTATAATTGAAGGTCAAAGGAAGTTCTCTTTTTGTCATTGTTCTATCTTGCCCTGTAAACAGCATAGGGATTAACAGATAAGGCTTATTGCTGTTCAGGCTCCTCCCCACTAAGCAATGAACACATGAAACTGATTGCATACATCTGTGTTACGCATAAGAGGTATGTGAAAGACAAAAAGATGCTTTATCAAATAACATCTGATGTAATTCAGTTTCTATCATGAATTTCTGTATAGCTACTGCAGCTTTTGTGTGGAATAAGAACAGGACACATATCTAAGATCCGTCTGTATCTCAATAATACTGGTGTAGTAGAGCGACTGTGTAAGGCTTACCTCAACATGTATCTTTGTGATTGATAAATTATCCTTTATGAACCTAATAATAGTAATTTTTCAACAGAAAAGTATGTGTGTGTATATGTGTGTGTGTTAAATTTCTGGACTCAATGCCACTAATCATCAGGAAAAGGTTATTGTTCTATGAAGATTTATCCTTTTTCTCTTGTTTTCACAGACACTCTCTGACGGATGGTTGATTAGTGTGTGCACTATAAACTGCACTATTTATAGTTGAGACAAACAGAACACACCACCCATGCCCAAACTGGTTCGTGTGATGATGAACATGTTTCAGAAAATTTATTACATTGCAAGAAAACTTTGACAAATCTGAATCAACCATTGTTATAACAGCACCGCTCTAGGATGGAACAGAGGTTACTTGCTAACAACAATGAGTCTTAATTGTTTAGCATACACACATTGGAAATAAAAAACACCTTTTGTACAATAATAAGGGAACCAAATGTCAAACGATATGACGTAAGTATAGGTAAATGCTTTTATCATTAGGCAGCACTAACTAAATGGCTTTTCTCATATCAGTAAAACAGTTCTCATATCAGTAAAAACAGCAACATTAAATGGTGTTTTTGTTTAAGTGTTGATCGGCAAAGCCCTGCATTAGTGCAGATTCTGTAGTGGTATCTGCCCCAAGTGATACAACCATAAAGACACTGAGAAAGATAAAATTATCCAGTTTCCACATGCTTAAAAATCTTTCAGAATGCTGTATGTACATGTGTGGAACATGGCACTGACAGTTGATGATATTATAACCAGGTACACCTTAACAGATGTTACATAAAGTTTTTAGAAAATTATGAATATTGAATCTATGATATTATTATAATTTTTTTAAGTTCTCTCTCTCTCTCTCTCTCTCTCTCTCTCTCACACACACACACACACACACACACAAACACACGATAAATGTTTTTGCTTTCACTCAAATGCTATGTCATATGTTCATACATGTAGTCTTTACACAAATATGCACTAATTTGATCCAAGCATTTGTTCTGCTAAAATGCTAAAAGCATAATGAATTCAGTATAAGAATGCATGTACAGTATGGGGTATGCTTTTAATACCATACATGTAATACTCTCTCTACTCAGGGAATGCTATTACAGCATTCCCTGGAGTGCTTTATTCTTTTTATGCTACTGTAAGCTTATTTTAGTAAAATATACTTGTGTATGCAGCAAAGTAACAATATGATAATATTAATCAACATAATATTAATATAAGGGAAAATAGAAGTAGGTAGAGAGTATGACAAGTCATAAAACATAATGGGTTCACTTAGAGGTGAGATAAGAAAAGCAGACAGAGTATGACAGGGCATAAAACATAATGGGTTCACTCAGAGGTGAGACAAGAAAAGCAGATCACTATGAGACCATGAACAGGTCATAAAACATAAACAGTAAGGGGATGGGTAGTGATACTCAGTGTACAGTGTGTACCCAAAGTACATGGGATAAAACCCTAGAGTGACCCAGACATAAACTGTACTTATTTTATAATTAGCAGTCATGTGTATGATAGACAAGATACTGTAAGGCGCCAGGTGACAGACCCGACATAGACACGAGCACACTTAATGAACGATTGAAACATGTGTTGGATACACGTGCACCTGCAGTCACGTACACATGCCTAAGTAAGAATATAGATAAATAACCAAATGACACATGATCAGTTTTACGAATACTGAGTTTAATAAGCGTAGACACAAAAATAAACTAGTATGTGGCTTACTTGGGTTTTACTGCTGCAATAAATCCTGCAAGTCCTCCTGAATTGTTCTTTGGTTCTTTTGACTAAATATACAGCTTTTATATAATGTTTTATAATTGGGTAACATTAACAAGTGGAAGACTAAAAATCTCCCACATTGATTGGTGACCCCGAAGTGATTACCATCATAGATGACCCCTCTGGGGACCTGGGACCAGCGCGGGCTGATTTTTGATTTTATCAAATTTTTGCATTAATAGTTCATGGTCTGTTAGTGTGCATGCATGTTTCGCAGCTGAAGGTGGTAATTCCTAAGGTATTTTGAACACATTATTGTCAATAATGTTGACAATATTGATAAATTAATTGCTATGTTTATTTTAATATAAAAAGGCTGAAAGAAGTAACAAAGCATTCTGAGATTTTTCTCTTTATGTTTTACAGAGGGGCTAGAGCCTGTATATGAGGAGATCGCCAACAAGTGGGGCTGGACCCAGATGGGAAAAATTCCTACGTTTCACTAGGTAGGGGACATAAGCAAATCCTCAGACGTGGCAGGTGGAAAAAAGTCCTGTGACGAATCACTAAATATAGAACTTACTGTGCTGTGAGATGTTTGTAAGACGCAAGAGCTGTCTTGTCCTGTACGTGGTTGTGCTGTAATCTCGAGTCCTAGGGCTAGAACCCACTTGTGTGAGGTATCTCTAGGAACAGGACTGCAATCACGTGTCCTAGGGCTAGAACCCATGTATATGAGGTATCGCTAGCAACAAAAAGTGATTGCTTATGAAAATTCCTACAGGTGGTATTGAAGTTTTCTAGGGCCAGGTTTTGTGATAAAATGTTTTACTGCTGAAATTGTTTTGTGTACTCAAATTTTGAAACTGTTGCAAAAAGCAAAAAGCGCTTGTGCCATATGTCTTTTGTTTGTTTTGATTTTCTTTTAGAAAAAGAGTGTGACAAGGGAGAGAGGATGCTTAGGCTTTCACTAAAACCTGATGTGTTAGATCAAAACTGCAACACACACTTTAATACTTACGTACATCACATTTCAGAATGAAGAGATGAGTTTTTTCATTGGGTTAGTTTATAGAGAGATTCACTTGAAAGTAGTAAATAGCATGATAGAATTAGGAGGAATATGTGGATCCCTTGTTTAGACCCCTGAATCCCCCATTTCACTGCTGCAAGCATATCCAGACTTTGATTTATTACAATAAGATGAAGGTGCAGGAGGACGGAAAGTAAAAAGATATAGACTAATAGAAGCATTACATCCGGTAATGCTGTGTCGTATGTGGATGATTGATAACAATAGTGAATTCACATTAATACCTGTACAACTATGATTAAGACACCAGTAGGAAACGAATGCTTAAAAAATATAGATGTGGTGAGAAGGAGTTTTGTACTTCCTTCCAGATTCCCGGTTATGCACCTGAGATTGATTATCAGGTGTAATTCGGGAGAGTTTAAGAGGGTGCTGCGAGAACAGCCAGGTGTGGCGCTAATTCACCCCCAGGTTGCGCTTCCGGAAATGCGTCGTCCGGTTCCGGTGTGCGAGAGGTATGTCTGGCATGCTGGACTTTTGGTTATTTGTAAATGGTATTCTCTAACTAATAGTGATTTCCTTTGGGAAGCCGGTGATTTTTCGGATCTGTGTTGTATCCGAGGCAGCGGAGAAGCAGCTTATTGCTGTCTATGTATATCTACCCTTTCTAAAAGAGCTGCGCGCTTGGTGCGCGTGTACTGCGGGAGACGAAGGCTATCGTATAATTGGTACGCCGATTATTTATTTCTTCATATAGCAGGCTTAAGATCTTTAGGCATATGATGTGACCTGTATGTCTGTCCTATTTTGATTTGTTGAAGGATTGCCTGCCAGATGGATGTGGTCTGCATCGCATGGTAGGTTAGCCTTATTTTCTTGGTGCCCGCCATACAGGTGTCACAGTTGAACACCAGATGGCGCCATGCTCCTGGACTCCATTTTGTTTCCGTGTCATGTTTAGTTCAGTTTGTAGTCTGTTCTGTTTTGTCTCCTAGCTTGTGTTTTACCTAGCGTGTGTTAGTCTAGCTGGTTGTGCTTAGCTCCTAGCCTGTTAAATGTGAACTCCTTGATTAGTGTAACTCCGTGCTTAGTGTAACTCCGTGCTTAGTGTAACTCCGTGCGTAGTAACTCCTGGCTTAGTGTAGCTCTGTTTAGTGTAGTTCTTGTCATGTCCACTCCTGTTATATGTGTTAATGTTATGTCTCCTTTATTAAAAAGACTTTACTAAGTAGATCACCTCCGCCTCTATGCCTCACTCCAAACCCACACGAGCAGCACTGTTACAGAATGCCAGACCTTAAAAGTGGTATAGCAGAGGCGCCTCCCCTGGATATTTTTTGTGGGGGGGCTATGATGGTGACATCGGGGCAAGCAGACCCCGTGGGTAGTCGGCTTGCCAACCGACGGAGTAACGTTGAGCACACAGGAGTGAGAGGAACGATGCCCTGCAGTACTCTGACAGAGACTGGATGGAGGCGAGTGGTCCTACAGCTGGCTGGAGAGCTGATCCAGCAGATCAATGCGTAACGGGCAGCCAACGATCAGGAATGCATACAAGCCCTGCTGGAGTTGGGTGCTCGGCTCCAGGACCAGGTTGTTCCAGTCAGCCCTGCTGCGGGACCAGAACCTCCAGTCAGCCCCGCTGCGGGCCCCAGTCTCCCGGAGGGCTCCAGTCTCCCAGAGAGTCCAGTGGAGGGCTCCAGTCTCCCAGAGAGCCCAGTGGAGGGCTCCAGTCTCCCAGAGAGCCCAGTGGAGGGCTCCAGTCTCCCAGAGAGCCCAGTGGAGGGCTCCAGTCTCCCAGAGAGCCTCCTCCACTCGGCTTCGAGGACTTCGAGCTGCCTCCTCTGCCTTGGCCATGCTTCGTCGACGACGTAGAGCTTCCCCCGCTGTGCCTCGTCGATGATCCAGTGCTCGATCCACCACCCGTCTTCGGCGACGACCCAGCGTCCGTGATCCTCGCTCCGCCCCCCCGGCTTCGCCGACGACCCTGCTCCAGTGATCCTCGCTCCGCCGCCCGGCTTCAGTGACGACCCAACGCCCGTGATCCTCGCTCCGCCGCCCGGCTTCGGCGACGACCCTGCTCCAGTGTTCCTCGCGCCGGCCTGCCACCCTGCCCAGAGAATGTCTGCTGCAGGCTCCCTCCCGGAAGGGCCGACACCAGACCATGGAGAGGACCCTGGACCACCATTTTTGGCGCTCCGGAGTAGCACCTTTGGAGGGGGGATAATGTCATAGGTGAACACCAGATGGCGCCATGCTCCTGGACTCCATTTTGTTTTCGTGTATGTTTTCCTTTAGTTTTAAACTTCATTTCCCAGAGTGCACCTCGATCAGGTGATGGGAGCACACCTGATGGAGGTTGCTAATTATGTTTGTTATAAATAACCTGCCTAAGTTTGAGTTCATTGTCTAGCATTTTTCATACTTTTCAATTAAGTGGGTGTTAATGTTCCTTGTCCTTGGTGTCATGCCTTTTTCCTTATCTCCTGGTTAGTTCTGTGTATGTACTGTCATGTTTAGTTCAGTTTGTAGTCTGTCCTGTTTTGTCTCCTAGCTTGTGTTTTACCTAGCGTGTGTTAGTCTAGCCTGTGCTTAGCCTAGCCTACTGTTAGCCTAGCTTAGCCTAGCTGGTTGTTCTTAGCTCCTAGCCTGTTAAATGTAAACTCCTTGATTAGTGTAACGCCTTGCTTAGTGTAACTCCTGGCTTAGTGTAGCTCTGTTTAGTGTAGTTCTTGTCATGTCCACTCCTGTGTTATGTGTTAAGTAGATCACCTCCGCCTCTATGCCTCACTCCAAACCCACACGAGCACCACTGTTACAACAGGTATGTGCCGTTTCTTTTTACTTTAACATTCTTTTGAATTTTAGGTAAATTGATCGGCTGGTGAGGGTGCTTTTCTTCACTGTGCAGTGCTTACAGCTGGACAGCTTCAGCACTGCTGTTTTGCTCCTGTGGATTGCTTTCTTTTTAATAGATTGCTCTGTTCCAGCCTAGAGTTTTACTGTTTTTGTCTTACTTTCGTTTTTGTCCTTGTGACTGTTACTTTAGTTTTCTTTCTTTGTGCTTGTTGCTTTGCCTTCTTCCAGCAGTTCGTTGCCTTGCTTGTGCTGCTGCTTTGGGGCTGGTTTATTATACATTTTGTTTTGTGTTTATGCTGCTGTGCTTGGTGTTGGTGGCTAGTGAACTGTTATAAACTTTCCTGGCTGATTTAGCTATTTGTCCTCCAAGTTTGGTGGGTGTGCTGCAGCTATAACTTTTCTTTCTTCTTTTTAATTTTTTTTTATTATTTTTGTTTTTATAATTTTTTGTTTTTTTATTTTATTATTATTTGTTTATTTATTTCTATTCTTTCTTTTCTTTTCTTAGGAGCTGGGAATAGGGAGAAGGCAGGCTAGCTGCTTGTAGAGTGGTCTGCTCATGTTTACACAGTGTGGAGTGGTACTACATTTTCCCTAGTATGAGTGGTTTGGTTGTATACGTGTGATCATTTATTACCGGGCAGGAGTGTAGCCCCATTTCTAGCCTGCCCTTCTATGGTTAATTTCCCAGCTCCAATTTCGTTTTGTTTGTTTCTCTCTGTCTGGGATATTTTACTGTGATTTTAAAATTACATTAACTTACTGTCTTGGAAATTCTTTGTATAAATAAAGACTTGTTCATTTTGCATCCATGTCCCAGTGCTCTTATTGAGGGATTCGAACCTGTGTGTTCTACATTTTCCCGGGTAATCAACCCTGGGTGGCGTAATCGGTAACTTAGTTATTAAGGTTGGTTCAGGGGAATTTTATTCCCCGTCCCAGCGAAAGACACCTCACCACACCGCCACACCACACAGCAGTCCTGGCTTAGTGTACAGTAAGAGAGCTATAGGAAAGAAGCATAAGAAGAGACAAAGGAATTCACTCCATAAAAGAAAATCTGAACAAGAGTGTGTGATGGGGAAGATATTTAAGCTGTGGAAAAAAATGCATGGCCAAAGCCAGTGATACCTGCAGACATAATTATAGCTAAACATAAAGAAGATGAAAACTATATTAGAAAATGCATGATAAAATGGCATGAAAGGACACCAGGAGAATTACAATGGCCAAAAGGGAGAACTTTAAAGAAGAATGTTGTAAAGAAGTAAAAGAAATGCTCAAACACAACATTAGGGAAAAGGGTAGCAAGGGAAGGATTAAATTAAAACAGATGTTAGAAGTTGTAGAATGGTTCATTATTGAAGAAAGGAACAGGAGAAAGGAGACAAACCAAAAAAGAAAAACAGAAAACATATTTAGGAAAAAAAGGACCAGAAGTTAGAAAGTGGTGAAGACAGGCAGGAAAAAACCCAGGAGGGAAGAAAAGAGAAGACAAACTTAGAATTATAGAGACCACCACCATACACTGAGGAACACATGTAACAGTTGTACAGGGGAATGTACCCACTACAGGAGCTGCATGAACAAGGTGGAGGAACATTGGGATTAGAAGGACATGTGACAGGACAAATTAAAGTGAGTTTATGTGACTCTGAGTGGATATCTAGACAAGTAGAAGAAACAAGACAAGGGACAACAGCTCTCAAGCATAATAATGACAATGGAAGGGAATGGAGAGAAGAAAGACCAGCAGAGTCTGAAGACTGTGAAGAGCTACAAAAAAAAGGAAGAGAAATGAAAAGATTGAAAAAACAAAATGAACAATTTCTGTCAGAAGTACAGGGGTTCAGAAATTAGAAGCAAGTCACACCTGAAAGAAGGATTACAGGATGCAGTAAAGAAACCTAGAAAGAAGTAACAGCATAGATTAATGTCCTGAAGAATCCCACACACCATTGCTTCATGAGTCTGACAGTGATGAAGCAATATGTACAATTGTGGTCAGATGTGCTGGAGAACACAGTCACTGATGTGTTACTAGGAGATATAATTGTAGGAGCTCCAGGGGCAGCTATCAATGTACACCTGACTGAAAAAATAAAACACTGGCATCAAGAACCCAACACAGCACCTCACATTTCTCTATTAGTGGGGGAAAAGACACAATCCAAAGAATCAGGACGGATGGTCAAACAAGCAGCTGAAGTGACTAGGTGGGAACCAACCCCCAATCCTTCTGTACAAGACATTCTACAGATGTAGGATTAGTTAAGTCAATAAAATAAGACTAAATGCAACATTGCCTTATCAATAACAATACCCCCTGACTCCTCAAGCTTTAGCAGGTATTACGCCTACTGTACAATAGATGGGTTATTAGAAGCTGGAGTATTAATAACCACTAAAAGTGCTTGTAATACTCCCATATTTCTTGTCAGAATGCCCAACTCAGATAAATGGAGACTTGTGCTTGACTTACGAGCCATAAATCAAATCGTAGAAGCAGGATTGTCTGTAGTGCCTGATCCTCACACACTACTGTCTAATATACCAGAGGATACTCAGTGATACAATGTCATATATTTATGTTCAGCATTTTTTAGTATTTCACTACATCCAGCATCACAACACTTGTTCGCTTTTACAGTACATATGAGGGACAACACCTGACCTATAACCGTTTACCTCAGGTATACCGTGAAAGTCCATCGATACTTAACCGAGTGCTAGCCTCGATAAATATCCAGGCCTCGATAAAATACCCAAGACCAGGCCTCGATAAATATCAAAAGTACTTTGATCCAGTACTGTGATGATTTATTGATTTGTAGCCCAACAAAAGAACAGTGTGAAGCAGATTCATAAAAAATCTTGTACTTCTGGAAGGTTCTCCTCTCTCCACAGAGGACCTCTGGAGCTCTGACAGAGTGACCATCGGGTTCTTGGTCACCTCGCTGACTAAGGCCCTTCTCCCCTGATCGCTCAGTTTAGATGGCCGGCCAGCTTTAGGAACAGTCTTGGTGGTTTCAAACTTCTGCCACTAACGGATGATGGAGGCCACTGTGCTAATTGGGACCTTCAAAGCAACAGATTTTTTTCTGTAATCTTCCCCCAGTTTGTGCCTTGAGACAATCCTGTCTTGGAGGTCTACAGACAATTCCTTTGAGAACCACAAACCATGCTTGGTTTGTGCTCTGACATGAACTGTCAGCTGTGGGACCTTATATAGACAAGTGTGTGCATTTCCAAATCATGTCCAATCAACTGAATTTACCACAGGTGGACTCCAATTAAGCTGCAGAAACATCTCAAGGATGATCAGGGGAAACAGGATGCGTCTGAGCTCAATTTTGAGCTTCATGGCAAAGGCTGTGAATACTTACAGAATGTGCTTTCTCAATTTTTGTTATATAAATTTGGAAAAATCTAAAATACACTTTTTTCATGTTGTAATTATGGGGTGTTGTGTGTAGAATTCAGAGGAAAAAAATTATTTAATCGATTTTAGAATAAGGCTGTGACATAACAAAATGTGGAAAAAGTGATGCGCTGTGAATACTTGAAAGTCGCTGGGGAGTGCCACAGTGTGTGGGTGCAATAGATGGAAGTCACATACCTATAATTGCACCAGAAAAGTACCCAGGTGATTACTTTAACCGCAAAGGATGGCATTCAGTTGTTTTACAAGCTGTTGTGAATGGAAAAGGACAATTTTGGGACATTTGTGATGGATTTCCTGGTAGTATTCATGATGCAAGGGTATTAAAACAGTCATATGTATGGGAAAGGCTGAGTGATGGTGACCTGCTGAGCCAAAACAAAATTAACATCTGTGGCTGTGATGTCGGTCATTACTTAATCGGTGACCCTGCCTACCCTCTGAAAACTGGCTGATGAAGCCATTTTCAGACACTGGCAGATTATCAATTCATCAACATAAGTATAATTATAGAATAAGCAGTGCAAGGTCAGTCGTGGAAATGAGCTTCGGGAGGTTAAAAGGACGTTGGAAATGTCTGATGAAAAGGAATGATTGTCAACTTGACCTTACAAAGAAGATGGTGTTGGCCTGCTGTGTGCGGCAGTATATGCAATATATGTGAAGAGCATGGTGACAACTTTAGTGAGGATCTTCGTGCCATGCATGTCAATCTACAGCCTCCTCTTCAGGCAGTACCTGAACATGGACATCCAGAAGGAGCTGATGTAAGAGCGGCATTAATGGACTACTTCAACAGACAGGACCGATAAATCTGTAGTGTTTTATTGAACTGCAACAGTGCAGACAATTGAAGAACATTTAGCCAAAAAGTAAAAAAAATTAAAAAGTGGCAACGAGTAAAGTGCAAACATGTTTTTGTAAATTAAACTGTGATTACAATAATAAATAAAAATAAAGAAATTAAAAAAAACATTAACTGTGTGTTGTCTGGTTTTTCTCCATAACATTAACCATTCGTTCCAAAACGCCCAGCATAGCACCTGAGGTCTCATCCATTTTATTAAGAATGGCCTCATTCATCTCTCTACTGTGCTGGAGAAACTGCTGATCTGATCTCTCCAAATAAGAAAGTAGTTCCTCATTGTCCCGTTCTCTCGTCTTTCTCTTAGCTGTGTAATGACACACAAATACTACCATAAGCAAATTGCCTGATTACATAATACACGATAGTTATATTGAATTTGTAATACATTTTGTCTTTACTGAGCAACTGGCGACAAAACAATTCTTACCTTTCCTCCGTGGTTCTGTAGAAGAGAAAGCTTCGCTTAAAGGTGAAGATGCACTGCATTCTCCATGATCTTCATGGCTTCCCACACATGATGTATTTGAGTCTAAATATCAACAGTAGAGAAAACATCAGTTTCAAATTTTCGGCTTTTAAATTTTGTACACAGTAACCACGCATTAATGCCTTCCTTTCAAGGTTTTACATCTTGCATAGCTTTTTTATCAACAGAATGTGAGTAAACCCATCCATACTGTACACATACAAGAATGAATAATTGAGCAACAAGTTAAAAGCATCATATTAATAATAACAGTATGGCTGCACACACACGTAAACGTATGTAGCAACTGAGATTTTTTTACACTAACAAAAGTAATAACTTAGCTTACCGAGATGGAAGGGGAGACGATTTCCTGGAGCATTGCTGTGGCTGAATTTAATGCCCCAGTAAGTTGATTTGATGGTCTGTGCCCCAGCACCGAATCCATCACATCATAAAAATAATCTTTTGCACCTCCACCGCTGCCACTTTTACACAGCCCCTTCTTTTTGTCCCTGTAGTCTTTCTTCATTTTTTTTAGTTTATTAACTATTTGCTCCGTTGTTCTTGTGAAGCCTGCGACTATCAGTTCTTCTAGTATTTCCTCATACACTTTTTTTTCCTCAAAGTACTTTGCAATTTCTCCTGAATCTCTGCGGATGTCCAAATTGCTAAAAGCGCTTTAGCTTCCTCCGCGCTTCACGTTTGGGTCGCCGCCATTTTTTTTTTAGAAAAATCTCCCTATAACTCCGCCCATTGTTCGTGACGTCACGGGTTCTCGCTTCTAGACCAGCAGAGTTTAGGGGCCGGTTCGGTGCTTATTTTAGGGCACCGGCACCAATTTTTTTATGTGGAAAAGCGCGGCACTGGTTCCAAAATTGGGAACCGGCACGGAACCGGCATGGGAACCAGAGCAGTGGAAAAGGCGAAAAGTGATCTGGCTAACAGGCATCCACAATGCCCCAGAGGAACTAGGGAGTTCATCACCATGGCTGATGTTCTGAGGAACTCAAATGGATCAAAACGAAGACACAAGAAACGTTTGACCTTGACATTGGCCGAGGACTTTGTCTGGTAACAACTTCATATCATCATGGAAGACACCTGGAACTAGGCCTTTATAGTGGTACTGGGCTTGATGATTGGGCTGCATATGATGTTTGTTCAACAGTTGAGTTTGACAACGTCTACATGGAAGATCATAACTAAGGTGATGCTGGGGGATGACATTTTATGGACAGATACAGCAATACCGCTGCAACGTGCGCTGGATGCTCTTCCTGAAGAGGAACTATGGCTAGATTTTTCACATCTTGATCTGGGCAGACCAAACTGAATTCCACTCTCAATGCTTTTGAGCTGCGAGGACCTGTATGTACTCAAATTCACTAATAAGGATCGAAAGACATTGACTGAAGAAGGGACTGATAGACTAGACAAGTTATCCTTGTTTTACAGGGACCCTAGCATTGCACTAATGCCTACAAATGTATTATGTAGGGGTTGAGTCCTGGTGGCGAATGCACTGTTGAGCGCAAAAAAGCTGGCAAGGTGGGAATTTTTCCTTCTGAATTGTAGATACTGAAGGTTTCGCCCATCTCTGAACCCATCTTATTATATCCATTATATACTCATTATATTCACATATACTAATTTATGACCTTCTTTATGACCTTTCATGTTACATATACTCATTTATTTTTATCTTTCTTAGGCTCACTTTGGGCATGATACACTTTTTGTATTTACCCCTCAGTATTATCCTCTTGTGTTACACATCTACCCTTATGTATGACCCGTGTTGGTAGTTTAGTATGGGTAGGGGGAAATATGTAGGAGGTAAGAAGTACATTAGGATGTAAGAGGTACAAAATAGATAACAGAAAATTTTCTATTTTTTTTAGACAACATTTTCTCTTTTATGCGACTTAAAAGTCGCAGAGAGGAAAATATATTAGCATATTTTAGCAAAATATACTTGTGTATATACGTGTTATTTTTTTTTTTGTAAACTAAGCAAAAGAAGCGTAAAGATAATGGAAAGTAATTTGCAAGAAAAATTAAAAATTATAATGGGAAAAAATATAATCACTTGGTACAGATGACATAGGGAGTCAGATGACGAGGTATATGATGTAACATAATATGACAGAAAAACGTAAACATAATGGTAGGATTCCTTGGGTTTGCCTATAATTGTCAGAGTGAACTAACCTGAATTGACCAGAAGACGTAGCTTTAGCGGTTAGCCTAATGTAGCGTGGATGGTAAACCCAAACGCGGAGGAAAAGCAAGTAGGCCGGATAACCATGCGATTTAGTTTAAGGACTCTCACGAAAGGGGAGCAAGGGAAAAACACAAATTTAACCCGCGTCCTATAAATACACACACAACGTTAGGAAGCAACAACCAAAATACAGTGAGTACTCACGGTTTGAAGAAAGCCAAGCTGAACCGACATGGGCCGAACTCAATGACTGAGCGGTAAGCCATGGTTTGTTTACTCCTCTTATACTTCCTGGTAGGCGACTGTCTTACTTCCGGGTCCTAGTGCTGGCCGCAGATTGAATGTGCATGACAGTACCCCCCTGTCCAGGACCGACTCCACACAGTCCTGTGGTGGAGGATACCCTATGACGGTAGTCCCGGATTAGTTCGGGGTCGAGAATGAACCGGGTCGGAATCCAAGACCGCTCCTCGGGGCCATAACCCTCCCAATCGACCAGGTACTGAGTACCTCTGCCCCAAGGACGTGAATCGAGGATCAAGCGCACGGTGTAGGCGAGACCACCGTCGATGATCCGGGGAGGAGGAGCAGGGGGGGAGGGTGGAATCATGGGGGATGTGATGAAGGGCTTTAGCTGTGAGATGTGAAAGACTGGGTGGATTCGGAGCACCACATGCAGCTGGAGCCGGTAGGTGAGCCCAGGAGCGCTGACGATCGGCAATAAAACATCTCAGGTAGCGCTCCAGTTGTTGGTTGGCCCGCTCCGTCTGACCGTTAGTCTGTGGGTGGTATCCGGATGAGAGACTGCAGGTCGAATCGATCAGACGGCAGAAGGCTTTCCAGAACCTGGCAGTGAACTGGGGCCCTCTGTCCGAGACGATGTCCTTGGGGAACCCATGCAGACGGACTACGTGTTCTAATATCAGCTCAGCTGTTTCCTTGGCTGACGGGAGTCCGGCGAGGGCCACCAAGTGCACGGCCTTAGAGAACCGATCTATGATGGTGTCCTTTCCTTCCGAGGCCGGCAGGCCCACAACAAAGTCGACGGCAATGTGCGTCCAGGGCCGACGAGGAACCGGAAGAGGTTGAAGATCTCCTGGGGCTGGTTGATTTGGGTTTTTGGCCCTGGCGCACACTGGGCATGCCTGAACGAACGCTTTGATGTCCTTCGCCATTGATGGCCACCAGAAGTCCCGTTGGAGGAACTGAAGGGTTCGCGTGGTGCCTGGATGTCCCGTGATGGTTGAAGAGTGACCCCACTGAAGGACCTCGGAATTCATGGCGTTGGGCACGTAGAGTCGCCCAGGCGGCACACCTGCCAGTTCGGTCTCTAAGGTCTGCGCCTGGCGGACCCTCGTTTCCAGATCCAGGTGTAGTGGTGCAATGATCTTGGTAGAGGGTAGGACAGGCGCGGGGTCCGCCCGGGGTGACTCCATCTCGAGTTGTCGTGAGAGAGCATCTGCCTTGGTGTTCTTCGACCAAGGGCGGTATGAGAGGTGGAAGTTATAATGTTCAAAGAACAGTGCCCATCGTGCCTGATGGTGATGAGATTTTGGTGGTCCATCCAGATGATGAATGGCTCCCTGGCGCCCTGGAGCCAGTTACGCCATTCCTCCAAAGCCCACTTTATGGCCAGCAGCTCGCGGTCCCTTACTCCGTATCGCTGCTGAGTGGTGTCAAATTTTTTGGAGAAGAAACTACATGGGTGTAGTTTCTGATCTGGACCTTGTTGTGAGAGGACAGCTCCAGCGCCCACATTTGAAGCATCCACCTCCGCAATGAATGGTTTACTGGTGTCAGGATGGAGAAGGATGGGAGCGGTGGTGAAGCGGTTACAAAGTCTTTCAAAGGCGGAGATGGCAGCAGAGTTGAGGTGGAAAGGGAGTGAGGAGGGATGAGTCAGGGCGGTTAAGGGGGTGGCAACTTTACCGTAGTCCCGGATAAAGCGACGGTAGAAATTCGCAAACCCGAGAAACAGTTGAAGTTGCTTGAGGGTCTTGGGTAAGGGCCAATGACGCACAACTTCCAGCTTCTGCGGGTCCATGGCCACACCCTGGGGTGAGATGACAAACCTCAGGAACGTGGTGGAGCGCTCGTGAAAAGCGCACTTTTCCAGCTTACAGTACAGCTGATGGGTGAGTAATCTCTTTAGGACTGCCCTGACGTGCTGGGTATGTTCCTCAGCGGTACGGGAGTAAATGAGGATATCGTCCAAATAAGCAAATGCCCACCGCCCTAACATGTCCCGAATTACATCATTAATAAATTGTTGAAAGGCGGCGGGGGCATTGCACAGTCCAACGCTGACAAGGCTCTCGTAGTGTTCGGGCGGGGTAATGAAGGCCATCTTCCACTCATCGCCCTCTCTAATGCGCACCAAGTTGTAGGAGGTCCAACTTAGTAAAGATGGTGGCACCAGAGAGGGCGTCCAGGGCAGAGTTGGTAAGAGGCAGAGGGTGCCGGTTCTTGATAGTGATGTTATTGAGCCCCCGATAGTCGACACATGGGCAAAGTTCGCCACCTCTCTTCTTTACGAAGAAGAACTGATGGTACTAGAGATGTTCCGATACCAATTTTTCCCTCCCGATACCGATTCCGATACTTGGGCTCAGGGTATCGGCCGATACCGAGTACCGATCCGATACCTGGGTGTGTATCTGTACTGTGTGTGTTTGTATGTGTGTATATATATATATATATATATACATATATACATACATACATAATAAATAAATAAACATATATATATACATATATATATATATATATATATATATATATAAAAAATTTCTACTAGCCCTGTGTAACGGGTTCGACCCTAAGTGCACGGGCGACACCATGAAACACAGACACGAGGCGAGGTCTTACAGGAAAAAGGGTCATTTATTTAGAAAAATGGGGAAGGAAAGGGTTAAAGGCTCTATGTGGTCTTTTCCACTTCGGCGGCAGGGATGCGAAGGCGGGCTCAACGCGGAAGTGAAGGTGCCGCGGGAGCTCGCGCAGCTCGTGCAGCTCATTCATGCGCTCCTCTCGCGGAGATCAAAGGCGCCTTTTTTAAGTCTCTGGGGTGCATCACATCGCCCCGCTCTTGTGCTACTGTCTCTCATAAAATCCACCGCGTCGCAAAGTCCAGCTTCCCAACAGTCAGACCCCGAGCTACACTCCCCGCTGTGTTTTATAGCGCCGATAGCTCATGGGCCGTTGCCTGATTCTGCAGCCCTGCTCCTTCACATACCTAAAGAGGGGGGAGGCCGCCTAACTAGTGAGCGAGGAGCAATATCAATTTGGGCGCACGCCCATCACAGGCGCATGCCGTGACACTCTGTAAGTAAGCTAAGCTAGCAAAGCTAGCGGGCATAAATAGGTTATGTTTAGGAAAATGGTATCGGATCGGTATGTGGACTCAAATACTCGCCGATTCTGATGCCAGCTTTTTTTGTGGTATCGGCAGCATTTCCGATACCAGAGAGAGAAGGCGCTGATCTATGCGTAGGGCGAGCTGGATCAGTCCTTCCGGCCGGCCGCAGATTGAGTGTGCATGACAATAATGGGTTAATAATTTGGTAAGGAGGGGAAAAAAAGAACTAAGGGCAGAGATAAGGTGTGCCTCCCTTCCCTTGAAAACTGTATATAATGAGCCGGCATGTAATTGTCAGACAGTCTGCTCTTGATAATGCTTGGATTAACGACCTAAGCATACAAGTGTGGCTCACTTGGGTTTTATTGCTGCAATAAATCCTGCTTACTTCATCCAGATCTGCTTGAAAATGCTTGATTAAATAAATAGGTTTTTAGCCTATTACACTGAGAGTGTGTTTGAGTCTCGAACACTATTTGGACGGCTATTCCATAACTTTGGGGCTTTTTAAGAAAAAGCTCTGCCCCCTGCTGTAGTTTTCATAATACATAGTACTGACAAGCAGCCTGCATCCTTTGATCGAAGTAGGCGTGCCGGATCATAAGACACTAGCAGTTCACTCAGATACTGCAATGCGAGATCATTTAATGCTTTATATGTTAAAAGTAGTATTTTAAAATTTCACAGGGAGCCGGTGAAGTGAAGATAAGATAGGGGTGATGTGCTCGTATCTTCTGATTCTAGCGAGGACTCTCGCTGCTGCATTCTGGACTAACTGAAGCTTGTTTATGAACCTAGTTGAACAACCAGACAGTAAGTCTTAGCATGGACTAGTTTTTCTGCATCGTTGAGTGACAATATATTACTTAACTTGGCAATATTTATATGAATATAATATGAAATATAATATGAAAGAACGCTATCCTGGTGATATTTTCTACATGAGATTCAAATGAAAGACTCGAATCTATAATCACACTGAAGTCTCTTACTAGATAGAACAGAAAGGCCATCTAAAGTTACTGTGTGATCTAAAATCTTGCTTCTAGCTGCATGCGGTCCTGTGACTAGAACTTCTGTCTTATCAGGATTAGGCAGAAGGAAATTAATTAGCATCTGGTCTCTTATATCCTTTAAGCATTGCTCAACTTTAGTAAGCTGTTTTATTTCATCTGGTTTTGCTGAGACATATAACTGTGTGTCGTCAGCAAAACAATGAAAACGAATGCCATGCTTATGGATTATGTTACCCAAAGGAAGCATGCAAAGGGAAAAAAGCAGTGGGCCTAAAACTGAACCCTGTAGAACTCCACTAGAGAGCATGCAGAATAATCACCATTTAAATCTACATACTGATAATGATCAGTCAAATAGGATAGGACAAGTGGAAGCCTAAAAATCTCCCACACTACAACAGTTTGACATTGATTGCAAGTTCTTGTGCCTAGTGAACAAAATGCCATAATTTAACCCATGAATGTATAATTATACATAATACTCACTCACTCACTCACTTACTTATACTGTACTTATCTATACTACATTATCCTGTATATAGGGGGTCTCCTCCAGCCTATTCCAGGAGACTTAGGGCACAAGGCATGGTACACCCAGGACAGGGTGCCAACTCATTACAGGGTACATGCACATCACACTCTCACACTCATTCATACACTACAGGCAACTTGGAAATGCCAATTAGCCTAGTCTATATGTCTAGGGACTGTGGAAGGAAACTGGAGTACCTGGAGGAAACCAACCAAGCACACAGAGAACATGCAAACTCCATGCACACAGATCCGAGTTAAAGAAAAAGAAGAAGAAGAATATCCATGCGGACTGGTTGCCTTTTTTTTTTCATTTAAGGATGTACGTGAATCCATTATGTCTATATCACCTGAACTACATTGTAAATTAAGGGACACTAAAAGGGATGTGGTTATTTCTATTACATTTAACCTCCCATTAAAATGATGTTAGTTTGAAACATTATTCATTAAAAAATAACCCTTCATTACTGTAAATACTTCCATACTGATTCAGCAGTCAGGACTGGCCATACAAAAGTGCAGTATCTGTGTTCCATTACTGACTCAGCTTAAAGTATAGCTTAACATATTTCAATAGTCCCCGGTCTGTATAGTAGGACAAGACAAGCTGCCCATATATATTATAGCTAAAGAACGCTAATATTTTTTCCTCTGCAAACCAGTTGAAAAAAATTAGGAGTTATTATTTGAATTAGTTTGATTGTTTGATTGCTTGACCCATTTTTTCCACTGCATTCTTGAGTATCCCTCTTATTTTTATCTCCATGGGTTTATATACTGTATATATTTTTTATATTTTTTACCTGATATCTTTTTTATCAGGTTTTGATGTCAAAAGTCTCTTGGATAATCTTAATCTTTTGATTAAAAACTTTTCAAGCATTTTGTCTGTCAACATATAAAGCAAGTCCTTTGTGATCAGAGAGACGTATATAGTACTGCCTATGCATGTTTCTTCTTTAGTGTATTAAAAGTATGCAAGGCTATAAAATAAACATTATGGTTAATAACAATGATAATAAGTAATTCTGCAAGATGAAAAGTTCCCGGAAGATAGCTTATATTGATTTGGCCTCAAACAAGAACGACAGGACATTAGAATTTAGTTATTAAACAAAAAGAGATTCAGGGGACAGTCCCAAAAACGGTATACCATAAAACTAACAATAGTACAGTGATTGACATAAAACAGTGTGGGAAGAAATGTGTGAGAAGAAATTGTGAAATACCCCTTACGTGTGTATTAATCTACCACAAAAGCATTAATCAAGTGCTCCTTATCAGATGTATGACAGGTGAAACCTAGGACCCACACACACCGATGGGAAAGAGTAGATCTACCATGTTTCTTATTTCCTCATTCCGCAGAGTAGTTTATACTCTTTTTAGTTCCAGCATAAATTAATGAATAACTTCTCTGCAGACTAGTTAGAGTGCTATTTATTTTGAACATATCACTGGTTTCAGAGTAAAATGGGGTAGGGTAAAAGGCTCACATATAAACTGTAATATTATTAAGCTAACACACACACACACACACACACACACACACATGCACACAGTATATGCTGATCAGCCAAAACAATAAAATCACCTGTCTAATATTGTGTAGGTCCCTTCTGTGTCACCAAAACAACCTTAACCAAGGCATGGACTCCACAAGATTTCTGAAACTGTGCTGTGTTGTCTGGCACCAACATGTAAGTTGCAAGGTGGGGCATTCATACAGTAGATCAGATTTGTTAATCCAGCACATCCCACAGAGTGCGATTGATCAACACCTTGAACTCTTTATTTTGTTCCTCAAACCATTTATAAAATATTTTGCAGTGTATTATTCTGCTGAAAGAGGCCACTTGCATCAGGGAATACTTGGTCTGAAACAATTTCCGGTAGGTGTTATGTATCAAAATAACATCCATATTTTGTAGATGTAGGCTGCCTCAAATCCTTGTTTCTTCAGGTAATCCCAGACAGACTAGAAAAATGTTGCAATCAGGGCTGTGTGGGGCCAAACAATCACTTCCAGGTCTCCAGGTTATTCACTATGCTGAAGATACAATACTTCTTCATGACATTGGCTATATGCTTGTTGTCCTCCTGCAGACTAAATTTGGGGCCAGTAAGATATTTCCCTGATGGTATTGTACAGTGGATAAGAATCTGCCTGTATTTCTCATCATTGAGGACATCATTATTCCTGACCAAATCTCCAAGTCCATATACAGAAATGCAGCCCCAAATCTACTAGGAACATTCACCATGCTTCACTGTTGACTGCAGATGCTCCTTATTGTACTGTACATACTGTACCACTCTCCAGCCCTTCTGCAAACAACCTGCCTCCTGCTACAGCCAAATATGTAGGAGCTTTCAGCAGTGGACTGGGGTCTGTTTGTTGCTACTCACCCCATATACAACAAGCTGCAATATACTTTTTAGAAAATTGTGCTACAGTAGCTCTTCTGTTAGTAGCAGGCTAACGTTTGCTTTTCATGTGGATTAATGAGCCTTAGATGCCAGTGACTTTAACACGAGACGTCTTTTGGTAGGAAGTAATGATGGCATACCAGAAACACCCCAGACGCCCTGTAATTTTGGAGATACATTAACCCAGCTTTTTGCACATCATAGTGTGGCTCTTGTAAATTCTATCATATCCTTAATCATGCCCATTTTTCGTGCTTCACACAAACACACTTCAAGAACAGATGTCAATATAAGGGGATAATCAATGTTATTTACTTCACCTACCAGTGACATTTATTTATGTATACTTCCACACAGTTTTTAGTCCTTTGCAGGTAGGTTGTTCCATACTGTACATCTTGGAGAACTAACCACATATTTTCTGTGGATGTAGGCTGCCTCAAATCTTTGTTTCTTCATGTAATCCCATACAGAGTATAGCTGGGATCTACTGCTATATATACACAGTACAGTACATACAACTGTGTCACCAAAAGAACTCCAAACTATGATCAAGGCATGAATTTCTCAAGATGTCTGAAGGTATTATATACTTGAATAAAACTTTCTGCCTATTTCTGATTATCTCAAATTCCTCTGAGATATTAACTTTTTTTGATTATGTCTTACTTTCTTATTATGGCTTATTTTCTTCTTACTTGCCTCTAGAAAAAAGTATATGTAAAGGGCAATACTGTTATCCTTTATATCTTATAAAACCATATGAACTTATTTCATTAAATTTTTCATTCATTTTCAGTAACTGCATTATCCATGTCAGGGTTACTGGAGTCTATCCTGTGAACACTGAATGCAAGTCAGAATGAGATGCAATATTTTAGCATACAGTAGATAATCCACACACAAAAACTACATTACCCCAATTTTTACAATAAGCAAGATTTAGGCTATAATTGGAGTTTATTTAATGCTGTCTAACATGGTGGACATGGTGTACATTCAATCCATGTACAGTATATAATTTTACAAGGTTTCTTTACAGACTGGATGCATTTTGCTCTTAAATGACTAGAAGGGTTAAATATAACAGGTTTATTTTTAAAGCTTGACTTTATCAAATTAACATGTGGCTAGCTAGCATACATGTGTGAAGATGTATAGAATAGAATAGTTGTAAATGCTCAACGTTGTCTATGTTCTTCATGAATCACTGTAGTTCCCATACTGACATAGCATACTAACTCTTAATAGTGGCTGGCTAACAGTAAGTGGTTACAACTAAATTTTAGAAGAAATATTTTAACTGATTTTTAAGAACGGTTACTATTATTCAATAGCTTCGTTGTTTCCAGGCTACACGGCGATACGTTTCTTGACACAACTGTTGTTGTTGTTGTTTTTTTGCACCGGGTATCTAAAGTATACGGAGACCCTAAAGGGACATGGGTGGAAAAAACTTAACTTTGGAGAAAAAAAAACAATTCCACCTTGGGAAAAAAATGCCAGGGGGAAAAAAAATTGAGGCAAAAAAAAAAAGAAAAAAGAAAATGTGAGATAAAACAAATGCTAGGCAAAAAATTATAATAATAAATGCGAGGCAAAAAAAGAATAAATAAATAGCCTAACATGATATGGATGGAAAAAAATTAAGCTAGGAAATTTTTTTTTTCAAAAAGTTCGCGAGATCTCGCAAAACTAGACTCTTAAGCGTTGCCGATTTAGTCCAGCAGGTGGCAGAAATGCTCCTATAAGTTTGATCCTTGTCTGTGTAATATCGCTCCAGTCCAGCCGGGGTCAGTAATGCACATAAGACTGGCTGCCAACTGCTAAAAAAAATTAAGAAGAAGAAGCTTTTTTTTTCGGGGGGTGAAAGATAATACTCGGATATTGTTAAACAGGCATGGAGAGAATTATTGAGTAGAATTCTGAGCAGCTGAGATTTACCTTCATCTTGGCCTAAATTATAAAGACATTCAGTATGTACTCGGAGCTTGCCCTTTTACGTATTTTGGCACCGGAAATACGAGTTACATGGTCTGGATTTCTTTTCATTCTATGTCCCGTTTTTTTCTCTCCAGTTTTTTCCCCTCATATCCCGGTTTTTTTTTGCCCCCTATTTTTTTTTCCACTTAACGAATTAAAATTATTATTATTTTTTTTTACCTCTATTCTTTTTCCACAACGAATTTTTCACCCTCCTCAGTGTCCCTTTAGGGGCTCCGTAAAAGTACCCTGCAATGTTTAAGGTTTTCCGCCCTCGTACACATTTTAAAGCCATCCCTGAAATGGGCCAGCAGTGCTAAAGAAGAAAAAATATATAAAATATACTGTAGACATCGGAGCACTGTAGCTTTGCTCTCGAGCTGTGCAGCATTTGTGCCAGAGGATGTCACTGTTGGGCAAGAAATTCTCCAGAGCTTCGTTTATGGACAATTGGGGGAGGCAAACCATGCAGCTCTAACGGCACTTAAAACCGTATTTAGTATTACAGTGTGTTTAGTATTTTATTACATTATGGTAGGTGCACTAGCAGTGACTTTATTCAATGAACAAAGCAGTGAGAAGCAGTGAAAAAATTGCACAGGAGCAGTACAGTACCTTACTGAGACAAGATCAAAAGCAGTGGAAGAAATAGCACAGGAGCAGTGGCTTTATTCAAAGAAGAACAAAAATAAATGTCTCATGAACAGTGACAAAATTGTGGCAGTGGGGAAAATGGCACAAAAGTGTTTTATTCCAAGAAGACCAAAAGCAGTAAAAAAAATGTCAGGATGAACAGGAGCAGTGACTTTATTCAGAGAAGTTCAAAGCAGTAAGAAAAAAAAATAGAACATTAGCAGGGACTTCATTCAAAGATGTCCAAAAGCAGTGACAAAAAGACACAAGAGAAGTTTTTTTCTTTTCTTTTTTTCAGACAAGCAGTGACATTACTGTGCCACATTAAGTCTTTGTGTCGTGCATATTGTGCCTATTGTGTGTGGGCTTTAAGCACAGCACATTATTCACTCTTCATTTTTGCTGGGGCGGAAAGTACGAGCCCTGTCCAGCGTGGACGCGTTGAGAAAGCTGCGCAGTGTGTGAAAGCGGAGCGCAGGGGGCGATTATTGGCATTGACTCGGCCCATCGTGTCATGACTGGAATATGTAGTCTCTCTGCTGTCTTCCACTGCAGAGCTAAAGAGCAAGTGTGTCCAGGCGGGGATCCGGAACAGAGGAGCGACTGTTGACTGCAGCAGGACAGCTAGAGAGAAAAGGGGCGGAAATGGTAGGAGTCGCAGGATTCTGAGTTTCAAAGCAAAGCGGGACACAAGCAGCTTGTCTGGGTGGGAAACGATGTGGAAAGCAGAGGGACAGGGATGTGTTTTAAGGTTTGAGAAAGTGACATTTTAACGGAGAGCGACTGATGAGAGTTGAGAACCGAGCCGAGGATCAAGGAGGAGCCGGGTGAGTTTCATAATTCGTCACAGATTTTACTTATTAGAATAATTTCCCCATCAGTAACAGTGTAGCTTTGTTACAGGACTGCAGACTGAGCTCACGCTTCCTGCCAGGTGGCTTCAGTGAGCTTGGAAGGTGCGCAGTCAGGAAGTGTGTGTGCGCGCGCGCGCTCGCGCGTTTGCTTTTGTTTTTAGATTTACAGTATTTTTGTTTTGCAGTCCAGGGGTTTGTGTAAGAGGCATGCAGCCGAGCAGAGGAATGGATGGAGATGTTCGTCAGGACGCACATCACAGCAGGACATCTCACAAACGGTAGGCTACAGAAATCATTACTAAATGTTATGTTTTTACTCTCATTGCCTGTCTGTCAGGGCATTTTAGTCTAATGCACAGCTTCTCAATCCGGTCCTCAGAGACTCCCAGCCAGGATATTTAGTTTCAGTTCTAAGCACACCTGAGCCAGGTAATCAGCTGTCTACAGCCACACAGTTTACACTGGTGTGACCAGGTTTAGGCCCTGTGACCTTCCTGGAGTGGCAATAAAGGATGTGGTTACGTCTATGAGTATGGTCAGAGTAGGCGTACGATATGTAAGCAACAGTTGTTTGTCATCTTTCAAACTACAAATAAATCATACCTAACGTGATGTTGTAATGAAGAAATCTAATGCTACAGTATGCTATCAAATAAGCACAGAAAATTATGGCCATTGGTTAGCATGGTTACCATTCACCTCCATGGTTGCGGTAAAATCTCATCTTTGGTTTGTGTGTATGGAGTTTGCATGTGCCAATAATCGCCCCCTCCAAATACCCTCACACAGTTCAAAGACATGTATTGTAGGATGACTGGTGTATAGCATATTATTGGGCATGTGAAAGATATTGTGACTTAGTGCTTAACACTGTCACCTTGCACCTCCAGGGTCCAGGTTTGATTCCCGCCTCATGAGGGATATTGTGGCGGTACGGTGGCTTAGTGGTTAGGAGTGTCACCTTGCACCTCCAGGGTTCGGGTTCGATTCCCGCCTCATAGTCTTCAACGTTTCATGTTCTTCCCGTGCTTGTTGGGTTTCCTCCAGGTACTCCAGGTTTCTTCCCACCGTCATTAGTCAAACTTGCTTTCCCAAAATGCTTGTAATGTGTGTATGCGCGTGTGAATGCTAACCGGAGTTCCTACCATGTCTAAAATGGAAATTGATACGATGGTAATCACTGTTGGCCTTCACGGTCCCTAGTTGGACTACAGATGTTCCCAGATGGATAGATGGATGCTGTGATATTGCGCTTGTGCCCTTATGCAGGGTGTCCCCCCGCGCTCTGCACTAAATTCTGGGTGATAGAATCCAGCTCCCCATGACCCTACACAGCAGTATGGAAAATGAAAGCGCGAGTGAATGTTTCCAAGTAATGAATATTGAGTCTGACAAGTTTGCTCACCTGTTTGTTCATCAGGCTCTATGATGATAGGCAATAAAGTGCTTCTGTGTTAGATGCTGTTTACTGTCTTCCTGGCCAATCACGCTTCAGATCTTCATCCTGGTCATATGGATCAGAAAAAAACTTTAATGGGAAATGTGAGCCAAATAATTTTTACATATTGTAGTTCTGCACCATCACATTATTGATCTTTATTGATCTATATATTTTAGCAGTGTTTCTGGGCTGTTTAGATGATTCAGTTTTAAAATTACCGACTAAATTCAGCGCACCCTTTAGTGAATATAAACTTCCATTTTTCACTATCATTGTTTTTTTTTTTTTACTATTTCATTGTAGGTAATGAATAATTAATAGTAGATATTCAATAATTAATATAATGGTATATAACTGAATATTATATGATGAGTAACTAACCTATAAATTGGGATTTAAGTTGTTGATACACATCCATCATTAGGCAAGATGCAGCCATGATTCACTATTGCAAAGCATATTACACATTGCAGTCACATGTCAAGTGCGGTTTGTCTGCTGTGAGGAAATTGCATATCAATGACATAAGTCAGATATTGAATTAGTAGACATAGTAGATGCAATTACACCATCATATAATCTGTAAATTTACGTCCCTTGTCGGTTAGTCTGCTACCACCATTACCAAATCTTTTTGTTTTACACACACACACACACACATGCATGCGCACACACATGCATGCGCACACACATGCATGCGCACACACATGCATGCACACAAACACACACACACACAAACATGTCAGTGGGGGCATTAGCACTCACAGATTATGCTTTAAAGTGGTGCATGTTTGTTTTGCAACATTTATCTGGTGGTGTTGCTGTTTGTGACTTTTTAGCCTTAATTAACATCCTGGTTTGTGCAGGCTTATACACAACCTTTGACTTTCCCCCGTTTCCTGCCCCAAAGCAGAGCAAAGAGGGATCGTGGGAAACAGGCCATATGGAAGAGAGGCAGAAATCATGTTATTGCATCAAGTATAGTTCTTGTAATTTGTGCACTGCAGATTCAGGAAATTAAGCTTTAAGCTTTTAAGGCACACATCTTATCTAATCAAGAATTCTTTCTTTAAAGCTGGTTGGAAGTTGCACCATTGCATGTTTATTCAAGTGAATCACATAAGACAGATAATATCTTTAGCATTCCAACAGACTCATTAAAGCCCGGGATGCTTTAGCTATATGGAAAGGAAATCAATTTAGAAGCTGAAGTTGGCCGAATACAGGCTTAATATAAGCCAATAGGTTTGAAATAAGTGCGCAGGTTCAGCTTGCTGAAAATGAAATAAGCTGTCAGCAGTTCAGTAGCTGGAAGCGTCTTCTCTGGGAGTGGCTGTAAAACGGCTGTCTTCATGAAGTTTATCCAGAAATACCAGAAATGCTATTTTAGTTTTGCTATTAGGCATATGAATTGTTAACCATATCTGACATCAGATATAATTAACTTTTTTAGTGCAACCTCTCCTCTTATGCTTTGTCTGTCATTTTCTATTTGTGCGTCTTTATCTGTCCACTTTAATTCAAGTGAGTTGCAGAGTTTTAAAGTTTTTGGAAGAGCATACTTTTGCTTCTAGAAATATCTGATGTTTATTATCAAGGGACTTCTTTTGGGAGAAAAGCATTTTGAAATACAACATGAACCCTAACTGCAGTGGGATGATTGTGTAATATGGGCACCAAAGCATTGGTGACTCTGTAACTGCTTTCCAGTGCTGACTGTGGTGAAACTGTGTGGGAATCCAAACAAGCCATAGTGATTCAGCTGTATCTGTGCTGCACTTCCCTACTCACACTACTTTCAGTGCTGCTTCCAGAGTAATGCCTTTTGATGACTGGGTTTTCTAAAACCGAGAAAGATTAACTACCATACCGTCACTTATATAAGTCCAACGTGTGAAATTTCAGGTGTTGGAGAGGAGTCTGGGAATGAAATGTATTTTGCAATGCTGGAGTTGGCAGGCTATCCTTTCTCGACAGCTGGTCCTGGAATTTGCAGATATGAGAGCCAGAATTGTGGGTTATTGTTCACCTATGATGTCATTTATTCTTTTACTCAGTACTAAAAGATCACCATGGACACAGTTATTTGTAAACAACTGCACTGGCCATTGGGTTACTGTGAATTCTGGATGGTGTTTTCATTCTTTTCATTTCTTTCCACTTTATTATTTTTTTCCTCCAGTCCTTGACACATAATCTCTAATTCAGTTACAATACATATCTTAATTACTGTGAATGTGAACTATATGCAATTATTGTCAATTAATTTTAACCCTAACCCTTCTGGTTGCAGTTGCACTACTGTAACTCAGCCACTCCAATCTACATTGTGAGAGCACTGATATCAATTTATAACTAAATAATTGTTTTAGCATTTTGTTAAGAATCAAGAAATTTAAACCCAGCTTTACTGAATACTTTTACTTAGCTCCACCTTTCTGTAAATGGGTGGGACCGTGGTGCGTGATATACAGGTCCTTCTCAAAAAATTAGCATATTGTGATGAAGTTCATTATTTTCTGTAATGTACTGATAAACATTAGACTTTCATATATTTTAGATTCATTACACACAGCTGAAGTAGTTCAAGCCTTTTATTGTTTTAATATTGATGATTGTGGCATACAGCTCATGAAAACCCAAAATCCCTATCTCAAAAAATTAGCATATTTCATCCGACCAATAAAAGTGTTTTTAACACAAAAAAAGTCAACCTTCAAATAATTATGTTCAGTTCTGCACTCAATACTTGGTCGGGAATCCTTTTGCAGATTCTTGTGTCTCTAAACTTTCTCTTCACAATATCCCACAGTTTCTCTATGGGGTTCAGGTCAGGAGAGTTGGCAGGCCAATTGAGCACAGTAATACCATGGTCAGTAAACCATTTACCAGTGGTTTTGGCACTGTGAGCAGGTGCCAGGTCGTGCTGAAAAATGAAATCTTCATCTCCATAAAGCTTTTCAGCAGATGGAAGCATGAAGTGCTCCAAAATCTCCTGATAGCTAGCTGCATTGAGCCTGCCCTTAATAAAACACAGTGGACCAACACCAGCAGCTGACATGGCACCCCAGACCATCACTGACTGTGGGTACTTGACACTGGACTTCAGGCATTATGGCATTTCCCTCTCCCCAGTCTTCCTCCAGTCTCTGGCACCTTGATTTCTGAATGACATGCAAAATTTGCAACCTGTAGCCCATTTCCTGCACACGCCTGTACACGGTGGCTCTGGATGTTTCTACTCCAGACTCAGTCCACTGCTTCCGCAGGTCCCCCAAGGTCTGGAATCGGTCCTTCTCCACAATCTTCCTCAGGGCCCGGTCACCTCTTCTCGTTGTGCAGCGTTTTCTGCCACACTTTTTCCTTCCCACAGACTTCCCACTGAGGTGCCTTGATACAGCACTCTGGGAACAGCCTATTCGTTCAGAAATGTCTTTCTGTGTCTTACCCTCTTGCTTGATGGTGTCAATGATGGCCTTCTGGACAGCAGTCAGGTCGGCAGTCTTACCCATGATTGCGGTTTTGAGTAATGAACCAGGCTGGGAGTTTTTAAAAGCCTCAGGAATCTTTTGCAGGTGTTTAGAGTTAATTAGTTGATTCAGATGATTAGGTTAATAGCTCGTTTAGAGAACCTTTTCATGATATGCTAATTTTTTGAGATTTGGATTTTGGGTTTTCATGAGCTGTATGCCACAATCATCAATATTAAAACAATAAAAGGCTTGAACTACTTCAGTTGTGTGTAATGAATCTAAAATTTATGAAAGTCTAATGTTTATCAGTACATTACAGAAAATAATGAACTTTATCACAATATGCTAATTTTTTGAGAAGGACCTGTATAGTATACTGTACAGTAATTCCCAATACATTCGAGTTACGAACTTTCAAAGGTACAAACATGCATGATCAATCACATTAAGAAGCAGCAAGCAATAATGATAGAGACAAAAGTGAAAATAACTGAGATAATGGAGTGAGGTGAAAGGATGGCAGACTTTGCTTGCTCATTTAACATGAATCATTCAATCATCAGCACGACTCTAAAGAACACTGCACACTGTAATTGAGTTAGTATCCTATCTAACCTAGGTAGACTAGGTAGCTGGACTAGGCTTTCGTAAAATTATTTTTGCTCACTGCCTGCTAGGATCTTTCTGTTAGTAGTGTTGTTACTTTTGTAAAGATTTTTGTAAATATGTATGCTGGATTGTATTGTCATCCTCAATTGTTTTCTAATCTGTCGTCTCTGATTTTTTTTTCTTTTCTTGGTATGTTTGATTTTCTGTATGTCTGATTTTTTTTTCTGTAGAATTAGGATATGTTGTACATATCTGTTAGAAATATAGAACCCTTAACCTTAAAAAAAAAGCAGAGCCCTTGAAGCCTAGTATTTAGAAATTTTAAATTGTTTTATAATCCCGTAAGGGCTTCCATCCACAAGTAAGATAAACATTTAAGTTAGAAATTCAGTTACATTTTTGTTTGTCTTAAGTGTCTGCAGGTCTCTATTGTGTACTAAAATAATTGAGTATTGTGGAATTTTTTTTTCCGATCATAAAATATCCACAGGAGTTCTGCATAATGCTCACTCTGTCTGCACGTGCCATACATCTACAGTACATACCACATGTCATGACTCCTCCACATACCACACAGACATGCACATGCACTTTTCCCCTCCCATCCCTCTCTCTCTTACTCAATAGCCCCATTTAACACCACTAGGTCTGGTACTGTTTTGCTGAGGTCTGAAGTAAAACATTTTCATGAACTCTAATGTAGCTTAAAAGAGCGTGAGTGCATATGTATTCTTCTGTCCTGCTCAAGGTGTTAAGACTCAATATGTTTTTAAATCGTTGTCCAGTCTGTGCAAAACTACACTAAGTTCTATATAGTGAATGATTTACGGGGATTAATGAAGCTATATAAAGTTAATGGGGTGTTTTCAGGCAATCATAGATGTTCATTAGAGAATATAAGGTTGTAATAAGGGAGAAAATGAGGTGACAGTCCAGATTGGACTGGTTGGTTTTTGGTATACCATTTGGAGGCGGAATAATGAACATAAATCTAAAGAGCATTGCACATGGCCTGGATGGAAATTATAGGGGTTCAGAGAAACACATAGCTAGTAACTACATTTTAGAAGGTGCCATGTGTGATTTTAGCATGTGTGTGAATTCCTGTCTGTGTGACGTGGGTTTTCCTGCAACAGTGCTAAAGGCCGTGATTTATCTCTGTTGTATATCTGTAAAACCGGCCTAGGAGGAAACACACACATGCCTAGCCACACATGTTCTCTCAACACATGGCGACCCAATTCTGACACACACTCAATGCTTTAACAATTATACACACCCATTAAAACAAACAAACATGCAGGCATGAAATGATGCATCAGTTAAGCATGTTTGGAATGGCTACAGTACAAGAGCCTGAGATGAATCTGAAAAAGAAAACAAGGTCTCTGATGAATACAAAAAGTAGTTATCTATATTATTCTACAGTACATTGCATTGTTCTGCTGCCTCATGACTGGCTGATTTAAATAACAGGAATACAGTACAGGTACTGTATTCCTGTTAATGTGGCCAAGAGTGTATATATAATAAATATGCTGTTTTCATTACGTACAGTATGGCAGTAAAATAGTAGTGTCACATTAAAATCACCTATAAAATATTTTAATTCTAGTTTGATTAAATGTATATTAAAATAATGGCCTTCATAGAAAAAACAACAATTAAATATGCAAATCTAGTTAATAGGATAAATAAGTGCCCCTATTAAGCGTTTTCAAATATGATCTTTCATTCAGTGCGTCGTGTAGCTGTATGTGAACATAAACTATCTGCAAAGTTGTGATGCCGACAGTGCACGATAAATGAAGTTTTTGTCTATTAAAAAAAAAGAGTCACATTCGCCTAAACGAGTCGTTAGCAATTCGAATCTTTTTCTGTTACGGATCCACGTCACTACGTAACATGTTTGCATAATGTCCGCCCACATCCTACGTCACAAACAACTTGCAAGCCATCTTACAATTAACGTTACCACACTCTTGTTAACATATGACACTTAGGCTGAATCCCATTTCTACCCCTTACCCCTTCACATAGCCCTACCCCTCCGTTTGGCGCGTTCACGTGAAGGGGTAGGGGTGTCTCATTTCTCTTTTGGTTGGAGGGGGAAGGGGAAGGGCCAGATAGCCCTCCAAACGAAGATTTTTCAGGACCTCACTTCAAACGAAGGGCTAAGCGAAATTTTCAACATGGCTGCTCACTCGAGCAAACAGACCCATAAATGTAAATTTTTGCCATAAATAAAGATTTTTATGACAAGTTTTCATTATATGTATATTACCTCTAGTCTTGTGTTTGTGTTTATGGTGATGTTCTGTAAAGAAATGTTTGCAAAAAAATCGCTAAAGTTTGCTAGCGGCTAGCACCGATTGCACGATATTACAAATATATATTTTATTTTTATATATTTTTATAATTTATATTATGTATAGGGATGAAATACGGCGCAAAAAAACTTTGGGAGTGAGTAATCTCTCTCTTATTGCAATGTGTGATAAACATCGGCGCATGTCCTTTAACGTAACATTAGGAACTAGTGACAACGTATGATGACGTATAACAGTGTTGTAGTGGTGTCCCATTTCTTAGGGGAAAAATTTAAACCCTTCCCCTTTCCACTTCGTTTCAAGGGACAAGGGGAAGGGGTAGGGGAAGGGGTAGAAAATAGAAATGGGATTCAGCCTTACAGTACCACTGAGAAACGTCCTGTTCCAGTCGTGCTTGTGAAACAGTTTCTTGTCGATGTGCCACTTCAACCGTTTCTTCGTCAGACTCCGGCTCGAATTGATACGGTAAAACCGACGCCATCTTTTCTATGTATTGACGAGTCTCCAGAGCTGTCGTTCAGTTATGGTAATGGCCGTTTCGTTTTCCGACACACGCTGTAGCGGTTGACCAATCATAAAGGACCGTGCCATCTGACCAATCGCAGCAGTGAGGGCTCACGTAAAAGAGGGGTTTAGACAGACTGATTCTTCGAACTCCTACACACGAGTCCTTTACCAATCATTTAGAAATGTGGTAAAATTAAATCTATTTTTGGAGAAAACTAAAGTGTTTTTTGACCTTGCATACATGTAAACCTGTTTTAAGAGACACATAAAGCAATATTAGCAACCTTTAAAATGGCATAATAGGTTCACTTTAAGGAAATGAGGTTGGAATGCACCTCAAGTGGTATGTCATTCCATCACAGGACAGGATGCACACACATTTACACACTCCTTCACACCTAGAGGAATTCTAGCATAGAGAGTTGACCTACCTGAAAGTTTTGGGAGGTGAGAGCAAACCTAGAGCGTGGATAAACCCTATGTTGATGCAAGGAGTAAGTGAGAAGCTCCACACATACAGCAGTGCAAGCTCATGACCCTGGAGCAATATGGACTGGAGAGTCACCTCCCAATATGATATTATCAGGATATCTACCTGATGCTGATTTGATGAATATTGTGATTTTGCAAGTATCACAATTTATTTTCAATTTCTCATTTTGATGTTACACTTTTTTCTGATTTGGTTACAATTTTAAGACTTTTAACCTGAAAAATAAATTGTCGTAAATCGAATCCTTAGCTTTATAAAGCAACTTCACAACTGAATTGAACATGCAAAATTATAGCCCATTCCTTATAATAGTTGTTTCACATCAAAACTAAGGGCAGCATTTAAACAATGTAAAATTACTTAAAATACAAGAATTTAAACTGTTAATTCAAATGTATGTTACTGTCATCCACATATAGATGTTGTTGTTGTTGGTCTTTCGGCTGCTCCCGACAAGGGGTCGCCACAGCGGAATATCCAGTCCGCACTACAACTTGGCACAGGTTTTACGCCGGATGCCCTTCCTGACGCAACCCTCCCATTTTATCCGGGCTTGGGACCGGCACTGTATCCAGTGGCTGGGGTGTGGGCACTGGCTGGAATCGAACCCGGGCCTTCCGCATGGCAGGCGAAACACCTACCACTGAGCCACCAGTGCCCTTAAACAACTCTCCAATTCTATGCCATGGAAAGTTGTTGCTCTAGAGTCCGCTAAAGAAAAGTTATCGAAATACCAATAACAACTAGTACCCGGAACCAGCTGTTTGAAGTCTTAGCGACAGATTTGACAATTTAAACCCCTAACTAAGAGACTGGATAAACCTTAGTTACTGACTACTAGTAACTTTAGACAGTTATTAGTTGAGTTCCATAGAGTATTTTAGTCGATGTTGTGTTGTACTGTTTTAAAAACTTAGCTAATAACCCAGTTGAAAATTACATTATTAAAGCACTAGCCCATGCTCTTAGTTAACAGTTCCAGTGTCATCGACATATAGATAGTACATGTATTTCTAAACAAACTTAGCAAACATGGGATGCCAGTGTATGGGAATAGTACAAATTCTAAAGAAATGGCAACGCTTTTGGTTTTAACGCTTTTTATTTCTTTCAATTCTTACAGTATGTGCCAACCTGTCATTAAAGCTAAATGTAACTACTTTGGACTTTTCATATTAAAATATAAAAGATATTGTGGGTTGTTTATCACTTTCTTGTTTACACCATAATTCCATACATATTCTTTCCTTATTTGGATATTTTCAGTATTATTGTAGAAAGGCTGAAAAAAATAAATAAGAAAAACCACTGAAGGAGAAGGTATGTCTAAACTTAGACAAACTTGGTTTAGACATACCTTCTCTTCTGCACCGAAGGTAGGTTTTGGTCTTCCTTACCTGGCATGGTCTTCATGAGAACCAGTTACATTACTGTGTTTGATGGGTTTTGCAAATGCACTTGACAATACTTTTCATGCCTTTGTGTCTTAAAATAACCATCGACTGTTGTTGTTGTTGTTGTTGTTACTTAATTACCTGACGCCATATGTAATTTCATGGTATTGAAAAAAATTCAGTATTGTTCTAGAATGTAGAAAGTAAATCCAAACTTTTGTCTGTTAATGTACTGTATAATGTACTATGTTAAATAACAGAATATTATTTATATTTTCATTTCATCAAAGTAGTCACCTTTTGCTGCAGCTCCTTCACTCATCAGTCTAACTCATCCCAATCAACTCTATTTTTTATTTTGATTGGGTGATTGTGCTGACAAAAAGGAATGGCATGGCAATGCAAAATACTGTGGTAGCCATGCTGGTTAAGCATGCCAAGGCTCCAAGATTGTTCGGTAATTCATCCATGAAGTCCTGTCTTACTTATTTTCCTTTGAACAGTGGATGTTGAAATACACCTGCCACTTGAACTCTGAAAAGCATTTATGTGAGCCCTAATCTGAGGTGCTGTAAATTGGCATTAGTTTCTACCAAACTTTAGATTTTTTGGATTAACTGACCGTCATTTCTTAATGAAATTATGGATGGTCCTTTCTCTTTACGTAACTGAGTGTTTCTTGTCATAATATGAGTTTGTGCAGTAGTTGTACAGTAGTAGCACTAATCTGGCTATTGACTCTGCACAAGGCAACTGATGGTCTAAAGCACATTAAGAAGGCAAGAATTGCCTCACAAATTAACTCTTGACAAGGCACACCTGTGAACTGAAAACTGGTCCAGTTGACTACCTTGTGAATCTGATGAGAGAATGCCATGTGTGTGCCAACCTGTCATTAAAGCTAAATGTAGCTACTTTGGACAAATCTGAAATATAAAACATATTCTGGGCTATTTAACACTTTTTGTTTGATAATTCCATCCATATTATTTCGAGTTTAGATATGTTCAGTATTATTGTGAAAAATGCCATGCTGAAAAAATAAATAAGAAAAAAACACTGAAGGAGAAGGTATGTCCAAACTTTATATA
The DNA here is from genome assembly GCA_030522415.1 of Channallabes apus. Taxonomy (NCBI): domain Eukaryota; kingdom Metazoa; phylum Chordata; class Actinopteri; order Siluriformes; family Clariidae; genus Channallabes; species Channallabes apus. The sequence continues at coordinate 38,359,260 of CM060109.1, read as the reverse complement.
AATATTTATAAATGGTGTTTTAAGACAAAAATTTAAGTACTAGTAAGGGGTGTTTTTTTTTTTTTTTTTTTTTTTTTAAAAGCAAGTAAGCATGTGATCTGCTACTAGCTTCTGTTTTTTTGGCACATATCTCCACTCAGACAATGCACCTTTGTCTTTAAAGAAAGCATGCTGTGTAATGGCTATAATTATGACTCCAGAAAAAAAATCCCTTTTTCTATATTTATGTAAATGTTGGCTCTTTAATAACATACATTTATTTCTACATGTTCTCACACATTAGTGACCGACACACGGTTGTAGTTAGGCATGTGCTTGTTGGGAACCTTTAGTGTAGTGAAACTCCTAATCGCAGCCGGCTTATCTTATAAACAGTACATGATATTGAAGTACATTTCTGATTGGAACCAGAACCTTGCAGCATCGTTATCTTAAAGCCTTGTCAAAAACTCTGACTAGTATCCAAAGAGTTTGTAAATTCATGTTTGTGTGTGTGTGTGTGTGTGTGTGAGAGAGAGAGAGAATGTGCGAGAGAGAGACCGGCCTTGGCTTGTTGTATCTGTGTCTGTGCATGTGCTGGGAACTTTGTGTTCAGGACATATTGGGCCCAGGAGAAGCCATGGGTGAATGACAGGGTGGCTGTCCCATCAGGGAGAGACCTTTTTTTTTAACCTTTTGCCGGATGCTACATTGAAATTGTAAATTCTTAGAAACTTCCTGTTAAATGACCACGAAGAGAGCTCTCTGGGATAGCAATGTTAGTTTGATATTGTATTCATAGCCAACAAATGAAAGCCTTAATGTAAGGCTTACACTACAAAATATATTAAAAACATGACTTCAGAATCAAAGTGTAATGTTCTCTGACTGCACTTTAGTAACATGAATGTCTGTTTGAAATTATATAATAAATTTGTTCACAGATGCCAATTTCTCTGCGTAACACAACTTGCTCTTTCAATGAACTCTATTTGCAAATTTAGATGGACTGTAAATTCCATGTATTGCTTTGAAAATTCTAACAACCTTAGATCTCTGCCCTCACTGCCCTAATTTTTGTTGCATTGTCCCCTTGGTGGAATGGGGTGATTTATATCGCAGAGCTGTTTTAGGGTAGGATCATGGCTATAAATGTGTGCGTTTTGTAATCTGTCTGAGATGGTTATCTTCTGCTGTGAGCAAGTGAGAAAGTGCTAGTGGGGTTTGAGTGGGGCAGCAGAGGGGTGCAGTGTGGGAAAAACATTTTGTTTTTGTTTTAATCAGGGACGGATGCACAGAGGACATAGTGCTCTCTCTCTCTCTCTCTCTCTCTCTCTCTCTCTCTCTCCTCCACTACACACACAAACACACACCGAGTTATTGGAGTAATGGTCTTCCCAGACCTTTCCTAAGAAGCCTCTGTTTACTGTTAGTGACCTCTCTTACAATATTACCAGCTGTGGCCCTGGCTTTGGGCTTTGTCTTTCCATTTGGAATAACTCTCGTTCTCTGTCTTCATTGCACATACTCCTCTGCTGTCTTGCCTCCTGTCAAATATCCTGCTTTATAGCAATTCTTCTGAAGGCCTCAAAGCACACCTGTTTTAAACTCAAATCAACTGATACCCGCCCTACCATCTGACACATTTCTGGCACTTATGAAAGGTAAGACTTCACTTGAACGCAGAGAGAATTGCTTTTGTTTTAACATGCAGTCATGTTTTGCAATCCGAACAAGTATTATAATGCTTACACTTGTGGTCAGCATACCTTGCAGGCAGTTTTTGTCAGCACAGTGTGTTTTTAACATTGTGGACATTTTTAAAAGGAGACAGGAAAACTGGCAAGATCCACATTGTCCTGTAGACTGGGACAAGAGGGAATAGAAATTGACGACCAACAAAAAGACAGACTCCTCTCACCATGTAGCCGTGCTTTACTCAAACTTTATATAAAAGAGCTCCCACTGTGATCCCAAGGTCACGTCTTCCTGCCTTTATGCTTTCCTGCTCTCTATGCAGCTCGCTGAATAAAACTTTCCACACTGCAAACAATGATTCAGAAGTCTAAATAGCCTGCTTTCTGAAGTACGCTAGACAGCCTGAGAGTTACTTTTTGTATAAACGTCAATGAGATTATGGGTCATGTTTGAACATGCGGGTGTAATCTCCTCTTAAAGGATAAGGGTGTTAAGAGGATAAGAATTTTCTAGGCCTCTCCCTTTTTGGTTAATTGATTATTTCAGTAACATTTGTCCTGTGCTTGTATTGTTCTTATTACAGCACATTCTCAACCAGAATTACTGAGATCATTTTTTGTAATTACTGAGATAATCTGTATTTACTGAAAATTAAGGTTTCACTTGAAAAACATTAGGGGTCCTCTGTGTGTAGTCATACTGTATATTAGGTAAATCCCATAGTGCATTTGACGAAGGTTACAGTATACAGATACAGCTGTAATTAATTTTTGCTTGTTTGCAGTATATGGAATGAAGCAAAGTGGGCGTTGCTGACTGGTGCAGACATTAGCTCATTTGGCCAAACTCTGGACGCTTTCGTTTTTTACAAAATATAATGAATGCTAACAGCAGCTGAGTGAACTGAAGATGATGCGGATGGCTGTTTATACTCTCTCACAGTTTCTCTCTGCCTGATTGCTTTCGTGATCAATGTGTCAACAGCCCATCTGTCTACAGGTTTAAAGCGCTACAGCTGGCTTGGCTAAAGTCTCAGCATCATCTTGTCATCCAGAACACATCACAAATGCTGATATTTACATACTGTATTTACTGAACATGCTTAAAATAGACCTATTGTTCTGTGGAGATTTGTGACACTAATGGAAATGCCATTCTGGAAATCAAAACTAAAAGGTTCCAAACTTGTAATTTAACAATATATTTTACAAATAAACAGGACAAGACACCCCCCCCTTCTTATGGACTATGATTAAGCCTGTCTGTTAAGCCGTCCTGATCCCACAGAAAAGCTACTATAGCACAAATTGCTGAAGAAAAAGACAACACTGATAGAAATGTATCAGACCACTTAGTGCATCTCAGCCTGATGCATATTGGGGCTTAGTAGACAAAGAGTTCAAGGTAGTCGATTCAGCTGCCAAATTTCCCAGATCTTAATTCGACGAAGCACCCATTGGATGTGCCAGACAAACAAGTCCACTCCATAGAGGCCCAACTGGATGACCCAAATCACCCAGAAGATCCACCGCTAACATCCTGGTGCCAGAGACCACAACACACTCACAGCTCAAAGCCCAGACTGTCTGGTTCAATCAAACAGAAAAGAAAATGTAGCAGAAATTGTTATAAAAAAGGTAATGCTGGGCATGATTGAAAGTTCATCACAGCCTGCCACATATGGGGCTTAGCAGGCAAACAGTTTAAGGTTGTTGATCCTCCAAATTGCCCAGATCACAATCTGACTGAGCATCCATGGGATACACTAAATAAGTCTCATCTTCAAAGGCCCCATCCCACAACCCAACAGCACCCAAAGGATCCTCCGCCAAAGTCGCTGTGCCAGACACCATAGCGGGCCCAGAGAGGACCTGTGGAATCATGCCCTGAGAGGCCAGGAGAGAAACATTCTAACATTATGGTTGGGAGATATAATTCCATTTGATTTGAAAGTTGTGTTTATCTAGACATTGTCAAAAAGCAGTTTTTCAGAAATCCAGACATAGCTGTAGATCCATAATGAGCAACCCACAGACATCACTTGTTGAGACAGCATAAGCAAGATACATATACAGTAGTGGAACCAGATGTAAGTGGAAATCTGTCCTTTCTGGATTGCATCAGATAGTGGAATTATACATAATTACAATATACAGTTGTATAAAAGTACAGACAAAACAGTATTATGTGGGTGAAAGGGTGTATAGTATCATATTGTGATCAAGTGTCCTGGAATAAGTACAGGAAAGTCTTTACAATTTTACAGTATGCTGATTGTTATTTATAAAAGAAAGGGTAAAATGAAAAATGTTTCTAAACAAAGTATCTTCCATGTGTGACAAGTCAGAACAGCTGTATCTAAATACAGAATAGAGTGACTGACTATAATAACTATTTGGCTCATACTGTATGTTGGCTGTCTTGTCTTGTGTTAATGATGATGACTAAATCAGTCAGTGATACTGGAGGAAATTAATCTAATCAGCAGTTGTTGTGTGTTGATGAGCTATTGTTTCAGATATGAGGGTTTTCTTATCACAGGTATTTTAGGCTAACTTCATGCTTCAAAAGCACAGGTTTGGCAAATTCAGCTTTTTGTCACATGATTTAATTACTCCACCAGGGCCAACATGCCTGTACAGGAATGTGAGTACATACATCACGCTGTTGCCGTGCAGTGAACATTGTAGATTTTCAGTTAGATACAATTAAAATGAAGACTTTTGCTTTATTACATGTTTTTTTGTGTTTGGGTATATCATGTCAAGTTTGATAGTTATATGATATTTAATAAATTAGCAAATTAAGTATTGGTTTCAATTTACAGGTATCAACTGTGGCAAGAGCACTCTATTCTGCATGTCATATTGTTGTAGGCTTGCTAGTGGAAAACTGAATGAAGTGAATTAATTAATTAATCCAATGTTGTATTTAAAAAATGACCATAACAAATAGTGTTTTCTATTATGTGGCTTTGCAAGATTTATTGATGCATTATTAATATATTTATTTACTGTAAATGCAGATAGACTTTCCAATTTTTCTTTTCATAATAATTTCATCCCACCCTATGATGGTATCCTGGTACTAATTATAATTAAAAGTTTTGCATAAGTATTCTTTGTGTGCTAGGTGAAGTGTATTATTTAAAACCTAATATGGTTAGAACTGAATGCATTTCAGTTTGCATAGTGCTAAATGGGTAGCAGTAAACTTTCCTCACGTCTTAACAACATCAGCCTTGTAGCTTAAGTGCAAACTGAAAAAAAAAAAAAAAAACTGACTTCAGACACTAAGCATGCCTTGGCTGATCAACTACATTTGAGGTAAGGAGGGGGTATTGTGTACATATCAGTTGCAGGAATACACATGCCCATACAGATAGAGATAAAGCCTGATTGAATTAGTGCAGGTCCCTCCTCATAGGTTCAGACACAGTATAATGGATAAGTATGTTAATGCTCGAAGGGCCACACCACAGTCATTTATCCGCCGTCCAAAGAGTCAAAAGTGATTACTAGTCTGCTTACAATTGCCTGAGGCTGAACCAGTAGTATCAGCTTCTCTTACACGCTCACACTCACTCACATGCGCATAGCTCTTCAGCATTGAACGAGTTCTCTATGACAGCTGGCTGGAGTGAGAGAGGTATGCGAAGCAAAGCTTTCTGATGTCACGAGCAAAGGCGTGGCATTAAGGTAGTTCGTGTGTACCGGCAGTTTGAAGCTGACTCTGTGTGAACTTCTGTCTGGATTTTTGGACTATGACAGCTTTGTAAACAGGGGAACCTATTCGAGTGCATCAGGAGGTAAGAGAGCAATTAATTGTGAAAATGTGTCCAAATGAAATAGGTTCTTTTACCAGGTTTGGTGTTGTAGGCAGCATTTATAACTTTTAACTTTCTGAAAATTAAGTCTATATTGCGATTTTGGCTCTTATACAAGTATACAGATTATTTTCTGTACACGCCATGAATTTTCTACATGATAAGCCTAGTTAATAAACAAGTTTTTTTTTTATTTTTTTAATTGTGTTGTGTTAATATGATAATAGAATATTTTAATTCCCATTGGATTGCTTCGCAGCGGTAAACTGTTCCTAAAATACTCTGGGTGTAGTCCAGTAGGTAGCAGGATAGTTTTGGTGCATTGTTCAAAGCTCACAATATAAACCCACCTTTCCTCAGTAGAGCACTGGCTTGCACACTTTCCAGAAGCACTTCAATAGCCAGCTGTATTACAGCATTTGTATGCCCAGAGGATTGCACCAATTCTTGGTCATGACCTTGGCTAGCTTGGAATTTAGATACTTTTGTTTTTGACGGTCTAGTCATATTTTTGAAACACTGTGTATACTGTGCACTTCAATCTTTCTCTTTATAATGTCTTCCTACAGTGATATGATATAGCGGTATTTATTTCTGTAATAATGAGAACTGGAATGCATGGAATCTAAACAAAATGTAACTCTATATAGCATGACATACCTTTTTGTCACCTCCATGTATTGAGCTCAATTCTATGCGGTTAAAATAATATGTAATTACATAAGATTCAAAAGGCCAAGTCACCTTTGCTGAGTAAGTAATAAAAACATTAATCAAGCTCATGAGAGTCACTCCTCAGCCTCCCTCAGTCCTCACCCACTATATTAACACTGCTGAAAATGGGCACGCAGCCCTGTTTCGCAAGTCTAGTGTCTAAAATCAGATTTACTGGTTGCACACTTTGGTTTATGAACAGAGAAAGTAATGAACCTGATAAATGTAATGTATGTTTTTCCCCTTCATGATGAATGAAACCATTATTAGTGATTTTAAGCAAACCCTGATGATTAGCAAACCCTACTCCAGATCAAAATGCAGAAACAGTAGTACAAGCTTTAGAACTTCATTAAATACTCAAGCATGCATTCTGCACTGCATTCTGACCCCGACTGCTGTTTGCGTAATTTACTGTATTATCTTGACTTGAATGTCCTATAGTGAGGCCTAGAGCTCAGTGTTCATTCATTCTGATCTGATGAGAGTAAATTTCTGCCTCGTCCCATGATATTTGCTATGCAAATATCACACATCCCTATAGTGGTGGCCGAAGGTATTAAGAGAACATATGCCATGTATTACAATTCTCACTGTGCACAAACCAGGTGATGTCACTAATTAGTTCTTGCCTATCTGGATGAAGAGTGCTAATTAGAATCAGCTACAGTAGGTACGTTAACGGATGGAACAAATATGGGGCAGCACTCTTACTTTCTAAAGCAGCAGACTCCACCACTGCACAAAAAATGGCTGAAACTCTGGAATTCTCAAGTAATTTGTGATTTTTCTGGCAAATTTCAGAATTTTTAGAAATTCTTCATCAGAAATTAAGCAGGCATAGATTGAACAAGACACCCCAGAGTACTGCAGGCGTTGTTTTGACTCTATGGCCAGTCGTATCCAGCAGGGTTTGTAAAAGAACCGACATTATACTAAGTATTAATTGTTATATAGCTATTTTAATGCAGAAAATAAATTATTCTTATCTTGATTGGCATTATATAAAGAGATGTTGAATTTCATACTTGTCTCAATACTTTTGGTCACTAATGTATATAGCTCTATAACTCTATAATATTCAACCTGAGATTAAACCTGTGCCCTTTCTAAAAAGAATGGGGTAACATTTCACAACTCATTTATATTATTTATGAGTCAATGTGTAAATGTTTTCCATCCTGCTAAGTTACTGTTCTGTTGGAAAACTCATTTTCAAGTGCAATTTTAGTTCACTGAGTTCTTTAACAAAGCAATAATTTAATAGTTTGTTCACTAGTATTTTGAGGTATCCTCTAGTGTCATTTTACTTTATGACTGCTGAGATTGTTGCAGAAATAGGATCATGACCACCCTAAAACTTTAGAATTAGCACTTGTTTATTGGGATTTATTGGTATCTGAATACAGTACTATGTGCTCTTCGCAATTTTCTGCCTGCTGTCTGGGCTTTTGAGCCCTTCTTTTTAGGGCATGCAAACCATCTGCAGCTGTACTGCATACTTCTCCTAGCACCAGGTGTTCTTGAAACGAAGGCCAAATGCCCACTGAACATCTGTTCCCATATGTTGCTGTGGCACTGGTCGACTTGCTGAGTTGGCACTCGTACAGTCTGTTAACACCATTAAGTACTCAGACACTCCTGGGCAGAGGGAAATGTCAGCAACCTGATTGTACTTTGTCAGTATCACAGCTAAATGTACAATTGCTCTTCACATTGATCTGAAGTATAGATTAGTGTACTGTGAGAAACGGATTTGTCGCGGTGGCATGTTTTTTTCCCCCCAGTAGGGTGGTTATGCCAATTTTCGGTTAGGAGTACTGTGAAATTAGGTGTGTCTTTGATGAATGAGTATGGAGTGATCAAATCTTGGTGTTAGCCAGTTGAAGCAGGAGGAGGCCTCTGGCAGGTCAGGCTGGAACATGTCAGGTGTTGAAAAAGCACAATGCCACTGTGTGCAAATAGGGCTTTGTGTGAGGCACCCCGTCACATGCGTATTGCACTTACACGCCTGTCTGAATATTAGAGCCAGAGGGGTAAACAGAGCTCTTTCACCAAACAAACTGAACTCATTTACCAAACACTACCGGGAAGCTTCCATGTCTTTCAGAGGCATTTTTTAAAAGTAAACATTTACCATTCAAAGTCTAGATCACTTTTCCTCAGTTCATCAGTGTTTTTTTCACTCACATGGAAGCAATTGTTTCCGCTCTTTGATGGTTACCGTTTATTAATAAGGATAGCTGTGTGTGTGTGTCTGGGGGGGGACACGAGTGATTATGAGATCAGACTTTTGAATGACCTAAAACAATAGAGTACTTCATTTTACAGTAGATTAATGCCCGTTCTGCAATGAAGAGGGTGATGACTGGGGGGAATAACATTGTTGGACTTTGGAACTGTGTGTCTAAACCTGTGTTTGCATTGTGTCTATCTACATTTACTTGTGTACATTTGTTTTTAGCCAATTAGCCATCAGAGTTTATGATATTGTAACCTCTTTTTCACAATCATTATTTATATATCTTAGAATCTGTATTTATGTACTTTCATTATTTTGTACATGCACTGACATACTTATTATTGTTTATAATTACATTTTATAATTAATAAGCTACCTGATAGATATTGCTTCTTTAGTGCCTTTAACACCTATTGCAAAGATAGAAGAGAACTATGGTAAGGCTCTGTAATGGTGATAAGTCATTAATACCACAGAAGATAATATGCAACACTCATTTAAAATAACTGTCTTACAATGATTTCAATTAATATTAATCAAATAAACAGAAAATTGCAATGAGTATTACAATAAATATTGCAATGTGACTGAGTGCAATATTTGCCTTTAAACTTGTTATTCAGTTTGCAGAACAGCAAAGGATGAGAATGATTATGTACTTTTAAAAGATTTGTTGTGCAGCAACTGGTTAGAATTAAAACCACTAGAGAAAAAGTGGAAAATAATTCACACTTTGTCAAAGATCTTGTCTGTTACTATGCTCTATAGAAATCTAATTATGAAAGTTAAATCTGGCATGTTTTGGCAAGATTCTTGCACACTCCAAAGTATCTTTTCTCTACCACACAAACTGCAAGCTCTTCCATTTTCGACCCTATGTGAGCCACCTTTTATGATGATATTTTTTTTTTAATCTTCCGGTTCTTAACCCCTACCCCACCTACTACATTACGCTCAGGATCCAATTTCTCTTTCACTGGCACATTTTTCTAACAAGTCAACAGAAGATATCCTCTAAGTCATCTTGTTCTGAAATCCTACCCCCTGTTTAGTCTATAATACTCCAGACCATCTCACCAGACCTCCAGCTCTTTATCATTAATGACTCCCTAACATGTGGTGATGTGCCAACTGTTTTGAAGGGTTATTCCCATCCTTATGAAAAACTTAGACATCAGCAACTACCAACCGGTATCACTTCTCTTATTTCTTTCTAATATCCTCACACCGTCTACAATCAACTGTCTTTATATCTTACAGAACAGCCTCCATGATCATATCAAGTCTGGCTTTAAAACAACACATTCCATCTTTTGGCAATCACTGTGAAGCTACATACTGCTTGATCAGCCAAAATTTCATCTGATCTCCTCCCCCTCCATTTTTCAGATGTGTTTGATACAGTCAACTAGATTAATAAGTCTTAGAGTTCGTGGCAGAGCATGGAAAAGGCTTGTTGGTCATATCGCATCTCATAGAGAGGATCCACATCTGCCAGACTCAGACTCTCCCCTGGCTTACTGTTGCTTTCTGCATCAGATTTAGAACATTGCCTACAGTGCCAAAAAATGGACAAGCATCAGCTTAGCTAAAAAAATATAAATGTGATATGAACAACAAGCCTTTGCCAAGCTCTGACACATCACACTGTCCTCAATGATCCCTCGAACCCACTACCACTGTTTGACTGGTCCCACCATCTCTCATGGTCCATGGAATGCATGCATCAAAACCTCTGGCAGATGGTGGTAGAGTGATGTACAGTACTGTACCATAGATGTCTATACTGCTGTTTCACTCTTCAAATGACATCTAAATCCGTACACTTTTCCTGAAGTACTTAATTTAATTACTTAAGATAAGTACTCAACTCTTTTAGGTGTGTGTCTTTCCTTTCATACTACAGTATATTACTGTAAGCAGTTCTGTACATCTCTTTGAATGTAAGCATCTGTCAAGTGCCATAAATGTAATGTAACTGCTTAAGGTGACATTTCAGATACTTAAAGTTGCCAAGCCAAACAGTAAGGCAGCCATGCTCTCAATAGTGCAGCGGTAGAAGTTTGTGAACATCCCAAGTTTCTTGAGTCACCATGTGCAACTGAACCAGTTGAATTAGCTTACATCAGCTACCCAGTTTACCCCAAGTTCAGAAGACAACTTGCTAGAATTTATATTATTTTATAGCTTATATATAAACCAATTTAAAGAAGTATTTTTTTGTTATTAATAATGAATTATCAGAGTCTGCATGAAAATTTATATGAAAAAGGTTATAAAGTGATGGCACAATGGGTTAGTGGTAGCTCCAGGATATGATGGGTTTAAATCTTGCTTCTTGTCTGTGTGTATGAAGATTGCATGTTGTTTGGTCGGTTCCCCCAGTTTCTGTGGTTTCTCCGCGCAGAGCAAAGACATGCAGTGTAGGCTGATTGGTATTTCCGAGGCACCTTGCCTTGTTCCCTGTTATTATCTAAAGAACTGTGAAAGGTTGGCAGGCTGTTTATTTATTTTATCCTTTTTTCTTCCTTTTTTGCTTAATTGTTTTAAATTTCATTCATTCTCACTGGGCACAAGACGAATTCTGAGAAGGATTTCATGATTCTTCTGGTAAAATCTCAAAATGTAATAAATAATGAGTTTCAATGGAAAAAAACTTTTCAGCCATTATGGTTAATAACTCTCCTGCCACAGTTTAATAGTAGGCAGTGTAAAAAGACAATTTTGTAAAAAGACAAAGTGCAAAATTTTATTAAAACAAGTGTTTACATAAGTTTGCTGTTTTATGAGAGTATTCTTTTTTTTTTTTATATTCACTAGAAATGTGTACAAAATACACATAATGACTCACAACTTGTGTAAAAGCAAAACAATTGTGGAAACCTTGCTTTGTCATTCCTACATGTTTTTTCTAGTGCTATAACCGTTCCCAACTTGTTTACTATACATTGCCAGGGAGATGCCGTTGTCAGACACTATAATGATCTGACAAACTCCGTTCTGATCAGGTAGAGAAAAGGGGGGTTTTGTAGCTTTTAGTAACAGAAAATAGGAGTCATGTGGATATGGTCATGTTTCCAATATATATTATATTTACAGTAAATCTTTGTTAAATGGCTTGTTAATACCACAATTGTTTTTTAAACAAGGGGCATTCAAGTCCGTCCAGGACTTTTGATTGCACAGGATAACAGAACCAGGTTATCAAAATAAAAACCTACCTTTATTTCTCTAGATCAAGGGTACTCAGATATAAATTTGAAAGGTCCACTTACCAAATTTCTATTCAGGCCAAGGTCCGGCAAAATTACAGTCCAATTTCAACTACAAAAAAAGTCAAACCCAAAATTTTCGAACAATACCTAAAAATGACATGGTAGTCCATTTAGTGTGAAATGTGACATCATCTTTGTGCCACCAGTTGTTTGAGCTTGGGCATAAAAGGTGTGAGGACCAGGTGGAGGCACTGATGTAAATGTTCATTGGTGAGGGAGCTGCGATATGTGTTTTTCACTCATAGTTGAAACGGCAGATTCATAGCAGTACGTTGAGGAAAACATTGTGAGAATTTGAAGGGCCATTTTCTGCAGGACAGGAACACCTGCTGTTGTAACCATCTTTGTTCAGAAGGTGAGAAGGTGACCACTTTTGATTGCTAGATTAAGCACATTGGTTTTCTGCTTCCCACGTGGAGCACAAATGTATATTTTTCTGTCCACTCATTCTTAAATTCGCTGTTTTCAAAATCAACTTATATCAATGGCCAGCTTTGAGCACACCATTAGGATATTAAGGACATATTATAATAAACAGAATGAGTAGCTCACCTCTAATATGTTCCAGTCTGAGTCGTTCGTTCTTTTGAATCTACTGCACCGCATAGTGTCTTTGGGAGTCACGTGACAAAGGAACGAACAAGTCGGGAATCTTGGTTATTCGTTGAGAACCGTTCAATTCTGTTTCCTGTACATAGCCTACAGAGGTTTTGCGATGATTTGCGCATGCGCGTCCAGTAGAAAATGAACAAATCACTCTCGGAGACGACTCGCTCTTCTGAGTCACGTTAAATATTCGTTCAAAAAGAACAAATCGTTCATGAACGAACCATCACTAGAAGACTCAAAGATATATCGGATATATTGGATTATGATTAAATTAGTATGTTTGTTTTGGTGTCGGTCCAGATGTAACCGTATTTGGATCTGGATGCAGACCGGAGTCCGCCTATTGAGTACCCCAGCTCTAGATATTTCTCTATGTGCAATTGTGGTGTTTGTGAATGATTGCATGTACAGTTCCCACTGACAGATGCGTCTTTTTTGCAAATTGGCGACATGTTCATCAACAGGTGTTCCACTTGCTAAATGTTCACAGGAATGACTGCAGTGGGCTCCGAGCCACCTTGCCCGGTATCACCATTCACACCTTCTTTAAAACGCTTGCACCATTTAAATGTTTTACTGCGGCTAAGCGTCTCATCACTGCACTAAATCCCAATTGGTATACCGGCTTCATTTTTGAGACATTTCATTACAAGTCACAGGTTGACTTAAACGCCCCTTATAGATACTTGTACAGGGACAACTTTGGTATATGGCCTTGAAAAAAAGTGTTCTTCTAAGGTAGTTCAGGGATTTTCTTTTCTCACTTCTCTTTAGCACCCTCAGAGATTACTGTAGTGATCTATAAAAAAAGAAACCTTTTAAGGGCTCTCTGAGTGGAACAATTATAATAAGCCTAGAACAGAATTTTTCACAGTAACAACTCCGAAACACATAAAAGTAACTAACTATAACTTTTAAAGCTGCTGCTGCTGCTGTGTCACATGGCAGTGTAACAAACTTAGGAAGCTATATCTGCACGCTTTTTTTATATCAGCTCACAGCTTTTGTCCCTGTGATGGACAGAAGAGAAAAGGCTTGGCATTCTGTACCTCCCATCCAGACATCTTGCTTAATTTTGCCCACTGAAGATAATGTAAAAACTCTTAAAAGCTTCTTCTGTGTTTGTTTTATAATTAAGGGCTCTATACTATCTGAAAGAATGCTAGATTAACATTTATCAAATGCGTTATTCTTTTATAGAATTTAAAACAACCCCATCTTTATTTCTCCTAGTTTAATGTAACTTATTGTAATAAGGCGTAACATATGTAACATATTTCAGGCTGGTATATCTTCAGCACTGAGCAAATCTGACTACTGGCATTTACCATGAAAACACCTGTAAAAGATTTCTGTCAGAAAATGTCAATTGATCAAATATTTCTTCGGATAAAGGTGAGGCGGCACGGTTGCTTAGTAGTTAGCAATGTTCCCTGCAACTTCATGGTCTGTGTTCGATCCCTACCTCAGGTTCTGTGTGCATGGAGTTTGCATGTTCTTCCTGTGCTTATTGGGTTTCCTCTGGGTACTACGGTTTCCTCCCAGAGTCCAAAGATTAGGCTTATTGCCTATAGTGTGTAAAGGAGAGTGTGACTGTGTGTATGTTTGTGCCCTGCAATGGATTGGCACCCTGTCCAAGGTGTACCCCGCCTCGTGCCCTACTGTAAGTCTCCTGGAATAGGCTCCAGGCTTCCCGCGACCCTGTGCACAGGATAAACAGCTGTATAGATGTGAGCAAGTTAGGGATGCTCTCATATTAACCGTTTAACCGAAAGAATGAATTTTGACCGATCAGTTAAACAGTTTAAAATGTTTTATATATATATATATATATATATATATATATATATATATATATATATATATATATATATATATATATATATATAATTTATTTATTTATTTATTTTTTTAATTAAGTGTGCCTAGGCGCACTTATTACTCTTCCCCTAGAAATGCCCCCGAAATCCATTTATTATTCTTCCGTCTAAAACTTTGGACCGTTTCTCGCACCGCAGCTTTGAGACGACCCTCACGTATGTTACACCGTTTTGTGCGGCTCGATCGGGAATTGTGTGCTATCACTTTTGGTGGGGATTTTTTTTTTTTTATATAAAAACTACACAGTTTGTGGTTTGAGGCAGGCCTGCTATTTTTTTTAACCGAAAAAACTTAGTAGCCAATGTATGAAAAAATTTGCCTACCTGAGGCGCGCTTCAAAGGTATTTCAGCTTGTTTTCATTTTTGTAATCTTAATTTGTTATTTAAGTAAAAAATATTTAGTGCAGGCCTATTTATTTTATTCTTTATATTTATAGTACTTTGTTTTCCTCTGTTGTCGCTGCAGGTGCGTGAAAATTTGACAATGTGTGAATCCAGATTCTGTTCTTGATATGTTCTGTGTGCTGTTGTTCGCACATGTTAAAATAAAAAATGAAGAAATTTTTTTTTTGTTTATTTAATCAGACACTCCTCAGTTCTATTTTCATTTTATTCTAATTTAATATTCTAATCTGATCAGTTAACGGTTAATGTTCGGATAATGAACGGCGGTTGTTGGTTGGGAAAATTAATCGAATTGAGCATGTCTAGAGCAAGTAAGTGGTGACAAACTTGTCAATGTATCTTAGTTCATAAAGTACAAGAAGGGTCTATTAAAAAGAAAGTAAAACTTATAACAGCAACTGAATCATGGTGTTGACCATAATGCAGTACATGCGAAGAGCTATTCATAGGAAGTCATGTGTGAGAGCTTCAACCAGTTTGTCTTCCTACATTTAAAGCAATGTTGTTGTTATTGTTTTTACTGTGAGTAGCTGCTGAAGATCTTCATCATGCTTAATTTTATGAGTTTGTATACTGAGCTTCCTAAAATAGATCTGTGGAAATGAAACAGATGTGCAGCACTATGTGTCACCATGACCTGAACACTGCAAGACTGCTTGTTTTAGGTCTTGCAAGTCTGAAGGTCAATTTGAAACCTAATGGTATGCCGATTCGCCCTTACCTAAACAAATGCCTGTTTGCTTTGGCTTACTCCTTTTCTCAGCTTTAGTTCAATTAAAGATAACATGAAGACTAAACGTATACATGTTCTGGAGATTTCTGTCCCCAGCAGGAGGATATTTACTTTTCAGTGAAGGACTCTACAGGGAGTTCACTAAATCAAATCACAGTCATGTCATTAAAATAATATACTGTACAGTGTGCTAGACAAAAGTGTGCTCTACAGCAGATCAGCAGATGGTTCTGTGGTATTTGAATTATATCTGTATACTATCTATCTTTTTTTGTTGTCGTTGTTGTCGAATAATTGTCAAGCTTAGATCATTTAGGCATTTAAACCAACTTTTCTGTTCCCCACTGACTGATAAAATGTGAAATCTTTAATCTACATATTATTGCAGTATCACATAGTGCACTGTCATTTATTGTTGTGTTACATCACTAAATCTTGTCTCTGTGGTCTTAAAGAGGTTTGCACGGATCTTGTTTGTTGTGCTTTCATCTATTGCTTCACCCTTTTATACTTCATCTCCGTGAATAAAGCATTTCATTCAAATGTCTTGTGACTTGCGTGTAAAATGAATCCAGGATCCCAAATTTAATAGTGGTTTGCTTTGAGTCTTAAATAAAGGATCACTTGCAGTCCATTTCCCACAGAGTTTAGTCTGATTAGGCTGTTGTTCATGATAGCTTTGTTTTAATACCTTAAGGGTCCACAGAGACAGGAGTCAAGATCTGCAAGATAAGATTTGGGTTTATTGTGTATACCAATGTATAAATAATGTTTGTTTTCTGGAATTATATTATTGGGTTACTGTCTGTCATGTGGCGTGTTGAAACATATACTGTAATGTACCCTTTAGTACTGTTCCAACCAGAAAGACTTCAGGGGATTCAAAACCTGAACAGTTCCTCTATGGTCTTTTTGCTCTTTTACAGTATATATACAGTAATTTAGTATTCTAAATTGTCCAGTTTGTACAATGCATAGAGCCCAGATATAGTCGCCTATGGTTGATACTGAGGTTTTAAAAACGACGAGTACTACCCTTAACTGAAGTAGATCTCTGTTTATTTTTAGAAGCAGGATGATCGAATGTATTGTTTGATATACACTCTCCTTTTCTCCAAATGACAGCTCAGTGGTGGAGTCCAGGCCAGCACTCGATGCTTGATTACTGTCATTTGCTTGAAGTGGACTCTAACAGAGACCAGACCTCTGCAGAAGTTTAGTTCCATATGACGTAATAGTTTAAACACACTTAATCATAGCTATGAGCCAAGACACAAGAAATCCTTAGGAAGTGTGTATTTAAATAATCAGATCAGTGTATCCATACTCTTGTCTATCTCTGGCCAAAATCACATTGTTTGCTCTCTATCTTTTGTAGGAGGTCATCTAAAAACAAGGCCCCCCTGCCTCCAGCAGTGGTGCATGGTCCAAGTGGGTCATCTCATGCGCCTGCATTAACACACATCACCATGGAACAGAAGGAGAATCTTTTGGAGCAAGAGTTGCTACTGACAGTGGTGCTGCCTGAAGGAGTGGAAAAGACCACAATGGTGCACAGCAGGTGAGTGAATCCAACAGCCCAGTGTTTTAAGTTAAGTCATTGACGAACCACATAGTCAGGTCATTGACGAGCCACGAGCCCAATGTAGCAACTCCACGTAGCATCTGCAATTTTGTGAGACATATAACTATTGCATAGTTTCTGCTCAGACCTTCTGTTAGTGCTGTATGATAGGTGAAGTTCTCAAGGCTAAAATTTAATCCAGACAAAGTAATCATACTGTATGACAACAGGAGGGTTGTGCAATTGTCACTTTTAGTGGAGTTGGGCTGCTTAAGTTCAGCTTAAGATTAAGTTCTCTTAATTGTTGCTTTCTTCATTATAGCTTTGAATGGTTTGTCATCAAGAGTGGAGAGATTTCTGCACACAGTAGTTGTAGTGTAGATGTTGAGTCAGGTCCTGTTCAAAGTGCATTCTTCATAACGTATTCCTGTATTTTACTTGAGTGATACTGGTTTTCCCTTTTGGATAGAATCATCTGATTAATGATTAAGTCTTCAAGATTATACCAATCAATAATAATTGAGTTTTGAAGCAATGATTTTATTACTAATTTCATAGCCTATAAACAACTATATAACAATTCCTATAATATTAATAATAAAAAAACACAAATCAATACTACAGTATGGTCTTACCAAAAAAAAAAAAAAAAAGATCCTTATAAGTAAAGGAATATCCAGCTTACACAATGTTTCTGACCACAATCATGTGCAGTAAAACTGACCAGTCACAGGCAAAGAATCCACAGTTTCACAATAAGATAAAAGATTGTGTTAATGGACTTTAATCACAATCAGTAAAAATGTTCTACGTGTATGCAGTAACTTGAGCCATGACACTCCTCTAGCACTCCCCTAGACTTCTCTAGCATCAACATGCTGTCTTTATATTCTCACAATTATGTTTTAAAAAGCTTATGCAACAATAACAGAAGGAAAATAGAGTATTAATTATAATTATAATAATTATAATTAATGATTAATTAAAATAGATTATATTAATAGATTATTAATATAATCAATGGCAGGGAAAACTATGGCAGTGTTAGACAACACTGAAAAGTGCTGCACTGAGGCTATAATGATTCAAACATCATGGAGTCACTATGATCTTCCACTATAGCACTTTGGTCATCAAATCTCCAATCTACATCAGATCTGCCTTTTAAAAGCTCTCCAGTGATCAACCTTCTTTAGCAATGTGTAGCTTTCTCCTTTGCAAACTGATGGTGCTGTTGTTTTAGTTCAGTTTTTAACACTGTGGCAACTGCAGAAAATCTAATTAGATGAGAAAATCTGAACACTTAAACGGTTTTTATGAAAACAAATGAACTAGCATGCTTAGGGACCTTGCCAGGCTCAAACTAAACCAGGTTCAATTGAGAAGGATTACATATCAAATTCCTCCCAGTCTTTTCTGCTGGGATGCAAATCGTGTCACCAACTTTTTCTTTCTCAGCATTTAACTGTAGCGGCTGTATATTTCCAAAGGCTTCTCGTATTCGGGCATTCCAGAAGCAGTTGGAAAGCATCACATAGCTCATTCTGTGTCACTAAAGGATTTTCCACACTCACTATGCTCCTGTATGACAGAAACATTCCTCTGCTCCTAGCAGAATACAGTATGTAGCATGCATATACTGTATATAAGCCTTTTCTCCTGAAATTGAGTTCAACTTTGCTCAAATGCTAATTGTTTAATCCTTCAAAAATCCCAACTAATCACTGAGTAAATGATCGTTAAGTATGGTATGGTAGTATGGAAGTGGTAAGTATTATTTTAAGAAAGCTATATATCCATGAGTGTGAGGAATGAAACTGTGGGAGTTTAAGGGGTTTAGGACTGTTCATGAAACTTCAACCTGAGATAAACAGGATAGTATTTTGTATAAAACCCAAAGGCTTCATAGTATTTGGTTATTTCTACTGGTATTATGATATTCATGCAAATGAATGCACTGTATTGTGTGCTGAACATGCACTGTGCTTGTTTTTACTCTCATATGCTTAATGCCTCATTTATTTTATTTGTGTTCTTGAATATAGCAGTTGTGTTTGCCACATTGACTTCAAAACTATATTTTTACATTTTATTGGAAAATGTGACTCAGGCATAGTGTGCAAGAACAATTTTATTGTTAGCCAAGGACTGACTAAGTCCTACCACATCCTATTTTCTCTGTATTCAGTTTCTGGTCTTTTGTTTATTTTATTTGATGTAGTATGTTTTACTACATGCATAGTCATGGTAAATGATACTGTTTTTCACATAATTTTTTTTTTCTAATATTTAAGCTTATTGTTTAATAAGATGGTAATAGTGGTGCTTCGTATCATCTTGAAGAATATAAAGACTTCCTGAATTTAGCCTCCACAACAGCTCCATCCAATGGAGACAATGTATTTAGAGCAAAGATTTATCTTGTAAGGTTCAATTACATCTTGTTAGGTGGTATGTGTGTGTAAAATTCCAATCTGTATGTGTTTACAGTAAGCCCATGATTGACCTACTTGTGATGCTGTGTGCAAAGTACCACCTCAACCCATCAGGCCACACCATTGAGCTAATCTCCACCAATAAGAACCACATTAAATTCAAACCCAATGCTCTTATCGGAGATCTGGAAGCTGAGAAAGTTCTGCTTAAGCCCAAAGGCATGCGGGACAAGAACAAGAAGTCTGGATCACTAATGCCAGAGGTGAAGTTCTGGTCTTTAATTACGTCTTTAATTAAACACCATTTTTCATTTGCAAATATTATAATAAAAATTCTAACCGTATCCAGACTTTATTTCCTTTCTAATACTGTGTTTAGCCTTTTTGAATTATTAAATGTCCCGTCTTGTTTAATGAAAATTCCCATAGGCTCTGTTTCTTCTTCTCATCGTATTTATTTAATTAATTTGATTACATCTGTTTCCCTCAGGCTACAGTGCGTCTGATAATAAACTATAAAAGGACCCAGAAGACAATTTTGCGAGTAAACCCTAAGCTTGCTCTGCAGGAGCTGATGCCTGCTATCTGTGAGAAATGTGAATTCGATGTGCAAAGCACCGTGCTGCTGCAGAACGTGCACTCACAGGAGCCTTTGGACCTGACCAACTCTCTCAATGACCTTGATCTCAGGGAGCTCTACGCACGAGACACACGGGGTAAAGACAATAACATATACAGTAATAAAAAAAAAGACTTATTTGAAATCCAGTTGGCTCCGGCTGCACAGAGGTATATTCACTTGGTCAGAGGTACAGTATGTCCTCTACAATAACTGACTGTCACTGCCATTTTAATAACTTTCCTTTATGTAATCTCTAAACAGTTATCAGTCCAACAGATCTCCCTCCATCACCAACTCCTTCAGGTAACAATCACTTTTAAGGCTGTATAATATAATATACAGTACATGATCTAAGCTTCTATATACCTGTTCGAGCCAGTTAATATTGTTTGCCTTAACGGCATTATGCAAATAGAAAATTTGATCAAAACAGATCTAATGCACAGAAATACTAATTGTGAGGATCTGAGACTAATTTTCTTTTTTCAATTTTCTTTTCATTTTTGTGAAGCTGCTTTGAGACAATGACAATTGTTAAAAGTGCTATATAAATAAAATTGAATTGAATTAAATCACAACATGAACTAAAAGTTTGAACATCGAATTATGTATTAGAAGATTTTTTTTGCCACAATAAACTTATATAGTTCTAATCAATTATTAAAAATCTATTTGTTTAACAGATGTTACTCAACCTGGCAGGGACAAACTCCAGAAAGAAAAAGAAAACAAGGGACTGTTTGCAATGTTCAGAAGAGGAAGTAAAAAGAAACCTGAACAGGTACGTGTTGACTTAAAACAGTTTCACATTAGAAAGTGGAATTGTAGAAATTGTTTAGCAGGCAAATGGTTTAATACAGTGTCCTGGTTTTCTAGCTTTTCCAATAATTCTCTGACCCATGCGATTTGTTTACCATAGTATAGGCGGTTCAGAACAGATGCAGTAAATATTTATTTTGGGTGCTCTTTAAACTTTGCATGGGCAAGCCCTGAGCTTTTCCATTGGTCAGTGGTCATGCTTGTCCTTGTACCCAAATTCAGACTTTTGCTGAGTTTTACTGCTTTTATGAGTTCTTGCCGTCAAAGAATGTTTCGTGTGTGATTATCTGCAAGTCTGTGAAAGTAACGAAATTGTTTATTTTGTTTATCTTTTTAAAGGCATCGACTGTGAGTGCACCAGCATCTCCAATCAACAGGAAATCAAGACCTGCAAGCATGAGTTCACTCAGCATGCATTCCGCCACATATGATTCGAACACTATTCCGTCTGACATGCCGAAGAAGAGACGGGCCCCTCTACCCCCTCAGATGAAGTCCTTTGACCTCAACAACTCTCAAACAAGCAGTGATCCTGATGAAAACCAGGTATGCAATGCCTATTCTACTCTTCTCTGTAGACTTATATTTAACAACATGTCAAATCCTGAGCTATTAGTTAACATTTTCAGAATATTTCTATATGACACATTGTTTATGTACTACATTCATAAAACTGAATTCATTTAACATACATGTATTTAAAATGTCCAGCAAAATTAGGTCATTTCAGCTTATATTATGTTAGGTGAAAGCGATCAGATTACGATGTAATTTCTCTGGATTGTGAAGGTCACAGCATCTCTGAGTCGAAGTTTATCTACTGAATCATCTCTTAAGAGGAGTAAGAGGAAGGCCCCACCACCCCCTACCTCCCCCGGCAGCCCTATAGTGACCCATGATGAAAAAACGCAGGATACAACTCTAACAGGTCAGTGTGCAGCCTGTGGCACCTTTTAAACATTTTAAACAACTATTAAGGGCCTTCAGCAGTAGTGTTTCTCCAGCTGTTGCCATACGGTGGATGGTGATCTGTTGGAGAGTATCCTTTCAGTCGAAATTATGGATAATCTGTAAAAAAGTAAATAAATAAAAAGGATTCATGCTGTTGTTATATAGATCTTACATTTGTAAGTTAATCAGCTTTTTGATGGTATCTAACTAGTCTGTAAGCAATTTTGGGGTTCTTGCTTGGACAGAGATAAACAGTCATACTTTGTCCTGCATGTAAACACAGCTTGACATAAAGCAGTGAATGAGACAGTGCAGGCGTCCTTAGGCTCAATTCTGTACACATTCTGCCTCCTAGTGGTACATTTGGGAAAGTACACCTCATTCAGAGTGTTAATTTTATTTTTAATTTTTTGTTGGTGTATATCTAAAAATTCTGATCAGCTACTGAAATATCAGATTTTAGAAGTTCTAGAATGTATTTAAAGCATCGCTATAAAGTTGTGGGGCTGGAATTTGGCTGTATTAGAATAACTCTTGCCCTAGATTTGAATGAGTGCATCTGCACTATTTGACAAACGCACATACACACGCGCGCGTGCACACACACACACACACACACACACACACATTCAAAACAGGTTCAGCAACTGGGTCAAGGTGAAGATTTTTAAAAGTACATGCTGTTTCTCCTGGAGCACCGGCTTGTGCAGTATGGCTATAGTGACCTGGCCATTTTAGGCAGGTCCATGTACTGTGGATGCAGTGAACTTTGGTGATGCTAGTCAAAAAAAAATCAATTTAAAGTGTATTACTGTAGCTAAATTATGGTGCTTTAGTGCATGACTGTGAATAACCGTAAGCGCTTTCTATCCTACTTACAGAGAAGCAGAAACTCTCAGCATAGACTATATTTTAACCAGCAATACAGTTCTTTTCACACAGTATCCTTATTCTTTTCTTTTGTTAGTTGTAGAACAATATGAGGAGAAAAATGAAGTGTTGAAGCAAAACAACAGTATATTTAAGAGGAACTTGTGTTGAACTTTCTTGTGAATGAAGACAACAATTGATATTCTAGAAGACTTGAAGAACAATACGGTGATGAGACACTTAGTCACAGTAAAACATTTGAAACAGTTAAAAGAAGGCTGTATGTTCGTGAATGATGATCTTGACTTGTACAGTCCTGACCTCACTTTCCACATGTTAGGATCATTAAAAGAGTTCCTGGGAGCCCAGAGTTTCAGACCTAAAGCAGGCAGTTCTGAGAAATATTTCTCGATGGTATCCAAGCACTAGTGAAACCCTGGGATAAGTGCACTAGTGTACCTGGGGATTATGTAGAGAAATATAGGCAGTTTTTGCTCTTATAATCATGGTCTGTTATTCTGCACAATCAAAAGTCCTGGTTTAACTTTATCACACATTTGAATCCATTTATGTGAAACATAATCGCATCAATCGAAACCTTGTGACCAGAATTACTGTTCAAACTATGCTGTTAGAGAACAGTAATGGGCATACTCTATTCAAGCAGAATCAAACAGTTTATAGCGCTCTGATATCATCTGGACAGAGGTACAGAGGTAGCTCAATGCGCAAGACATCACAGAACCAAACCCCAGTCTCATTAATCTACCACTGTGTGGCCCTTTAACAAGGCTCGTAACCATTGACTGCTCAAATGTATAACGAGTTAAATGTAAGTTCTTCTGGATAAGGGCAGCTGCCAATTGTTATACATATAAATGTTCCAGACAGCCATAACTTTTAGCATGAGCAAAAAACCATTAGTATTAAAATGACCTTTTTTGGTTTTAAGTTGCCATTGTGCTGCTGGGGTGGCTCTGGCCCCTGACTGTAGTTCCAGTGGTGTCTGGCACTTGTAAGTTGGCAGTGGACCCTTTGGATGCTGTAGGTTGTGAGGTTGGCCAATCTGGGGCGTTTGGAGTTTGTACTCGATGTTATGATACTTTTTTTTTGTGGCCAGAATTGACTTTCTTTGTCATGTCTTATTTGTGCTGCATTTGCTTTTCTGTGGAATTGGTCAGGACGGGGCCAGCCTTGGGTGGCATTGGGTGGCCTTGTGCGCCCTTGATTTTGGCACCAGTTTACTGGTATATAATTGATAATCAATGTTATTTAATTCAACTGCTAATATTACGGCTGATCATTGTCAAATAATACCTCCAATAATAAATTAAAATAATTACTCATGTAATTTCATACTATGATTTTATACTGTACTCTGAAATACAATATGTTCTTACCAATATTACTAAATTTATAATTTTGCATATAATAAGATGAAAATTAAATTAATGTGTAAAGTAAATAAATAAAGTGTAAAGTAATTTCTCCATTACTGTATTAAGCACTTAAAAGACTTGACTGTGCAGAAGTAGGTATATGACAGAAAGTGGATATCTTTCCATGATGCTTACTTCTCTCATTTAACTAGTCTAATTATATGTGCATATCAATATTTGTATTTTTTTTCCAGAGAGTATTTGTTTTTCATTATTTTTGTGTGAAAACTATATGTTGATTGCTTGTATCGTTTATATTATAAGGTTGGTTAAGGAGTGGGGTTCATAGTCAAATATTAACAAACTATACAACTCTTATTATAAAATAACTCAGTCCCACATTATAAAATTTGTGTTGATGTTATAATTATAAGAAGAGGTGAGAAAAACAAACAAATCCAGTAGAGTACAGGTAAACTAAAAGGTTATCCTAGGTAAAATACTGTAGACTTATGTAGACTTATGTACTTATCCTAGGTAAAATATTTCTAGCAAAAGGGGAGGTCCTCCATTTACAATTCTAAAAAGTGCAAAACTACAGTACTTATCTTCAAACGTACTTAAGTATCACAGGTACTAAGAGTGTGTTAGCCTTCATCACAGTAAAGGGTTCTCTCTCTCTCTCTCTCTCTCTCTCTCTCTCTCATGTATAATATGCAGTACTGTAGGTGTTGATATTAGCCCTTGAATGCTACACACAAGACAACTTGTCTTGTAAGACAACTCCATGCAGAAGTGTAGTGAAGTAGAAATAAAATACAATAAAACTGCTCAATTAAATTACTGATACATGATATATTTACTTAAGTAACATTTTTAGCAGACATGTTATAGTGTAATATTTACCTAGTTACAGTGGCTTGCAAAAGTATTCGACCCCCTTGAACTTTTCCACATTTTGTCACATTACAGCCACAAACATGAATCAATTTCATTGGAATTCCACGTGAAAGACCAATACAAAGTGGTGTACACGTGAGAAGTGGAACGAAAATCATACATGATTCCAAACATTTTTTATAAATAAATAACTGCAAAGTGGGTTGTGCGTAATTATTCAGCCCCCTTTGGTCTGAGTGCAGTCAGTTGCCCATAGACATTGCCTGATGAGTGCTAATGACTAAATAGAGTGCACCTGTGTGTAATCTACAGTAATGTCAGTACAAATACAGCTGCTCTGTGATGGCCTCAGAGGTTGTCTAAGAGAATATTGGGAGCAACAACACCATGAAGTCCAAAGAACACACCAGACAGGTCAGGGATAAAGTATAAAAGGTCAGGGATAAAATAATAAAGTTATTGAGAAATTTAAAGCAGGATTAGGCTACAAAAAGATTTCCAAAGCCTTGAACATCCCACAGAGCTCTGTTCAAGCGATCATTCAGAAATGGAAGGAGTATGGCACAACTATAAACCTACCAAGACAAGGCCGTCCACCTAAACTCACAGGCCGAACAAGGAGAGCGCTGATCAGAAATGCAGCCAAGAGGCCCATGGTGACTCTGGACGAGCTGCAGAGATCTACAGCTCAGGTGGGGGAATCTGTCCATAGGACAACTATTAGTCATGCACTGCGCAAAGTTGGCCTTTATGGAAGAGTGGCAAGAAGAAAGCCATTGTTAACAGAAAACCATAAGAAGTGCCGTTTGCAGTTTGCCACAAGCCATGTGGGGGACACAGCAAACATGTGGAAGAAGGTGCTCTGGTCAGATCAGACCAAAATGGAACTTTTTGGCCAAAATGCAAAACGCTATGTGTGGTGGAAAACTAACACTGCACATCACTCTGAACACGCCATCCCCACCGTCAAATATGGTGGTGGCAGCATCATGCTCTGGGGGTGCTTCTCTTCAGCAGAGACAGGGAAGCTGGTCAGAGTTGATGGGAAGATGGATGGAGCCAAATACAGGGCAATCTTGGAAGAAAACCTCTTGGAGACTGCAAAAGACTTGAGACTGGGGCGGAGGTTCACCTTCCAGCAGGACAACGACCCTAAACATAAAGCCAGGGCAACAATGGAATGGTTTAAAACAAAACATATCCATGTGTTAGAATGGCCCAGTCAAAGTCCAGATCTAAATCCAATCGAGAATCTGTGGCAAGATCTGAAAACTGCTGTTCACAAACGCTGTCCATCTAATCTGACTGAGCTGGAGCTGTTTTGCAAAGAAGAATGGGCATGGATTTCAGTCTCTAGATGTGCAAAGCTGGTAGAGACATACCCTAAAAGACTGGCAGCTGTAATTGCAGCAAAAGGTGGTTCTACAAAGTATTGACTCAGGGGGCTGAATAATTATGCACACCCCACTTTTCAGTTATTTATTTGTAAAAAATGTTTGGAATCGTGTATGATTTTCGTTCCACTTCTCACGTGTACACCACTTTGTATTGGTCTTTCACATGGAATTCCAATGAAATTGATTCATGTTTGTGGCTGTAATGTGACAAAATGTGGAAAAGTTCAAGGGGGCCGAATACTTTTGCAAGCCACTGTATCCTCCACCTATTTTAAAAAGGGTGTCCATGTTTGAAAATACAATATGGCTTACATACTGTATTCGTTTTGTGATATCATAAAATCACAGTTTTCAAGCTTCATTAAAATTCATGAAACCTACAATTTCTGAGCTTGCAGTTTCTCCAGTTTCCTTCAGTCAAAAATATTTTAATTAAACAAGGTTTTACTTGCATTATGTTTAGAAAGCTTTTTAGTCCACCCAAAAAATTACAGCAAAGAAACTACTTGTCAACGTTTTAAATCATACATCCTTTCAACCTTGGTATAGTATAAGTGAATTTGTTAATATATCTACATAACCTCTTGACTGTGGGACGGTTTAAGGTGTTACAAAAAAAACTAAAGAAAACATTAGCATTTATTTTCAGATTGCATTTTTCTGATTCAGAATGCCATGTGACTCCATTTGTTGAACACACCAAAATTGTCTTTATTGGTGATGGCCAGGCACATGTATTTAACAAGCTGACTGCTCATATAATTAGTAGTTAATAATACATTTACATTTTTTAATTAGATCAGCCTTATTGGGTGCTCATCAGTATGCATACATAAACTACCATAGTATGACCAACCTGTGAGAAAAGCTGCACCCTGTCTTTTAATTGACTATTAATATGATTTCTTACTATGATTTCCATATTTCTTAATATGGTTAGTCTCACAACTAAGGGCTCTTATTGTAACCATGAATGTTTAACTTATCAAAATGTCTTGATTATCCAGAGCCCCAGTGCCAAAGATTTCTTGTAAAAATGCATTGTTTTGCTTCGATGCGATAACAATCCTTTCAGCAAAAAGTATCCACATGGGACAAGGGTTTAGCTTTTAGGGAGTAATTGCATCTTAATCAGGGATTTGAAACTACAGACAGAATCAGCTCATCATTTATAACCACAAAAAGGCAGCTACTTGAGACATGAGAGAAGATACTCTGAGTTTGCTTTCATATATGAACAGTAGCAAAGATAAAAATAAAAATATTCAACCTCTCTCAGGACAAAGACTTTACAGCGATGTAAAATTAGGTTAAAAAAAAAAAAAACCTTGCTAAAGAGTCATATTGATTTACCATTCAACCCACAATTTCAGTACTTTTCAATAAGCTTATTTATTTATTTACTTACTTGCTTATTTAATTGAGGGCTGGGGGTGACAAGCTTCTTGTACTTCACCATTGGAATCTTTCCTCGATCTTCACATGCAAAAGTCACCATTTCATTCATGTTTGACGGCTTCTGTGCTGCAAATTCCTTTTTTAAATCCCAATGGGATTTAAATCCAGGGCACAAGAAGCCACTCTAGGACAATATAAGATCCATTTCAATCTTTGGTTGATTTGGAGGTGTGCTTGGAATCATTGTCTTGCTGGAGTGTCTAGTCATCACTAATGTTCAATTTCTCAACAAAAGGCATCATGTTATTCTTTTAAATGGCCTGGAATTTCTGGCAATCCATGATTTCTGCAGCAGAAAAACATCTCAATATCATAAATGACCCACCAACATGCTTGATTATACAGGAGGGTCCATTTGTCAAAATAGTTCCAGTTCAGGTTCATCAGTTCATAGAACTGCCTCCCAAAATCTTTTGGCTTTTGGCATATTCGACCATATTCGAAACGATCTTTGATGGTTCAAAAGATGAGTTTATCTTGGAATCTGGCCATGAAGTTCTTGTTTTTGTCTTATATTTGGCACTGAAACCCCAGTCCGAGCATTCTTCATCGTCATCCTGCAGCTTTTTTTTTTTTTTTTTTTTTTAAGGTGTCCTAATTAAGTTTCAACAGCTCTTGAAAAAATTTTGGGAATTGTCAAGTGGCCAGGCAGGTTTATAGCTGTTTGGTCCCATATTTCTCTGTCTGTTTAACAAGTTAACATACTTAGGCTTACTTTAATTAAATATTACTGATTGTAGCAGTCTTTGTCTTTAAAATGCTATTGATTTTTTTTTCTGCAGCACAATGTTTTACTCCTCAATTTGCACTTCTTCTGTATGTGTGCTACATTTTCATATCCTTTCCCCATTGTATTAGAGTATGATTTATCTTCCAGTAGTTCAGCAGTAGATTTTAAAGGCCCAATAATTAAGAATTGGCAAAGTTTGCAGTTGTTTCTGATTGCTTGTGTCTCCAGTGCTGTCTTATTCCCTGCTGATAGCAATAATCAGCTTTAAAGAATAGGAAAGGGAGGCATGGACTAAGGCAAAGAAAAATTAAGGGAGATGGACCGGAAAAAGAATGAGATTGATCACAAAAAAATGAGATTAAAATTGTAGAAGAAAAGCAAAAGCATGGAATAAATTAGATAGAAAAGAATAAGAAACAAAAAAAGAAAAGAAAGTAAAGCCCAGATTCTGGCTGCAGCTATCTATTTCCATGGTAATCCACAACTCCAAAGAGAGAGAGAGATCATAGAGCACTCTGCAGAGAGAAGCTCTCTCTTTGACTGCTACTGCACTCCAGTCCCCAGCGACAGCCCTTGAAGTGCTGAATGCAACGGCTGGCGCAGGCAAGTGAGATGTCTTAATTAAGAGCGATCCACTCACTCTGAAGAACCGTGTGGCACAGCAGCACTCTGGCCTGGCTGCTCCACTCTCACACTAATACTACTCCCATCAGCCCATTATGTAAGCTGTTCCAAGACACCGCTGAGGAGCAGAATACATATCTCTTTATTAACCCATGCTGAAAATGGCCATTGAGCCTACTGTGAGAGAAAATGAAAATCAGAGTAAAGACAGCCCTTGCCTCGGTATTAAGTTAAAGAAGCTCCTCATACTATTTTAATGATCTGATCAAGTGCTTGGAAGCATGAGGGGGGAAAAAACACTATTGCTAGAGAATCTAATAATTTATAATATTAGAAAGGTTTACCAGTAGCGGTATTTTCATAAGAGGCGACATTTGACTGGCATTGCAGACACCCACCCATGTTTACTCACTCTGTTTACTCAAACAAAACTCTAATAACTTTTAAAGACGCTAGGGCTGTATCTATACCTTATTCAAAAGAGCTCATTGTGTCAGCGTTCAAATGTTTGTTTTCCCTTCACAACCTGGTGTACAGAAGTGCAAATACACAAGAACCAATCAGACTGGCGCCTACAATGCAAGGCTTTGAAGCATGTGGTGAGCAAAGTGAACAAAAGACCTCATGTTCTGTGAACATGTCTGAGAACGTGGCTTCATTTTATGTGTGATGGTGTGGACTATAAAAGGAAGTTGAGCATGTGGCAGGTTTTGGGAAGAGGTGGTGATGTGCTGAGTTGTCTTGAGTGTATTTATTTTGGAGCTTGGTATCAGCTTGTATTTATGCTGTACAATGCTGTAATTATCTTAACCCAGGTATTTTCGGGTAACATTTGGATTTGAACCTGTCTTAGGGAATTATGTAATAATATTTACCGCAATGTTGCAGGATTGCCATCGACTCCTGAGGAGATCCAAGAAAATCAAGAGTGTTTTATGGTTTCTGACAACCCTGCTGTTCATGTAAACTCCAGTCCGGAGAGCTTGAGTCCTCTGCCAGAGCTTCTAGAGGACGACAGCAGTGTCAACCTCTCTGTTGATGTCTCTCTGGACTCAGGCAGAGCAGAAACTGCTTCCCTGACTCAGGATACAGAGATGGAAAGTGTAGCTCCATCTAGGGAGAACCCAGAAGAAGTGTCACCTGATCAGACCACAGATGGCAAGTACGACAGTTTTGAGCATAAGACTATTTTTAATTTTTGTCTGTAGGTTTGGTGCTTGGGTTTCTAAACCTTTACATGATATTTTGTCCTGACAGACTAGCTGCAGACTCTGAGTTGAAAAGTAAGCAGCCAGAGGCTGATTCCGATGCTCTATTACAGTCAACAAACAATGGTGTGTTGTGTCTCCATTTTCTTTAAGAACTCACATACAGATACATAGATTTAAAAAAGATTTAAAAAAAATTAACAAAGTAATTATATTAAATTTAAGTGCAATAAAGTGTCATTTTTGTCTGACTGCTCAAGTTTCTTAATTTCTTTACTCTTATACAGCCAGTGTTGAGAAGACTGAAATGGCATGTTTAACTGCTGAAGGTTCCACAGCAATGAAGGAAAAGAGCACTTCACCAATGGTTGCAGCTCAGGATTCCATAAACATGGTCATACACACCCAGCAAGCAGAGCCACAGGCTCCTCCTAAGCCCATTTATGCGGCAGCTGCAGTACAAACAACACCAAACATTTCTTTTACTGGAACCAATGCAAGTCAGACACAGACTGAAATTCAAACAGAGATATACAGCTGTAATGAGTCTACCCCTACCCCTGAGTCAATTGTATGTACGCCTGTAACCTTAGGAAGCCCAAAAAGAGACTTAGCCACATCTACAGAAGAGCCCCAAGCTCAAAACATTTACCCAAACTCTACTCAAAGCTTTGATAAACAGGCATTCACATATACTCGCCTCCCTGAAGGGCCAAAATCCATGCAGACCCCCAGTTGTGAAAATCAAAAATCTACGCAGATTTCCTCAGGAACTAAACATGGAAGCTTACAGTACCTTCCTGCCTCTGACTCCAAGCCTAAGCCCTCAAATGAACTAACTCGCGAATACATCCCCAAAGTAGGTATGACCACCTACACTATTGTGCCTCCAAGATCCTTGGACAATCTACGCTTCTTTGAAGTAGAGCTGACGCTTGAGTCTACCAGTGTGCCTGGAATCCAGGAAGTAAATGTGGAGTCTTTAAACAAAAAACCAACAGCACCAGCAACAGCATCTCCCACCAGGGTTGAGTGCAGGTCTGGCAGTGCCAGTGATCTCTCTCCATCCACTTCCCCAACTGTAAGCTCTCCTTCAGACTCCTCTTATAACTCTCAGCCCAAGGAGAAGAAAATTCCACCTGCGACCAGGCCCAAACCCGCTTCTTTCCGTATACCACAGCACAAAAGAATTCCTGGAGGTTACGTCAGCTCGGCAGTAGTGCGCAGTAGGAGTTTGAGTGAGGAGAAAGAGCCTCTAGGTAGCCCACAAAGGGAGAATTTCCATGGGCCTACAGAAGATGTCTTCCCCCTTCCTCCACCACCTATCCAGTGGGAGGAGGAGAAAAAGACTACAAAGGAACAGCACAAGACTCCACCAATATCTCCACTAAAGCAAGAGAAAATGTTACAGTCTAGTCTGTCTTCTTCCCCAAGTAAGACTGAAGTGTTTAGTGGATCCGCACATTCAGTTTTGCCACGCCAAATGAGTTTACCACCTGCTGGCCTGACTCTGGAAAAGCTCCGGACTTTTTCAGCACCAAAGCCATTCACCTCATCCACACCATCACGATTTGCCCAGGCTGTCAATTCTGCAGTCAAGAGATCTCAGTCGCTTACCCACAATCCTGTTGTGTGTGGCCGCAAGTTGCCTTTGGCGTTGACTAAACGGTGTACAATCAGAGAGACAGATGAGCTTGTTGAAATACCTTCTTTCAGGGTGAGTATGGTTTTCTCTTTGGGTTTTTGTTTATGCAGACATCAAGAAGGTTGAAAAACTGTAGCACAAATTGCTGAAAAAAGTCAACGCTGGCTTTGATAAAAAGATATCAGATAAATCAGTACATCACAGCCTGATGCATATGGGGCTTAGCAGGCAAGGAGTTCAATGTTGTTGTTCTGGCTTCAAAATTTCCCATAATCAAAAACCACCCATAGGACATCCACCACTCAGTGGATGCCCCACAGTGCAACCCACATCACCCAAAGGATCCGCCATTAACATCCTGGTACCAGACACTGCAGCACACCCCCAGAGTTCCTGTGGAGTGTCCTGAGGGACAAGAGCCATATTGGTAGCACAAGGGGAACCAAACCAAAACTGGACATAATATTTTGTGTTTTACTGTTATGGCTGATCGGTGTATGATTTATGTGCATTAATTATTATATTATAGCTGTATCATTCTTCCATGAGGAACATAACAAAAAGGTATGTTAGTCCACATCTTTGTAAACACGTATGTGTGTGTGTACTGTATAGGATGTGGACAGTGAGCATGGACAGAGGAAGAGCAGCAGTGACTCCTATGTTTCTCCAGTTGATGAGTCCGAAGAGGTGTGGAAAAAAAGAATGCCCAATCTCTCTTCAAATAGTGGGTCTACTGCTCACTGCCTCTGAGTAAGTATTATAGCATTTACTATTCAAATTTGTTTAGAAAATAATGCAGACTCAAAGTCACAGAATGATGTACAAATTCATTTACATCTGATGGAATATCTAAATCAGCAAAAGCCCTCTCATTCATGCTTTATTTACAAATATGCATATGGCCCTATATTTGATAGTTTAGGTGCTTTTAAATATAATTTATATTGAACACATTTATTTATTCAGGTAATATAACAGTGAGGCATACAGTACAAAAGAATTTGGCTAGCTGTAGTTATCAAGATAGAGGGGAAAAAAGAGTCAATGGAAAAGAGGGAGAAATTTATATTTTATTTAAATGTTAATGAGCACAAACTGAAAATGCAAATCAGCTATTAACACAGTTTAACACAGCACTCCGTTGGTGACATTCAAGTGGGTGTGAAATATATAGAAGTGTTTTGTTGATATGAATTTGTTGAAATCACTTTGCAATAAACCCTATGTACGTTTTTTTTTTCAGTAATACCAGTAAATGTAAATAATATTTGATTATAGTATATCATATTTGATGATAATCATTACAATAATTCATAAATAATTAATAATTTTAAAACCTTTTTATTTTAATTGTTGCAACGGTCCACCCACTAGTTTATTGAATTATTTAACAATAATTTCAAGATTAATTCAGTTTGTGCAATCTTAATTGACATTTATGTTTATTACATTGCAGGGATATATTGTTGTCTCCAGTGAAGCGTCCAGTCCTGAAGGCTTTTTTTTTTCAGGCACGAGATCAGAGTATTTAAACACTTCTTTAGCTTTAAACTTTATCCGACCTTAGTGCCTTAATGAGCACTTTTTTTCAGCTCAGCGCCTTTATACCTTGTCCTTGCCTTTTGTCCGCTGTGAGGACACTCCAGCTCAGTGCATCTGAACTAGGAAGAGTACAGGATGACGACAGCACTGTAAATTCATTTAAGTTTGTTTTAATCCTCTAGGTTTTCCGTTTTCTGTTGCTTGGCTACATTTCTCTTCAGGAAGTCAAAGCTTTTGAGAAACACTAAAAGAACATGCTATTTTGTGCAATGCAGTGTACACTACTATAAAAGAGAGAAAAGAGATATCCACAACTAGCTTATTGTTTGATTATCAGTTTGTGGGAAATCACACTAACATTCAACCTGACAGTGGAAAGGGATAGTGGCCACTTTGTTCTATTATATTGTTATTTAATTTTAAATTCATCAACTCTCACTGCTCTCAAATAATTTACAGTGTTAAACCTGACATATGCTAGCATGGCATTATGGGAATACATTGAAAAATATTGGTTAGAAATTTTTTTCAGGGAATGCTTCATGTGCTTTAGTGTTTGGGACATTTATAGTATTCCAGTAAAAACACTGTCTGGATCTTAATGCTTATGGCAGTGTGGGAGTGTTAGTCAGGGTCTTGATAAGATCAGTTTAAGCAGGTGTGCTAGCACACAGAACTAAAATGAAATGTGCCCTGTACTGTTTAAAATGTCCATACACCCTTAGAGGGTACATTTGCTTCCTTCATCTATCTCCAGCAAGTCAACTTTGAGTAAGTGTGTAAAATTGTGCTCAGCAGTTGGTACAGTAGTTAATACAAGCCCTGTAACTGGGTTTAAATCATTATCTCGCAGGTAATTCACAACGCATGCCATTTTTCCGAGCTTGAACACACTTGATGCATTTATTGTAGCCTTTATCTCAGTTGCATATATGATAATCCTTATTATGTCTAATGTTCTATTGATTTCTATTGATTTTGAACCTGACATTTTAGAGTTTTTATTTTTTTTTCCCTTTAATTACAAATATGTTCAGATTTATGGAAGATGGGTAGTTTTATTTGTGTCTGCTTCGCTTTAACTTATTAGATGTAGTGTGTAGAGTACTGTGTTTATCGGTTCATGTGGATAAGGTACTCCGATATGCCAGCCTGGTGTTGCCTTAAACTTGTGTGCATGTATACTGAATGCATACCTTTAGTGCAGCTAAACATTACTGGTGGACATTACATACCTGTAAATTACATGGATCACAATGAAGTAAGCAGAATGTAATGGTATGTAACTGCACACATATAATAATGCATTAAACAGATAGTAGTTATGTGTAACAAACCGGTCTGATGGCTGCAAAAGGAAAAAAAAAAAAAAAAAAGCTTTTTTAACAAAGCTGAGCACAAAGAGAAACACACTGGTCTGCTCATATTTGTTTCAATGACAGTTCTGCTGTAATATATTTCCAAACTGTGCATTAAAGTGCAATGCATAAACCTTTCACAGCTGTGTTTTTTGTTGTTGTATTTTACAAAGTTATATCAGTTTGTGTTAAGCTTTCAGAAGCAAGTAACATAGAGCATGGCATGCCTTTTTAACTAGATTCATATTCACGTTAGTGGATCGTTTATAAATAAACATTAATACAATATGTACAGTATATACAACATGATATACAATGTTATTCTTACAGTATTTAAGCCATATCGAACACAAAATAAACATTATTTATATTTATAAAAAACTGAAGGTGACCTTTTAATTGTTTAAAATGAGATACTATATGCATACAGCAATAGCTAGATGTTATTGCAGTATACCAAAAATGGATTAAATGCAGTGACAGTTAAAACATTAGATCTCTTTCAACCACTGTAAAAATTCATGCAGAAAGTTATGAAGTAACTGTACCTAGTTATGCCCCACCACTTTTTATTTGTGCCAATGCAGTCTGTTTTTAAGAGGGCTCAATATAGTCCATAAGGCCCAGCCTTAAGTCCCTGGATAAATGTTTTTTTTTAAGTACTTGAAATATCTGAACAGATGATAATGAAAACAATATAGACTTTGTTAAAACTGTAATGGATTTCCTAATTATACTTTTTGATTATACTGTATAGCACATAGTTATGAAATGGAATTGCCTACTTGAATTCACACTTAAATGTCTCCCAAATAAAGGTGAATTCCCTTGTGTCTGACTCCTTTAAAGTTTTATGGTTTCTTCCTCATGCAGTCACATGGAGTTTTTATCTTGTCACCGTCACCTCTGGCTTGCTTATTATGGATAATTTTTTTAATTCAAAATTCAATATTCAACCCCTGGGCCAGGGGTAGCTCAGTGGTTAAGGCATTGGACTACCGTTTGGAAGATCCCAGGTTCAAACCCCACAACCACCAAGTTGCCACTGCTCAGATGTATAATGAGATAAAAAATGTAACTCACTCTGGATAAGAGCGTCTGCCAAATGTAAATGCAATATTGCTTTGTGGCAATGTTCATTATTAACCGTGCTATACAAATTTAATTTAATTGAACTTTATAGCCTGTGTTTAAATTGTTTGATGATACTTTTATCGAAAACTATGAAGCCTATAAATAACTTAAACTTGGACCTAGGGTGTGTTATTGATTGAAAGTTCAGGAATAAAATCAGATGAATTATTGCACACATTTAAATATGAGGTAAACATTGGTGTGTGGTTTCCTCTGGGTACGCCAGTTTCCTCCCAAAGTTCAAATACATGCAGATTAGACTTTTTGGTGTTCCTAAATTGCCAGTAGTGAGTGAATTTTGACCCGGGGTCCTACCACAGTCGGAAAAAATGAGAATAAATACAACGGTAATTACCGTTGGCCTACGGAGATCCCTAGACTAATGGATTAATTCTTTTATTCTATATACCGCTTATCTCAGGGAGCCTGGAGCCTATACCAGGACACCAATCCATTGCAGGACACACCCACACTACGCCAAGGCGCGCGCGCGCACACACACACACACACACCAATTAACCTACTCTGCATATTTTTGGACTGGGGAGGAAACCGGAGGACCCAGAGGAAACCCACCAAGCATGGAGAGAACTCGCAAACTCAACATACATCGACCTGAGTGACCATGGAGGTGCTGTAAAGACTGTGCTACAGTAACTATTACGCCGCCGTGCCACCTATACACAGTATATGATATAAAACAAAGTTCATTCAAATCTTTACGGCCACATCCAGCATTGCGGATTTGTGGCCTTTACACTATATTTATTCGATGTATTTTCTGGCATGAACTGAAGGCAGAAATCTTGTTAAATGTACGTGTAATAAGTAGCTGCGATATTTTTTGGCGTCCTCGCAGGACTTCACACTGGTCTTTACACTGTTTCTTTCCAGACACACAAAACACAGATCAGCATTTCCATGCACAGCGCTTTATTTACGGCTGAACGTCACCGCGACGTGCCGTAGCGCATGTGCACGACTAATAACAGGCGGCCCTTTAACCCAGCGCGAGCGCGTGAATTAAAAAACACACACGAAAAAAGGGGGGGGGAAAGCGCGCCGACGTTTACCGGGTAGTGATGGGTGCACGAGGGAAAGCGACTCGGTGGGAGACGAGCAGCAGGTACTGTACCTCCATCACACGTTTACACTCTGGTGCTGTCAAGCAGATCACGCGCACATTCTTTATAGCGTGTTTACTGTGTACACTGGGTGTTTCTGAGCTTTTGCCCCCTACTGCGTGTTGGTAATGTAACCCAAGCGCTTATGTAATGTGCTTCACGGCTGCTGTTCATAACGAAAGATTGCCGCTCCGCGCGCACTATGCATGCGTCAGCAAAAAAAAAAGTGCGCGAGAAACATTTATTCCAGGCGTTAGAAGGAGACGATAGGACGCCAGTACCGAGGTCCTTTTTTCTTCTCTTTTCTTTATCTGACACTTTGAACGCATTCACTCTGGTGTGAGATTAAAGACAAGGACCGGATCATACAGTACGAACAGGTATGATTACACAACAGGTAGGCTTTTATTTTCGTTATGCCAGATCATCACATCTACAATTGATTTCATTCTACAGATTAGAACATTGTATTAATATTTCAAAGTGTGAGCAATGACGTCACCACCCCCTCTTTACTAACCTCTGTGTAAATAGTTTTTTGATGTTAATGCAACTCTTTGTTGGAGAATTTTGCACGTTAGTGGTTCATCTGTGGTCTATTATTGGCAAAGTTAGGATTTTCTGAGGCATCTGACTCTCACTGTATACAACTGACTGGTTTAAAATATTTATATAAGTGGTTTAAATTACAGGAAAGTGGATATGCTCAAATATCCTTGAAATTAAGGTAACAAACTGCACTTTTTCCTTGTTCAAAGATGCAAGTTTTTTTTTTTTTTTACATTGGTGTGCATGTTTAATACTTCAAAATGTGAAGTGTAAAGAGATTATAGATTTAGTTAGTTTTGCTGCAGTTGGTTAATTTATACATATTTAAAGGCATTCAAATTACTTATGAGTAATGGCTTTTATTATGTGCATTATGATATAAAAATGTAATTGTGGCAATGGATTCAGCTTGAAAGGCTCCTGCATCCTTACACTGCTTAGGGAGATAGAGGGTAGTTATGTTTAGATAACAACCCAAGCAAAGTTTTCCCGCCTTGCTGTGCATATGAAGGCGGGAATCTATGTGGTACTTTGTGTCGTAGCCGAGCCCTGCCTTTGCTGACTGTTCTGTTTGTCTGGGTTCTAGACAAGCAAAGTGTGTGTGTGTGTGTGTGTGTGTGTGTGTGTGTGTGTGTTTGCTTGCAAGTGATTGCATGTTAATGTCACATTACAGTTAACAGGGTGAATGTAGAGATTGTAGTGCTGCAAGTAGTGGGCTGTGTGTTTTTGGCCGGGAGCATGCTTTAGGCTATAATTACCTACTTTTTTGCATTACCTGCTTCATGCACTGAAATGAAAAGGCATGTACTGTAAGTCTACAACCGGTTCCATGCACGACATTCACCATAAACTGGTTCCACAGATTGTTAGTTTATTTTATCAAAGTCCCCTTTTTATAAGTATCACACAATAAGGACAATGCCATGTAAAGGAGGGAATTTATCACTTGACATTCACAATTTGGAGTCATTGTTTGCTCTTTTTGAAGTGAAGCTATTT
Organism: Channallabes apus; assembly: GCA_030522415.1. Taxonomy (NCBI): domain Eukaryota; kingdom Metazoa; phylum Chordata; class Actinopteri; order Siluriformes; family Clariidae; genus Channallabes; species Channallabes apus. Next base: position 38,320,587 of record CM060109.1, on the reverse strand, counting down.
TAGCACATGTGGATTAATCATTTTAAAAGGAGGATTAGTGTATAAAGAAAGCATGTTCTATAAGCTTCCTTTCGGTAGTTTTGCTTTATCAAGCAGAACTGATCCTCACATGGTTGTAAGAATGCAGTCAGCAGTGGTCCGCTTTAGCTGTATAGGATTGTGGTTAACCCAGTGGTTTTTAGCCCTGGACCTGCATTATACTTACTTTGCTTATTTTGCACTTTACCTACTATAATATAGCTGATCCAGGTAACCATAATAATCCCTTAGACATTAAAAAGACAGGTGTTCTTCAGGGCCAGGAGAATCACTTGGCCTAATTATAATGTGAAGATGCTGGATTGGAATTATTATAAAAAGCAATGCTCAATATTTGGTTTGGATGGAATTACACAATTGTGTACATTTAAAAACCAAACCCTGTATGTAGGGACATGTACTGTAGAAGTTCAGAATTTCAGTTTAATAGAATTTGACTACCTGTTCTCTTTCTCCTCTTGCCTACTAAAAGGGCTTCAGTATGAGCTAGGAATATATTCAGCCATAAGCGTCTAAGCAAAACTGCTGGAATTTAGGTTTGCAATTATTAGCACAAATCCTTGGTACAGCCTCCAGCTGTAAAAGTCTAATCCTCCCTGTTCAGGAGTTCAGCGGCATAGGTTTTTTTGCCGTTCTTATGAATGACCTCATCTCACTCCACTCTCCTGCAGAGAGACTCTGGGGAAATCAGAGCAAACCTAACCCACAGGATAAAGTATAGTGTACGTTTCTTGATTAATCATTAGTTAATGATTAGAAAATGCAGACTGTAAGCTTTTTCCTTATGTTCAGGCTTCACTTTGTATCAGATAAACACATGCAAATGCTGTTTTGGCTTATCATATTACTTGCTGGTTATATATAGGGCAAGCATGAAGCATAAACATGTACATATTTTATTAATTGGTCTATGTAATGCGAGTAACATTCATGTTTCTATCCAGCACCTTATACTTACCCTGTAGGTTAAGCTATATTCAGGATATTTTTGGCACACATGCTGAATTTCAGGGTTATATTATATGTGATGCAGATGTTTTGACTAAAGTACAGCTTTTGTCAAAACTTCCTTTTTAAAAGAACATTAATATAATAAACAATTCTATTGTCATTATTAAAAAATAGTAATAATGACCTCAATTGTGATACTGCATTTATGCAACAGTTCCACAAACACCATTTATTATAAACAGATTAGTATTTGTTGGTTAATTTAGCCAATAATAATAATTTTTTGCCAACACTTTTCCTTCTGTGACTGGCGGAATTAACTTACCTTGCTGACATTTAGTTAAATTCTTACAAGTGCTATGTAGCCAATGCATGAGGAGCATAAACCATGGAGGTGGTGGACAGTCCTATAAATCTAATAAGTTTTTCTTTATTTTTTCACTTAGTCTACTTTAGAATATCAGCTCCGTTAACTTCCGGGTTCCAGGGTTAAATCACAAATAGAGTTAAATGGAAAGCTAGTGCACAAGCATGTACAATCTCTTGTTCAACACACAGAGTAGTGTCCTTGATCAGGAGTTACAAAGGAACTTGGAATTCATGCATAAATAAAACCACATGCTGGCAATTCATAATAACATATCCGATGTGTTTTACCATCCATTATCGCCACTCTGGGAATGCCTCTCGTCCAATCAGTTTGCTCAGTGGGAACTGTCTTATATAAAATGATTATGTATTAAAGTATACAGTGATATTGTGTAATGAAATTGTATTGTAATCTACTTAATGATCTTGACACCTAAGAAAATACAGAGGCAGAAACAACGGATAGATGTTGATGAATAAAGATGAATACACACAAAATATTTAAGCCAGGTTATTGTCTGGCAGAGCAAACAAGGGGTTTCTAAAATCAGGAGATTACTCACCTTAGCAACAGAATGGCAAACGTCTAAACATGTTACTATGAAAAAGACAGTTAACATTTTTTATTAGTTAGAAAATATCAACGACTTATAACTCCACTGGTTAATAATTACACCTTCACGTGCGATCCACATTTCTAACAGTAAGTTTCAAATTCTGATTGTGATCCAAGATAAATGTACTGTAGTTTACTGCAACTAATAAAGCACTTCAATGCAAAACTGTTTTCTATTCATTTCATGGGGGTGAGCCCTCTGTACCACATTTATCCTGTTACAGAAACAGGCCAGAATATCACTGGAAGCACGCTCGCATCAGAGATATTTATTACAGACGATGCCTGCAGAAAGCACATAGCATCATCCAACCACCCCGCACACAAACTTTTCTCTCTGCTGCCATCTGGCAGGCGGTATAGGAGCCTGTCCACACACACCAAGTCAGTTTCTATCCGAGACAGACAGACAGATTCTATCACCGGGCTATCAGGATTCTTAACTTAAATTGATAGGCTGAGTGATATAATAACACCTTGTTTCAGACAGTAAAAACTTGTTTTAAAGGAATGGCTGCCCTAGGACACCTTTAAATGTATTACACATACAAGTTGACTGGCTCTTTTCGTCCTAAGCATTTCATTGTACCGTTGGCCCTGTGTTGACTTGCATATGACAAATAAACTAAAGTTAAAGCACGCCGCCACTGGACTCTAGAGCAGCAGAGACGTGTTCTCTGGAGTGACGAATCACGCTTCTCTGTCTGATTTCATTGAGCCAAGTGTAAAGTTTGACCAAAAGTTTTTGGCCACCACAGAATATTATCGTTGCTCTAGGGTGTTTTAAAGTCCATTGCATTTTCTCTTGCAACATTTTGCTGCACATCAAAAAAAATAAAAATTTCCTGCTAGGCTTTTTTTACTTTCCATAAAACTTATTGGCGTAGGTATTACACTGGATTTCCCTTCCGGTTGCAACCCACCCATTTCTCCTGGCTTGGGACTAGCAATAAGGATGACCCGCATCTCAATGGCTGGATATTATATACAGTATGGGTAGAGGGCTGAGGGCTTTGCCCAAAGGCCCTACAGTGTCATTCGTCCAATCAGCAACCCAGAGCCTCAGTCATCTGAGCCACTACTGCCTACCACATAAAAAAGTCATTAAGCAACAGAAAATGGTTAAGACACATACAATTTTAGAAACCCATCTTTAAGCATCATCAAGAAATTTCTTGAAGTACACATAATGTAAACACAGTCTGCCCTACATGCACCTATTTCCCTCTCTTATTTCTTTTATGCCAGTGTTAACTCGCCCACGTCTGCAAATTGGATCAAGATAAGGTTTTTTACAAAACTGATGACACTAAATCATCTGCTTATCATATGATCAATACTAAACCTGTTTCTTCAGCCACCATAAACATGTTCTCCCTGTGCGTGATGGGTTTCTTCCAGGTGCTCCGGGTATTCTCCCACAGTCCAAAAAAACATACAGATTAGGTTCATTGGCATTCCCAAAAACCCTGAAGTGTGTGAATAAGCGTCTGAGTGTGTGTATGTGGGTGTGCCCAGCATCCCATCCAGGGTGTACCTCACCTTGCGCCCCAAGTCTCCTGGGATAGGCACCAGACCCCTGACGACCCTGTATACAGGATAGACAATGAGTGAGTGAGTATACATTTTATTTATGACTGTCTTGAGTTTACAGATCTGTTACTCATTAATAATTTGCACAAAATTTGATTGAAATACTAAATTTCATTAATGTATATTTAACTGCTTATCACCCAATACTCCTCAGACCCATCTGTATGTGTCTGTGCTCATTTCATAAACATTTGTGGTAGTGTTTCTGCGGTCATGTAGCCAGTGTGATGATGGCTCCTGATTTGGCGGTGCTCTCCAGATAATGTAATTAGAAAGCATTTGCATTGACTGATTACAGAAGAATGTGACTCGGGTGAGTGTTATTTTTGGAGTCAGCTTGGCTACTTGTCCTGGTCTTAGACATGGTAGGCTATACACACATGTTCAGCCTCAGTATGGGCTGCTCTATGTTTATCTATGCATTTTCCTTTTCTGCTTTTACACTACAGGCTGCGTTTTGCAGTTTATGTTTATGGCTGGTCTCTAAAATTAATCACGTTATATCGAGATTTAAAAATGATGTCTAATCCTTATCATTAATGTGTGAAATGCCAAACTGGAATACACATGCATTTAAAAAAAAAAAAAAAAAAAAAAAAAAAAAGATTTTTACTTTAAATATTTCTCTTTAAATCCGAACATTCAACAGGTTCAGACTCAGTTTGTAACTAAATCTCTACAGATCTACAGATTGTCATTACAGTCAGCATAGTTAATGTTGTCTAAAATGAATAACTAAATAATAATGGTTTAAAACTGACTTCTGTGCCTTACTGCATCAATTTAAATTGGTACCAGGCTGTTCTCTTTTCAGCTGATAACATATCTCTTTTTCTCTCTGACTGCCAAAGTCTGGTGTTGTCATCATTAGCTGTTATTATATAGAAGACAGTGACACACACACACTCACATTGCCCTCAGAACTTCGGATGCAGCTGATCCAAAGCTGTCCTTGTAGTAACGGACAAGAGGAATAGAGAAGAAGAGGGGTGGAGGGGCAAATGCAAAGTCTGTGACAAAGGATCAGTAGGTTGTACTGTCTGGCTGACCTCCAGGGCTCGTTATTACACTAAGCCACGCATATTGTACTAATAAAGGAGAAACTTTTTTGTAGGAAAGAGAAGATTCTGAGCAGAAATGCAAAATTAATGTCGCCTAAAAGTAAGGAGGAAAAACAAGAGAAGATGAGTAGTAATGTTCTTTGAAGCAGAACTAAGTGGAAGGAATGAAGCAGTGGAGGGGATTTTGAGCTGGGAGGCAGTGTGCGAGTGTGAGCAGTGTTCGTTCTAGAGTCATCGAGTTAAAAATAACTTTATTGTGGTAGATCATGTTTTGGTAGGAGGGACCTGCTATCCATGCTAGGACAGCCCGTTGGGCAAGGGAGCAGTATGCATGTGTGTTTGTGCGTGCGGGTGTGTGCACGCTGACAGAAGAGGAGTGAATGCTGTGCTCTGCTCAACACACACATCCACACACCCCTTTTTTGTGTGCTGTTCCTCTACTACCCTGACGCTGTGTGTCTTGTGCTTTAGAAGATGCGGTGGATATAAAGCTGGGCTCCATGAGTGCTATGAGTGACTCTCTGGGTGAGCTAGACACTCCAGGCAGCCTCGGCGAGAAAGCGGCCATATTTCGTGAAGGGAAGGGCAATGTAAGCACACTCAGTGGCACCGACCATGCCCTAATCGCTCTGCACTCACCCTACCAGCCGCCCAGTGCTGTGCACAACAGGACTGCCACCGCCGCAGCAGCTCTCTGCAGGGCGAATAGGTAGGACTGCTTTCCTCCCTCCCTCCTATAGAATTCTCTTCTTGTACCTGTAATCATATCTTTTCCATTAATGGGCTCTGTTTGACTTATTGATTATGATGTTTAAACAAGTCTTGCCTTGTGGAAATGAATGTGGGACAAGTGCGGATCTATAAGTGTGACTGAGCATATACATAAGTGCAACCCTTATTTGCACACTGTTTCCCTTTTTTTTGTACGGATGTGTGTCTATCTGTCTGTGTAACTCACTTTTCAGCAGTTAATCTTTAACATATGTAATCGGTAAGAACGTCCCAACGAGACACAGAGCAGCCTTTGTGCTCTCGCACAATTTTGGCTGAAAAGTGCAGTAGACTTTGTCCCTGTAAACATCGTCTCAATGTTCAGGCTGCACTTCAAAACCAGACAGCGAACTGGACTCAAATCAAGCACCTGCTACTTTCCAGGCTGTGCTCAGTAACTCAGTAAGAGTGGTGTTAACAGAAGTTAAGAGATGGTCTGAACTGGGAATGCAAGGCCTCTGTGTAAAATGTGTTTAAATTCCAAATTTGCAGCCTCGCCCCATGCCATTTTCCCATAGACACGCCAATTTTTGTTTGCTTTTTCTGGACACTACAGGATTATACAGTTACACAAACATGTTCGGCTTGTTTGTGGCATAAACAGCAACCAAAACAACCAAAATGGCTGACATGCTTCTTCATATCATAGACACACCCCAGCAAGACACATGCCAGGATTAAATACAAACAGCTTTACAGTCTATGTTAACACCTTGATGCTCTGACATGTTGACATCTGTAAAACTTTCTTAAAAGGTGTTCGAGAAGAGCTGGAAGCTGGTTGAGAAACCTCTCCTCCTTTATTGGACGACTTCTACCCAATTTCTCTTTCTTCATCAACTCTATTTCTTTCTCTTTTGCTTCCTGGGATATTTACATTGTCATTTTTAAAATATATTTTACCCTACATTAGCGTACCCTGCCCTGCAGTTTTACTGTTTCATTTGAGCCCATGCATTCATTTCATTCATCATTACCAATAAAATTGCTTGAGGTTTATCGACAACATGCGGCCCGTTATTAAGGATGAGCTCACCACTCCAGCCCGCTGCTCTCCAAGCTGCATGAGAAATTAGATGTCTCAGGTAGACACGGTGATGTCATCTCTGGCTTAAGAGAGCGTGTCTCCAGGGAGACAGCGTTTCACTCAGCTGGCCCACCATCAAAATGACCTCACCTCTGCCTCCTGCCCTGCAGCATAGCCTCTCAACAGCTCTGTGAATGCGTTAAGAAAAACAAACTGCCTCAAGATGATTTCTTTTTAATAGTTCAAATGATATGAAGGCTTATCATGCAATAATGCCTGGAAAATGTCTGGCTTTCTCTCTTTCTTGCTAGGAAATGTCAACAGGCAGAGGAGATGCAGCTTAATATGGTCCAAAACACCTTCTCAGACCTGTTTCCGTCAGAGTGTTTGTTACCCTGGACCAAAAACAGTTCAACTCAGGTAAAAATTTTTTTTTTTTTTCAAAATGTTATGGTTAAAATCATCAGTTCGACCTTAATAAAACAAACTGTATATTATTAGCTGAAAATTAATGGGTGCCAGTGGGCCATCATTACTTAACTTTACTCATTGGCTTAGGTTTCATTTCAGCTTTAATGGTACAGTAGACACTGTTCATAGGTCATATTGTTTTCAACTATTCTTAGTGGTCGGTTTTAAAGTTTTCAACTAAACATTATGTACTGTACGTGTAGTGGCCTTTTCAACTTAGTTCACAAATTTTCTAATTAAAGAGATAAATAGACATTTCAGACAAAGCTTCAACATTAGCTGGGTAAATACAGGCACATGCGTTACCTAGTGATTACATATGCTATCCCCATGGTTCTTAAACTTGGGTCTGGGCCTTCCTAGGGCCATTGAAACATAGCCAGAGCATTTTGCTTTACACTGGCATCAATCAACCAGAGATATGCATGGGCACACATATGCATAGGCATGTGCACATATGCATAGGCATGTGGACGCCTACTGTAACTACTACACCAAATGTGAGCCTTCCCCAAACCTTTGGCGAAAAAAAAACAAAAAAAAACTTTAGCATAATTTTAACTAAGATGCTTGTTTTTTTATTCTCCTTCTGATCCCATACTATGCTTTGCATAACTTTTTGGCCAAAAGTGAGCAACGTTAGTTGTGAATAAACTTTACTGAGACATTGGCTGTAATGGTTTATCAGCCTTATTGCATGGGAGAGAGGAATGTGAGGCTTTAGATTACACCAGATCAAAACAGAATGTTCTAGAAAGCACTGCAGTTCCTTACAGTGAATAAAGTGAATATCTGCTCCATTGAGAAACAAATAGACTACAAACAAAATATTCTATTTTGACTCGCAGGCAGCAAAAAAAGGAATGCTTGTTATCAGTCGCAAATGGTGACCCATACCCTATGGCATAGCTTAAGTCCACACTTTTGTGATGTAATGTTTTGTGTAAAACTTTAAGGTGCATTTATTAAGTAAACAAACACAACATTTGCTTACATACAGTATAAATACAGTACATACTGTAGTTCCAGTAACATAATACTTTCAGTTACTCTCATTCTCATGAATAAGCATGTCAATTAACTCTAAACACTGACTATATGAAGTTAGTAGCTAGCTAACTACTGTATGGTACTGTAAGTGTTGTGTTGGTACTGCTAGATCTTAGCGCTGCGTTTGACACTGTTGATCATAATATATTAATAGAAAGACTGGAAACCTGGTTCAGGTCATACTTAGAAGGGAGAGGTTATTATGTGGGTATAGGAGAGCACAAGTCTGAGTGGACGTCCATGACATGCGGAGTCCCACAATGCTCAATTCTTGCACCGCTCCTGTTTAGCCTGTATACTGTATGCTCCCTCTAAGTCAGATAATGAGAAAGAACCAAATTGCCTATCACAGCTACAGTATGCTTAGCCTTATCTCCAAATGATTATAGCCCCATAGACTCACTCTGCAAATGCATTGACAGTTGGATGTGCCAGAATTTTCTTCAATTAAACAAGGAGAAAACTGAAGTCATTGTATTCGGAAAACAAAGATGAAGCTCTGAAGGTGAATGCATACCTTCACTCTAAGGGTCAGATAACTAAAAATCAAGTCAAGAATTTTGGGGTGATTCTGGAGACAGACCTTGTAGACAGTAGCCATGTCAAAGCAGTAACTAAATCAGCATACTATCATCTCAAAAACATTGCAAGAATTAGATGTTTTGTTTCCAATCAAGACTTGGAGAAACTTGTCCATGACTTTATCACCAGCAGGGTGGATTATTGCAATGGTCTCCTCACCGGCCGTCCCAAGAAGACCATTAGACAGCTGCAGCTCATCCAGAGTGCTGCTGCCAGGATACTGACTAGAACCAGAAAATCTGAGCACATCACACCAGTCCTCAGGTCCTTACACTGGCTTCCAGTAACATTTAGGATAGATTTTAAAGTACTTTTACTTGTTTATAAATCACTAGGACCCACATACATTACAGATATGCTCATTGAATATAAACCTAACAGACCACTCAGATCGGTAGGATCGAGTCAGTTAGAAATACCAAGAGTTCACACAAGACAAGGGAAGTCAGCTTTTAGCCATTATGCTGCCCGCAGTTGGAACCAGCTTCCAGAAGAGATCAGATGTGCTAAAACATTAGTCACATTTAAATCTAGACTCAAAACTCATCTGTTTAGCTGTGCGTTTATTCAATGAGCACTGTGCTACGTCAGAACCGACTGCATTATTTTATGTTTATCTAATATCTTAAAATGTTTTTTATTTTTTTTTATTTCTATTTTTAATTAAATTTAAATTAGTTTAAAGTTTCATTGCTAACTGTTTTTTTTTATTTTTTTTATTTATTTTTTTATGAAATTTAAAAGTTTTTGTTAAAGTTTTATTGCTTTTATCTTTTTATTTCATTTTATGATTATTTTCTTTTCTTCTATGTAAAGCACTTTGAATTACCATTGTGTATGAAATGTGCTATACAAATAAACTTGCCTTGCTAAAAAGACCATAGAAGTATTAACTTTTTAAATTAATAGTTTAAATAGGTTTAAATGAGAAGTTACCGTCAACAGCTAACCAAATCATATTTAAAAGCAACACCATGGTGTGCTGTAGAATTGTGAAAGATTTTCAGGAGAGTGAAATTTCACCTAAGATTTGAGAAGGTCAGAAATTGCCTTTACAATATACTTAAACACACCCTTATACAGTAAAGGCAATTTCTGACCTTATGCTACAATAAAGCTAAAGAGGCAGACTGACAATATGGTTAATCCTCTGGCTATACATACTGATACTGGTATTAAGACACCGCCCTCCCCTTTCTCCAACACACATACTGTACACTCTCCACAAGCAGCCATGGTAGGCTATCAGTAAAAAGTAAACATGGTCAGTATGTCAACTTATCTCTCTACTGTTTACACCGTTTTAATGCCATGGTAACCATTTTTCAGTGTATAAAATTTTGTTTGCCATGTTAAAAAAAGCTGATTAGCATTCCTATGCCATATTCACTTATCACACTTTGCACTGATGATCAAGATTCAGACCATATCTTTTTATTTACTGTATACTGCTTCAGTGAAAATCAAATAAAAATAATGGTAGATGAGCAATAATGAATTCTTCCAATAATCCAGAAGTTTGCTCGTAGATTAATATTGTTATTGTGAATATGCAATTAAACTTGCTTTAGTCATGATCACTATTTTCATTGCATTTATATATATCAGATACTGGTGTATTATGAGTTGTCTTTTTGCAACGTTTTAATTGTTTGAATAGTCTCTGATAATGCTGTAAGAATTCAGTGGTCTGTAATTCACAAACAAGGCCACTTTGTTTAAACTACTTTGAGTATTGTGTATAATGCATTATTGTTTTATATAATGGTGAAATAAAAAAAAAAAGTTCATAAAATTAAATAATTAAAGCAGGTAGTAATAGCAGTAGACATGGCTCAGCTGAAATAATGATTCAGACACAGAGACCTGCACACAGAGACCTCTAGCTCACACAGAGACCTGCTTTTCTCAACAGAGCTCTTCTTACAGTACATCTCCATAGTCAGTCATCCATTTCAGCTGCACCTGCAAGGTTCCTCCAGCTGATAATGACTGAGCAGTTAAGTTTCGGTGTTCAGCTCATCCATTCTCAGCAGTGTCTGGCCAGGGGTGGGTTGTCCATGCACCTTTCCCAATATCATTGGGCTGGCAAAGTTTGCAGTGCCACACTAACTAATGTTGCAGACATTGACCACTTTGTAAAGGTCACTTTTTCACTTCTAAAGGTGGGGAACCTGGACCAGAACAGGGGTCTGCTGTCAAAGCATGCCTAGATAAGAAAGTCTGAGGTTTCAGAAATATGAAGCGTTGCCAATTGGTGCCTGTAAGGCAGAAAATGCTGGACTCGTCTTCTCCTGTCTCTAGGGTGCCTGTCTGTCCTGCACAGCCTTTGAGAAGTGGGATTTACCCTTATGATTTTGATAGGTTTTTGAGTATACCTTATCTACTCTGCAGAGAGAGAAAGAGAACACCTAACTGAATTGTACACATTTTATCTTCTTCAACAACTAGAGAGTCCTACTTTTGGCCCCAAGATGGTCAACAAGTGAAATAAGTTAATGGAAGACCTTACTCAGAACATCCAGGTAGCTTCCTCCATAAACAAATCTACTGTTACAGATGCATGGTAAGATTTGGCATCTTCGGCCTGTTTCTATGGATCTTACGCCTTGTACTACATTACCCAGTAATCTAACAGACTGTAAGATTAAAGACAGTACTCTAGCAGTTCACGAAACACATCTCAATTTAAGAGCCCCAACCACACAGACCATGCATACCTTTAATTGTGTCTTATTGTCCTATGGTTCCCATACACAATCAGGTTCCTTGCAACTTGCTGTATAAGAATTATGGCGATGTTCTACAGCACTGTGGATGAAATTTCCTTAGGGTGAGATACAGTACTGTACCTTCTTAATCCATAGTCCCCTAGGAGCCCTGTGAGGAATGTCCACTTTGTGTAGAAGTCCCTTAAAGATCCTCTATATGAGCCTTGTATGTATAAGGCACCACTGGGCAAAGGATGTCATCAGCTTTACTAATAGACAGGCTGGACTTCAAGTCCCTTGTGTGACATGTCACTCTTTGTGGAGTGTCTCCTCACCATGGACTTTATTTAGAGGTGAACTATGTACTTAAGGAAATCTACTGTATGCTGCTGCTACCTGGGTGTCAACATGCACCTTCTTCAGATTTTAAAGAATAACTTGGCCTCTTCACAGCAGATATTATCCAGGTGTTACACACCATTCCTGGCTGTTAGAAGGGGTGAAATATAATAATAGTACCATATGTAACTGTGTTTCTATGACCCCCATATACGTAACCACCAGATTGTCTTGTCATTTAGTATGAGAACGTTCTGGGGAAGTATTGCTGAATAAGTTATTTTAGGTGGATCTCCTTGACCTTATTGAAAAATCTTGGTATCTTGATACAAGAAATTATTCATGATTTTTCAGTACTCATGTGCTCATTTTCAATGTATCATTTGCAGAGGTATCAAGTAACAAAGTACAAATACTTCGTTACCGTACTTAAGTAGAAATTTGGGGTATCTAAACTTTACTGGAGTAATTATTTTTCAGCCTACTTTTTACTTCTACTCCCTACATTTTCACGCAATTATCTGTACTTTCTACTCTTTACATTTTAAAAATAGCCTCGTTACTCCTATTTTATTTCAGCTTGTCATTCAAAAAAACAAACAAAAAAAAACATCCGGATAAATCGTGCCATGCGGATGGAGCGAATTTGATTGTGGTTGGATAATGTAGTGTTTGCATGTAGTTCTGTTCCAAGTTTTCTGTTCAGCATCCTGACTCTGACGTAAGCACGTAAGCAGGTCGAGCGGGATGAGGTAACTAAGCGTGTGTAATCTGTCACTGGGCATGCGCATGAGAGAACAAAAAAGTAAACGCCACATTCGCTAACAATCCTGTTTGTCTATAAACATAGTATAAACATACCATTCCGACACCCTGTTGGTTTGTACGCGATCCATCGCACCTGCACATGACGTCATGTCACACACTCCAGCAAGGACGTTTGACTAAATTAGCATTTTCGGTTGATAAGGTTGTGATAAGTAGACGAAGCTGTCCGTGATAGAGAGGCAAGATTTGAGCGAAATGTTACAACCAAGCACCAGCGAGGAAGGTAACAGCACCAGTAGGGTAACAGGAATGTTACACACACACACACACACACACACACACACACACACACACACACACACACACATAAATATATATGATGTTGATGATATTGGATGAATCATTCATTCTGACAGCACTAATGTTTATTGTAGACAACCATACAAGGGTAATTGTTACTAAGCCTGCCCTGGGTACACTAATCTTCCTGCAGCTAAGCTGCAGGTTACTGATGACATGCCTCTGAAGTTTGACTTTTTGCACCATTAAAATACTTATAGGAAACTAGTTATCATATCTTCTCCATTAAACATGTTAAAGCTCAGTAGTACACATATATGGTTCTTTAATGTATTTGCATTGTACTAAAATGCATTCTTTTTCACTATGGCCGTTAAAAAATACAACAAAAAAAACGAGGTGGTGTTAGTGTACAGTAGTATATAGGCTTTTATCCTTAATGCTTTTTTTTCCCTCTCACGTTACTTTTACTTTTATATTTTAAGTAGTTTTGAAACCAGTAATTTTACACTTTTACTTGAATAAAAAGCTTGAGTTTATACTTTAACTTCTAAAGAAGTCTTTTTAAACCCTAGTATCTACGGTATACTTCTACTCAAGTAATGAATGTGAATACTTTTGACACCACTGATCATTTGAAAATGAATAGAGTTCTATGGGGATTGATTACTTTGGATCGTGTATTCAGCCCCAGCTCTGCCCATTATGGCATGTACGTTAAACATGGTGTGACTTCACCTTCAGGCAGAAGGTGAAGTGAGTTAATAAATGGCTAAGTGGGTGTCTGAAATCAGTGGATTAAAGAAAGACAGGTAAAATGGAAAGTTCCTTGAGTGCTATTTTAAGTGATCTGCCGAGTGATACAGTTTGAGAGGCTGACCCAGACTCATTCTCATGCAGACATGATGATCATGTGGCTGTATAATTACCATCAGTTGTGTGTAGGGGTGTGTGATGTAGAGGAAGGCCACATCAGCAGGCATTGTAGTGTGTGTGTGTGTGTGTGTGTGTGTGTCAGTGTCAGAAAGGCCAGCTCGGACTTGTGCAAAGGCTGAAATTGGAGCATTACACAGCAGAGCAGTGGAGCTTAGGCAGTATCAGAGCTGGTGTGCATACATAGGTTATAGGTTTCTGAACAATTTTCAGTTAAGTGATAAGGGCCATAGTAACATGGGATGACTTTTATAAGTCTCACACACTTGTTTAAACTTTCAGAAACCAATTCAACAAAAACATTCACCTATATAGTAAATGGACACATATGGAAACACATTCTACACCCATACTGAATACCCATTTTGCCAACTACTACCATTAAGTACCTGTTGAATTCTCTCTAAACATTGTAGGTGGGTTCAGACTTAAAATATATTACTTCCATAATTTCCATAAATTATTCAGTAACCACAGTGAAGCAGTATGTGGTTATGTGAGTTAGATATGTTAAGGTGTATAACTGAATTATAGGTCAGGAGTTTAAGATACAAAAATTATATTTTCTGTGCCTTTACTGCAAGTTTACTTATTTACGGAATGATCAGTTATCATATTTAGGAAAGAGCATAGGCTATTTGAATAGTTATAGTTACCTTAAAGCGCATCAAAAACAGCTGTGAATTTATTTCAGTTTAACTAGGTAGCACACTCTAACTAAGTGGTTCCTAGCCTAAAAGATAAATCAATATAGGCTCAGGAAACCAAGATCTCAGTAACCGGAGGACACCCAGTGTTGCCAGCTCCTCAGTAAGGAAAGTAGCTATCCTCACTCACTCACTCACTCATTGTATACTGCGTTATCCTTTATTCAGGGTCGCGGGGGGCCTGGAGCCTATCCCAGGAGACTTAGGGGTACACCCTGCACAGGGTGCCAATCCATCGCAGGGCACACACACATACACCCACTCATTCAGAAAGTAGCTATTGACTGTCTTAAAAATAGCTAGAAGTCGCTAAATGATGTTATTGTCTAATTTGCATAATTGTCCATTTTAATATTTTATTTTTATCAGAGAGATAAACACACACACACACACACAGAGCATGAAGTGCATAAGTGACTGAGAAAGTCGCCAAGAGGGTATGGAAAGTCACCTGATTTAGCGAGGAAGTCGCCAAGTTGGCAACACTGAGGACAGAAGTAGAGTTTGAATACCAGAATATTAATTTACACATCAGGAAATAATTATAATGACCATTACATCATACTCAGGATACGTTTGACAGAGGCTTATGTAGTGATAAGTGGTGATTGAGTCCAGGTGTGTGTAATCAGAAATCAGATGAATGTACTGTATATGCCTGTGTAAAACCGGTCTAACTACAGCTCACAGTTTCAGTAGTTAAGTAAAATAATTCTTACGAAAAGGTTAACCAGCAGAAAAAAAATAGGTTATAATTTACCGTTCAATATGGCAGACGAGAAAATTACTGGAGATTTAATGTCATTTTCAGTTTAAACCACTCTTTACAGTGAGCACTGCACTTGTCTGCATTTTACGAACTTGAATGTGTTCTTAGTCCAGAAAGGAAAATGATTGATCAATCACGTGACCAATGAAGTCAAACAGTAGGTAGTACATAAAGTAGGTGGTATTTTGACACCAAAACAAATTGGTTTCCAGAGAAAACAGGCCCAAACTTATGTGCTTAAGTACAAAAGTAATCCATTACTGTAATATATTACTTAATAAGGTAGGTGAAAATTAAGTGGATGTCTCTAAATAGATGAAAGTATATTGGATTTTATATTTCCCTCGTTGTGTCCCTCGGCCACAACAGTATGTACGGAGACAATAAAAAATTGTCATGCAAATTGATGATCACAGGCTCGGTGAATGATACAAGAGGAAGTGGCCACCCATACTCATTGAACTTTAAAGATTGCCTATTTTCGTATTATAATAAAGTACAAGTACAATTTGTTTCCACAAATTTGTATTAGAAATATGGAGTTTTTTTGCTAATTTTTAATGCCTATTTAATTTTTTTAGTAGCTAATAACACATATTTACAGCTCCTGAGTGGTATAGTGTTAAATGTCTTGCCGCTATCAGGAGGTCGCAAGTTAAATTCTTGCTGTGTTTGTTTTTATATGCTTACTTGTGTAAATCAATAAATGTTATTAACTAGCCTACAGTAGTTTGGTTAGGTTACAGTTCTGTCCTCAGAGCAGTCACAGTTTAATTTCAGTTTTAGTCTATAAAATTAGTTTTATTTTGAATTTATTTCATTTGATTTCTATTTATAAACATACATTTCTAGGTCACATGGCATGTGATACAGTGATACAGCATGTGATGTAGTTAACTTTTGTATTTAACCGTTTACAGCTATTTATCCAGGCTGGGAAGGTTGATGTACAGTACTATAACAAACTAAAAGCTAATTAACATTTATGTAGTACAATTTCTGCTCTAAGGGCAGCATTGTAGGCATGAGTTTAACAAACTAAAACCTATTTAAAATGTACTCAGTGATTTGCTTATTGTACATATATTAAGTAAGCATATGAACACGAACACAGTGAGAATTGAACCCGCAAACTCCTGATGATTATGGCAAGCAAGTTACTACTGCACCACTCAGGAGCTCTGAATATATGCTGTTCCTATTAAAAAAGTAATATGTTACATTACTAAATACTAACAACAGTAATATATATATACTTATATGCATAAGTTCTGTTTTCTTCCCACCTACTAGTTGATGTCCTGCTTGCTGTTTAATTTCATTGGTCCACACAATTGAGCAATCATATTCCTTTTTGCCCTAAGAACTATTTTGAGTAAAATCCCCATGAGCTGAAAGTGCTTGGACCAACTAAATATGTGCTAAGAGTGTGCATGTCTTTTGAAAGCTGAAATCCAAGGTACAGTATACTGTGTCTTGAGATGGCATTCAAGGTGGAGTCCCTCATATACAGTACATGGCGATTCCCTAGTAGTGTTATTACATTAAAAATATTGAGCAGCGAATACAGTTGTGTTGCTGTAACAAGGTCACTTACAAGTGAATGCCTAACTAAGATTCTTTGACATCACTCGTACGTCCTGGCATAATGGTCATAAAACAGATTTCTGCCTCTAAATGAATATGTTAAAGCCAGTATATTTTTGTGCTGTTTTGCAATTGCTCCACTAAAAGCGAGAGAGTAAGTGAAAGAGAGGATTCTGGGCTACTATGCATTCTTTATATGATAGCTATTATGGCAGATTTGCTGTTTTACAAAAGATGTATGCTCAATTGACTTTTTTTCAAACACTATAATTCATTTACCATTGCAGTATTGATTATTATTTTTTTATTATTATTATTTTTTATTTTTTATTTTTACAATATATAACATTGATTTCTCCAGGTGATTCAATTTCTCAAACATTACACACTGTACAATTTTTTTTATTTAGATTTTTGATTAAAGATGGGACAACTACATTCGGCTCTGCCAATATATTACACTAAACATTTTATGTTTTATAAATGGAATGTTAGGTGTGGGTTGTAACATGTAATTTTTGCTTTGGTCTGTCTATATATCCAAAACCGAACTGTTTTATTAATTTTTTTCGGAGAGCACACCTGGTTGGTTAATTTTGGCAATTAAAAAGCATTTGGTAAAGCTTTTTACCTTCATGAACATTTTTAATGGGTTACATTTTGTTGTTGAAATCTGGCATTGTATCTCCCTAGTGTGAAATTTATTTACGTGTTCAACATAAGAGACTTCTAGTTAGATTTTATTTCTTATGTTTATATAACTCCAGATACCTTTAAAGGGGCTTTCACCAAACAAAACATATAAGGTCAGACAATCCTCTGCTATCTGATTTGGCTCACACTTGACCCCAGTGTTGACGTCTCAGTCCTTGCAAAATATTATAGCAGTTCTCTAATGCCTGCTCCACTATTGTTCAGGAGCTGTGGGACGATTCAGTCAGGCTTTCAGCTTTTGTTTTTCAGTGATTGGAAGGAGTAAAGCTGTGAAGCTACAGCTATAGAAGAAGGTTGGTACCTCTGTGACCTTCTGCTCTTTGTTGGCCTGTGTGAAGGGTGTCTTTGCAATCTTATTGGCCTAACAGGCTTTTCATTGAGCGACTGCAGTGGCCAGAACAAAAGGAGCGTGACGGGTAACCCAGCTGTTTGTCTGTCCCTACCTTGTAGATATATATACGGTTTGTATGCTCTTGCTTCACACAGCCTTGACATCATCACCTCCCCCATCTTACTGTTGAATAGAGCAAGCAAGCATTGCATCACTCAGTATTTTCTAATCTTTGGTAGAAAAAAGTTTTCTAGCGTAAGGAAATAAGAACTTTGCTTGACGTGATAACTCGCCTAACTTTGATCTTACAATAGTATTTGTGTTTCTTTTATCTCACAGTTGTGCAATTTTTATTTTTTTATTTTTTTTGAGAAATTGTACATTCTGTTGGCAAACTCATTTAACATTTAGTGCAGAAATGGATGTCTGATTCTCTGGACAGTGTTATGATTATCAACAAGAGGGCACTGTTCTCCAGAAATGAAATACAGAACCGTTAATACAAAGAACATCAGGCCTCTCTTATTGCATAAATGTAGACACTAAAAGAAATTTATCCTGGTTTAGAACAATGCTGATCATTTCTGTGCTATTTAAGGAAGGAACCTACTGAAGGCGTCTTTCCCTTTTTGACTTTTCGTAATATGAGTAAAAGGAGTACAAGGTGGAATTTGAGTGACGGGTGAGTTGTCAGCAGGTTTGTTAGAGTGGAGCCATGAAAAGTGGAAAGGCCCTGGCTGCTGACATGCCATTGTTTTAGCTGTGGTTTTAAGGAGCTATTTCAGTCATGAGAAATTGCTTCTCCCAGGCCCCACATTTGCAGTGTCATGATAGATTTTCATGACAAAGGCAGCGTGTAGACCTGCTGTCTCAAATCTCTATTGAATGCGAGAGCCGCAACCCTTGTATTATTTGAATAAGCAGTGCCGCTGCCCTCAGACTCCTGCCTTGATCCGCTTTAACACTTCAATAAATTCATTTGCAACAAAAGGGCATCTCCCATATTCATCTGCCGTATTATTTACAATTCACCCCTTCTACGCATGCACGTACACACACATATGCAAGCCTAAAACCTTCATGATGTCTTATTATGAAACTATGAGCATTTTGTAGCTTGTACAAACCTTATTCAGTTTAAAGAGAATTCATGATTGGCATTTACTCTGTTGCTGCAGCCAGGGTTCTTTGTGTTTACATTTGTCTCAAATAAGTATCTTATCTCAACCCCATACTGCTGCATTTACTTATGTAATCATCCCTATACATATGGTCTCATAGTAATTATGTAAGTTTTGACCATGACCGCCAGTGTATTTATGGAGAAAATTATAGCTCTAAACACATCTTGACATCATGCTTTATAGTTCAAGGACTGCTGCAGGTTATCCTTCTCCCTCGGCACAGACTAAGAACATGCTGCAATATTTCAAGGCAAGAGAGAAGGTATTATTAGCCTAAACACTCATACTCTTTCCCTGCACCATGGTTTGTCCTTTCTTTATTTGCTGAGCATGCTAAATTTGTTCCCCCAAGAGTAGATTTGGCTTTGTGTATCCCCTTCCCTTGAGCTTGTCTTTATGTCTGCACGCAGTAGCTCTGATTCCACAAACACGGTGTGAAGGGTCACATAGAAATGACCCATATACTGCACCACTATATATCATGTAAAGAATGCGTAAATATAAATTAGACTTTTCACTTGTTCAGATGAACTATATCATTTATTTATGGCATTGACAGCTCAGCACTCAGCAGTAAAGTTTCTAAGTTTTAGTATGAACATTTCTAAGCTTTACTGTGTATGTGATAGTATACTGTATCTACTGTACTGTATGTCCAAAATAACTTTTCAGTGAACTTTCAAATGTCAGTATTTCTGTTCAGGGTGCTGCACACATCCTACATAGCTTAGTGTGTGTATTAACATATGCATTCACCCAGAATATAATAATCGAAGTGTTTGTACATAGATGTTATCATCTTCCGATAAGTACCTTAACATGCCAACCTGTCTGTGTGTGTTTGTGCCAGTGTGAGAAGTGTTTGGTTGATGAAATAAAATCCTGCTGCTCTTTGGATTGTGACCTCAGTCCCAGCCATCCCCACAGAGACCCAAAACCCCCTGCTCCACACAACAGCTTGCACAGCTTTTCTAACATGACTTTATGGCATGGAAAATCAACAAACAGCCTGCGTATTTTTTTTTCTCTGTTTATTTCCTTGCCATAATCGTTTAGATTTCAAATTGGCAACCTTTCAGTTTTGTGTCTTCTTTGCCCTCTTTAGGGCTTTGCCATCTTTTATGTTTTCCAGAATACTGCCAGACAGTACAAAATTTATTGCTGTCTGTATAATATGTGCACTGTATGTATGTGGTTAATTAAGTTGGGGCATGCTTTAGTTGTCAAGGCTGCAAATCCTGAGAACAGCGATGAGTTATTTTGCTCATTGTAAATTTGGTGTGAGTCTTATATATTTCAATTTGTATATCATTCTGATCAGTTCTTTGGCTGTTTTGCCATAATTCGCTTACCAAGAGAACAGACTCCATTAATCAAACTACAGCCAAAATAAACACAATTTAATCTAGTAGTTGTAATTTATGCTACAAGTTAAGCGTCTTATACAGCCCAAGCTGAAGATATTTGGTATACTATCCTCTTTACCAGATCTGTTTCTCCTTAGATGGCAATCACAAAGTTACAGTTCCCCACCACTTACAAGTGTTCTAATAAAAGTAAAATGAACAGTTTTATAGCAAAATGAGACATCTCCAAACAAGATTATTTATGTATTTATTTTTTGAAAAAAGCAAGAAAGCTTACCAGCTGTTGGAAAATATTTGTTGCATTGTTTTTTATCAAAAGTGTTTTGGTTATATCAGTGTTTTGGTTATTTAGTGTATTTAACTGATTTTGCAAAAGTTCCAAATCTCACACTTGTTTCCTAATGGATAAATAATCCTGCGATTGCATTTTTAGTAATGTAAATATGCAATTTAGTATCAATAACATTCTCCGTTGAGCTTTAATAAAAAATATAGCAAACTCATGCTTTGATTGTGTTTTTTGTAGTGAGTAACTGGCAGGGACTTAGAGCAAGGAAAAAAGTGTTGAATATTTTTATAACAAAATATTTTGTCGTTGAGAATCATGAGAAATTAAAAACAATGTGATTTCATACAGTATAAGGTCCAATTGGCCATCAACTGACTACGAATAAATTTAAAAGTTAGAAATTATGATTGGGGAATGGGGAGTAGCAGAAGTAGGTGTACGAAAAACAGCTTCCCACACACACACACAACACATCTGTGTCATGGCTCAGCTAAACAATCAAGTGACTCCTTGGAATTGTAGCATAATCTCGCTGCTAAATTGTTTTTTGTTAATATAACTTTCAGAAATGCATCATCAAAAGCGTCATGGCTGCCAAATGAAGCAAAACCAGTGGTACCTCAGCATATCAATTTAATTTGTTGTGGAGGTATGTTTTTAAGGTAATTTTGTATTGCAAATCGCATTTTTCCATAAGGAATAATGTGGCAGTGGTAGCTCAGAGGGCTAAGGCACTGAGTTACTGATCGGAAGATCGGCGGTTCGATCCCCAGCTCCACCAGGTTGCCACTGTTGGGCCCTCGAGCAAGGCCCTTAACCCTAACTGCTCCAGGGGAGCTGTATCATGGCTGACCCTGCGCTCTGACCCCAGTTACGCTGGGATATGCGAAGAAGGCATTTCACTGTGCTGTAATGTATATGTGACAAATAAAGGCTTAACTTAACTTGAAGGCAGGTAATCTAATCCAGCCACCCAAAAATATTACCAAAATTACCAATTTCTCACACTATAAACATATGTTTGCATATAAAAGCAATCAACTCGGTTCAAATTAAGTTAAAAGAAAGAAAGAATTTCTAAAAACATTTATAATAAAATAGACAATAATAATTAGCAATGTTTACTAAGCACAAGGTCATTAAATTGACCTTATATCGTTACATTGTAAAGTGCATAAAGGGTAATAAACTTAAGGTCACAAATTATTATGAAGGGTTACTAAGAAAATTACATTGGTTATATATACCCAGACTGTGAGCTATTATGAATAAGTTGTTGGAGTTTATTTCTGCTGGCTTAGACATTATAACAGGGCAGTGCGTGTGCGTGTGTGTGTGTGTGTGTGTGTGTGGTGGGTTACAGAAAGCACGAGAGCCTGATCTGGATTCTTAGCAGTCATAGACACAGCAGTCACAGGTCTTCTGGTGTTGCATTTAAACCCATGGGTAAGAATGTGCGTGTGTGAGAGAGAGAGAGACGCTCAGGTCAGCATTCATGTGTTCAGTCAACACTTCCAAAGAAATCACCACCATCCAACTAACCCCATTAAGGCACAGCATATTGCACATTGTACTCTTGAAGAGTTTGAAGCAAATCTCAATAAACACATTTTGTGTACTGTACTTGCACTTATTTTGGCAACTTACTATCCTCTGGCACTTACAGTATTTCCACTCCGTATCCTAAACTAATTTAAGAAGCTTAGAACATACACAATTTTTTTAGATTGGAATTTCAAAGGTTTTTGAGCCTCAAACCCCAACACTATTTTTCTTGCTACCTCACTGCAAAATCACAATTATCACAATTAAAGCATGTGCTGGCTATATTTATTTTACTACAACATTTTATTGCAACATTTATTTATTTTATTTGTAATACTTACAGTATATCTTTTGAAACTGCTTTTTAAAAAAAAAAACAATGGCAAAAATCTATTTCTCATTTCACAATCAAATTCTTCACTGAGAAAATTTGTATTTGCAAATAGGATTTTCTTTAATAATGTATAAAAATTGACTTACATGCCATATGTGATATGAATTCTTTGTTATTGAAAAAAGAATTGTAAGAAATCTTCCTTCAAAAATCAAAAATTCTTTCAATAATTCCATATCCATGTTTCCATACTCATGGACTTATTTCATATTTTAAACAGATATCTGTGATTACTACCTGTGATTCAAGTTGCATTGCAATCCATTTCCATATATAGTTTGGATCAAAGAGCTTCCTAATTAATGAGACGTACCTGATGTAGCTACAGTTGAAGCCAACTAGTAGTGTCCTTTTAGGGTGCCTGAATGATCTCAGTTGGCTCCTCTTGATTTGTAGGAGAATATTCTTTACTCTGATTCTCTATTAGATTGCTGAGTTCACCCACAGAGAGTAAGCCCAATGGCCACTTCAAACTTGGCAAAGAAAATCAGAAGAAACTCAAGTGCATGGTGCAGGTCCTCAGAAAGCTGTGAAAGAGTAAAAAGCTGAAAATTGATCCTGCTGAGTCCTAGTTTAAACTATTAGTCTGAGTATACTCTGAGACTGCTATCATTTGGTCTATATTTAAATATATGGACAGTTCATTTTGCCTATCCAAAGTCCCTGTCCCAGCTTTCTTTGCAACAGAGACGAGTTTCAGCCTTTCAGTACCTTCAACATCTTTAGGTGAATTTCATGCAATCGCATAGAAAATGCCTCACCACGTTTACCTTAATGACACATTTACTTTACCTCACAACAGTGAGGTTTTGTTGTTTCTTTCTGCTTGTATATTAATGCTGGAAGAAAAAGAATTAAACACACAATTCAAGGTCTTAAAAATAAAATAAGTTCTAAAATTTACGTGCTTGGAGGAAAAAAATCTTTAGTCTTTGCTAGATGACGGCCAGTGACTCAGCTGTTTGGACTGCTTGAAGAAGAACATTTCACCATCTGGGTGCGGGGAGATAGTTTTGATGCATGTCTTCCTTGATGGATGGATGAGCCAATGCAAACTGCTAAAGCGATTGCGGTGCAGAGCAGGGTGTGATAAGTGCCTTCATGTACAGTAGGAGAGGGCTGGTCTGTTTGTGCCTTTGTAGGGAAACATTGGTGTTTAAATCTGATGTGGGCCACTACAGAAAGCAAGTGGAAGGAATGCAGCAATTGGGGTGATGCGGGAGGGCTGGGGAAGATCGAAAACAAGTAACATAGATGAATTCTGGATCTGTTGCAAGGGTCACACACCAGCATTGGCAGAGCTCCTACTGTAGGTTCGCAGTACTGTACTCAGGTGTTGATGTGAGAAGGAACCACCATAGTAACTTCAGCCACAGAAATAGCATGCAAAACACAATTTCAGATTTCACATAAGCAGAGCTCCTCCCCTTTTTACTAACTGCTGAAGCCATGGTTTGTGTCCAATTTACAATGCATGTGCTAGACATTACCAAGAACAAGACTTCACAATCAGTAATGGGACAAGAAAAAGGGAGACGCAAGAGACCCTAAACATATCAAGCAAGTACAAGTGCCCAAACAAGTGTCAAAACATGTGGACTCATAAGACCAAAATAGTACTTATTGGCCATTTAAATTAAATAAAGATATTTTGGTGCAAAAACCAGACAATCAAAACACAGTGTCTATGGAAAGGCATCTGGTCTATTTAGCATAAATTGCTGAATGCAGGCCTTTTGTTAAACAGCTGAATCTAAAGAAAAATGTCATGTTACAGAACAATAACAACCAAAAGCACAAACCCAAAGGAATGGCTTCAGAAGATGGTCAAAGTTTTGGCCTCGTCCGAGCCCAGATTTAAATTCTATTAAAACTGTTTTATTTTTTTCCACTTGTATTTGTTTTAATACAACAATCAGTAACTGTATGTGATCTCATCAAAACTGTGCCACTGATTAAATACTTTAGATATAGAATTTACAATATGTAGAGAAATACATATTTATTAATTTAAGAAGCTTACAATTAAACCCTAATCTGTAACTGATTGCACATTATTTACATTTACATTTAGGCATTTGGCAGACGCTCTTATCCAGAGCGACTTAAATTTTTTTTTTTAAATGTCATTTACACATCTGAGCAGTTGAGGGTTAAGGGCCTTGCTCAAGGGCCCAACAGTGGCAACATGGTGGTTGTGGGGTTTGAACCTGGGATCTTCCGAACCGTAGTCCAATGCCTTAACCACTGAGCTACCCCTGGTCCCATTATAAATAAAGCTCTATAGCTGTATTTTGCAGAGAAATACAGAAAACACTATTACATAAACATTCAAGTTATGTGTATATTTTGTATACAGTAAATGTGTACTGTATGTTTGGTATATAGTGTAAATGTATATTTCTATGTTCCTACTCTGTGGCATGGTAGTTAGAGCTCTCCACTGTCTTTCTTGGCCTAAGTGTTGTATGGTGTTTGTCTTTTGTGGTCGGTCAAGGCCAATGTCTCTAAGGCTGCTTATGTTTTGGGAATGGCTGAGACTTTCTTATCAAAGTGTTCTATTTATTTCAGTGTATTTCTTGCAAGCTGTGATAAGTATTAGCGTCTGCCTGTCTGTGTTCCCATTCCTGACAATTCATTTGAACTGTGGAATTATTGGTGCAGAGCAAGTTATCTTGCACAGCAGTGTTATACTTAATGTAAGATTCATAGATACTGTATATAGTATATACATGAATTGACCAAAAGGCAGAAAGAGAGACAGACAGACAGATACAGTATTCAAACAGTAAGCATGCCCATTACACATGTGACGGATCTTTAAGAAAATCATGTCAAACTGTAAAACATAGCCCAAACACTTACACATTTCCTCCAAGGTGTATTAATATAAATTCTTTAATCCCTTCTTCCCCACTCAAGCTCAGACTAAGATATATCTCTATTGTGTGTGTGTCTGTGTGTGTCTGTGTCTGTGTGTGTCTGTGTCTGTGTGTGTCTGTGTCTGTGTGTGTCTGTGTCTGTCTGTGTGTGTCTGTCTGTGTGTGTGTGTCTGTGTGTGTGTGTGTGTGTGTGTGTGTGTGTGTGTGTGTGTAGACACATACTGAATTAGCCTGACGTTAGCTGGGTACAACCAGTTATTGCATCTCTCCAGCAAGAGTATGAATTTAGTGCAAATACTATTTTTATTTTAATTGTCCACTAAAGTCAGTTATTAAGCCCAAATTTCCTTCAGAAGAGTAATGGAAACTGAATGTTAGTACATGCTTAAATATTTAGGTATTTAAAATAATTTTGTATATCTCCAACATAATTTTCATCTCTCGAGGATAGTTTTTTATATAAATGTAGAAATCATGCTTTTCCATTTTAAAACTGCGTATCGTTACGTCTCGTACGCTTTTCTTCTGTCTGTTTTTGTCTCTCATGACCACTTACCCGTTTACTGTTAACTCTCTACTCTCCCTTTCTCATCACTTTTATCAGCTCAAGTATGCATTGTCCATTGTGAGTTTCAGTTAAAGTGCTCTTTCCTCTGGGGACAGATGATGTCTTTGCCATGCCTCATCAATTTATTTAGACACCTCTACTATTTTTCGAAGAAAAAAAAAGGTTTTTTTTTGTGCAGTACATATTGTGCAGATGTACTGTAATATACAGTATGTATGACTTTGGTATGATTTAAATACAAAGCCGCCTTCTAATTGGAATTACAATGCTATTTAAATGGCTTTGTCCCAGGAGATGTGGTCAAATTACTGTTTGTTTATTTTTTCATTTCTAGTATAAGAAAGAGTACTAAGTGCTCTCGAACAAAAGTGATCATCTATTTCAGTTCTTCGGAGAAAAATAAAGTATGGAAGTCACATATTTTGGTGCCTTTTTGAGGGAAGGTTTACAGTACATGTTGTCAGCAGATAAACTCATTGTAGGTCTTTTCCCTGACCTTCACAATTCAAGCTTAGCTCCTCTGTGCTTTATCAGGAGATTTTATTAGAAAGGAAAGCTTTTCTTACAAGAAAAAAAAAACACGGCATGTTTCCAAGGCCACAGGAGGAGTCTGACATTCAGTCTTATATAGACATTGTCCGTGGTACAACTCCAGACTTCGCCACGGGCATTTTCAGCTAATTAGATCTTCAAAAATATTTAACTGAGCAACTACATTTACACCCTGTCTAGGGTGTACCCCGCCTTGTGCCCTAAGCCTCCTGGGATAGGTTCCAGGTCCCTGCGACCCTGAATACAGGATAAAGCGGCATAGACGATGAGTGAGAGAGTGAGTGAGTGAACTACATTTACATAAAAAAAAAAAAGAAATTGGATGGACGTTTTCTGCCCTACTGAAGAGCGCAGTATGAATTTCCAAGCCAGACGAGTCACGCTCCCGGCCATCACTCCGCTTTGTCTGCAGAAGCGGGTAGGAACACAAAAACTTTCTACTAACATTTGCATTCTCTTCTTTGGACAAAAAAAAGTATAGCAAAACAAAACACTATCTAACATTTCTTTGACTGCTTACATGTGCTTGTTTCATCGTTCTCTAATGTTAGACATGGTTTAGACTTTGGTTTTCCTGTATTGTGGCATGTTTGGAAGACTGGTCTTGTGGTGGAAACCATAGACATTTATTTCCTCCATAGATTTTCCCATGATGGAAAGCCTGACTATGCAGGATGTTTTGGAACAGAAAGATTTAATTTATTTCTTCGTGTTCCTTTGATTAATCTGCATCCCTGTACCGATGTGTAATTTTTCGGGTGTTTGAGATGTGCTTTTATAGTATCATGAGGCACTGTAGGCTACATTATTACAGGTCATTGATTACAAGTTATGCATCCGCGTGCAAGTACTTAACCAAACGCTGTGTTTCTACTGGAAAACTTTTTCATTTTACAGTCTTTTGTTATGAAGAATCGTCTGTGCTGATTACAGAGTAATACAATGAGACACGGTGCAGTGGAAATGCTTCAGTTCACACTAAAGTCTTGCAGTGGGACAAGAAGTACACATTTATAAAAGTTTCAAAATAGAATGGGTGTCAAGTGCAAAGGGTTAAAACCTTAATTTTATAGGGATCTTAATATCAAATATTTTTCCTCAACTTTTTTTAATATTACATATTGTGTATATGAAACATTTTAAAATTTGTTTTATTACAGTTCTTAATATAAGTGATTAGTAAAAATTAACGAGATAAATAACAGAATAATGAGGTAGAAAGGGTTAAAATCATGTGGAGAATAGTGTGAGAAAGCGAACCCATAAAATTGGTTTTGAATATTTGTGTAATGGTCAATTGACTGATAATTGAAATAACGATTTAAAACGATTTCTTTAGTGCATGTAAGATGTCACAGCTGTTCAGAGATGTCAGAGCTGTTTGGGAGCCTGCCATTCATGTCGAGAGCAAGAGATGGATGAATGGCGAGAGGCTGAGGGAGCACTGGATAAGTTCTGGTCAGGCCAAGGCCAGTTGTCTGATTCTCAGATAAAGATGCAGCTGTAGAGTGAGAGGTCATGAATACAGAAGGACAGACTTTAGTCAACTGGTCTATACTGTCCTGTCCTTGAGTCGAAGTCTGTTAAGCATCTCTAAAGGCCACAATAGTGCTAACCTGGGTAACACGTACAGTACTATGGTCTTCATTTGTGTTCACCAGTTCGGAACACAATATGTGCAGTCTGCAGGGTTAAATATCAAGTGACTACGCATACTCAGTTTGTAATCCCTTTAACTTTCAGACTTACTTTCCTCATGCCTAAAACAAAAATGCCTAAAACAGAACGGTATGTAATCATGATCTGAACAAACAAATTGAAGCTGGCTAAATGTTATTCTCCAAACAATTTACTGTAGTACTAAGGGTATGTAGTCAGGTTCAGGTTGGAAACGTAGGAACCTAGAGGACATCTATCCTCGTCATCTTAAAAAAGGCAACATTTTTATTGTTTCAAACAAAAACAGCTGAGAATACATCAATTCTCCATTGAAAATATAGTACTAACGTTCTCTTTTACAAAATGATCAGATGATGTTAAATAACACACTAGTGTCCATCAGGAAAAGTGAGGCTTATGACAGAAAAACAGTATAAAATGACCAAAAAAATGTAAGATTTTTTTTTTTCAATATTTTCTAAGGAACGGAAGGTTTACTGTATGTAGTGTTTTCATTTTGTTAAGGCCCAATACACTCATTAGGCAAAGATCACTTTTCATAAATTCATAATAAAAGGTTCATAAAACAGCAGTACCTCCACTGGAATTCATTAGAAACTGAAAGGAACCAAATTTTCATCAATGCAGTTTATTAATTGCGTCGTACGATCAGAATCCGACAGCGGGTGCATAAAGCTGTCATGGGTGTAATCAGTTTACTGCTAATCTTATTTCCTTGTTTAACTGAGCGATAGCTGGAGGGAGACAGTCTCCCAGTGTTCTACTCTCCCCATGCATGCTCTGCTTCAAAGCTTATCTCTGAACACGGAGAGCCAGACTCACATTATACACACACATTTTCACTCATGACTTCTGTGGACCCACTGTGGACTTCCTCTATCGTCTCCAGGTTTAGAATATGCCGAATGAAGCAGCCAAGTGAGTTGTGCATGTGCTTCTCCATGTGTGCTTGAAGTGGGTGATTGTCAGGGGTAGATCAGAGCTTTAGCAATTTTCCTCTGGGATTAATAAAGTTCTTTGAATCTTGAATCTTGAATTCAACCCGATCTGCACCCACTTTTCATTCCCACTTACCTTTCAGAGAAGGTAAAACTGAAGACGCTTAGAAACTAATGAATTAATGATATGGGTCGTATGAGAATTCTGTATTACATAATAAGGAAAAACAACTCAAGTCAAATTGTTAAAAAGGCCTCTGTGTTATGTGTGTGTGTGTGTGTGAAAGAGAGAGAAAACAGTAGATGCTCCTGAATGCAGGTCTTTGTGTCCAGTGATGGCACTTAGCAAAGCTTGCACTGCCCTTACATAGGTTTTATCTGCACTCTGCACTGAGCTTTTATCACAGATTAAGAGATTTTTGGGAAGAGACCGAGAGAAATCACTAACTAAAGATGGCATTTAAAGTTAGTAAGTCACTAAATAAAAAACGTTTTAGCATTGCACCAGACAAATATGTTCTGTAACAAGAGCATTTGAGGATATCTATGGACTGTGTCTTTTTCAGTTAGTTTTTTTTTTTCCTCCCTCATCTGTCCTCAAAATTCTGAGGACAGCTCACAGCTCAGGGATGCCAAATAAGGACACAATGAGAAAGCTCAGCCTCTGCATGATGCTGCATGTATATTTAAGTATCTAATCAAAGAAGAGTAAGCCACTGACGCAAATGTGCGTGTTCTCATGAGGCAGAAATGGCCATTGGACTTCCGCATATACAGTATAGTACCCAAAATATGCACAGATGACAACTTCAAAATGAGCTTTTATTCCAGCTAATGAAAGCAGTACTCTTTATGTTATAATTCTGAAATTCACTGCTAATGATTTTTCCTAATGTGACAGTTTGCACTCGTGCACCTACTGTACTGTAAATAACCACCCAGGCGATCATAATGTTATGCACACAAACCTGGAAGCCATTTTAAAAGTACTGCAGCTTATTATTATGATTTACTACAGTCTGAATTTTGTTTATGGATTGTGTATTTGCTTTGAAGCTCTCTTTGATACAAGTGCAAAACGGCACCTGTGCAGCAATTGAGTCTGAAAAGTGCCGCTCCTCCGCAGGCTGCAAAGGATCCAAAGGCACTTTTTATTGGGACTTGATCAAGTCAGCTCTGATTGGAAGCTCTGACAGAGTACGAAGGAAATGTATTCACACAAATCAAAAGATACCCTGTCCATAAGGGTTTCAACACAACACACCACATACTATTTAAAAAATAGATTTCATTCAGAGATATGGCTATTACAGGTGGTGATGACTGGTGGGTGCTAACACTTTCTCGACACCTTGCAGATTTTTCTTTACTTTAATAAAGGAACACTAATAAACTTTAGAACAGTGGTGTAAAGTCTTACAGTGTGCTGCAAAAAGCTGAGCACTTTTTTTTTTACTTTTTTGCAATTTTAACATTTTTCTAAAGGCAAGTACAAAAAAAGAAAGTATCTGACTTAAGCATTTATAGGACACACATTGAATTGCTTTGAAATTGTCACATAGTGTACACATTACTTCACAGTGAAATTCTTTATTCTTCATATGTCCCATTTTTTTTTTTTTTTTTTTTTTTTTTTGTAGTAAGCTGCCATTATACTGTGGCAGTCACTGATCTTTCTTGATTGCTGCTCATACACAATCAACATTC
The DNA here is from genome assembly GCA_030522415.1 of Channallabes apus. Taxonomy (NCBI): domain Eukaryota; kingdom Metazoa; phylum Chordata; class Actinopteri; order Siluriformes; family Clariidae; genus Channallabes; species Channallabes apus. The sequence continues at coordinate 38,289,792 of CM060109.1, read as the reverse complement.
TCAGGTGTTCTGCTTGTTGCAGATTTTCCAGAATATGCATCTATTCAACAGATTCTTGATCATCTTGGAAGGGTTTATGCCTCACTTTTATTTGTTCAAGCATAATGCAAAGTTGATTCAGATTCGTTGCTCTACTCATTCAGTCATTTTGAATGCAGCGTCCACACAGTATACATGCTTCTCAATGGTATCTCGCAGCCCACTGACTAGTACAGCGAAGTCATCATTGTTCACACATGCGCATTCCATTCCATTCTCCCTGGCTGCCAGTTACTCAAATCGTTCATGTTATATTATCAATGGCTGTACTTTTTCCAGGCAGACCTGCTTACATTATTAAACAAAAGAACACAGATAAAGTTAAAGTCACATACAGTATATGGAAAATCATGATCAAGAAAAAGAATGTCTACAAATATGTGTTTTTTTTTTTTTTTTCTTGAGGTGCTGATAGAGGTGACTGATGACGTACCAAATGCAGATCTTTGCCTGATTAAGGGTTAACAGCTCTTCTGATCCAGTTTTAGTGCTGTACAAGGCAGGTGTTTGTGAACTATGAATGTTGCAGTAAACATGCTGTCAACATAGTTCAATCTGTTTAGATGGGAGGGTTAATTGTACCATTCCGCATAGGGCTCGGGAATAGACAGCATGTACTGTATTATGGGATCATTGGTGAGGTCAATACATTGTTTACATGCAACATTCACAGACATTGTATGAGTTAAAAAACGATCCAGTTTTAAATGAAGGAGAAGGGGGTGAATCTCAGCAAACTCCAGAGGAATGCCTTGCAGTGATATACAGTATGGATCAAATCTGTCTCTTTGAAGGCATGGAACCATGTGACATCCTAGAGAGACTGGAATGATCTGCACCAAAAGTGTCTAAAGCTAATGTGTCGTCATTGTTCTCCACAGCTATTTTGACAGCTAAAATTAGCATATAATCATATATTACCTTTCCTTGTTTAATCACCACATATGAAGTTATTGTAATGGCCGTATCATATTTTTATGACAGCGGTCATGGGTGCTTCTGAGGCAGTTTATAACACAGTAATATCTTCTTACCATAATGACTCAAACACTAGTTAGACTAGCTATCTGTTTAATGACTGACTAGCCCTGACAAAATAACAGCTCAACCATAAGACACTGCATCAAGACTACACGTTCCCATGCCCTATACAGGATGTAACAGATGCTCTCGATTGGCTCTGATTGATGGGCAGAAGGAAAGGCCGTTCCTCCCACTCAGAGAGCAGGTTCTCTTCAACTCTCTCGCTTCACCAGGATTTAAAGTTATGAACTCCCAGTGATGAGGCAAAAACAAAGATTCACCAAAGATACTGACAATGTTAATGTTTTCTAGATTCAACTGACTAGAGGGAGTAAGACTGGAGGGAATAAAATAATTACATAATCATTGGAGGTAATAGACCTAATGTTCTGTGACTGCACAATCTGTTTATTGTCAGATATAAGATCTTAAGACATTTGTGCACAAACTGCTCCATGTTCCCTGCTGTGTTGGTGATGCTTTTTTTTTTTCGTCTGTTTTGCACTATACTGTAGATGTACAGGATTGTGGGATGTGTAGGACAATGTAGGCTTCCTTTAAAAGTTTTCCAGACGGCGATAACTCATCATGCAATAGTATACTGTGTGTTCCATTGATCCATTCGATTAAGACATACAGTAACTGGAAACCATGACTTCCTTGTCTTTTGGTCATTTTAGTTCTACCACGGCTGATGAGTAAAATGAACAGTTTTTTGAAGGTTAAGAATATCAGGGCAACAGTAGCACATCTGCATGTTAAACGTCATAAGCCTGAAGACATGAGACCAGTTCATTTTCACCTCATCACTGTACAAAGCATAAATAATAAATAGGCTTTAACTAAACCTTGATTGGATTCTCTCTCTCTCCCTCTCTCTCTCTGGCTGTCTTTTCTCTCTCTCTCTCTCTCTCTCTCCCCCTCCCCCATGCTTTCTCTCCTCACATTTCGTCTCGTGTCTCTTGACCCTTCTCCTTCCTTTACTTCCCTTCCCCCATCTTTTCCTAACCACCTTTTTAAGTAAAAAAAAAAACTTTACATGAAGTTGATCTAAATTAAAATGATATTTAAACAAAATGGTCAAAAAAGGTGGAGCAACGATGCTGAACATTATAGAGAGGACAGATGGGGTTGATCTCTGCCATGGGAAAAGCTAGGTGAAACGAGCCTTGTGACTTTTTCTACCCCTTCTCTACTCCACCTCCTTCTCCCCAGCTCCCTTCTCTCTGCACTATCTTCCTCTACTCCCCTCTCTTTCTGGTGGTGGTGAGGGCGGAGCTCGTGCTGGTATGGGGTGGGCAGGGCTTACCCCTGGAGGCTGCAGTTAGTGAGAGATGGCAGGTGATTGGGCAGAGTTTTGGTGACATACAGCAGGAGAGGCAGGAAGTACTGGAGCTCGGAGCCTGTTCTCTTAATTACCTCATTTCAGTTCAGCTGCAGAGAGAAAGAGCCAAAGAGAGAGGAGAAGAAGAAGAAGAAGAAGCAGAACGTCTGGAAAAGACAGAGAGGAGAGAGTAAGAGACAGAAGAGGAGAAGAACAAGAGAGACAGCGAGAGAGAAAAAATAGAGGGAGAGAGCTACTGCTCCCTCAGTACATGCATGTTTCTATGTTTCACCTAAAATCCTGCTCCTACAATGCTGTGTACTCAGCCTTACCTAAACTGCAGAGCTAGCCCCAAATCACAGCTCTGCTTGCCATCGAATACGGTGGTAAGTTATGCTAAGATACTTGTTTTTATGCATGCGTGTTTGTATCTGGTTGATGCCTTGCAGAAGAGGCTAAAACCTTCCTCTCTTTCTGTAAGGGATAATTCGAGCTATCGTTGATAGCTGTTCTAAACTTAATCCGGACCGAAGGGACTCCGATTTGGCGATAATACGCACTGCTCGTTCTGCTGTTCCGTTTGGCGAGTGCGAGACTAGGAACTGTGAAGCAAGTGAAAGGGAACATTCATGATCTGCTCCCAGTTTGCTGGCCTGGTTCTCACTGCTTCACTGTCATTCCAAATGAATGGAGTGTTGAGTGTGGAGGGCGTGAGGTGTGAGGTAGCTTGCAGTATCAAATGAGCTCCATTAATGACACGATTCTCTGCCCTTGCACAAAAGGCATATAATCGAGTATTAGGTTCATATATTTATTCTGACATTTTGGGCTCCTTATCTGGATCAGTAGTCATAATTGTACTGTACATCAAATGTCATATGATTTCACGGTCACTGCGAAATGACTCCAAACTTTTTCCCTGGCTAATAAATGGGTTCCTGTGTGGAAGGTTATCAAAGTATACAGTGAGGACAACAGCAGTCGAGCCGTGGAGGTTCCCAGTGACATCACTGCCCGGGATATCTGCCAGCTGTTCATTCTGAAGAACCACTGCATTGATGACCACAGCTGGACGTTGATTGAGCACCTTGCTCATCTGGGTATTGGTAAGTGCATCCATCTGTGCCCCCATAATGCCCAAAAACTAATTTAGCTTTAATGGAGCATAATGGTATCACTGTTTCATGCATTGCTTTATGAGTCTTGATATTCAGGCGTACGTGCACCATCACCCCTTGGTAAAAGCTGTAATGTAACAGAACTCGCTATAAGAAATATGGCCTCAATGTGATCTAGCTCTAATCTTGCAATTTAGTCACATGCTGTGGAATGCCAAGTAGACACTGATCTTATCTAGTTTTAAACAAAACAATGAATGGTGATTGTGCATTGAATCCCTTTTCATGACATCAGCAGACATTTTTGCAACTAGGCTTAATTTGTTTTAGAGTTACAGTTTAAACAGATGTACCACATAAAACACCACAGGCATGTTCATGTTCAACTTTATCTATACAATATTTGTCCTCATATGTTACATCACAGCATCGCATACAGCATGTTACATCCAAAGCATCGTGGATCATTTAAAAGTCCGAAAACCACTTGCATTGCAGTTTATTCTTGACAAGTGCTGACATTGGTAATTAAATCATACTAATTCACAGATGGTGTTCGATTTAGAGAACTGTCTCAACACTCGACAAAATATGTCATTTTATACAATTTATGTGGCATCATGTATCAGCCTGAAAAGCTAATCCTTGCTTAACATACAGTGGGGAAACCACCATCCTCAGCCTTCAGTTTCTCTTACAGCAAGACTGAAGATGTCTGTGAGAAAACTTGCTGAAGCAGAAAACCTCTTATAAAATCCCGCTTTGTGTGACAAGCAGAAGGATAAACAGACGTTATGGGGTTAATGGTTTTGAAGTCTGAAGCAGACACCAACAGTTTAATGTAGTGTCTGGGAGCGCAGACCTTACCTTCAATTAATCGATTTTAGTTTGAGTAGCAAAATGTAGAAAGGCCAAAAGAACTCTGGCTCTAGTACTGAGCAGCTTTTGCTGTGTGCTGGAAGGCAGATTAATGACGATGTAAGTGAGGAGTGCAGGATTTATGGCAAACAGGAATGAGACAAGAAGATAGTCACAACACAGAGAGAAATAGGGATGATTATATTAGTTTGGAGAAGGAAATTTTAAATTTCTTCTTCTCCGGAAATTTTAGTTTTTACTAAATATTTTTTTTCAAGGACAGTTTAATGTGTAGAAATCTGCCCAAAGAAATTAGTTATGAAACTACAACTTAACCCTCTTTGAACATTTTTGTTGAACATCCAAAGCTGATTTTATGTACAACTGGGCAGTTCTGATGAACTACGTTTGATGCATTAATTTTTTTTATTTTTTTTTACATCCAAAGCTGTACTTAAGTATAACTGGGCAGTTCAGATGCATTTTGTTTGCATTTGCATTGGGCACGAGGTAGGAATACACCCTGATTGGTATGCCAGTTCATCACAGCGCATGGTTTCTGAGTTAAATGGTAAGAAAAAGCTCTGTCCATTTGTACATGGTTTACATTTTTGCGGTCACAAACTGAAGTGAAAGTCAGGAATGGTTGATTATAGAGGGAGTAGTTGAGCCAAGAGGAGAAGGGAATTCAAATGTGTGCTTGTGCTTCAGAATTTACAAGCAAAAGAGTTTAACACAGTAAAAAGAAATATCAAAGCCATCAAGTTCATCTCTGGCCAATACAGAGATGGAGTATTACAGGGAAAGTGAGCATTACTATGAAACCTGAGGGGAAGCTAAAGTCATGCTCATGACACTTGGAAAAATCGAGAAATGGATGTCATCAGAAAGTCAGGCTGGGGTTCAGGCAAACGGTGTGAATGAGCGGGTAAATGTACGAATTGTTTTGGGAGGAATAACAGATGTGTAGGTTTGGAATATGAAATGTTTGTGGTGAAGAAGAGGACTTCTAGCTGTGGTCTTTCTTTGGAAACATACCGTAAGTAATGTTCATCTCCACTGGACAGGAAGTGGTTAACATATCTGGCATCTCTGGCAGCTACCTTCCACGCAGGAATATTCCTTAACACAATTCTTCACACCATTGCATAATTCAACCATCTGTTCCTTCATCCTCTTATTCAATCTATGTATTTCTTTCCTTTATGCATCTCTATTATACATCTATCATTTTTGCTCCTTGATTACACATTTCGTCTTCACCAATTCCCTCTCCTGGATCTATTTTTAGAAAAGCAGTGAGTGAGCCTTACCTACTGTAGCACATATACTAAACAGGTGTCCATCCATCAATATAGGAATGTCTGTAGTCCACCTAGGGACTGAGGAGGTCAGTGGTGGCCATTGTACTGTATTTATTCCCATTTTGTATGACTGTGGAAGGACCTCCAGTCACTAAACAGGCCTAATTGAATGCTGCACAGATCATTGAAACAGGACTTTTCCTAAAACGTATCTCTGTTTAAATTATTGAATCTAAACCTGCACCCACGAATTACCTCTAATTTGTTCCCCTAAATATATGATTAGTGCTAAAATGAGCCCATCTGTGGCCAACAGGCTTTTGGATGAAGGAGTTTGATATTGTATTCAGTTTATAATGTTTAATAATTATCTTAATGTTACATAATAATCAGGAAGTAATTTATCTAAACGGTGGGACTCCTCTTCTCATGATGCACACATGGAACAATTAATTGCTTGGATAGATTCCCTGATGGGCTGTTGGGTGAAGCCTAAGCAATACTGCTTATCTATAATATTTTTAACCCGTGAGACAATAGTACCATCCATTGCTCTTGATCTGAACCTAAGGCCTAAATAACAACAAATTCTAAAAGAATGGCCAAATCTATGAAGATGAGTAGCAAAGGGAAAAGCTAATGTCACTGTTGTGCTGTGGGGGAATCAAGCTTTACTTTTTCACTTTGGGGTCACCCAATACGACGTTCTTCTTACTGATTACCTTTATCATCTGATGAAAAATGTTATTCCTAGGAGAGGTCTTAACGAGGATGATTAGATTTCCCATCCTGCAAGTAGGTTGTTCTAATTTGTTACCCTGAAATTTTAAAAACTCAGGTCTATTCATTAGAATTATTACAAGCAACCTATCTCCTACTAATAATGTTTTTCCTTTTTTTTTTTTTTTTACTTAGGAAACTTGCAGAAGTTTAAACAATTTACGTAGTGCATAAGTAAAAGTTTATAAGGCTGCACATTACTGGCAGATGTTTAACATGTAAAGGACACTAGAAAATACACAATAAACCCAGTGAACCATGCTGACTGCTATTAGGCTCTGTTCTGCTAGATAGTGAAAAAAAAAAAAAAAACCCGAATGAAGGTTCAGTAACTGTAGACTTCAATGGGAAATGTGTTACTTTGTCAAATCAGTTTCACGATAAGGAAGGAGGCCTACTCATGCTCAATTTTGTGTTGATGCAAAATCCATTTTGGATGTGAAATTAATTGCATTTATTAATGAATGACTCAACTTTATTTATTTATTTATTTTTAATGCCTTGCTTTTAAGACAATGTAAATAGCTACAGTAAAAATAAAATTTCACTTTGTACTGTATATTAATTTTATAATTTTCCCTCTGGGTAGCATTTAACTTATAAAAAACATAACTGCTGGAGCGTATATGGCCAGAGTGATGGACTCATGTAACCATACCCATACCTCGAGAGCTTCAACTTACTTTAGGGCTAGCATTATTATTCTCCTAATTGTTTTTGCAAGAGCTACAAGTACATTCACATTCACTTATCCGAAATGCATAAAATGCGGATCCGAGATCCAATAGCCAGCTACTGTATTGGCAGAAGCGACGACTAGAAATACCCGGTGCCTCACAGCAGGAGATCACAGATACCCAGAGAAACACCCAGCATGCCAGTGCATTTTGATGAGGCTCGCCAGCCCTGATTGCAGTTATGCTATGGGAATTAATTAGTCTTGAATATCATCATTCTCACTCTTCCAGATGGCCTGCTCTAAATAGACGCTTTCCATTCATTCATTAAACATTCGTTTGGGTTTCCAGGAGCTGAATAATGTTTAATGAGAAAAATGAAGCAATGCAGTCGAGTCAGTCAGCCTTCCCTGACTTCCCGCACCTCACACATGGTATAATCAAAGATTACTCATTGATGAAACATATTTTAAAAAAAGGAAAACTTAGTTAATATATTTTTAAATCTCATATTAGCTGAAGGTTGTGACAACAAAAGATAACGTAAGGATTAAGACAAAATCCAGATACTGATGCTGTTCTTAAAATGCAATGCTCATAATAATAATTTACTTTATTGAATTGTGTGTGTAGAGATAAATATGCACATGGACATATGTGTATGTATGTTAGTTTTTCTTTTCTTTTTTTTCCACTTACTTCTCGTTTCTTGTATTGCTTTCAGAAAGAATCATAGAAGACCATGAATCAGTCTTGGAAGTGCAGTCTAACTGGAGCATGGACTCAGACAGCCGCCTGTATTTCAGGAAGAATTATGCCAAATATGAATTCTTCAAGAAACCTCTGGTGTGTAGTGTTTTTTGTGTATGTGTGTTGTTCTCAGAAAAAAAAAGTCTGTGCTACCTAGGTAATGTATAACAGCTTGGCGGAGTAGCAAAAATGCAAGACAAGCTTTCTTTGTCATTTTAACCAATTTATAATCCATGCACAAAATCAACAGTTTATATACTCTGAAGTCTCAATCATCAATTTTGGGCTTTTTTCTTTATGACAAACAGAGACTCGACTCAATTACCAGTCTTATTATTCTTATTAGGAGAGATCAGTTTATAGGTTTTGATGGAGTTTAAAGACCGGTAGGGAGTTTTTAAAGATCAGTGTGACTTGCATCTGACTATGATCAAACTTAGAGAGGATTATTTCTTTCCAGCCGGTTTAAAATGAAATGATGAGTTATAAAGGTGACTTACATTTTAGGGCACAGACTATGAAAATCTCTTTTGCCCTCCGAGTCTCTAGTAATCATGATGGCTGGTGTCTGTTGGTAGCAATTGATGTTTTTCTCATGTTAACAGGATTTTTTTCCAGAAAGCATGGTGTCTATATCGAGTGAAGCAAATGGCCTCATGAACCACTCGCAGCTTATCCAGGTATTGTCTTTCAGCAGTCTCATTCGCGCCTTCTGTTTTAACTAAGGCTGTCAATATTATCAATGTTATCAATGTCAATATTATTAATCCAGAAATGTTAAAACCGTACAACTTGTTTTAATGCAAATTAATTATATTATAAAATTTGAGCCTAATGGCTTCCCATGATGGCAGCGTGGTTACTTGCCTGTGTGTGATAATGGCACATTTAGCGTGGATAATAAGATGACTCAGGAAACCTCACCATATGTGCTGAATGGCTGGTTCCATTATAAAAAAGGTTCTAGATGGAAGTTTGGATAAAACCAAAATTTTGTGCTCGAGCTACCTTGAAGGGGAACTAGACTCCTAGAATCAAGACTACATGTGAGGTGTGGGAATGGAAGGTTCTTTATTCCAACATTGCATGTTTATAATACAAGTAAATCTGAGTATATAAAAATTTTTATTCAGATATTGACTGTAATTAACTAGATTAAAAAAATTGTAATCGACTGACAGCAATAAACATATTTAAGTCACAACATTAAAACTTTAATAAAATCCCCTTTAAAGAGAACAGCACTAGAAAACATCCTAACCCATTACAATACTTTAAATCTACTATACTTTCTGCAGTACTGTGGGAATCAATTTAACATCTCATGCTTGAAGCATCAATTTCCATGAATCATTAATCTGATCATCCAAGAAACATTAACTTAACCCTATCATCTAAATATATACACTTCATGAAATATTTAGAATGTAGCACAAGTCACAGTTAAACAGGAAGCTGCTTTTTTACCTTTCCTAAAAGTTATGGTAAGAAGAAATTATTTTCAACCGTGTAACCGATCAGGCCACTTTGAAGTATACTACTCTTACTCAAATTCTACATTAAATTTTAAGTATAACAATTTGTTTTATGTAAATCATAGGGTGTCTTTATAGAGATGGGGAAATTTTAGTTACATAGCGTAATTCTTTTATGTGGCAATTCGTATCACACTCTCCAAAGATTTGGCGAATCAGGACATTTATGAAATAGTGATACTAACAAAATCGAAATACATTTACACATTTGTCAAACAGCCATATCAAGAGCAACTTACATTTTTATTGCATTGTACCTTGTACAACAGGGCAGGGTTTGACTTAACTTTTTTGCTCACTGGCCAATGTGGCTAGTGGATTTCCGGAGTCACTAGCCATTCAGCCTTTTTACTAGCCACAATTTTTCTTCACCATGATACGTTAATGTTTGTTATATCTAGATTTACTAATAAATGAAAGCATACACTGTATCACTATAGTAGTAGTCAAGTATTCAGTTCTGTTAAGATACAGTGGCTTGCAAAAGTATTCGGCCCCCTTGAACTTTTCCACGTTTTGTCACATTACAGCCACAAACATGAATCAATTTTATTGGAATTCCACATGAAAGACCAAAAGACAAAAGTACACAAAGTGGTGTACACGTGAGAAGTGGAATGAAAATCATACATGATTCCAAACATTTTTTACAAATAAATAACTGCAAAGTGGGGTGTGCGTAATTATTCAGCCCCCTTTGGTCTGAGTGCAGTCAGTTGCCCATAGACATTGCCTGATGAGTGCTAATGACTAAATAGAGAGCACCTGTGTATAATCTAATTTCAGTACAAATACAGCTGCTCTGTGACGGCCTCAGAGGTTGTCTAAGAGAATATTGGGATGTGAAGTCCAAAGAACACACCAGACAGGTCAGGGATAAAGTTATTGAGAAATTAATAATTAATTAATTTCTCAAAAATTAATTAATAATTAATAAAATTGAGAAATTTGCAAGCTTAGGCTACAAAAAGATTTCCAAAGCCTTGAACATCCCACAGAGCACTGTTCAAGCGATCATTCAGAAATGGAAGGAGTATGGCACAACTATAAACCTACCAAGACAAGGCCGTCCACCTAAACTCACAGGCCGAACAAGGAGAGCGCTGATCAGAAATGCAGCCAAGAGGCCTATGGTGACTCTGGACGAGCTGCAGAGATCTACAGCTCAGGTGGGGGAATCTGTCCATAGGACAACTATTAGTCGTGCACTGCACAAAGTTGGCCTTTATGGAAGAGTGGCAAGAAGAAAGCCATTGTTAACAGAAAACCATAAGAAGTCCCGTTTGCACAGCAAACATGTGGAAGAAGGTGCTCTGGTCAGATGAGACCAAAATGGAACTTTTTGGCCAAAATGCAAAACGCTATGTGTGGCGGAAAACTAACACTGCACATCACTCTGTACACACCATCCCCACTGTCAAATATGGTGGTGGCAGCATCATGCTCTGGGGGCGCTTCTCTTCAGCAGGGACAGGGAAGCTGGTCAGAGTTGATGGGAAGATGGATGGACGCCAAATACAGGGCAATCTTGGAAGAAAACCTCTTGGAGTCTGCAAAAGACTTGAGACTGGGGCGGAGGTTCACCTTCCAGCAGGACAACGACCCTAAACATAAAGCCAGGGCAACAATGGAATGGTTTAAAACAAAACATATCCATATGTTAGAATGGCCCAGTCAAAGTCCAGATCTAAATCAAATCGAGAATCAGTGGCAAGATCTGAAAACTGCTGTTCACAAACGCTGTCCATCTAATCTGACTGAGCTGGAGCTGTTTTGCAAAGAAGAATGGGTAAGGATTTCAGTCTCTAGATGTGCAAAGCTGGTAGAGACATAACCTAAAAGACTGGCAGCTGTAATTGCAGCAAAAGGTGATTCTACAAAGTATTGACTCAGGAGGCTGAATAATTACGCACAGCCCACTTTTCAGTTATTTATTTGTAAAAAAATGTTTGGAATCGTGTATGATTTTTGTTCCACTTCTCACGTGTACACCACTTTGTTATTGGTCTTTCACATGGAATTCCAATGAAATTGATTCATGTTTGTGGCTGTAATGTGACAAAATGTGGAAAAGTTCAAGGGGGCCGAATACTTTTGCAAGCCACTGTACAGTATATATAATCAGTAAATAACCTATGCGAAAGGGGCAAACATTCTCATCCTGTTGAGAAGCAATAGCCCTTTAAGGAAATGATACACACACACCAAACAGGAAGTAAAAGTGTGTGTGTTAGTGATGGAAAGTTCAAATCATTTTAGTGACTCGGTTCACTGGTACGGTGACTCGGTAACAAATCTTTTTTGAGTCATTTCGTTCTTTTGATCAGAAATAAATTAAAATGTTGCGTTTTCAATAAAAATACCCCCAATACGTCTGCATACACAAATTTTGGCTATAGTTCCAGTTATGAAAATTTTACAATGTAACTAAGGACATATTATAATAAACAGAATGAGAAGCTCACCTCTTATATCTTCTCTGCGTCGTTTGTTCTTTTGAATCTATTGCACTGCAAAGCGTCTATGGGAGTCACGTGTTAAAAAAACGAACGACTCGAGACTTGAACATGTATTGCTGAGAATCGTTCAATACTGTTTCCTGTATATAACATACGGAGGTTTTGCGATGCGAACGAGAAGACTCGTTCATCTGAGTCATGTTAAAGATTCGTTCAAAAAAAACAAATCGTTCATGAACGACCCATCACTAGTTTGTGTGTGTGTGTGTGTGTGTGTGTGTGTGTGTGTGCACGCAATGCATGTGTGAACATGTGTAGAGAGAGGTATTAAATGTCATCATTACATTCATGCGCGTTTTATGCGCGTAATATTACGTTGCAATGCGTTTATTATATCGGATGACTTTAGAGAAAACTACAGTACAACAAAAAATATATTGTCATACCAAAAAATAAACTACCCACCAAAGTGGCTAGTGAGACTATAGTTATTACCCGCCAGAGCCGTATTTGGCGAGTGGGCGGGTGCCAATGTCAAACCCTGCAACAGCGGAAACTTGGTAGAGGTGGGGTTTGAACCTGGAACCATCTAGACCATAATCAACCATAATCAATTAACTTAACCACTTCCCTACAAACTGAATTGGCACCTACTGTAGGTTTTGTGATATCATATTGGGAGGTCCATGGTGATGCGGGTCCCTACTAAATATCTTAACCTTTATTCATTTAAGAGCAAATACTGCCATTTTTAAAAATGTTATCTTAGATTCAGCGTTGAAAATATTTTTAATTAGTTACTTTTTAAATGGTTAAAGTGTGATGTGGTACTCCAATTGTGGAATCAATACATTGTGCAGTAAATACAGCAAAACTAACAAACAAGTTATATTCCAGGTGACGCATTGAAAGTCTTGAAGTTTAAGGGGTTAACATGTAAATTTGAAAGTTTTAGGAATGTGTGTTTTTTATCATTGTACTATTATGTGAAATTATGTGAAAGACTGTCGATTTAAAACATGTCTGATTTGTGCTGTTTGGGTCTGTTTGCTCTCAGACATTTCTCAACTCCAGCACATGTCCTGAGATCCACGGCTTTCTCTACTCAAAAGAGCAGGGCAGGAAGTCCTGGAAGAAGTTCTATTTTGTGTTGAGAAGGTCTGGGCTGTATTTTTCCAATAAGGGCACATCAAAGGTAATAGAAGAAAAAAAACAACAACACAGTTATCTGTAATTTTACACAACAATCACTCTGACCCCCTTTCATATACGACATTGAAATACATAGCTAAGAGTAAGTTGGTTGAATGTCTTCTAATCTATAAAGGTTATAATACCTGCATGATTTGTTCTAATCATGTATTGCACCACTTGATCGTACCACTTGGACTCTAGAGGCTAGTAACATTACTTACAGTACTTAAATCACTTCTAGCTTATCCAGTCTGAAACAAATATAAGTGATGGACAGAGCTTGGTTTGATAAGCCTGCGACAGATCATTTCAAAGCACTCTCATTCAAGCACTAATCTCCTGCAGTCCTGCTGTTAGATGTGACGGTTAGATCGAACAGCACGGCATTGTGGCCCTCGGCCGGCCAGAACTGGTCGGGCAGGATTGTCTGCGGCAGATCCTGGGGCTGTGCCAGTGTCTGAACCCTTCCCACTCACCACAGGTGAAGCTTATACCTGCTAGGTGCCATGCCAACCAGTGCTGCCCTCCTTCCCTTTTTCCTTTTTTCCCAACAAAGGGTTGTTGTGAGCCACGTAAGAGGAGCCCCGCTCTCTACTAACTAATACTGTCCGGGTGCACAAAGCCGCTCTGCATCTACTCCACATCTTTGCTTTTGAAAAACATATTTCTGCTGCACATATTAAAGCTGGCTACTTTTTGCCTGTTTCATTCCGTTCTCTTTTTATGTCCTCAGGTCTGTCAATCTCTGTCTCTTTTGTGTGTCTGTGCCAGTTATTGACTGTTGGGAAATTAGAATAGTGTAGCACATAGACAAAATGAGACAAAGGCTTGCTTTGTGTTGCTTTGCTTGGGAAAGCCTTTCTTTCTTTCCTCCCTTTCTCTCATTCTCTTCTTTTCACTTGGCTCCCTTTCACTGTTGTTAAGATAAAGCTGCTGGCATTGCAACATGTATGCATCTATCTTCTCTTGTACATATTACACCCTGGTTGTAATTGAGAGGGTAGCCCCATTTGAAACAGAAGGGATTGCTATACGGTATAAGTGTCTTACGTTGTGCGAGTTTTGCCCTTGATTTTAATCATAACATTGCAAAGTCCTTGAGAATGTTTCCAAACACTGAATGCTTAATCCACATCTTTTAAGTGGAGCTTAGACAAACCCTCAAACTAAATCCACATCATTTTAACTGGTCCAGTAATTTTAGTCCCACTGCTGCAATGTAAGCCACAGTCTTAATGTCCTCCTACGCGTTAAACCCTGTTGCTGCTTTCAGCTTCTTCACTGAGATGTCTCAGAATAACAATTTTAATCTACGACAGCCTCCGCTGTACTTCCTGTGCTTCAAAAGTACGCCTTCACCTTCAACTTTTTCTTTTTTTTTTTTTTTTTTAAACTATTATTAGACTTATTAATAGTCTATTAATAAGCCTTCTGCTGTGATTTTTACTTTATCTTATGCAGTAATTTAGAAAGTTCCTACAGTAGCTTCTTGCTTCCTTCTTCTCCTTTTCGCTTTTCAAGCACTCACCAGTTCATGCACACCCTGGGCAGGCTTTCCACATTTTACTACACCCATCATGCTGGACATAGCTTACATGTTTGCATTCATCCCCCTGCTATGGCAGGCTTAATGTTAGAACTTAGGGATAGGGCCAGAGGAATTTAGGGCACCCCCACCCTCTCATCATCTCCACATAATCACTATCAAGCACATTATTTATTGCATTAAAACTCAGTTGATGTATTGAGAGAGGTTTATCTATGTGTTTCTTCCTCTTATGTAAGGAACCCAGGCATCTGCAGTTTGTTGCAGAGTTTTGTGACAGTGATGTCTACACTTTGTTATCAGCCAGAAAAACACACGGAGCTCCCACAGACTACGGATTCTGTATAAAGGTATTTGCGAACGTTGCTTTACAACACACCCAAGCTAAATCCGCAAACACACAAGTTTCACATATTTGATTGTGCAATGTTGATGTTGAATTATATTACACATACCATCTGTGCATAGTTAAGTTTATGATATAATAGCCCTAATTAAGTATCCCATTTGTCTGTACCTCATTGTTTAATGGGTGTTATATAAAGCCATAATCAAACACTGTGTCTGGCTTCTTATCTGGCTTCATCATTTTAGTGTTATGAGAAACCTGAAATGATCTAAGTCATGGAGATATTATAAAATGTGATTGATATCATAAAATGTTAGGGAATGTAACTAGAAAACGTTTCTATGTGTGATTCGCTGTACAGCCGAGCAAGTCAAGCTCTGCTAGGGACCTCAAACTGCTGTGTGCAGATGTGGAGCAGACCAGAACCTGCTGGATCACAGCTATGCGCCTCTTCAAGGTGAAAAATTCCTTTGCCACTTTATGGCGTTCTCTTTTTTCCCTTCCTCTTTCCTCTTAACTTCTCTAAAATCCTCCCATAGCCTTTCTCAAAATAAAATACATACTTAATTGAGCATATGTAAAGAGAGACCCACATACATTCACTATTTGCTCATTGGATCTTTCTCGACCTCCGTAACTTACCTGTAACATGGTTACATGTATTGTAATGTATGCAGTTTGGGATGCAGCTGTACCAAAACTTCATAGAGCCTCATCATAAGCAGAAAATCTCTCCAATGGTGAGTTGATTTCTCTATGCCAATGTCTTGAAATTTGACAGGAGTTAGTTAAAATGCATGCTGGTTAGTGGAAATCCAATAATCATAGTCACAATCCACAGATCTGGTCAAAGCACACTAAGAAGAAAACATAATGTGATAATCAAGATTGAAGAATAGAACAGGAGGAATTAAGAAAAACTGGGAGAAAGCATGGGTGAACTATAGTGATGGTAGATCACTATAGCAGTTTCAGCAGTGTAGTGTTTGGTTCTGAAAGGAAATGGTTTGAAATAGTTCAAAGCGCACATGGTCTCTCATCACAAATTCAACACATTTTTGCAGTGAGCACCAAGCAGAATTAGTTATGCCCTTGATCCAGCCATGTGTCTTAATCATGTATATGTTATACTGTACAGTATGTTCAAAAACAGCATGTAGTCCAAATTATATGCAGTATATACTGTATTACATTTGACAAAATCCTGTCTCTTCTTTGCGTTAGTCCAACTTGATACAGTAAGTGTATGGAAGGAAGTCAGTTGTCATTACTTAAGATTAGAAGACAAATGTCAATTAGCAGAAAATAAAAGCTGACAAAATAATGTTTAGCTGATCTTGTTATTGGTTTGTTTGACAGGTCAGTCCCATTGGGTAAAATGTGTGCGAGAGAAAGAGAGACTTACGTGAAATTGTAAAGGGTGCTTTGGCCCTTGGTGCTTTGGTACTGTATTAAGTCCTAACTATATGATGAACACATTATATACTAGGGCTGCACGATATTAGGAAAATATGCGATATGCAATATTGTTGTTGAATATTGTGATAACGATATTTCTTGCGATATAACATTTCCCTAGAGAAATGCATTTTTTATTATTATTGGCTATTTTTAAAAATCATTGATATATGTAATGATCATACTAAAAGGAATAGATATTCGTCTGATGTAATTAAATCTAATTCAGGCTAAAAAGAAACTATATGTCAAGGAAGTTGCAAATATTTACAGTAGATATCAAAACACAATAAATGACTTTAAAACCCTCAGCAGATATTCTGACTTCTGGTTTGCTGTTACTATAGACCTGCCAACACGATGTGAATTACGTTCAAACATTACTTTTTATTCACGTGTAACCATACACTCATCGATTTCATTTAACGCAACTCTTTGCGATACAGATATTGCGTATACCATTATCGCGATAACGATAATTTTTCGATATATTGTGCAGCTCTATTATATACACTGTCTGGACAAAAAGAAACTCAAAATTATTGGCCTACAGCAAGCGAACGTCTAAGGATATTTTAAATGACTGGAACTGGGTTAGGAACAGTCCAACACATTATTAAAATACCTGGAAGGATAGTGCTGAACTGTCAACCTCGTGGAAGAAATGTGGTCAGAAAAAAAATAACGAATGGAGATTATTTAAACGCTTGGTTAAGTTGCATCATTAAAAATCAACAGTAGAAATCACAGCTATGTTTAATAGTGGATGTAAAAGCGTTTCCACATGCACAATGTGATGAGAACTCACAGGATTGGAACTAAACAGTATTAGTAGACTTTGGAACAATGGAAAATGTCTGAAGAGTCCATACTGACTGTATACCGGAGCAATGAGTGCTTCAGAGTAAGAAGAAAAAAACCCCTGAAGCATTGCACCCACCATGCATAGTGCCCACCCTGTAAGTTTCTGGAGGCAGTGTTATGATCTGGGGTTCAGTTGGTCAGGTCTAGGCTCAGCAACCTTACGTCGCAATAAAGTGAAGTCAGCTATTTGAATGTACTGAATGACCAGGATAACCTACCATTTTTTTCTTTTTTGATTTTCCAACTTGTGATAAAGTATTTCTGGGAACATGAGGAATAAATTTCACATGTGTTGGCCACCACATTGTCAAAGCTCAAAATGGTCAGATAAAATCTCACTCACTTACTCACTCATCGTTTATACCTCTTTATTCTGTATTCAGGTCAGATGAAATCTTTGTAAATGAAATATGTTTACAATGGCTAGTAATAGGGAAAATACCTTATAAAACCATCCCTTGAAACCTTTTTTTTTTTAAATACCCCTTCCCCTTTTTAAAGAAATGGGAAAATGCAACTATGTTGTACATGTGGTATGTTACCCACTTGTGCATAACCATTCAGTAGTGTCATAAATATCTTTGGCTGAACAGTCAAGAATAAAAAGCAACAAATGTCACAATGTGAAACAAAACTCATACAAGAAAATTTGAAACAGGACAGTCAAAATGGCAAGTGAACAGGACATCTGTCAGGTGTCTCCTTTGGGGTGCTCAATACTAAGGACTTGGCCACAGATCTGAGTACACATGACCCCAAAGTCTGGTACGTTTGTGTAATGTGAACCAGGTCCACTTGAAAGGGTGGCTTTGAGCATGCTACGCTGCACTCATGGAAGGTTCAAAGCAGATATCAAAGCTACTATACCAAAACAAGGTCAAACTTTATTAGAATGTTACATTTTCAAAGTCCTCTGTCTCTTCTAAAATCTATGTACAGTATGTGTGCAGAACTTGCTGATCTCATCCTCTAAAGCAGTGGTTCTCAAACTTTTTCTGTGATTCCCCACTTAAGGGGGTGAGCGAATTTTCAAGCCCCACTTGTCAACAAAATAACGAAATCGGCCAAGTTTACTATTTATTGAAATATCTATTCCTAAACCAATATGATCAAACACCACCAAGTTAAAAACAGATAAAATACACGTGCAATTGTTATAAAAGGCTTACGTTGTCACTTATCTTTGCATAATTGACCCCATGTTTATTAGCTGCTCAGCAATCGTTTGTATTTTTTTTGCACTGGCCAATTCTGTATGTAACTTTGAATGAAGCCATTTGTGCTTTGCTGTCCACTGATTCAGATGTTACCATGCGATTCTCCTGCTGTCTGTATTCTGCCAGCTTTCTTTCAAAGACGTCCAGTGGTTTATTAACGTGACTGGAGTGTGTTGTCTCTAAGTGTCTTCCTAAATTGTTGGGTCTCATGCGGTCTGCTGCCAGCAGTTTAAGACACAAAACACACACGGGTCTCTCTTCTGCCCCCACCATCCCCACCATGAATCCAAGCTGAAGATTCATTAGTGGTGGGTGATATAACCAAAATCTTCTATCACGGTAGAAGCAATTTTCTAACTTAATAACGATATACATCACAATATAGCAATTTGTATCTGAAAATGCATAAATAAAAATGAAAACACAAAGAAATTGTTTTACATAATGTAATTTTTAATGTAATTTTATTTAAACTGTGACTTGCTGAGGTTTGCCGCATTTTTTTTTTTTTACTTTGGCCATATTCGATTTGGATTTCAGATGATAGAAAAGGTTTGACGTGTTTCCACCACTTGTTAAAACAGTGCACTTGTGTACCTTCTAAATCACGTTCGTCTCATTCGTATCACTTTTCTTCTACCCGAACCAATTCCACATCACAGACGATCTCCTAATTCTTGGTTTTGTCACATGTAAGCAAACTCACTGCTGCTGCAGCGTCTTCTTCCATTGTCGAAGTGTATGTGAAGCCAAACACATCAAAAGTGGGACGAAACCACGGCACCCGATTGAACCGAATATCTGCGCAAATACAGCGCAGCGCGACTACCTGGATAGCGCAGTGATGATCTGGTTTATTTGCGCAGCCCGGTGGATCGCGCAGCGCCGCTCGAATCACAAACCTGCGCGACTCACTGTGTTTTATTTAAAAACAATTAATTTAAAATGTCAGGACTGTTTAATATTGTTTCCGCCTTGCCATGCCTGGATTGTACGTGCGCATCCCAGCGGGGTAAAATGTATTTTGATGGTCGGCGCGGTTTATTTCTGTCGCGCAGCGCTGCCCAGTGGCTCGCGCAGGTTTGTGATTCGCGCAGCGCTGCTCAAGTTTGTCCGACGTTAAACCATTATTGTTCCACTATGGTTCCACTTTTTCTCCCGGCCCACAACTGATGTTATTTTAAATTTACTTGTATTAATGATCCATTTATTTGTGTGTGATTGTTTAGTTTTGAGCGTACTCTCTTCATTATCAATAAAGAAAAGCATGACTTAGAATAGGTACTTTCCTGTTTTTCCTCCCGTTCATTGCGCCCCACCTGTCATGTCTGTATTCCCCACTAGTGGGGCGCGCCCCACACTTTGAGAACCACTGCTCTAAAGGAAGGAAGGTGTTGCAGTTATTGGAAGATTGCAAACCAAACCAGCTAGGTGCATATTGCCACCTACTGTATTGGAGAGTACGGATGCTCAAATGTACTTGACTACAGAACAATATTGCTAACATGAAATATTGCATTAGGCACCATACAAAGCAGTAGTATGAAAACAGCTATAGTTTTGAGTGAGGTGCAATGATTACTCAAAACTGCAATGGGCCAGGGGTAGCTCAGTGGTTAAGGCATTGGACTACGGTTCAGAAGATCCCAGGTTCACACCCCACAACCACCAAGTTGCCACTGTTGGGCCCTTGAGCAAGGCCCTTAACCCTCAACTGCTCAGAGATAAATGAGATAAAAATGTATATCGCTCTGGATAAGAGCGTCTGCCAAATGCCTAAATGTAAATTACTGACTCCAGGGAAAAATGTGAGTGGTGTTAGATCTTGTTTTATTTTAGCTCCTATCATTAGTTTTAAAGGCATCTTGGGTCTAAAATAAAAGGAAAATTATAAAATTTAATGTGTAAATCAAAGTGCCCATGGATCCAGACTTTTAAGCCAACCTGTAAAATATACCGTATAGTATAATTTTAGTTTAAAATAAAGTATAATTCTAACTATAGAAAAAAATCTACCAGAATCTCATTAGCCTCAGTTTACATAATGTCATAATTTATTTAAAAAGTGCAAAATAACAGAACGCAGATTATGTATATTTTTTCTACAACCATACAGTAGATTTTATTGCATTTGTTAACACTAGTGTACAGTATAAAACAAATTAAACTATACGTATGATTATTATGGTGTTTGGACTAAAATACAGTGGCTTGCAAAAGTATTCGGCCCCCTTGAACTTTTCCACATTTTGTCACATTACAGCCACAAACATGAATCAATTTTATTGGAATTCCACATGAAAGACCAATACAAAGTGGTGTACACTTGAGAAGTGGAACGAAAATGATTCCAAACATTTTTTACAAATACATAACTGCAAAGTGGGGTGTGCATAATTATTCAGCCCCCTTTGGTCTGAGTGCAGTCAGTTGCCCATAGACATTGCCTGATGAGTGCTAATGACTAAATAGAGTGCACCTGTGTGTAATCTAATGTCAGTACAAATACAGCTGCTCTGTGATGGCCTCAGAGGTTGTCTAAGAGAATATTGGGAGCAACAACACCATGAAGTCCAAAGAACACACCAGACAGGTCAGGGATAAAGTTATTGAGAAATTTAAAGCAGGCTTAGGCTACAAAAAGATTTCCAAAGCCTTGAACATCCCACGGAGCACTGTTCAAGCGATCATTCAGAAATGGAAGGAGTATGGCACAACTGTAAACCTACCAAGACAAGGCCGTCCACCTAAACTCACAGGCCGAACAAGGAGAGCGCTGATCAGAAATGCAGCCAAGAGGACCATGGTGACTCTGGACGAGCTGCAGAGATCTACAGCTCAGGTGAGGGAATCTGTCCATAGGACAACTATTAGTCGTGCACTGCACAAAGTTGGCCTTTATGGAAGAGTGGCAAGAAGAAAGCCATTGTTAACAGAAAACCATAAGAAGTGCCGTTTGCAGTTTACCACAAGCCATGTGGGGGACACAGCAAACATGTGGAAGAAGGTGCTCTGGTCAGATGAGACCAAAATGGAACTTTTTGGCCAAAATGCAAAACGCTATGTGTGGCGGAAAACTAACACTGCACATCACTCTGAACACACCATCCCCACTGTCAAATATGGTGGTGGCAGCATCATGCTCTGGGGGTGCTTCTCTTCAGCAGGGACAGGGAAGCTGGTCAGAGTTGATGGGAAGATGGATGGAGCCAAATACAGGGCAATCTTGGAAGAAAACCTCTTGGAGTCTGCAAAAGACTTGAGACTGGGGCGGAGGTTCTCCTTCCAGCAGGACAACGACCCTAAACATAAAGCCAGGGCAACAATGGAATGGTTTAAAACAAAACATATCCATGTGTTAGAATGTCCCAGTCAAAGTCCAGATCTAAATCCAATCGAGAATCTGTGGCAAGATCTGAAAACTGCTGTTCACAAACGCTGTCCATCTAATCTGACTGAGCTGGAGCTGTTTTGCAAAGAAGAATGGGTAAGGATTTCAGTCTCTAGATGTGTAAAGCTGGTAGAGTCTTAACCTAAAAGACTGGCAGCTGTAATTGCAGCAAAAGGTGATTCTACAAAGTATTGACTCAGGGGGCTGAATAATTATGCACACCCCACTTTTCAGTTATTTATTTGTAAAAAATGTTTGGAATTGTATTGGTCTTTCACGTGGAATTCCAATAAAATTGATTCTGTAATGTGACAAAATGTGGAAAAGTTCAAGGGGGCCGAATACTTTTGCAAGCCACTGTATGTAGTATGCAAGGCAGTCTGGTTATAATGAAGCACATGGCTGTAATCAATTTGATTATTTTCCAATAACAGCATGTCCTGGTATGTTTAGTTCCTCTTACACCACAATATGTCACCAACACAAAGATTTTAGTTAATAAATCACAGCACATTGTACCTTTTATTTGTTTGTTGTTACATGTTGTTACAGTATATTCGAAAACCATGCTGTGGAATTTAGTTTCTGGAATCGGTTATTTTATAGATGCTATAAACATTCATTACCTTATAAGGCTCATTTTTATACCCCTTAAAGTAATACACAAAAAGCAGCTTGCTTTGTTCCTAAGCACAAAGTGTTCTGTTCTGTAGACTTTCCTGTGTTAGATAACGTAAAGGAGCAGCTTTTCATCTAACCGTTACACAATGACACAGTTGTTAAATCAACATTTCCTTATAGAAAACATTCATATATTAAATTTAGCTCCGAGATGAATTAGCTGTTATTGTAAAAAGTACTGTATTAAAATGAAGGCAGTATTATAGAGCTGTGGCTTGTCAGAGCTGCTGTTATTGCACATCAATCAATGCCTTCAAAACACTCAAGAATTCAGTGGTACGGTTTAATTTTCAGCTTACAAAAATAAAACTCTCCGAGGTTAGAATGTTTCTCTTAAATTCAGCATGATGTGTCTCTGTGTAGCTCCAGCTGGGCTGTTTTATAGACCTTCTGAGTTCTCTATTGATGGGGTAAATGGAGGCTGCAGTTTTACGCTCATTTCTGAGAACAATTTACTAATGTTGCCTCTAAATAAGAGTATTGTATGTGACTAAAGCTCCCTGAGCTAATTTTAGTGCCTTGTACATAATTGAGGAGCCAGACTAACTCTAAATATATCTCAGCATCAGCTGCTCACTGACTTTACAACTCATCACCTCTGCCTTGTTGTTAGTGGAGCACAGCAAGCAGGTCCTAACCTGGACGGAGTGCAGGAGTGTGAAAGCATTTGTGGCTTCAAGTCTAGAGTCCGAGACAGGAGTCACGGTATTATGAATAAATGAGGAACAAGCCGTCCGTATATAATGTGGGGGTGATGTGCAGCATTGCTTACGAGAGTCATAAGACTTTTCAACACCTGCTGTTCATACGTAGAAGTGTTCCCTGAACCATTAGGATCCAGTTACTGTTAAATGTGAGGCCCATGGTACATAGTCATTATAGTAATTCTAGACAGGACTGACTGACTGCAGACCAACACAAGAATTATGTTATACTATTTGAAAAAGCATACAGTACTCACCCCTTCTTCCTAAAACATTAAGCCTTTGACAAGACTCATCTTGGTTAACCATGTGGAATAAGTGGAGTAAATGGTTAAACTGGTTCAACGGGCAAAGGCCATGATTTGTAATATAACTTTAGGTGGTTTTTCCACAAAGTCTTTACATACATACAGTTAAAAATAATAACAACACCGTTATTATTAGTATTATTTATAATAATTATTACTACTACTAATAATCCTGGTCAGGGTTGTGGTTTAAACCACAGCTAATAATGACAACACAGGAGAATTCACCTCTGATGCTACACCAGCTTTTTGAAAGGTCACATTCATACACATACATGCACTCTTTCTTGTACCTAAGGGCATGACCCATTTAGTGTAGACAGGCCAGCGACCTGCATGGTATTGAACAATATGAGGAAACCCACACAAACATGAAGCCAGGACATGCAACCAATCACATCCAATAACCTGAGCTCAGGATTAAACCAGGGAACTCTCAGATCAATACTAGCCACTGTGCTACGGTACGGTAACTACTGTAGTTGTACTTCTTATTTAAATACAAGTTTAACTAATAATAAAACAATGCAAATAATTATCAGGGTCAAGGGTTAGATCCCTGCTGTGTCGCTGTATAGGGTCTGTGCATTTTCATGTACAGTACATGCAGATAGTTTTTCCTTTTTTAAACTGGTGGCAAATACGTTTAGTGTCACAAGGGCCTGTTACAACAAAAATAAACACAGGTCTACTACTGTAGGAATGAACCTCTATTAAAATTCTGTGGCTCAGAATCCTGAAGGTACAAAAATTCATGACAGGGTCTCACCATATACTGTACAGTAGAAAGCTTACAGAGTGTCTAATTTCCTGTAATATAGCAATTATGGAAGAACAAGAGCTAAATAGTGTGACATTTTAAAAGTGCCCAAGCATCAACCTATGGTATATAAAGCTACTGATCTACACAAATACCTCTGTATTAAATATTATGGTCTGTAGTTTTGGCGATCCGAGCAAAAATTGCATTATTAGAACACTGGATGGCAGCATGACTCCACAAAGATAAAAGAGCATTGAAGTGTGTGTGTGTGTGTGTGTGTGTGTGTGTGTGTGTGTGTGTGTGTGTGTGTGTGTGTGTGTGTGTGTGTGTGTGTGTGTGTGTGTGTATGTGTGTGTGTGTGTGTGTGTGTGTGTGTCTTTTAATGTACTGATAGAGTAGAAATTCTGAAGCCCTAGTTCTTTTTGTGCGTTATGCATGTGTGCATGTTTTTCAGAGAAGCATTTCAGAGAACTCTCTTGTGGCCATGGATTTCTCAGGGCAGAGGAGCCGTGTGATTGATAACCCATCAGAGGCTCTGTCAGTGGCTGTGGAGGAAGGTCTATCATGGAGGGTGAGGCACAAATGTTGAGTGAAAGATGTTGCTTGTTTTCTGTGAAACTGGAGATGTCACATTCTCGATCTGCTGTGTAAATCTGTAGCAATACTCGGCGCCGATTGAGCTCGGGTATTGATTCGCTTTCATTTACCGTTCCTGTTTAATTGGCTCTGACATGTTGTGCCACAGCCAGTCAGAATGTTTTATTTAGAAGTGTGAAAAAACCGGCATATTTTGTCAGGTCTAGCACTGTGAACCCAAGTGTCTCCTGACTGTCATGAGGAGCTCAGTCTGGCAGGTCTTCTGATGATACAGTATAGCTTGTCTGCAACTAATGTAATTAATATAGTACTCAAAGGGTTAATAAAACACTTTATGGTTTTGAGACCTATCTTTGGGTCACAGCAATCATCTGTGTGCATAAAGCACTGTAAGTAATAACAGTTGCCATGATAGTACTAATATGACTTGTTTGTGCATTTGGATGATAAAGAATTTTCTCTTTCAGAGGAAGAGCTGCCATCGACTCAGCCACGGAAGCTGCTCCCCCTCCCAAAGCTCCCTATCTAACATAGGTCAGTATCCCATTCTCACTTCCATTTATTTATTTTTTTTACCTTTTATGGCATACGCTGAATATGTTCTCCTACTCTGTAGCAATCCACATGGCTCAGCCGTGGTTCCACAGCAAACTGTCTCGAGACGAGGCTCACAAACTGATCACCCAGCATGGCCTCATTGATGGGTACTTCTTGTTCCATGTGTTTTTTGTTTGTTTGTTATTACGGTTAATCTATTTATTTATATTCTCTATATCTTCTATATTCTGCCACTATCATTTCAATACAATGGTGTAATTTTCCATTTTGTTTCTATTCAGAGTTTTCCTTTTAAGGGACAGCCAAAGCAACCCCAAGACCTTCGTCCTGTCCCTGTGCCATGCACAGAGAATCAGACACTTTCAAATAGTGCCTGTAAGTTCTGTTTCAACTTTGGATAAGTTTAGACATGCATTTTTTTCCCCCTTGACAACAACAAAGGGCAAAATTGAGCTGAAATTTATCATTAAGGCAGTCCATATAATTCGGTCATCTTGGAGAATCTCATCTTAGGTTAACGGTATAAATTATCATTGCATAAGCCACAGGCTTAAGTTCTTATTGATGTCTGCTGAAAACAATAAAACCTAAACTGTGTGTTTAATGCAGGTATGTGAGTGAATATTCCGACAGTCTGAAAAATAAGATTTTGACATTTGCAGTATAGTCAATAGAAATACATTTCAATTGTACTGCAACTTCCTTATTAGCGTATATGTTTTTGCTGTCAGATCAATTACAGTAAATAAGTGTATTTATGGTTGTGTGTGTAAGGTTGAGGATGATGGCGAGCTCTTCTACAGCCTGGATGATGGAAACACACGCTTCAGTGATCTGCTACAGCTGGTGGAGTTTTACCAGCTAAACCGTGGAGTGTTGCCCTGCAAGCTCAAACACCACTGTGCCCGAACCACCCTGTGAACCCAGCCCAAAACCATTGTCCAATCACCCTTTGAGCTGTCAGAGGAAAAAAAATAAAAAAAAAAAACAGCAACTACTCCAACCCATTCTACTCCAACCCCAAGATCACCCAGCTCCTTCCCCACACTTATACACCCCTTCCTGTCCCTCTGCCAACCCTGAAGTTCACCTCTGACCCCTTTGCGCTTCATCACACGACCACACACATTCACAGGGTGACTCTGGACAAACCGACAGCGCAGCTCGTGCCTTGGACAGGAAACTCACACAGACTCTTCCTGTCTAGTTTCAATGTTCACTCCTATGTGAAATAATGATCATAAGCTGTGGGGTGCTGCAAGATCAAACAGACTTTAGTGGAATTGAAAAAGGACTTGTTAAGTACTGAGGAGTGTATGAGAGTCCACTCTGAGACTGTGTTTTATAATAAGGCAGGATTGATAACTCTTTATGAAGAAGGTTTTGGTCGATTGTACTGTACAAAAATGTATACATTGCAGCTTGAATGATTTGTATGAAGCTTTCGAATTCTGAGGTGATGGGAGAAGCTAAAGTAGCAACCTGTCAGTCAGAGGGCTGACAACTTTTGTGTCCATATCATGTGAACAGAATAGACAGACATGGTACAGCCATAATCACACGTGCACAATAAGCTGACACTGCTGGTTTTACCAGCAGGAAGAGGGCCTTCAGGGGATGTAGACACCCTCCTTTGAGCTTTTGGGTATAATGTTAAATGTTTGTCTCCTTGTTAACTCATGTGACAAAATAATTCAGGTATTTTCTAAAAAAAAAAAAAAAAAAAATGTGATCTGTGTAGTTTGTTTGAACGGTGAGACTTTGCTCTGTGCATGCTGTAGGCCACATTCTGTCCAAATGCAATGGGTTGTATTAGCATGAAAAGGCAGCTGTCAGTGCTGCTTCACACACTCCTAGCAGACATGCACACATTCTTTTGGTCTTTGCTTTACCAGAACATGGAATGTACATACACAGAGACATACACACTCACTTAGAGTACATATGAACATAATATACACACACAGCACCCTAGATGCTGGATCACATTGTAAGTGGTTTACATGCTGAACATTTAAGAACTCGGACAGAATGTGTGAAGTCACTCGTTATCGATCATTGAACAAATCCAATTTTATATTAAAATGCATATTTTATGGATACTTGTTATGATTCAGGTTCATAGTGTTTAACACCTGAAGTGGTAAGTTTCTGTTTTACAGAACAGTGAAGATGACCACTACAATCATTGTCTGGCGATGTGCTGTTTCTTCAGGTTGTGAGATTTCACCCTCAAACCTTCCCTTAAGAAAACAAAAGCTCTTAGTGATTACGAATCACATGTAACTAACATGTTGTACTGTAAAAAAAGAAAAAAACAACAACAAAAAAGCTAAATAAAGAACACTTGATAAAAAGTTTTAATACTGTAAAAACATTCATGCATTTGAGTTAAAAGCCAGGAAAATGTTTCTTTCTTTGTTATGTCTTGTTACAGTAGGTCTTGATTTTGGACCATGCTTATACCTTAGGGTGCAATTCATATATTTTTTTTTAATAGAAAAGCAAACAACTTTTCTGCCTGTGTGTAATACTTGAGTCTTGTTTTATAAACTTTAGTATGCAAAATGAACTGACCCGAATGATAAATTGTTTTATATTTCTGGATAAAAGAAAATGCATTGATTCTTGATTCACCATGGTATTTGCACTGTAGTCGAAACACTGGTAACTTTTCATTTCCAATGCTGACGGATGACTGTGACTTTTAAATCCTTTTGTCAAAGGAGTAGATTTATTCCCATGCTTCTGCTGAGAAGTGCTCTGCTCTTTTGATACAGGCCCAGACAGTGTAGTGTATGTGAATGACACTGTTTATACAGTATATGTCTCCTATAAAACTGGCTTTATTTACCTGCCTTTACACTGTCATTATTAACACGTGAACTCATCAACTGTTCATGCTCCTGATTTGAAGCACAGAGTATAGTAGAGTATTTTACAGTACACCTTCTTTCTTTGTGTATTTTTGTAGTGTTTATGAGGGCTTCTGTGAAGTCTTATCATTTTCTTTTTGGCTTATCCATTATTCTTTTATTTGTTTTGTGGGTTTATTATGAGTCAGATTGCTAAACTTAAAAAAATAAGTAACGAAATGAATGGAAAGGGATATTAAAGAGAAGATTAGGAGTATTCCATATGCACATATACTGTAATGATGATGGGTTTCTGTAGTTGTGAATTTTTACAAAAAGTGATGATCTGTAAATTTAATATTTCGTTTGTTTAATATATCATTTGTTAGATGCAGTTGCAGATGATGAGAAATTGAGATTATCTTCATAGACATCATTGTTTATGATTTGCCTTTGAGCACAAATTGGGTAATCTACATGACATTTAAATTGGCTAGAGCAATAATTAAAATTTACATGATTCTTAATTATGTCTCTTTCAGGTCAAATCTTGCATCCAGTCAGTAAACGTGTCATAATCTGTTTTTTTTTCTTTCTTCTTTTTTAGATATTTATTTACAGTATTTATTCATTAGTATTAAGGCTTTAGGATCTTCAGCAAGGTTTCAACCATTGCTCATTTTAGGCACTTAAAATCTCATGCTCGTTAAGTGAACCATCAATAAATGTACCACACCACAGTGAGCGAGACACACAGATTTTAAGCAAGGTCGATGTGATGGCACCTCGAAGAAACCTGCAGAGTCTCTCTACCAATAGAGTGTTATTAGCACCAACAGTCATAAAATATTCATGGCTTCCTGAATAATGAATGAACAATCAGTATAGTATAAAAAGAATTTGGGCCAGTGGTAAATTGCAATGTGTCTCACACCAAGCAAACACTAGTTTGTACTGAAACATATCATCATTATATCAAGCTCAATGCATGAATGATACAATACTGTACATGAATGGCTGAGCGAAAAAAATAAATAAAATTATGTGTTTGGATATTTTGTCCATTTTACCTTAGACCGGTAACATTGATTAAAATTATTATTTAAAAGGAGAAAGTTTTGTCGTCAAAAATCTCTAAGTATTTCACATATGTCCTGGGCCTTTATGTAATACAAATAACATGCTGTTGAACTCAAGTACCCTATTTGCTGGTCAGAATGCAGTCTTTCAACCACCTTCAGCCATTCTTTTGGCTTCTAAGTCAAGTTTCTTCCATTACTAAGTCAAGGCTTAAAAACCATTTATCACCACCAGACACATCTTTGAATTGAAGAATGTACCTTTTTTTACGTGGTGCTACAGTTCCGTCTACTTCTAAAGGATTTTTTATTCACCTTAAGAATACATTTCTAGACTTTGGTACAGAATGAAAATGTGAAATTTCCTGACTTTATTCAACAAATCAGAATTCTAAATGATCTTGCTTCAAAATTATATTTTGATGCTTGTACCGTATGGAATACAGAAACAAAACGTATCTTTAAACGTCAATGCAGTTTTACAAGTCTCTTATACAGCTGCACGATTTTTGTTCGGTTTAAAGCGAGCAGTCTGTACAAAATGAGCAATACACTTAGCATACTTGTATAAGCTATGCAATTGCAATCAATGATATAATCCATATGGTAGCATGCATGGAATTATGTTTTCATTTGATTTTTTTTGTTTTGTTTTTGTTGATTTAGATATTTGAAATTTCCAGCAGATGGCAGTAGATGACTTGCTGAGTCTGCAGTTTAATTTATTCAGAGTGCCCATGAGCATTAAAATGAGTAATTTTGGTTGTAATTATATCTAATAATTTAAAATATATATAATTATTAGTGGTATTTTATTTAGACAACATGCTCTATATACTCTGCAACCAGTCACGAAACAGTTTCATTAAGCAGTTTTATAACAATTTTTAAATCAAATCGTACATGTTATTATACATAATAAGTAATCATATCGGCGGCACGGTGGTGTAGTGGTTAGCACTGTCGCCTTGCACCTCCAGGGTCTGGGTTCGATTCCCCGGCCAGGCTCGATTCCCGTCTCTGTGTGCATGGAGTTTGCATGTTCTCCCCGTGCTTGGTGTGTTTCCTCCGGGTACTCCGGTTTCCTCCCACAGTCCAAAGATATGCAGGTTAGGCTAATTGGCGTTCCCAAATTGCCCATAGTGTGTGATTGGGTGTGTGAGTGTGTGTATGTGTGTGTGCCCTGCGATGGATTGGCATCCTTTCCAGGGTGTACCCCGCCTTGTGCCCGAAAGTCTCCTGGGATAGGCTCCAGGTCCCCGCGACCCTGAACACAGGATTAAGCGGTATAGAAAATGAATGAATGAATGCGTAATCATATCTATATTTGTATTATGTTTAGATTTATATGTAGTTACATAGTATAATGCATAATATGCTAGAAATTTAATTTGTATTTATTTGAATTCATATTTCTATTAAAAGACTATAATTTCTTCATTATGAAGAATCAGTTATAAGTACTGGTCATGTTGTTGGGGATCAGGCCATAGTCTAATGTATAGAATGCTTTATAGTAACTGATGTCTGATTATCTAAATACAGAGTAACTTAATTATCTACACCAATAATAATGATGATGATGATGATGATGAGGACAATTTCTGTCACTCTGGCTAAATTCTGGAAAACAACCAAAAATTTTAACCAAAGATTAAAATTTTCTGTCCATAAAAAAAAACACACACAAAAAAAAAACACTCTAATGCTTCCTTGGATTTCCTTTATCTTCAATTATATTACACTTTCACCATGGAAAGTCACAGCATTTTTTTTTCATTCAGCACTATATTAATTTTTTTATTGATTTCTTGTACTTAATGGCATGGTGATGCGATTGCACCTCCAGGGTCTGGGTTCGATTCCCGGCTAGACTCAATTCCAGTCTCTGTGTGCATGGAGTGTGCATGCTCTCCCCATGCTTGGTGAGTTTCCTCCGAGTACTCCGGTTTCCTTCCACAGTCCAAAGATATGCAGGTTAGGCTAATTGGCATTCTCAGATTGCCCATAGTGTGTGAGTGTGTGTACAGTATGTGCATGCCCTGCGATAGATTGACCAGGGTGTACCCTGCCTCATGCCCTAAGCCTCCTGGGATAGACACCAGGTCCCTGCGAGCCAGAATACAGGATAAAGTGATCTAGAAGATGAGTGAGTGAGAGCGATCTTGTACTTAATACAGGAAAGTTGAGCCACTCTGAATATTCTGTTCCAGCTGATCATACAGTTTATATGAGGTTAAGATCAAGAATCCTCATGTGTGAAAATTATTCCAGAACCTCTCCTTCACAATATAAGTCTGATTAATATTGGTATTGTCATCCTGGAATATGCTTATGCCAACAGGAAAGGAAAAACTCCATAGATGTGAGAACCTGGTCATTCAGTACATTCAAGTCATCAGCTGACTTTATTTTATTGCCAAATAATGTTGTGCCTGGACCTGACCATTTGACGCAACCCCGGATCATAACACTGCCTCCAGAGGATTGTACAGTTGGCACTATGCATAATGGGTGCATCGCTTCATCTGTTTCTCTTCTTATTCTAACATCTGGAATAAGGTCTATCACTCTGGAATAAGGTCAATCTGGACTCATCAGACCCTTTCTCTTGATCTAAAGTCAAATCTTTATGCTTCCTAGCACTTTTCTAATTAATTTCCAAATTTCTAATTAATGTCACTAACAAGTTCTATATATATATATATATATATATATATATATATATATATATATATATATATATAATTGATTTTTATTGTGATTGAGGGCTAACCAAGGAATCTCTGGATAGAGAAACATATTGCAGGTCAGAAAACATTTAGATGTAAAAATTTAAATATTACTATATAATGTAGTACTTTTTATATCCATAAGACATGTTACAGGTTATACAGATTTAATTTCTTTGTCAATGTAACCCCCCTCCCCCACATGTTTCAACATCTGTATCTACAGTATTACCTTCTGATAATATGGATATTTCACCTCTCCTCTTCCCTGGCCTCTCTCTCTCTCTCTCTCTCTCTCTCTCTCTGTAGTCCTAGAGTCTCATGTAGAGACTGATATCTTAAATACACCCCCTTCTTTCTTACATGGTTTGCTGCTGTTAAACGCTCTCTTGGATGTGTTTCTACCATTAATCCATGTCTAGCTCCAGGGCCTTCCACAGACAGCAGCTGTCAGAAAGAGAAAAAGCTGCAGCTTTGGAGTAGATGCTCCTTAATGAATTCACCATGTTAGTTACAGCCCAAAGTGAGCTATGCCGCTCTGAGGCCTTTCTGGCTGCAGCGCCCTCACTAGCGGTCAGGAGAAGTCAGAAGTTCTGTATAGCTTGGCCAAGGGGAGGCCGGGAACAGCTGAGTCCTGAATTGAGGAATCAAATTTACTTCACTCTTGCTCTTAACTGTTAGGCTACATGTGGCACTATGTGTACTTTATGCCATAGTACAGGTACAGTGATCTTGTCTCTCTATATAAATATATATGCATACGGATGGGATTGCAATAAAACTCGACTTAGGCTGGTAAATGACCCCTTGACTGGACTAGCCTGCAGCCTGAACATACTGTAGGCTTATATGAATTTCCTTTCTACTGTTAATGCCACAGTTAATGTCATCTAAGCCCCCAAGGTAGAGGATGAACTACCTTCAGTTTAGGTAAGAATCATAATAAATGCGCACACACACATATACACACAAACACACACACAGAGAGAGATGTATTGGAAAATAGAAATAAGAAATTGATTGGATTGAATAAGATTGGAAAATTTTAATCACATACAGTAAGTGCAAAATCAGCTCAATCCTCATGATATGACTAATATATAATTTATACAAGTGTTTAACAACAAAAAGGTCCCTTCAATAAATGAAATAATTTATGAACTACATCAGAATTCCTTGGAGCCAAGTAAAAAGGAACAGCAGAGTTCCAATCATTAATTAAAGTATGAAACTAAGAATGCTTGATTGACATATAACATGCTTCTAAGAACAACAGATGTGTGGCATGCAGAGACAGCAATTTGACCATATGACTTGAATAATAAGTTATTGTTTCTTTCAGTTATTAACATAAATAAATCAATTATGCTGAATATTCATAATGAAAAAAATCAAGTTAAGCTGCCTTAAAATGGATTGATACAGTAAAGGGACAAAATTACAATATCTAAACAAATATGCTACTATAGGAAGCAACAATAAATCCTTAATCAATACATCTTGTATCAGCAACTTGTAACTGTAAACTTGAATATTTACACGATTTGAATGGGGTTTTTTTTCACTTTCTGTTTAAATGCTGTACTTTCTCTCACTGATAAATTATATTCAAGTTAATTGCAGTGTTTCAGAGTAGGCTCTCTCATCTGTAGGATAACCCTAGTTTTTTTTTCTCTATCTAACCATTTCTGAGGTCTTTGGATGGCAAATACCTTGCTTTGTTATTTGCAAGAGTAACACAGTTTCTGGGTTTAATAATCAATTACTGAGAGTAATTCTTCATGGAGTCACTAGAGAGTCATTAAGTCTCAAAAGTCAATGAAAAAAAAAAACAACTTATGGTATTCTTTCCCAAGCTCTATTTTTAAATAGCAGAGATTTGGTTTTATGCACTCTGTGACGTTCTTCTTTTTAAAGCCACCCAATTATAAATGGACATAGAATTGGGAACAATTTATTCAGTATGTTAGAGTAAAGTGTCTTATAAAGGTGTTAAATGATTATTGATATTAACCTACAGTGCATACAGTACGTGGAAATTGTTTTGCTTAATTTTCTATGATACACAGTGAAGTTCAAAAACCAACCTTAAACTGAGACCAACCTTAAAATCCAGGATTCTGATTTCAAATAGAAAATAAACAGAATGTTTTAGGATAAGAAAAACTGAAACCCTACTGTTCAATACCGTGAATAATCATGATTCTGCATTAATTCTTTTAAGACAGAATTTAAATGTAAGCATATTTGTTCTACTGATCATTTTACTCCTTTGT
Source organism: Channallabes apus (assembly GCA_030522415.1). NCBI lineage: Eukaryota > Metazoa > Chordata > Actinopteri > Siluriformes > Clariidae > Channallabes > Channallabes apus. Next base: position 38,255,353 of record CM060109.1, on the reverse strand, counting down.
ACATGAAGTCAGAATTTCCTGGAGACTTATCCCTAAGTATCTGTTCAGATGGCACTCCATTGGATATGATATTACATGGATAATTTACACAAATTATTACACACTTAAGCTGTCCAAGCCTGCTTAAGTGTACACTTAAAAGAAAAAAAAAAGCAAACGATATATCAAATAGATATATCAAATACTAAAAAATTATTACATTCTTAGATTAGATTCTACCTTTCACTGACATTTTTGCTCATAACATAAATTATGAAAAAAGTAACAAATTAGAAAAGAATGCAAAATTTGTTTTTCGCATTTTTTACTTTTGCATTACAAAATACAGTACTGAGTTGCAAGGAATTTATGCATAGAGTAATAAAAAAGAATTGTGTATGCAGATGTGTATAAATGACTCATTTGTTTAATGTTCAGATTTAACGTTTATTGCAACCCCTGATTACACACATAATTTTCTCTCTAGTAAGTGCATCCAATTCAAACTACATGAGCATGCATTCATTGAAATAATCATTACAGATGTTGTCATAATGATAATAACTTTAGTCATCATCATTTTGTCATCACTGGTCTGTATCATCAACCTATTTATGTCTCATAAAATACAACCTTAGATTGGATATAAAATACTTTAGTATAATTACAATTGCAAGAAAATTTATTAAAAGGATGTACTGTATGTGTCTGTAAAGTGATTTCCATTCTTTTCTATCTGTTTTCAAGACATTTATATGAGTATGATGACATTTACTGTACTGTATGTTTGCATTCACCACAACATGAAGACAAAGAAAAGTTTGACCTTAGAATCATAATGCCAGATAAAAGAATTGGGAAAATAGCACTTAAATGAGAGACGCAATCATGGCGAAAATTAATACTACTACTACTACTATACCTGTTACTGTGACAACTACTCCTCCTCCTCCTATTAATACTACTACTACTACTACTACTAATAATAATAATAATAAAAAATATATAATAAAAAAAAAATAAATAATAATAAAAAATTAATAATAATAATAATAATAATAATAATAAAAAAATAAAAAAAAAAATATATAATAATAATAATAATAATAATAATAATAATAATAATAACTAATATAAAAATAATAATAATAATAATAATAATAATAATAATAATTGTGGCATACATACACGGGGAAAATTTATATTTTTGCATATACTACCAAAGCATGTACACAGCAATTAGGAATTGCATATGTAATTTGGAAGCAACACTTAGAATTTCATTTGTATATTTTAGTTAAGATGAGACCACCATAAAGAAAAGCACAGTGAGCAGATCATCAATTCCTTCATTTCCCAAAAGTATTTAGTATTCATTGCGATATTCTACAGAAAACCTCCAATCTATCAGCTAGCATTACCTTAATTGTTGCAGTGTGTGGCATACACTAACAATATTTCTAATCCTAAAATGTCTCAAATGATTTGATTTCCTAGTCCTGCCATATTAATAAAGAAAAATCAGGAAAATGCTTTTCTACATAGAGACTATGATTTCCTGTTCCAAACATCAGGGGATCTAATGTGCAGTCTCGGTGCATCTTTAAAAAAATGTAAATCATGTTCCCTGTTTCTATTGTACACCTGCTACACAGAAGAGAGACTTTGTGATTATAAGCTTCATAGAAATATGAGCTTTATGGTACTGTATAGCTTTGGTGCAAAAAGTCTTTGCAGTATAACAAAAAGTGCAATGTATTTTGAAATGTAACAAATTGTGTTTTTTAAGACCATGACTGATCACAACAAGTCAGAAACTGTCGATTAAGTAAATTGTCAATAATTGTTGTCAAAAACTGACAATTTAGATGCATGATCAGATGATGCTGTTTATTCTCTATTTATTTTCCGAAATAACTTTATCCCGGTCAGACACACAGAGACACCGGTCCACTGCAGGGCATGACACACACACACACACACACACACACACACACACACACACACACACACACACACACACACACACACACACACACACACACACACTCCACATCTCCACTCACACCTACGGCCAGGCAATGTTTATTAGCATGGGGGAACCAGAAGTACCCAGAGAACACCCAGGCAGACATGGGGAGAAATATTTACAGATCCAAATTTAGAATCAAACCTCAGACCCTGGAGCTGTGAGGCAGCTCAGGAAATAAAAAGGAGAAACTTGTATATATATTTTTAAATTGCTACAGTGCTGTTCACATCAATCTAGACATCACAAGTCACCTCTAGTGAAAGAACTGACTGACTGACTGACACCCCGCTGTTATATCATGCATGTGTGGGAGTCATGTAGGGCATCTTTAGGAGGTATTGTAAACCTAAACTGTAGCTCAGTACTCCATCAACAGATTAAGAATCTTAAGAGAATAATAGACTTCACCAAAAAATTGGATGATTCAAAATCTCTCTACAGGGTACTACAACAATGCACAAGGTACACAAGGTGCATATATTAAAAAATCAACCTAGATGGTTAAGGTTTCCAGACAAACAGGACACTTACTGTACATTATGACAAAAGTTTTTAAATGTACATGCAAGTAGGAGGTGAAAGTGGTTCAATTTGAGTTCATTCTCACATTTATATTCTCTCTCTCTCTCTCTCTCTCTCTCTCTCTCTCTCTCTCTATAACGCTTATCCTATTCAGGGTCATGGGAAGCCTGGAGACTCAGAAAGTACAGTAGGTGAGAGACACCCTGGACAGGGTGTCAGTCTATTGCAGAGCACATGTATGCACATACAGTACTCAATGCACATACACACACACATACACTACTGGCAATTTGGAAACACCAATTAGCCTAATATGCATGTCTTTGGACTGTGGAAGGAAACCGGAACACCCGGAGGAAAACCCACTAAGCACGGGGAGAACATCCAAACTCCACGCACACACACCCAAAGGCGGGATTTGAAGCCTGCAAGGCCACAATGCTAACTTCACACCACTGTGCCACCATTCATATTCATGAATTCACAATTATCAGCAGATTCATGAAAGTGATTACCGAGCTAACAAAAGAATAACACATGCAATAGATTGATATTTTAATTTCAAACACTCTGAGGCATTACAGTATGTAGCCTTATTGAAACATTTTATTAAACAGTGTAATTTCTTCTGCGAAATACCAGTTTCAAAATAATTGGCTTCCTTAAAATGAATACTTTTTGCGATGCATGCCCTGGAAACAGCAACAGGAAGAGAAGTGAAAGAAGAGACAGCACCAAGTTTCTCTGAAAAATCGTACAAGGTTGGAGACGTTTTACATCATTTGTATTTTTATGTTTGTGTATGTGGACCATTTTTCTCAAATAAAATTTTTGGTTGCATTAAAATAAAAATAATGAGTTGCTATTGCTTTAGGGAAGCTCAGTTTAACAAGGTGAAGAAATAATTACAGTAGATATTAAAATGTGAATAACTCTTAACAACCAATATTTGTGTACAGTAGTAGGTATAATTAACTAAAAGTTCTGTAACTCTTCTAGTAATGTAATGAATCAATGTACAACCGATCCTGAATCACTGGCCATGGAAACGCTGTCACTGTCGTTCAGTCACACTACAATGAACATGCACAAACTGCAATGTGACTTTCTGAGGGACTGTTATGACGCAAACCATGTTACACTTTCATGCCTGTCTGATTCAGGTAAAATTTAGTAAATCAACTCAACATTTGAGTGGAGAACTAGTCTCATTTTTAATGCTGGCCATGAAATGGAGAAAGTAAGTCTATACCAAACTCTTGCTCCACATGCAGCAGGAACTCTGACTGTGCTACTCTGAGTTTTCTTTCTTCCAAATTCACTATCTATCCTCAGACAACCGCCTGGCTGATGGGTGGTCTGACATGCTGACGGGTGAGCAGGTAGGTGAGTGGGCAAGAGACCTGAGTAGAGGAGCACTCATAGTGAG